>JAUPFZ010000003.1:2505000-3755000 GCA_036937285.1 Euphydryas editha
AACAAACATAAAACTTTTCAACATTATTATACATTCAAATAAACTTCTTTTTTAGATTTATAATAATAAAAATAATTATTTATAAAAAAAAAATAACATTTCACAAGTCACAATGCTTGATAAAAACTTAAAAACATGCATTAAATGAAGCGGAAAATGAAGCGTAATAAAACTAAAAGTTTAATGAATTAAAGACAGCAAACAATGAAATAATATTTTAATATAATAGCACCGAATTCCGCACTCGTACATTTTTTGTACCGCACTTGTTTGTCTCGGCGAGTGATGACTCGAGTACAAGTGTTTGGAAATGAAAGGCACCGGGCTGGTGTAGTGCGAGTGTTGGTCAGGTGGTTAAATAAAATCCTCAAATAAGTAAATTACGTTGTATTTCCTTCCAATTATATATTTTACAACTCTATTTTACAACTGATTTATTCTTACAAATTAATCGACTTATATATCAAATTTCTGACACATGTCATATATAAATTTGTTCCAAACTTAAGCTATAGTTTTTTATATCTTGCCTGTACACGCCACAAGTGAACTCGATTCAATATTTTTTTCACTCGAGTATGATTTTTTCGGTAGTCAACTCGAGTCACTCGAGTAAAAGTGACTCGAGTCGCATCACTATACTATCTCGGAATTTATGTTGACAGTGACACTAATAAAGTGTTAATTTAGCAGCTTATTAATTTTAGACCCATCACCTATCTCTTTATATTAAATATTTTATATTAATAGATGATTAATAGTTAACTAATAATTGATATAATCTATGGTCTTGGACACTAATAATACTAAGTTATTATTGTTACTTAATCAAGATTTAATGGAATAAAAACGAGAATTAAAGCTACCTATATAAAGTTCAATTGTTTTCCTTAAATAATGGCTTTAGTTGCTTACGACAATAGCGATTCGAGTGGTTATGAAGATGAAGATGATGAAAACGAAATTAAATCAACTGAAGTGAAAAAAGTAACTGGTAAATAAATACATACCCTTATACTTACCTACAAGTAAAAAATGATTACTTACATGTCACAAAATTATATGAATAAAATCAAATTTATTTCTACATAGATATACCTTTCAAGAATCCAATCGTACAAAATGGTCCTTCAACATCACAACAATCTGAGGAAAACCAAAGTCTGTTTAATCAACTTCCACAGCCATCGATCAAGAAGAAGGCTGTATTAGAGGAAGATGATGAATTTCTTCATAAAAAAGAATCGACAACTGATTCAAAACCAAAATCTCGAATAACAATACCTTCACTGAGTGATGTTAGTTTTTTTTTATTTTGTAATTTGTGATGTTATTGTTTTGATTTATATACATATTTTATACTTACCTTTTCCTCTATCTTTCAGTTCAAAGATGTGGATGTTACAGTGCCTAGTTCAAAAACAAGAGCGTCTAATGGGGTATGTAATAATACATTATAGTCTTTATTATCAAATTATAATTTTATTATTTACTGTATGCTTAATTCTTTAATAAATTATTTTAAATTGTTTATTTAAAAAGAAAGTACCAATAATTTTGCAATTTTACATATTTAGTGTCATTAAAATTAATTATAGATTAAATATACATATATTTTTAGAAAAAATCCGGCCTCCTCAGTATACTGCCACAACCGAGAAATGCAATATCAATATCAAGACCGTTAATACCAAATGTAGTAGCACAGAAACCACAAACTACCACTGTAAAGAAAAAAGAACTTCCTCCACCAGCAAAAGTAACAAAACATGTTACAAATGGTTTAGTTACTGAGTATTCAGATGAAAGTGATAATGATGAAGTATGTGAAAATGATTTCTTCTCAATTAACAAACCAATAGATTTACCTGTAGAAGATTTACCATTACCTGTAGAGGAAACAGTGGAAACTATTAAAAAACTGCCAAGAAGTATTGAGTCCTATTTCAAGAAGGACCATGTTGAATTACAACCTGATGAAGAACATTATGATGATGGACAAAGTTTGGAAATTTCAGAAAATGTAGCTGCCCCTTCAAATAACGAAGTTCAAATAGATGAGGAAGCCGTAAGTATAATTTACAATTAATTATTAGGGTATCCATAGTTTTTGGTTTGAATCAATCCTCATCTAAATATAATTTTCAACTATTATTATTTTACTTTCTAAGTCTAATACTAGACACTATTACTGAATTTGTTTTACCTAAATAGATTCTAAAGCTATGTGGTTCACGTGGGAAACGAAAGAGAGAAGAAATTCAGATAGTAGACATAAATCAACAAGAAGTCTTGTCCGAGGCACGTCAGATGCTTCTCAAAGGACTCATGGATGACACAAGCAAACGCCAATCAGCAAGCAAGAAACGGGGTCACGAGCCTACAAGTCAACAACGAAGGAAACATCAAATCACATATTTAGCTCATCAGGTAATGTATTAAAAATAATATTTTCCAGTGCAAAATACTTTACAATAGGTCGGAACAGGGGTCACAGCAAGTGGCTGTTTTACCAGTGGTCACAGGTAGATTCCGTAAATGATAAATGCTTGTGGCTTAACATTTGTGGTGGCTTGGGCTTTTATCTGTATTGTATTGCCAGCATTGACACAGGATTTATATACAGTAATCCCCCCTATAACATGGAAGATTAATTCCACATTATATGAAAACGCATTGTATGAGTATCATTTTGACCTACTATAATACGTTATTTAGGCGATATTGGGCGCGATTTTGGGGAGGCCTATGTCCAGCAATGGAATGCGATAGGCTGACGCGAAGCGAACGCATTATGTACAAAATATTCATTAATTTGATTTAATTGACTGTCTGACCCGTTGGCGCAGTTTGCAGTGACCCTGTTTTCTGCTCAAAGGTTTGTGGGTTCGTTTCGGGTAAGACAACGCACACGTGAAACTCACAATGCCCGTTGGGCAGACCAAACCGGCTGCAGACAGTCCAAAATGGTACTCGCGGAAGTATCATCACACCTGTCGAGTCGACTACTCAATCTAAACCGTATGGACATCAGAATAGTTGTTGGTACGATTACCGGCCACATGGCACTCAACCACCAACTTTTCATGATAAATGCAACGGACAGTCCACTCTGCCGGGGATGTCTAGTTGCTGAAGAAACAGCCGCCCACGTGATCCTGGAATGCGAGGGAGTGGCCACACACCGGGCAAATATCCTTAAAGAAATAAGGACGCTCCGAGACGCCTGCGAACGCCCCAGGAGGCTTCTGTGCTTCTGGAAGGAGCTTGGCTGGCTGAATTAGCCAGCCTTCTTTCACGCATAATGGACCAGAAGCGAGTCTAAATGCGGAAAATTGAGCCCACAACCAATACCAATACCGTGGGTTCGTTTCCCGCCCCAAGTCTGGGTGTAATATATGTTTATTTATATATGTATTATTTATATGTATATTTATTAAAAAAAAAAGAGTATATCAGTCGGCTGTTACCTAAAACACTGGCATTAAGTTGCCTACTTTAGGAACAGACTACCATGTGTGTGTTAAACATATTTATTTATTTTATAAGAATACAATTATTGATATAATGTGTAAACGTATCTGAAATTGATTACAAATCATTATAAATTTCTATAAGGGGGATTACTGTATATTATAAAAATATGCAAACAAAAATTACCTATTGTGGTTCCATTCACATAATATTCAACTATAGTTATTTTTATAAATATATTATTTATCAATATACTTTTATTTCAGGCTAAAGCTAATGAAGCAGAACTACAGAACCAATGGGCCAACAATAGAATGACAAAGAGACAAACACAATCAAAATATGGTTTTTAATGTTTATATTTATTGTATATAATGAAATTGTTAAGGAATAAATATTTTTTTTTTAAATATTGTATTTATTTTATACTAAGATACTATTTAAATGTAATTTTTATTAAATTATAGTCTTCTAGCTTTTCTTGGTCTTGGCGGGTTCCATGATACTCTTGTGTTGTCAGTTACTGAGACTATTTGTAAACCACCCATTTGCAACCCTTTCACCGCAGACTGAAAAAAAAAATTAAATCATATTAAATACTTTTCAAAATTAAATTTTTAAACTGTAACAGATGTAAATTAAATATTTTATAGTACAGCATATTATATAATGAATTTTAATGACATACCAATCGACCAGGACCTAATCCTCTCACTCTAACCCTTATTGTTTTTATTCCACGATCAACAGCTTTCTAAAATAAAAATATATATTATTTCCTTGATTTTGTGTACCTATGTATATAAATTAAGTCACCAAATCGACGCCCCCGGGGAACAAAGTCGTAATAGAGAAAAGTAAATTTTACAGGAAGAGCAAAAAACCGTTTTTCTGTTATATCGCGTGTCCTAAACGGGCTATAATATTGTATTATACATCATTAATTTCAGCATTTTTAATGTAACATGTAGTTATAAAAATAAATATCACATATACTTCTAAAGTCATTGCCAAAAATGTGTAATACTGATTTTGATATTTAAGTGTATTCTAAGTAACGGCACATAACCATTTTATTCCCGTGAACTTGTAATGTAATGAAAACTATTTGCATGCATTACGATACTCTTTTACACGAATAAAATGAAAGTGTAATGTGTAATAAACTAATACAATTTTGTTCTTGTAAAAGGTACCACCAACTTTTTTAGTATAGCTCTATAATGACTATGTTTATTAAATTAGTAACAAAATGGTATATAGGCTTACCAGCTTATTAAGATAGATGTTCGTTCCATATTATATGATTACGATATTATTGTGGGTTATAATTGTGATATGATTTCCGGAGAATAAAAAATAAATTTTTATAACTTCATGGATTTTTTGAAAAAAGATCTAAAAAAAAATCAGAAGACGTATTATGACCTATAGATGCCGAAAATGCAAAAACATTAAAACAGTGGTAATAGCACCTTACGACTTTATTCCCTGGGGGCGTCGATATGCTAATCATGTAAAAATACAGTAAAAGATTTGGGGTTTTAATTTAACTCATATTAACTGAAAGAGATATTGTCCTACTCACTGTAGCCAAATTTATAGCTGTAGTTTGAGCAGCAATGTTAGTTCCTTTTTTAGTATTTTTGAAGCCTTCTATACCACAAGAACGAATCATTTTAACTAAGCCTTGAGAGTCAGTCATGGTGAAAATTGTATTATTGTGACTCACTCTAATGTTACATATTGCGAGATCTTTATATGGAACACCATCAAATAAAAGATTGTCAGATTCGGCCGTAGGAAATAAACCTTGTTTTCTGAAAATTAAAAAAATGTTTTTACAAAACTGAGAATAACAATTTAGTCTAAGAAATACAGAAGTAAATCGTACGATTTTAAAGCTGAATCCAGGTCTACGATTTTTTCTCCTTGAACACCTTCATCGTCGGCAGGGATCCTCTTGTGATCAAATTTTTCGGTCAACAATGAGGCAGAAGTTTGAAAAGAACGCACAACATTGTTAATTGATACTCTCACGCTATGTCTAATTGCATTGAGCATTTTGTATTAAAACGCTAAATACAATAAAAATATTTATACTTATAAATATAACCTTAAAAGATCCAAATTCAAAGAGTATATCCAAATTCCAAAGAGTAGGTAAATAATAAAAATATAACCTACAAGTGTCAAATCAAACGTCAAACCATTTCTTAAATTTGTTGTTCTCGGCTTTTGATTCCATTCTTTTTGAGCATTAAATTCATAAATTATAACACATTTAACAAAAACAAAAAAGAATGCCGTGTGAGTACACATGCCAGAAGTGAAACATCTTTGGCAAACTCAATATAAAATTTATTAATATTAATAGTTAAACATTCTATTATACCTTGTCCAACCGTTTATTATCTTTTTGACAGTTCGACATTAGTTACACCCTCATACGTTACTGATTCGATTTGAAATAATAATCGATTTTATTTAAGAAGATTTTTCAATCGATTTAATGAAATATTTTTATTTTAAATATTAATTATTCGTTTCTTAGTTTTTTTTTCTAACGCGTGCATAGTTAGCAGCCGTCAAAAAATAAATAAACCAATGAACAGAATCATTGTTCTTTACTCTTGATTTGAACTTAATTTCCAAGATTTCGATTTAATTCCTTGCAAATATTCAATCTTGGAGTCATAGGTACTATTTTTATTTTCTTTTTTTTAAATTAACATTACAGAAACAATACTTATATGAAGTCAAATTATTTTTATCATTTGATCGATTTGTCGATCGATATATTTCAAGACCTGTTTTATAGTCTGTGGATGTTTGTTATGCACAGGCCACTTCACTACCCGTCTATAAAGTACGACATTACTGCAGTACATTATTCCGAAAAAAATAATCTGTAATTTATAAACGTGAGCTGTCAAAAAGATAATAAACGGTTGGACAAGGTATACTTATTTACGCGTTGTTTGGATACGCGACATCATACTATCTCATTCTCTCCTACACATTTTTGTATTTGTGTCTCTTACCTGTCGTTTTTTCTGTCGCATTCCGTTTCAAATCACAACTATTCTAAAGAAGTTTCACTTCAAAAAAATCGTAATGATTAAAAATAGGTAATGATTAGACTTTATTTTTCAGTTATCACTTGGTACTACAATTAGTCATGTAAGTAATTGGGCTGTTGGCTGATGACAATATTATGGAGGGTAGAGATAAGGAGAACCGTCTTGTATGGGGGATTAGTCGCAAAAGTGTCCACTTGTAAACAGCAAATTATTATTTTTCGAACACTCACCAAAATAGCGCTAGTGTGGGAAATGGAAATAATATGAAGTTAGCAGTTATAAACAGAGTGAAGTGTGCTGGGTTGAAAAATTTAGTATTTCTTTTGACTTCTGTAGTTAAGAAACAGTCGACCAAGGAATTTCTATCATAACTGGAACGCTCACTTAATAAAATTGTATATTCAAATATGCACCTTGAAACATTTGACATAAGGTTGACATTGGCTTATAACATGTAAAGTGAAAAATTGTTCCAAGCATTTCGTTGACAATCGGTATTTTGTCTCTTTCTTACGAGAGTTGCCTTGAATCCATGGGAGAAAGAGATGCAATTCCGGGTTTAGGAACGGTTTTGGACTGCATGTGAGCATTCCAGTTTGTATATAAATTCCTTGCAGTCGACTAATAAATACTTATGATTTTTTTAAGTTTTAATATTTAATTTATTATTGATAATGTTTATATTACATTATGTATTTTATTGGGTACGTTCGCGGGCCCTCTTCAAATTGATAATTCATCACTTTTGGGTCATTCTACTTTTGAGGAGCAAAAAAATAAAAAATTATAATTACAATTTTGTTCACATTTTTTTTTATTTATTATATTTATTTAAGGAAAATATCAACATAAGTATACGAAACATAGCTCCTTTCTTGTTAAAATCTAAGAAAATAGCAAAAAACTAAAAAAGTGTGCTAACAGAAATGACGCTTAATATTACGGAAATGACAATATTTTAAATTAATAATACTTCAGAAATGTACTCGAGATTTATTTCACATTTAATAATAGGCAAATATGGAATAGTAATAAAAACAAGGGAAAAGTATTTCCCAAAAATAATAACAAATTCTAAAAAAAATAAAAACGATTTGATGATAGAAATGACGCCACCGAAAGTCATTTCTTAAATAATTATTCAGAGCATTATAAAATATGCATAAAATATAAAAAAATGTAAAAAACACAGACAGGAAACTAGAAATAAATGAGATTACAAATTAAGATCGGTTTTTATGTCGTTAAACACAAAGAATTAAAATATATTTTCATCGGAAAATGACGATTGTAAACGCACATGTTTTGATTTGAGAATTGTGTTTGCTTCATTTTCAATAAAACTGAAACGGTAACTGATTTAATTTTTTTTTTAATTAATGCATTAAGATCAGTCGCATTATGAACATCTGAATCGTTAGCGGGCATATCTAATTATGAATTTCTTCGCGTAGAAACGTGTTCAATAAAGCTTGGGTCATCACTTTCAGAATCAACAGTACTGTCAATTTTTTCCTGTAGGAAAGAACAACGTCCATTTTGTGTATGAAAGGGAATTTGAGTAGAACTATCTTCCAGAGAAGAGATGGTCTCGATAGTGACTGTGTTAGAATATTCATTGTGGGGCTTTCGTTTTCTCTTATTAATTTGATCTTCTTTTATTTAATAACAAATTTTCTTTGGCTACAGCGGTACGGCATACCGTATTTGGTATTTTTTAACTTTATTTTCCATCAATAAAAGTTTTTATTTCAGTAACCTGTTCTCTAATTTCAAACGTCTTCTATTCTTCATCCCTATATTCCTGCCACACTCTGCTCTGGATCTAGAGCTTGATGGTATGGGACTTTCTGGTGGAGTTTCATTATCAACAAAATTTCCAGTCTGTTGACGAATTCGTTCTACGGATTTTTTATTATCACGGTATCTTTTAGATCTTTCTTTCCACAGCTTTCTTACTGTCTTTTGGGCCCGAGGAGTCAACTCCGAAATATATTTTTTTAACCCCTATTCCTTTTTTCGGTGATATCTTTCTCGATCTTTTCTTCTTCGTTCTTCAAGCTGTTTTTCAGATATCTTACTTCAATGTTTTCTTATGGCAAGCTTGACTTGTTCTTTACGTTTTTCGCGTTTATTTACTACACCCTTCTCCATAACTTTTCTTTTCTCGAGTATGATGAGCTATACTACAGCTATAACAAAACAAAAAACATACATATCTAGATTATTTTTACCATTATCTTATATATTATATTCCATAATGTTTAACTAATAAGTTATATTTTTTCGCACCAAACAATTATTTTAATACAACAATCTAATAATTTACAGAAAGTATATACCTATAATTTAGAAATTATTTACATTATTCTGGGATGATAAATTAAACTTAATTCAATTCAATTACTAATCATATCACTTCGGTGATCTTTCATCATTTCGCGGGCCGTCTTCTAATTGATAATTCATCATTTTTATAGGAGTGCATGCGTACTTCAACTTAACAATTTAACTGTCGAACTTTAGTAAATACTTGTTTGCTATTGTTCATAAAAGTTACTAAACAAAATTATCTTTTTACATTTATTGATTACTTATTATTTTTATTTGAAACTGATAAATAAAAAACTATTGCACATGTTCATTTCCGTTTCCACGCATAAGGTCTGTAGAATGCATAGATAAAAAAGTATGAAGTACGCATGCGCTCCTATAAAAGTGATGAATTATCAATTAGAAGAGGGCCCGTGAACGTACCCTTTGTTGTTAATTTAAATTGTTTATTACGTATTCAGTCCGTGTTATGACTGCTTTGTTATTTGCCGCTTCCTTTAAGATTTACCCTCATACTTATGTGGCGTCACTTTAATTTGATGCATTTCGACGGACACTTTTCGTAACATAAGACTGTACTCCTTTAACTCTATACTCCATGACAAATATTAAAAATCAACTAAATTTTATGATTTATTAATTGAGTATAGTCAAAATATTCTAAAAATGTATTTGTATTTTAATAAAAGTGCCAGAATACAATTTGTATTCATAAAATAAAAACTCAAAATACTGTGGTCAGACATGTTACATTAACACCTTAGAGCAGTATTATAAGGTCATCATTAGTAGTGTCAGAGTGCGGGGTATGAAGCGACGGTCTGGCGCGGCGCATAGGCCCCGATTAGTCCCCGATTCCTCGGAGCTCACGCACTAACTATAGTATATGATTTAAGTTAAACGCCCATAAAAATGCCTGAAGTAACGTCTATTTAAATACATTTGGCAAGCTAGTCAGTAAAATTTTAAAAATAAATTATTTTTAATAATATCTATTATTTATCACAGCTATGATCATATTTTTTATGGCAGCACTATTGGTATATTTTCAGAAACATTTTTATTTGATAAAATATAATTTTCATCCGGTAAGCAGATGAGTGAAGGTCGATCTTAGCTGGGATCTTATAGACCGTTTAATGAAACTCAGCCCTTGTAGTTTAATTAAACTAAGCTGTAGGTAGAAAGTAAATGCTAATTTTTTATGTATATATAAATATTTAAATTTAGTTTGATATATAAATATATAATGCATTATTTTATTTTTTTAAATTAAATTATAAAATTTAAAATTAAATTGATTTACATAAAACCTAAATACTTAATACACGTCATAATGACCGTGCGGTGTCGTAAAAGGCGACTAAGCCTTTACGACACCGCAATTAAAATATTAATAATATAAATTTACCAGAAAAATAATATGAAACATGCTCACGCTGAGCTGTCAAAATTATTATTTTCTATTAGAAAAACTCTAATATCGAAATTTATTAACGGGCAGTCTATTAAAAGTACAATACAAGGTAAACTTAATATAATTAAAATAAAACCAAAATAACACTAATACAATAATAATTTATTACTTAGGGCCTGATCCCCTTCTGCTGATAAAATCTCTGATGAGCCTATCAGTATCTTTTCTGCCAAATAAACTACAACTATTGTTTTTACAGGTTGCGAATAGTATTATCTGACAGATAAAATAGTTAATAATTTATCTATCGTATCTTATATATAATATTATTATATATTAATAACATTCGGTGTTTGTTAAAGACTTTATCTGGCAGATAAAAAATATTTGTTTAGAACGGCGGGATCGAATGGTTTAAAAATATTTTTAGTCGGTTTGCGGTCTCTATTACAAATTTCATTCTTAAGTGTAGACTACAAGTAATAACAAATATAACAACGAATAACAACATTAAAAAAAAACCCTAATAACATACGACAAAATAAAATTCAATTCAATTCTTCCAATAACAGGTAACTCAAAAAATTTATATAAAATAAGTGTCTACTGTTTAACAAAAGGGGACTAAAAAGTCACGTAACGTACGTTAGGTTCTTACTCTTACATTACAAAATAAGAGCATTGATAAAACAATTGAATTCGACTGAATTTTTAAATTTTAATTCTGTTACATTCGGTAAGAAAAATTAAAAAGAATTAAAATTTTAATTATGCTCAATTATGTCGAATTCTGCAAAACAGAATTTAACTGAATTGATAATATCAATTCTGTTTTATTCTGTTAAATATTATTAAAATTATATTCTGTTGAATTTGTTTCAATTTGGTTAAAATCGGAGTCAGAACCAGAAATTCGAGGATTTTTTCCGAATTAAACAGAATAAAACCGAATAGAATTATTTAAATTCGTGTCAATTTAGGTAAATTCTGGTTTACCTGCCGAATGAGACAGAAGTCATTTTAAAGATTAGGTACCAAATTAACAGAATTTATCTGAATTATAAAAAGTTAGAAATTTGATTCTGTCTAATTCGATCAAATTCAGTTGTTTAATCAGGGAGAGCACCTCACATTCAAAGAATAAAATAAACGCATAACGAAAAAATCGTACAAAACATAATTTCTCACTTTCATAATAAAGTTAAAACTTAAAATTACTGTAACTTAAATTGTAATCGTTTTTAATAGAAAATAATATACTATTTTTAAGTTTCCACATTAATTTTATATCACAATACTTTGGATCGAATATCGACATGCAAAAAGCGATGTTACCGCTCCATAGAGGTTGTGTAGTATATAAATTTATCTGCCAGTTTCTTTATCAGTTTGATGAGGAAACAGAAAAAAAAAAATTAGAAACTTTAACAGCAATCGGTGAAAATGGCCCTTAATTCTGTTATACACCTGTCACCTGTTATACATTTTGTTATACACATTGTTATAATATTTTATTCAATCAAATCCTTGCATAACAGCGACTGTGAGAAGCCACGAAGTGAAGACGGAACGCCATTAACTATAAGCTTCAAACTACCAGCTTCGGCGATATAATTAGCTTTCATAAGTTCTGTAATCGCCCATTTCGAAGTGTATATAATCGCATCTCTTTTAAAAACTTCATTACTAATTATATAGTCAATAATATGTGCGTAAAATGGAGTAGACACCATTTTGATGAACAATCCTTGATCTAAAATCTCTTTTATTAAATCATCTCCAATAGTTTCTCCTTGGATTAAATCCTATAACAAGCAAATATGTTTTATAAATCGAATAAAATTAAGGAAATATACAAAGAACGAGTTAAAGATATCCTGTAAGTTTAGCACTATTTTAGATTTTTGATGTTGCTTTATATAAATATTTTAACGCACACAAAGTGTGTAATAACTAGTAGTTAAAACTTTTAGGCTTGTGAGCAAATTTAAAATTTTCTTATATGACATAATATAAGCTGTATGTTTTCCTTAAATAAAGAAAATAAAAATAAAGAAAACAGCTCTCTCCTCACCCCTGCTAATGTTGCAAGGGGTCCGTGTGGAAAGAAGTGGGAACTGGGAAGATACGTGTAGCTGTTAATTACTATCTGTTACTGACAATCATTTCTTAGATAAAAGTTAGTTATTTCAATTGTATTTTTTATATAAAAAACGTTAATTACCTTGTTCTCTAAGATATAATTCATTAAAATACTTTCAGAAGTCTCGCACTTGCTCAGTAGTATCACCCAAATCATGTTCAACAACGGGAAACTGCCCGCTTGCTTCACTAACCACTTGACATCCTGATGACAAATAAAATATTTGAATTCATAAACAAGTTTTGTTTTTAATATTGTATTTATTATATTATTATTATTTCCTCATATAACTGTTATTATTTTATATATTATACTATTGTTAATTTACAGCAAGTACCACTTCGGATATAAAAAGATCCGTCAAATCATGGATAAGGAGTTTGTGAGCGAGAAAACACGATAGATATCGTACCGCGGTCCCACGTCGTCCAATATTTATACACATCGGACGACGCGGACGCGGAACGTACCGCGACGCGATGCGCCATTGAGTTGACTCTAATATTAACCTTTTCCACTTTGGCTTTCGCGGTTTTCAAACATAGATTATTTTTAAAGATAAAAACGTGTACATATCAAGATATAGTTTTTGACGTGATAACTTCTTACAAATCTATGAACGCCGGCTGCACGCACGAAAAAGCATGACTCATTGTCACGTTCCGCGAGCGAGAGCGCGGAACAAGCGATAGAGAGGTACGATCGGCCTAAGCGTTCGGCTTGTGACCCGTCTATCTGTCTTCCACTCCATCGGCAGAAGCGTCCGAGTAGAAGAGGAACAGCGGCAGCACACAACCGACGTATTTGAATTAACGAGTGCAAATAAATGATAATTTATCGAAAAAATTGTAATTTTCAATTAACTCCTTCTTTGTTATTATACAAAATAATGATAATTCAGTGATAATAATTCAATTCATAAAAGTATGCAATTTTTCATCAATGTTTTCTTATGACGTTATCACGTAAAATTATCGTTCGTAAACAGACTTTAGAGCCAATTTTTGACTATTTTGTCGATATTTCGGACCATGTAACTGGTGTTTATCTTTAAAAATAAGACCAATCTAATAGTTTAACATACGTTTACATACATTTTTTTTACGTTTTAATTAAAATAAAGTAATATCTCACGTCATCCGAAAGCAGGGGTCGTGTGAGCAGCATTTTAATGAGCAGCTGGCCTTCCTGGACATCTGAGCATTCTGTGAGCAAGTAGTACACGTACTCGCAGTGCAAGCTGCGTCCGTCACCGTTACTAATAATTTCAATTAGATACATTAAATTCATATAACATATTACCGAAAGAGTTATTCTTGAATATAAATGTATATTTCACATCAATTTCAGAAATGGCCTTAATTGTTTCGACGAAAATCATCCCATATATTTTAAGAGATTTTTTTGGTTTAGAAATAATTCGTTAGGGTTTAACAAGTTTGAACAATAAAAAAAAAACATATTTAAGTTTAAAAAAAATTACATAAATAATACAATACCTATTTCTAGCTTTATTTTTTAAGTATCAAACTGAGTTAATAATAGGTATACTGAGTATAATAATATATTAGGTTAATACGGACATTTTAACGATAGTTTCAAAATCGACCTCGCATTTTTAAGCTCTTACACTGGTCCCAAATAATGATTAAGGGTAGTATGCGCAAAAATTGTATTGTCTACAAACTATGGCTAATCCAGTATATTCGACATGTGGCTAAACAAATTAAGATAAGGCTTAGGTTGTAATAAATACCTGTACGTGGGCGGCCAGCAGGCGAGCACGTCCACGAGCACCTTTTTCTGCCGAAATGTGGTGCACATAGCCAAGATCTTTTTGTAAACCTCGTACCGACCCTCCGGTGTCAGCAAACTCTCCTCTGAACAGTTAAAAATATAAACGTATATATTTATAAACGTAAACTTGTCTGTTTCACATCTCATAACGAATAAACGCAAAACCTTATTTCAATACAAGCTGATCTGCGCGGTTTGATTCGCGTTTATGTTTTTACACTTATTATTTATTATGTTCTTTATTGTACTCTAAAAACATTTTTTCATTTCAAGGTTACAATAGAAGTTGGCACGGGCGAACTTTTCTCTAAAAGAGATCTCTACCAGTCTACCCATGGTGGTGAGAAACGTTACCGCGGGGCACAGTAGTGCAAGAGAAGGAAATAAGGCAGGTAATATATTGTACAGTATATACACTCAACCGTGGACAACCGTTTTGGTTCGATTCCCGCTAGCGGCAGATATTTGTATTTGTACAAATATTTGTTTCTGGTCTGGGTTTAGCTGAGCCTCAATTAGTAATGAAATTTAACACTAAGGCGATTTCTCGCGATCGCGCAAGTTACATAATAGTCCCACCGATTGAAATAGACTTAAGAGAGAGTTGAAACTTAGGTAGGAATAAAGTTATTTGTGAATTACAGATTCCAGGAGATTGGTTAATATGGGGAGGATAGAAATGGAACGACATTGAGCAGGGCAGGAAGAATTGGAGAATGTAGGTAGTGATATGACAATTGCTGTCTTCAACAGTTATGGAAATACATTGCATAACAGTGAGAAATTTATGATGTGTGATCACAGGTGCAATGTTTTCCAGCACAGGAAGAATCATCTCAAGACTAAGATTGTCACTACTAATGGCTTTGGTAGTAATGGAAAGGATAGACTTCTTGACGTCTTCTACAGAGACTGATTCGAGGGTTAATTGAGGCAGATCAGTTGGGATCTGATTATTTGAAATAGATAAGAGTAGAAGTTTTGAGAACAGGGGAGTCTAATGTTATTGGTGGAGTAATAAAGTAATAGTTTAAAACCTTAGTGGGTTTGCCCAACCTTAGTGACCGTAGGAATCTCCAAACTTGCGCTTGAGTAAGATTCTGAACTGAATCGTAAGTGTAGCTACATTTGGCATTCCTACACAACTTGTTGAAAAGGTTACGCAGAATTATGTGTTTACTAAAATTTTCTGGTGTTGGTAATTTTTTATTCTGTCACGCTTAGCCATGGTCTTCCTGTTAACAGGAGTTAGCCACGGGGCTGGAGCACATTTTCATCCGTACAGGTCTTATGGGAGCATTCACGGTTGTATGTGCGAGCGATCCTGTGTTGTCTCACTACGACGATGACGGCACCGCTGGATTTTAGTGGCTATTCTGGCTTCACAGTAAGCGAGTCCCACATACCTGTCGCTTTGTGAGGTGGGATGCGTAAACGCATTTCCCAGCGATAAAAAAAAATCTTATGAGAGCATACAACTTGAAACTTGTTGAAATTGTACAGAATTATCACACAATCCAACTAGGCTGACAACTTCGAGAAGGAAGCCGATAGCAGGACTTAGTTGGACTGGGCGGCATTTGGTAGGCTTCATTGAGACTTCGTTTCGAAGATTCTGCATTGCTTAAAGATTCTTAAACTAGATTAAGTCTTCGATCGACGACTTAAGCAAGGTCGCCGATGGAGGCTGCGGAAAATCGGAATATTTGGCACGAACTTGGGGAGGCCTATGTTCAGCAGTGGATTGCGATAGGCCGAAGCGAGCGAGCGATGGAATGAATTTTGTCGAAAGTGTCTTTTGTTGGCTGTTTTATAGAATAGTTTTCTTCCATATAATCCTTGCGGGTGGCAATCACTGGTCACTCAGGTATATAAATTATCTTAAAACAGCAATAAATAGGCATCTACAAATATTATTTAAATAAGATTCTACAACTTTTTCAAAATATTGTAGATGTCTTATTAAATATTAACTTTATTAACTTATTTGTTTGTTAATTATAGAAGTTTATTTCAATTTGAAATTTTTTCGTTTATCAATAAAATATGAAATCTTACGTTTTTTGAGTAATTAAAGTGTAAATTTTAATAAATACCTCAAAATTGTACATAATGATTTAAAAAAAAATTTCGAATATGAGTTTTTTTCAATTTTTTGCATTTTCTGAGAACATTTCCTATAGTAATGTATATTTTTTACACCATCAGAAAGTAGATATTTCAACGAACAAAAAGCCCCCAAACTTTTTGAAAAGCTGATATTTTGACGTCAGAATTTTCGATTGAAAATTAGGGTGCTTTTTTGATATTGAGTTAAAATAAGGCAAAAAAAATAATTATTTTAAATCAAATAAATTACAGTGTATTTGGGACATAATAAGGTAAGTTTTCACTAAATTTCGTAGAATTTTTTTTTTAAAAAGATATAAATAAAAAACCAAAAACTTGGTTTTTTGAATTTTTCACCTAAATTTTGAGGTTATGTGAAAAAATTGCAAATACAAAAGTTGTAGATCTTTTTATTACCTACAACTTTGCCATTTAACTTTTTTCCATAGGACTTGTAGTTTTGCCGGAAATCAAGATAAACCATTTTTTACCTTTAAAAACTCACCCCCTCCCACTTCCCGAACTCGGATCGACCGTAATTTATTTTTCCTTTCATTTTGATCATATTCCCCTCCTTTTCTAATGGGTTTCATCCTACTGTAATTTTTTTTCATTTTTTACTATTTTTGAAGGCCCTGGTCTATTCTTAATGTTTACGAAAAAAAAATTGATCAAATTCCATGTGGTAAGTCGTAGTAACGAAGTACACACATAAATAGAGATACATTTGCACTGACCGGTGAGGCCGGCCGCGCACTCGAGGCCGGGCCACTCGGCGCGCAGCAGGTCGCGCGCGGCGGCGGCGAGCGCGCGCAGGTCGCGCGGCGCGAGGCGGCGGCCGGTCAGCGCCAGCAGGCCGAGCTGCGCGCGCGGCGCCGCGCCGCCCGCCACCGCCAGCGCGCGCGCGCGCTCCACCTGCTCCGCGGGGAAGCGCACCCCCTCCGCGTGGAACTGCGTCAGCCGCTCGACCAGCGCGCCCGTGTCGCTGCGGACGATCCGCATTACAGTGTTGATCTCGGTTCGTTCTCATGTAAGGTGATATATTGTTAAACAAGAAACAATAAGTGTGTTCATACTACCCCTGCTCGGGACTTATAGCTTCGATGATATACGGTGCCAACAGTCGCGAGTTCACCTCCAGCTATTGATTAGCTTTTATATAAGCTATATTGTCGTAATCTGGTGTCTACGTTTGAGCTGGATCTATTTCCGAACCTCTATATAGAATAACTCTTATGGAAATATTCCCTTTTTTAGCCGACTGCGACAGGAGGAGGGTTATGTTTTTCGAGTGTATGTATGTATGTATATATGTCCATTTCTTTGGCACGCCCTACAGCCCAAACGGCTGGACGGTTTTTGACATATGATATGTCGTTGGATTTATCCAAATAGTAGTGACATAGGCTATATAAATTTTCA
The DNA here is from genome assembly GCA_036937285.1 of Euphydryas editha. NCBI lineage: Eukaryota > Metazoa > Arthropoda > Insecta > Lepidoptera > Nymphalidae > Euphydryas > Euphydryas editha. The sequence goes on from JAUPFZ010000003.1 coordinate 2,522,780, forward strand.
AAATGGCGCCACAAATGGCGGAATAAGGGGGGGGGGGAGTTGAATTTTTTTTTCTTACTATAGCAATATAGTAATATATATAGAGTATTTTATGCAGTCGGGTTTTTTGATTTTTTTAATTAAGCATACTTGTTTACTGAAAATACCGAAATTTCAGACAATATTTGACTTTATCAGGATTTTTCAGAGTTTTTTTATTTATAATAAGACTTTCAGAGCCTAGGCCCTTCGTACACAAGGCTACGCAAATCTTCGATACTAATGTTGTATACTACATTAATATCAAGTCGTGAGTATCGAGTAGCGCACAGTCCGTACACACGACATTGAATCGCAAGACGCGAATTGCCTATTCAGTCACTATAGGTGTACCGGTTAAACAGATCACACTTTTACCAAAATGTCTGACACAAGTGATGATGAAACTATAATTTTGTACTATCTTTATCGGAAACAAAGAAATCGTCGTAACAGAAGATACTGGGTTCATCCGTATATAGAGAGAAACATAAAGTGCAGACTATTTGTAGCTGCAAAAGAATTACAACAAACAGATGCGAAATTCTTATCATTGTACAGAATGTCTAAAGAGAGTTATATTCATTTAGTGGATTTACTTGTTCCACATATACACCAGAGAGACACACACATGAGACAGTGTGTGAGCGCAGAGGAAAGGATTCTAATAACAATCAGGTATGCTTTCAATTAGTTTTATTAAATATTAACATTTCAAAGTAAGATTGAATTTTAATAATAGTATACAGAACGGAACCCCTCAGAAATCTGCACGAAATCTTAACTGCGTCATTAATTCTTGGTGTAATTTACTTCACCCACAGTGTTTTGGAGTAGTTGAATATATGTAGCTTCATTTAGTCCATCGTCGGCTGTATATTCGATTATATCAGTATTGGGTAATTTTATGCCAGTTGTTACCTGCGAGTATGATTTACTTGGGTGTTGTATTTCGGGTACTACAAATGTAGATGTCTGCGAAGATAATACACTTGAAGAATTTGGTATATGAACTAAGGCCGACGTTTGCGTAGATGAAGTGGGAGGTACATTCAGTATGTTTTCTATTACATCTATAACTTGACGTTTGAATGATCTTATTTGTGTTGATGTCATACAATTTAAGTCTGGCAGCAAACTTAACAAAAACATCTTGTTGGCGTTATTATTTGACGACTCATCATTGATATTCTGCTTGCTCATTTTCATTTTTAAATATTCACTGAAGAGTTCATCATTCTCGTTTGTTTTAATCTTATGACGCTGAGAGGAACTACGCCAAGTTGAAACAGATAACGGGGTTGGAGTACGTTCAGTTGGTTCACTGGAGGATGCAGTAGGTGATGTCGGGGGCGGTGGTGATGTCGAGGGCGGTGGTGATGCCGAGGGTGGTGGTGATGTTGAGGGCGGTGGTGATGTCGGGGTCGGTGTACATGATTGTGATTCATTGTCTTGATTAATCGGATTAGACAAACTACCAGATGAAATTCCAGCAGATTTTATATAAGGAAGAGCAAACTGCATTGAATCTGTCAAATAGTATTTCTTTTTTTTTGATGATCCACTAGCCGGAGGTTTTAAGTTTCGTACGAAAACAGAACGGAGGTTTTTCCATTTTTCTTTCGCTTGCAGTCCTGAAAGTTATAAAAATAAATCAAATTAGTCAAACAAAGTGTAAAATTAATGATACAACTGTTTTAGGTATTTGGCAACTGGCGCAACATTCACATCGATTTCTTTATATTTTGCTCGAGGAGACTCTACAGTATCAAGAATAATTGGAGAAACAACAGCAATCATATGGGATGCCTTGAAAGATATTTATATGCCAACACCGGATAAAAATCAATGGAAAATAATAGCACAACGTTTTCAATTGCTATGGAATTTGCCAAATTGTTTGGGTGCACTAGATGGAGAGCACATAAGAATAGAAAAGCTACCAAACACAGGATCTCTTAACTTTAACTACAAGTCGTATCATTCAATTGTTTTAATGGCATGCAGTGACGCTGATGGCCTCTTTACATACATCGAAACGGGATTTGCTGGCAGAAACAGTGATGGTGGTATATTTCGTGCTTCAGCAATCAAACATTTCATTGAAGGGGGCAATCTTGACCTACCTGCTCCTTTACGATTACCCAATGATGACAACGACTACAAATTTCCATTTTACTTTGTAGGAGATGAAGCGTTTCCGCTATTGCATTATTTGCTACGGCCATATCCACAAAGAGTACTTGATAATATGAAGAGAATATTTAACTATAGATTGAGTAGAGAAAGGAAGACTGTAGAATGCGCGTTTGGGATGATGACGGAGAAATTTCAGGTTCTAAGCACTGCAATAAGATGCCACGACTATATAAAGATAAATAATATTGTAAAATCAGCATGCATTTTACACAACTATGTTAGAAAAAGGGAAGGGTTTCCATATCGTACGTATGAAGAAAATTCCAGTAGTATACATGACATCATTATACAACCTCAGCAAATTCAATTGAATGCGAACTCTTCTCCAAATATATTAAGAAACTATTTAGCTAATTACTTTCTAAAACCTCAGGCAGCACTCCCATGGCAATATAATTATATTGCATAAATATTGTTAGTATGTTGTGTTGTGTCAAAAAAAGAAATTCTGTAAATGCAAAGAAATATTTTACTGAACTTGTAACATATTTTTATTGCGGGTAGATTTGTTATTTAAGAATGTTAGCGGGGATTGGAGTAGGAGCCGCTCGGCCTTATAAAAGGACGGGTTCGCTGGAATCTTCCTTTTCTCCTCTCTTCGGTGCCGGGTGCGACTTGTTGGGTGAGTTGTTGTATTTATTTTATGTAGAAGCTTGTAATGCCACTCTGTAGGTCGATATAGTAGTTATATAATTCACTTTTTATTGTTAATGTGTGATAGTTTTTAAATTATTATATATTATAAATTGTGTTGGGTTGTGTCCGTGTCTTGTGGGCCATTCCCATGTCAACCCAGAAACAACTGGGGGTTGACTATGGGAAGGCTCACCGGAGGGTGTGTCCTTCCAGGGTCCGGGTAGGCGTACGGTGCGGTCGTCACGGTCTCTTACCACGTGGCGACTACTGTTGGTGAACCTCGGACCCCAACAGCGCACCGACAACATCCCAACAACGTGGCTCAACATCGTCCCAACATTACCCGGTTTCTTTTTCGTGAACACAATGCTCTACGGCGAGAGACGCCGAGCGACGGACGGGGTATGCCGTCCACGTGTCCCGGCGCGCCATCATTCCTGACACCAAACACCAAGGCGGAGACCAGCTTGGGAGCCTCCAAGGCGGAGACCAGCTTGGGAGCACCTATGCACCGCGAGCTTTTAGTTAAGTGACCGTCTGGTTAACCTCCGGAACCGGGAATAATTATCGAACCACGTGCTCATGTTCTCGTAAATTTAAAACTACGTAGTCAATCATAAAAAACCTTGTTAAAAATCTATTTCTAATTTTTGTAACTAACATAATATCTCTATATAAAATAAAGTTGGTAGTTCTGTTCACTTGAAATATTTTTTTATTTTATTTCTCTCTTTCACAAATATAAATATTACCATTATACCGCCGCAGTGGCGCCCAACGGCTATTAATTATTCCTGGTTCGGTAGTTTCTGGGTGTGGGAAATGGTCTTGTCCGTGTGTTTTTGTGTTTTTTTTTTTGTTTTTGTGTTTTTTTGTTTCTCTCTAATTAGTACTGTGTCGTTTTACAATTATTATTGTCACCGTAATGTATGACATTATTTAGATTTTTTTTCTCTCTTTAAAAATCTAAAACATTTAATGATAGATTATAACAAACATAGTAGTGATATTTAAATAGTTTAATATTTTTTTTCAAAGTGAAAAAAACATTCATATATGAAATAATTAATTGTAACAGGCATAGTCGTGGCATTCATATTGTTTAGTTGTGTTTAGTAATTTTTTCAAAACTTACCCACTTTTAGTGTTATAAATTCTTAAACTTCTTGTAACAAAGTTTGTCGATTCACCCTCAATTTAAATATTGTGTATTGCTTTGTGTTTTGTATTTGAATATTAATTTAATTGTAATAATTTTTTTTTCTTTTTTCTTATAGTTTGTTTTATATATATTTTTTTTTTTTGTTTTGTTATACCTCGTTTACAATGACTCACACCATCAAGTTCGTATCTTTGCCTAAGGCTGAATTGGAATATGAAGTAATTGTTAGGAACGAGGAACCGGCAGCCTCGGTAGTAGCTCTGCGTAAACAAATTGTTCAATTATCGGAAACCTTACCGTCAGAGGAGATTTTGGTCAGTCCATTAGATGTAGTAACGGATCCAGGTGGTAAGCCTTTGCGGACGAGGCTGTACGGGGTAGTACCACCGACCCGTTTCTCCTTAAAGAGGAACGGGTAGCCGATTATTGTCTTCTGGTTCCGCCGGGTAATCAAATACCATCTCCGATTACCCACATACGCGTGAACTGCACAGTGGGCATTAACATCAAATTTTTTTTTTTCTCCAAACTTTTGTGTCGAATTTTTTTTTATATAACATTGCTTTCTATTTTTGTGCAATTACATTTTATTTATTTTTTAGCATTTGTTATTTTGCATTTGCGTTTGTGTGTAATTGACAAGTCCTTTCAGTGATTTTTTTTATTGGTGCATTTATTGCATTCATTTTATTTTTTCTTTTTTTTTGTTGTAATCATTTATTGTTTTGTAATTTTTTTAAGGTCTGAAAAGATAATAGCGGTTACGTACATTGCTTTACATCGTTCTTAATATTTTTTTTTCTTAAGTTACCCACAATCGTGTTGCATTTCGTCGCGTATTATTTTAAAATATTTCAATTCTCTATTTTGATTTCAATCTAATTAATTTAACTTTAATATCCATATATATAGCCATTTTAACTTCTGTTTGGTGTTTAATAAAAATAATTATTTAAATTAGCTTGAACTTAGTCAATTTTTTTTTTATTAATAATTCTGCTTAAGAGTGGACCGTACTATTAAATATTTGCTTTTATATAAACCGGAGCTCACGTATGAAGTAGCCATACGCGGTTTAGAACCTAAGGAGAGGGTTGTTAATCAATATTATGATATGTTAGCATTCGTTTTATTTTATCATATATCAGAAAAATTAAATTCAACATGATTTGGTTCAGTAATCGATTATGTTTGTCTTTGATGAATTAATATAAGCTTACTCGGAGTTTTTACGTTTAGTTGGGAGATTGTTTTTTTTTTTTTGTTTAGCACTTTATGGCGGATTATGAGCCTTTGTATAGGCCTAATTCGTTTATTGTTTTGCGTTCTGCGCGTATAGAGCGGGTTGTGACTCTTTAAATAAGCCTACACTAATTGTCTCTTTAGAGCGGGTTGTGACTCTTTAAATAAGCCTACACTAATTGTCTCTTTAGAGCGGGTTGTGACTCTTTAAATAAGCCTACACTAATTTTATCGTTGCGTTTTCCGCTTTTATGGCGGGTTGCGACCTCTTGTATGGGTCTGTTTTGTTTTATTGTTTTGCGTTCTGCGCGTATAGAGCGGATAGTGACTCTTTAAATAAGCCTACACTAATTTTCTCTTTAGAGCGGGTTGTGACTCTGTAAATAAGCCTACACTAATTTTCTCTTTAGAGCGGGTTGTGACTCTGTAAATAAGCCTACACTAATTAATTTATTGTGGCTGCTAGAGTGTCTTGGATGGTTACCAATGGTCACTCGGTGTGTGAGGGCGTTAATTGTTTAGTTCAAATAACGCATATTTTGTAAGTGGATTTAATTGATGAAGTATGGTTGTGGATGACTGTATTGTGTAGCAGTTAGCAAAATTAATGCATGAGTTTGTTGTTTTGTAGTTTTGCGTATCACTTTAATTAAATTTTTTTTTCTCTTCTTTTTTTTCTTTTGAACTCACCCATAGCTCTTTCTTTTCTCCTCTGCACCCAAGAATTTTGCCTAGAGATGCAAAATTCTTCTCTGACGGGGGGGGTATTGTAACATATTTTTATTGCGGGTAGATTTGTTATTTAAGAATGTTAGCGGGGATTGGAGTAGGAGCCGCTCGGCCTTATAAAAGGACGGGTTCGCTGGAATCTTCCTTTTCTCCTCTCTTCGGTGCCGGGTGCGACTTGTTGGGTGAGTTGTTGTATTTATTTTATGTAGAAGCTTGTAATGCCACTCTGTAGGTCGATATAGTAGTTATATAATTCACTTTTTATTGTTAATGTGTGATAGTTTTTAAATTATTATATATTATAAATTGTGTTGGGTTGTGTCCGTGTCTTGTGGGCCATTCCCATGTCAACCCAGAAACAACTGGGGGTTGACTATGGGAAGGCTCACCGGAGGGTGTGTCCTTCCAGGGTCCGGGTAGGCGTACGGTGCGGTCGTCACGGTCTCTTACCACGTGGCGACTACTGTTGGTGAACCTCGGACCCCAACAGCGCACCGACAACATCCCAACAACGTGGCTCAACATCGTCCCAACATTACCCGGTTTCTTTTTCGTGAACACAATGCTCTACGGCGAGAGACGCCGAGCGACGGACGGGGTATGCCGTCCACGTGTCCCGGCGCGCCATCATTCCTGACACCAAACACCAAGGCGGAGACCAGCTTGGGAGCCTCCAAGGCGGAGACCAGCTTGGGAGCACCTATGCACCGCGAGCTTTTAGTTAAGTGACCGTCTGGTTAACCTCCGGAACCGGGAATAATTATCGAACCACGTGCTCATGTTCTCGTAAATTTAAAACTACGTAGTCAATCATAAAAAACCTTGTTAAAAATCTATTTCTAATTTTTGTAACTAACATAATATCTCTATATAAAATAAAGTTGGTAGTTCTGTTCACTTGAAATATTTTTTTATTTTATTTCTCTCTTTCACAAATATAAATATTACCATTATACCGCCGCAAACTAAACACCATTAAGTACTGTAACAAGTTCCATTTTCTAATTTTTACTACTAATTTAACATCAGATATTACTTGTGTTTTGTTTATGATTTAGTAGATAGCTTCTGTTAGCTTCGCAAGCAGGTATGCGTAGGTACAGTTAAATCGAAAAGAATGAGATGAGTGGATATAAATAAAATATTAAATATGTTATTACATGTCCTTATTTTATAGTTACAATAGTTTATAACAATATGAATGCCTACTATATATGTGCCTATAGTGCCTACAATTCTTAACCGACAATTATAAAAGAGTTATTTCTGAGATGTTGTTCGAGACAAATAAAAATGATTCCAGATATTAATTATAGATATTAGATATAATTTTTCGTAGGCTTTTTAAAAGTGTTTGTGACAACCTATTTACAGAAATAAATTACTTTGAATTTTAGACGATTGTACAGTCCGCGAGGCATTTTAAGTGGCACAAAAATATGTTATCATCGAAAAATTTACATAAAATACACAAAACAATCAATTATTTTATAAAATAAATATTTAAATAAAATAAATAAATAAAACAGTCAATAATAAAACAAGTAAGTAAAAATAACAAAACAAGTAGGTTACGAAACAATCGAAAACTATTAAAAACTCGAATGTACGTGGACAAGTTTACGCATGTTTGTGCGTGTGTTTGTATTGTACGGACACAACACAGACGACGCACGATGTTAATCACGATCCTAAATCACAACAACAACGTTGGCAATCCGGCTTACGACATCGGCTATCATAATAAAATGTACACAAAATATCGTGTATGGGTATATACACAATAAAACTTAATAATAAAAAAAATATACCGCCAAAAAGTGTTTTTTTTTAACTAAATTAATGACTATGTTTAAAACTATAAAAATATACCAACCTGTTAAATTAACGGCCTTTCCTACTGCTGCCCAAGCTTTTTCTGTAATCTCTTTTTTAGAATATTCTTTTAAGTTATAATTATATAAACAAGGATATTTCTCCACCTCAGAAACAAATTTAATATTTAAAATTTGCTCTGCCATCTTGGAAATCGCCGCGACTTATGTAGCGACGATCTCGTCCGGCAGGTAGCGCACGACTGGCGCGACGCGAGTCGCGGGACCAATGTCGGCGACGCGACCCGTGTACGAACCTCAATGGATTTGTATGGCGGTAATCGCTTGAAGACTAAAATCGTCGAGTATCGAAGATTTGCGTAGCCTTGTGTACGAAGGGCCTTAGAGATTTCCCTCAATATTTCGATAAGTGAGCTCGTTATATCGACTTTATCGAACGCGTCACTCACTCTGGGTGCCGCTCGCAGTGCTGCAGCAGGCGCTCGAACACCCGCGGCACGTCGGCCTCCACGCCCAGCAGCTGCAGCAGCGACGACAGCCCCGCGGCGCGCAGCAGGCCGTGCAGCACCAGCTGCCCCAGGGACTGGGTGACCGAGTCTAACTCACCGCGGCTGATCTCCAGATCTCTGGTCGTCGACAAGAATTGAATACTTTTTATTTTTTAGCTAATTAGGCACTGACTTCCGTTGGCATAGCCACGGGAGTCTCCTTCGCTTGTATGAATCATAGCGTCAAATTTTATCGTCAAAGTTACTAGCATGTATGAAAAGGAAAATCTTCTTTATTATTTTACGTTGATAACAATATATAAATAATAACTTAAAATTGACAAGGATACTAAAAATTATTAAATGAAGGAGAAGGGATAGAGCTCAATCCTCTAAGTTGCTCCACTACGTGTTGCACTCGGTTGTCCATAAAAACAGAAATTTCCTATAAAGTAATTCTTTACCACCAAGCAAGAGACTCGCTTTAAAGTGAAAGGCACTCAACTATCCTAATGTTACTGAAACACTTTAGCACTAAACCTACCATATTTCTATCGTAATTTTAGGTTTACATTCTTGTTTTTTTAGGTTTACAGGTTTCTTGAGTAGCTATTATATACTACAGAATAAGTCGTGCAGAAGTGCAAGAAAATTGTAAACCTAGAATTTAACAATATTAATTAGGGCCTGTTTTACCGGTTGCTGATATAGTTTATCTGGTACAAAAGTTACCGATAAGCATTATCAGCAGGAGGTGATACAGCCCCTACGGGCCTCTTACGCCTCTTTAGTGCAACTTTTCGATCCACAAGCTGTTGCGAATAGAAATATCTGGCAGGTAACGTGGAGTTTGATGGTGAAAAAATATATCAAAGTTTCATCCACTGGATACCGTTATACATCAGATAGCTTTATCAGCAACTCGTGAAACAGGTCCTTAAAGACTCAAAAGTGGTCCATCTGACCGCCCTGGTAGGTTTAGTGTTAAAAGCTCAAAGTAAGACAAGGGGGGAGGGGGGTAGCGGGCGCGGCTCACCGCCAGGCGCGGTGCTGCGGCTCGTCGCAGGCGTCGACGAGCGCCCGCACGCTGTCCGAGTGGAAGTTCTCCAGGAATCGCGCCCACCGCGCCAGCTGCTGTCCCACTTGCGCCCACGACTGCTCGCTGGAACGACACTCGGCTTCAGATACTTGGTCACTCAAACGTTCGAGCTCAGCCGGAGCTCGGCCTGAACTCCCTTGGAGTTCGGTCGGTTGAGATCCTCCGTACTTTGTGTGATATTATGGTGGTGGTTCGCGCCCGCGACAAAGAGACAGAGATAACAGAACCGAGACGTTCAATGATATAACTTGTCGCGGTCTCTTGTCTCTGTCTGTCTGTCATGTCGCGGTCGCGTGTCGCGGACGCCAACCGCCACCATTAGACAACAGTAGTGTTCGATCGAAATAGGGTTTCGAGCCGCAACCGAACTTTCGTTCTTAGTTCCGGTCAAAACCGAATTAACTTATTTAAACATATAAAATTAATGCACTTGAGTATATTAAAGCTTGACAAATGCTGTTATAAATTAAAGAGTCTATCACAATGCCTGTATATGAACCTTATTAGTAGTGACAGACTTATAATCTTTCTTTATAGGATTACTTTGCTTGTTGGGTAGTACCACTGTGCCAAAATACTATAAAAGTAGTGTTTCTTTTTTCTATTCCAAAAAATTCAAAAAATACGTAAACTATCGGTCAAAAACTTACTTCTTGTTAAATTTGTAATCGTTCTCTTGCTCCTGTTGACAGTAGTCCACCGCTTGCATTATCATTAGATTACGCGTACCCGGTGGCACTCTGTGGGCAAACAATTTTATTAAATATTACTGCATACAATAAAAAATAAATAAATAATAATAACACGTGTCACAATATAAACAGAAAAATAATTTATGCTACTATACAATACGTAGATAACGAAATAAAGAAAAATATTATAAATCGTTTAGTGGTTGATTAAAAATTTGTACTAGTATATGATAAATATTCTCTAAAAAAAAATTGGTTTTCTGTAAAGTTGGTTTAGTTTTGGCCGCTGTCTCTATTCTACTCGGACGCTTCTGCCGATGGAGTGAAAGAGAGATAGATGCGGCACAAGCCGAACGCTTAGGCCGATCGTACTTCTCTATTGCTCGTTCCGCGCTCTCGCTCGCGGAACGTGACAATGAGTCATGTTTTTTCGTGCGTGCAGCTGGCATTCATCGATTTATAAGACGTTATCACGTCAAAAGTCAAATGTTTATCAATCGTATGTGTGTGTGTACATGAGCGCTTCTTCGCTGAAGCATGTGTTGGCTACAAAGGTGAGCAGCTCTTTCTTGGGCAGCTTGTTGAAGTAGCTGGCGCACTCGCGCCACTGCTGCATCCACTTCTTGTTGTTATTGGCGCCGGCCACCTGCGGACATGCACACACTTCATGTATTGTATTCGAGTACGCTTATATGAGCACTTTCTAAGTCTACCTTCATTTAATGAGTAATTTGACACAAAAAGAATAGCTTTTAAACAATATAAAGTACTCGATTCTATAAATTCTTGTATGAGTTATTAAAATAATGGTGAATCGAAATTACTAATTCCTTTTTTTCCATATCAGTTGTCTCAAATGGTGGTCTTTCAAATTTAAATTAAAAAAAAATTCACATAAGAATGAAAAGGGTAGTGGAGTCAGTTTTTGTAGTGGAAACGATTTCTGTTGAGTACATTCTTCTTTCTATGCAACTTACGTTACTATTGGTTTATCGCGGGGGTCTCCAAACTTTGAAGCCTAAGAGCCATAATGATTCTTTCAGTTAGTTCCAAGGGCTAAAACAGTTTTAATTTTTCTGCCCTTTACTATATATTTCTAGCTAGACTAGTCGAGTAATTATCATTATGTATTTTTTTCTTCGACTTATCACAGCAATAGTAACAACAATAAGACATTGGCTGTCGTGGGCCAGATTGATGGCACTGGTGGGTCGGATTTGGTCCGCGGGCCGTAGTTTGGAGACCCCTGGTCCATTGGATACGGACATTATAATAGTCGGATTTAAAAAAAAAAAAATTTCTCATAATTTTGAACTTTTTTCTTAATTTTGTTGTTAGATATAAAGAATATGTAATACATACGTTAAAGAAATACTTCGTGAGCCAGTTGGTATAGAGCGAGGTGATGGAGACCGGTATCTTGAGGACGGGCGGCAACATGCGCACGAACTTCATCACCAGGCCCAGGTTCTCAGGCTTTAGTATGGTTAGTATGTGGTTCGTGAACTGCTCTGCCGATGGCTGCTCCAGCAGCAACTTGTAGTCCATGTCTGAACGACGAGAACTTTGTTTGAGATGTTGCAGTCATTTTAGAATTGTTTCAAATTTATGTCAGCATTAGAGTATCCTTAGGGTTTATACCAGTAGTTCAATTTAAAGTCAAACATATTGCTTATTTTGTTGTTTAAAAGTCGGTTTCAATGACATAACTTAATATCGATAAATTTCTAGCACAAATGTCGTCTGTGTGGTTTTAATTAAGTGGTATCCTATGATACATCCTTCGTTAACATGACGAGTTAAAAAATCAAACAGTAAAAACAATGGTACAAATCTTAATTTAACTAATTTTAAAAAATTCGACGATTTGCTAGCTAACTCTTCATACAGCTGGGTTATGAAACTCAAATAGCAAAACAAGAGTAAACGGCAAATACAGCTAGAATAAAAAGAAAAAAGATCAATAGCAATAAGAACGTTTAGAAATATCCAATATACCTTGCGAAACGGCCTTAGCCTTCTTCAGCAATTTAATATGTTCGGTGACGGTGAGCCCGTACATCTGAGTCTTGTCGTCGATGTTCTTCAGTATCGTGAACAAGTTGATCAGAGCGGCGTGGTCGCAGCCCGGAATCAGTGGCCATAGAGCGTCCCGGATACTAAGTAAAAGATATTTACATATAATATTTATTTATGCTACTGTTGTATAATATGGGTTATTAAAACACGGATGTGAGTTTATATAGTTAATAGTATCACATGAGTGTTTTAATACCAAATTATCAACAGTTGCATACAAGACTTTATCTACACCCATAATATAAATCGTGAATAATGGCGGGGATTCGAATAACATACTTTTTACGGCGCGCGGCTTTCTAGTAGTGAAACGCGCGTGAATGACAATGTTCTTTTTTTGAAATTCATACAGATACCACGCATCGAGCAGTAAGAATGTGGCTGTCTGTTGGGTAAGCCCTTTGAGCAGAAGGGATCAAAAAAAAAAAAAAAAGAAGGGGGTGTTATAATGAAATTCAGTACAACATAATATCATCCGTATGGATGATAATATAGTTATGAGGACATTACACATTAAATTGGGTGTATTAATTTTAGCAATAAGCTATTTCAGAATCTTTTATAGAGAACTTGCTTCTGTCCGCGGCTTCGCCCGCGTAAATCTCGGTTATCGCGACCAAAAAAAAAGTATCGGATGTTAGTCTTCTAATACCTCCAAGAATATGTGTACAAAGTTTCATGATGATCGGTTAAGTAGTTTTCGGGTGAAAGCGTAACAAACAAACTTACTTTCGCAGTTATAATATTAGTATGATTTAAAGCATGGGAGTACATAAATAATAATAATAAATGAAGTTTGCTCGAGTAGAGTTTAAAAGTACCGGTCGCAGGCGTCGTGGTCGCGCGCGCAGCTCGGCAGCGCGTCGGCGAGCGCGCGGGCCGGCGCCGCGGCCGCGTGCTGCAGCCACACGCCCAGCGCGTCCAGCGCGTGCTTCTGTGCCAGCGCCACGGCCAGCCGCGCGCCCTCCGCGCCGCCCGACCTGCGCGCGGGCCCGTGAGTGCACGTGAGTGTGAGCACACGGCGTGTTTTAATCGCGCAGACGAGGCGCGTTTTAGGTTGATGTATGCTGATTGTTGCGTTTACATTGCTTCAAACGTGCGTACAAAGGGGTGAGAAGGAGCAGAGGAGAAGTGCGTGCTCACACAATCACACGGAAGCTACGAGCGACTACAGCGAGTCTGTATGGCTGTTACTGCGCGTATACACGCAGTGGAGGCGCGTTTCATGCTCGCCCCGTGCGCATAGGTTACAAGGTTGCGTTCGAATCTCATTTGTATGCGTTATCATGTTATTATTATGTATCTCATGTATACGCAAGGCACATGCGCGTCGTCTGCGTGTTTAAAATACGCCGTGTGCTGCTGCTGAGCGTGTACGCATGCAAAGTCCGAGACACTCCACTCACACAATTGATGTGGTGGAGTTTCAGGCAACATCTCGTTCGATAAGAGCGAGCTGGATGTATTAATAAGGAAACATCTTCCATTCCTCTACCTCAACTCACTCCAATTACGATTCAGATTTCCCTTGATTGTTCCGGTATTGTATTCATTACCTCCAGATATCACTTAGGATTAAGTGATCTATTTTTTTGCTATCTCTTGTTGTAAAAAAAAAATAAGTCCATTGAATCAATACATTGGTAATTTGAATTAAATAGAATAATAAAAGATATTTTGTATAAAAAAAATAATTTAAATCAAGTTTTAAACGATCGCCACGTGTAATAAACCAGTGTATCAGTAATTAAATAATATAATTAAAAACAAATCCAACAGAATCGTTAAAAATAACCGTATAAATTGAAATTCTTTTCAAACTCTAATCATTCAGTAATAGCGCCGAGAAAGTTTACATACGTAATACGTACATTTGTATTATAATACGCGTGCTGTACAAACGTGGGTTTTAATTGCCATTTATAAAAGAACTAGCGGTCGCCCGCGGCTCCGCCCGCGTGGATGTCGGTTACCGCTGCAAAAAGCCTACCCAGGAAAGACATGGTCAGCAAAATGATTCCCAGGTCAATTCACAGACACCGACACTAACATCGACGACGCAGTCATTATCTGCAAGCTGCACAGATTGTCTTTCTGTGGATTTTAAAGTTGTTAATGATGAAAATATTTAAATGTAATTAATACTAAGTTTGCACTTCTGCCGGCAGTCCCGGCGTGCAAGCCGTTGTTTTAGGATAGATAACTAAAGCGATTATTGTAGAGCTTCTCTATAAACAACACTTGACGTTAAATTATTTTCAGGTAACAATATATGGTGGATAGTCGGGAGCCCCGACCCGTGATAGGCAACCAAAAGTTGCCCATGCGTAAAACATTCTTTTCGTAAATCAATTCCTACTAATTTGAATGTTTGCCCCTGGGATTTATTTATCGTTAGTGCGAAAGAAATTTTTACTGGAAATTGGAGCCTTTTGAAGGGTATAGGCAAATCAGTATGTAATAGTCATGGGTATTCTTGGTATATGAGCTATTTCACCAGCTGCAGGGCCGGTGATAATCTTCGCTACTATTAAATTATCTTTTAGCTCCTTTATAAGAAGTCTCGTGCCATTACACATGTTGGGGTTAAATTTCTGAGAAGCATTATCGGCATGCCAACTTTTAACGACAGTTCATGAGGTGGTAGCCCAGCGGGGTTCATGAGGTGGTAGCCCAGCGGGGTTCAGAGAATTTAAAAATTCCTTGGGCTAGTGCACTGCGTCCTCGATGTTAGCGACGGTGTCTATGGATTTATAGCACTTAACTTCACTCGATACTTTCTGCATAATTAAATTGTTAATTTCGTTGACTGTTTAATTCCTGGGAGAAACTATTGCTCTACAACACAGCCAACGAAAATCATTTTGATGTAAGTTTTCGATGTCAGGATTTATAGCATCTATCAGACTATCTAAATTATGGACTATTTGGCCTAGAGACTCATCCAAAGTAACCGCATAATTGGTGCCCAAATTTAAAGATGGAAAAATTCCTTCTCCAAGTTTCAGCAGCTCTTGTGGAAAATTTCTATGCGTATTTTGCTATTATTATTGCTATTTTCATGAAGATGAGCTCTCATATTGGTGCGCAAATTCAAATGCCAACCTCGCGTCTGAGCCGTGCAGGTACCTTACTCATAGATCCACAGATATTTTCTATGCATAGATCTAAACTCCCCTCCCGCACGCGCACCTCCGCCTTGGTGACGCCCACTTCGCAACAGGCCGTGCAGCAGAAATCGTAATATTTTAATTTCGTCATAACTTCAAAACCAAACGTCCAATTTAATCATTCAAAGACCAAATATTATCTACATAAACTGTACTTACTGACGAAATAATTTATTTTTATAAGGATTAATAGCATGAGTAAAATAAACGCGTTTAAATGTAGTCCAAAACAATTCAAGATTTTTAAATAAAAAAATGGTTGTTGGGCCTCACTCGACATAGATAGGTATAGTGTGTCGCGGACTTTTTTGTAGATACTTATAAGATCTACAATTAATTAGAACATTTTATGTATCTATCTTTTATAGTTTAGGCAGCGTACGCAAAATAAGTAACTTTTCTGGTTAATTTTTTACACCTTGTGTCCGAAAAACCCAAATATCTTACGGAACTCTATTTTTTTCCAAAATAAAATATAGCCTATGTTACTCGTGGATAATGTAGCTTTCAAATGGTCAAAGAATTTTTAAAATTGGTCCAGTAGTTTTTGAGCCTATTCATTACAACCAAACAAAGTTTTCCTCTTTATAATATTAGTGTAGATTATTGTTCAAGTTCACTTTATTATTACCTAAAAAAATAATAATAATAATTAAATTAAAACATTATACATATTAAATGTTGTCATTTTAATTGATTGCATTGTGATCTAAAACATAAATCTATTTAAAAACGTAATATTTGCGAAGATAAAAATAATTATTTATTTTTAATATAAACAATATTCTTTTATTTTTAGAACGTCATAACATAATTCGACGGCATAAGCATCGCCGAAATAGCTCAGTTGGGAGAGCGTTAGACTGAAGATCTAAAGGTCCCCGGTTCAATCCCGGGTTTCGGCAAATAATACTTTTTTTCTTTTCTTTTTTTTTTAATTTATAAAAACAACGACAAACCATAAATAACGAAATAAATACATTTCCATCAACTCAGAAAATTTATAGCTTTATATTTTATTAATACATACTGCATAATACATTTTTTAATAATATGTTTATCACGGAATATATTTATTTTTTCTTAAATAATTAATTTTATTCATATTTTTATGGAAACAAACAATACGTAACAGTAGTAGTAACAATAGTATGGGTAGTAGTAGTAGTTATAAAATTCATAATTAACTTTGAACAATAATCCGAACTATTGTACATCATGATACCGGACTATAGCAAAATTGGCTTTATTATATTTAAGGTTTTTTTTAATACATTTTAACTACAATCAAATATTAAATTACAAAATTTTAGTAACAAATTAAGTTTAAAAAAAATTGCGATACATAAAGAAAGCCCAATAAAAAATTATTGATACATAAAAACGAGTTAAAATAACCAGGTAGACATAAAACGAAATATATTATTGTTGCATTTTTTTTTAAATAACATTCCTTCGTTTTATTATAGTATTTTAAAAGCTCGTATATATTTTATGTAGTACAGGTCATCTTTCAAGAATATAGCAAAAGAAAAAAAAGTTTATAGAAAATTTTAATTTGTGCTAACAAGTCTAATTAAGTATACTAGTGGTCTTCCAGTGGTCGAAATTCGACCTAATCTATAATTGACAGCATTGTCATTATCATAAAAATATGATTGTGCATAACATGATGAGCGACATATGCAGCAGTCATTGGACCTGATTTGTGATTAAAAAAAATCGATAAAAAGTTCGTTGCAAGACCTGTATTTACGACCGTGTGACAACAGACTTTGAGAACAAAACATTTGTCTATATATAAATTATTGTACATATGTGTGTGTGCCGTAGTGTGTATTTTTTTTAACTTAATTTAATGTAGGTATTTGTTTAGGATTATTATAAAAAATATTAGCATTCTGCAGTTCTTCTCTATATAAACTTTAACTGTGCCATATAATATTTAATACTTCCCGGTCCGCGTAATTTTCGTAAAAAGGGGTACAAAGTTTTTGCTTCACGTATTAATATATTATAGATTATCTGTGGATTTTTTACCTAAATACAATCAACAACGTACGTCAACCTATAATGCACGAAATAATTATTTATTTACTACCGGTACTAACTTGGCAACTGATGTCGACCGTTCTGGTGTAGTGGTGCGAGTAGTCGCCTCAAAGCTGCGAGCCGGCGGGCACGGGTTCGATTCTCGCTCGGGACAGATATTTGTATTTGTACAAATATTTGTTTCCGGTCTGGGTGTATGTCCTTGTGGGTTTTCTCACGAAGCCTCGGTGAGCACGTAAAGCCGTCGGTCTCGGTTGTTATCATAGACACCAGATAACGATCGTTACTCAATACTCATGG
Source organism: Euphydryas editha (assembly GCA_036937285.1). Classification (NCBI taxonomy): domain Eukaryota; kingdom Metazoa; phylum Arthropoda; class Insecta; order Lepidoptera; family Nymphalidae; genus Euphydryas; species Euphydryas editha. Next base: position 2,540,481 of record JAUPFZ010000003.1, read on the forward strand.
TAGAAATTTCAACCCTTCTATATGGAGAAGAGGCCTTCGCTCAGCAGTGGGTGGTTTACAGCCTGATATAGTAGTAGTAGTACTAACTTGGCAAGCCGGTAGATGACCTCCCGGCGGTAGTCCTGGTCCGCGTTGAACAGCAGGCCGTTCACGGAGACGCCCAGCTTGCGGATCCTCTCCACCTCGCCCATACCGCTCAGCTTGTCGATACATTGTCGGATGATTGTCATTTGCTCCTCCGTTGCACTGTTTTCGGACAGTGTCTTATACGCCATCTAGAGATATCTAATATATCAGTTTATTACCAGTTCCATGAAATTAATAAATAACAATAGTAAAAAATATAATTTTAATGTAAATGTAATGATAAGTATTGGCGGTAAATATGTTATATTTCTAATGGTTCCTTCATCGTCATTTACGTTTAACATATCGATCATAATTATGAGACTTTATGTTTATATTTATAAATTAAAATTTACAGTTTTAATTGTTTAGTGAATGGTACATAGTAAAACATTAAAATGGTTTGATAAAAGTCGTTAAATGTTTTAAATGAAAAACGAGAAAAAAATAATAAGCTCAATACACTATTTACCGGATTTGTCCTGTTTACCACCGCGAATTGTATCTTTATCGGTTTTAGTTATCAAATAAGCTATCAGACACAAGTCGAAATGTACCATACCGAACCGTACCGTACCGGGTCACACCCGGCTTGACCACGCTCCGTAGCCCGCAGTCGCTGACCGGAGTTAGCGTACAGTGCGATAACAGGGTCGAATGGATAAATGGTCGAATAAAACTTCAAGCGTAGACCGGACCTCTATATGTATTATCTGTGCCGTACCTGCTTAGGCTGCGCCAGGTAGGCGTGGTCGCGCTGCGCGGGCGCGCTGGCCGCCACCAGCGCGGCGTACAGCGCGGCGGCGGCGGCCACGCGCGAGTGGTGCGCGCGCAGCAGCCGCGCCCGCGCGTCGCCCCCGCCGCCCGCCGCGCCCTCCGCACCGCCCCCCGCGCCGCCCCCGCCGCGCAGCAGGCACGCCGTGCTCAGCGCCGTGTCCTTGTACAACAGCTCCGAAGCGCACTTGGCCACCACTGCGGCACATTCGGTATTTAATTGACAATAAACTTCGGACCACTATTTCAATATACGATATTTTTTTACAGTTTAGCACTATGTATAATTTTAAACTATTCTATTAATTTATTTTTGAAACTTTAATACAATATTCATATTATACAACACTCTTGGATGTTTGTTGGTCTCAATTAACTAGTTAGTCAGTTTTTTCTTATACATAACCTTTACGAAAAACTCACCCTCAGTTTCCAATTCGCTAATCTCCCCGTTCTCCAGGGTATTCTGTATGTAGAACCACTTGAGCACCGACTGGCCGACGCTCGACTCCCCGTCCAAGTCGTCGGGGAGGGAGAACCGGTCGTAGCGGTAGTAGTTGGCGGACGCGCCGTGCTCCGGGTGCAGCGAGCGGTAGAACTCCGGACAGTGTACCGTGCGCTCCGCCGTGTCCGACGGGACAGACTTACCGCTACTGAAAATATGTATTGTTACACTTTCTTAAAAAAATTGGTTGCTGCAAAGTCGGTTTACAGACGATAATTTTACGTGATAACGTCAAAAGAAATTGATGAAAAATTGCATACTTTCATGAATTGAATAAAATTATTATTAATTTGTATAATACAAAGAAGTATTTAATATTATATATATATATATATATATATATATATATTTACTTGCACATTTATTTGCACTCGTAAATTCAAATATTTTTTCTCTTCTACTCGGACGCGTCTGCCGATGGAGTGGACACACACCGAACGCTTAGGCCGATCGTGCCTCTCTATCGTTTGTTTCGCGTTCTCGCTCGCGGAATGTGACAATGAGTCATACTTTTTCGTGCGTGCAGCCGGCGTTCATCGATTTACAAGACGTTGTCACGTCAATAAGTTATTTAATGTTTTAGAAATCTCTTTTAATGATATTTGTGACATAAAGGAGATGGATACGATTCCATACATTCTTGGGCCAAAATGTAATGAAATGAAAATGTTATCAATCACATTATATATATATCAAGTACATTCAGGCTTATGGATCCCTCGCTAAAAATTCTCTATATTTTGGCTATCTGAGAGCGGAGTTATTAAACGTTTTGTAAAAATGAGGTTATGTTACAATGTCTATTAAAAAACCCGATCACTAAGTTCTTAAAGCACTAATATTTCTTATATTTAGTGAAGAATGTTTGAAAACTCATTAAAAAAATCAATAACTTGAAACAGTAATAAATATTGTTCAGAATTTAAAAAAAAAAAAAAACATTTGAATGTATTTCTATTTCATACTTAATTCTTCTTCTATTAATTATTATATTATTATTAAAATGTCATCTAGGAAATGTAGGTAAAAAATAAACGGTAGTATCAATGTCAGTCAGTTGTTAGCTGTCACTAAAAATATGATTTATTTTAAATCAATACGAAATCGATATTTTTTTTCAAATATTAAATGATATTTTCGCTATTAATGTAACTTTATTTAAATGAAGTTTATCGTTTACAACTTCAATATTGTGCATCTAAATACTTTGAGTTAATTAACTAGATACCCGATTAATTTGATGAAAACAATCTTTTTCATTTTTCTCCGCTTCCAGATTTAGAATTAAGTTGATTTTTTATTAAGATAAAAAAAATTGACCAATTTTTTAAACCATATCTCTACTTATTACATTTTGGTGCTAAAGTCCCCATCTCCTTTCAAAACTTGTTCCAAGATAAAATTGGTGAATTCGTTACAAATTTATAGAAATGTATACACTCACCTTATATTGAATTTACTTTGGAAGGTATCCAGTAAGTAGTTGAGTAGAGGAACTTTTTTCTCAGGCTGAACGGGAGACACTAAATCTTTTTTCTCAATGACCGGCTAGAATAAAATAGAAATTAATTTAGAATTGCTAATTTAGAGTTTAATTTTCATAATTTTTATTCTAAACTTTTATATACGAGATTAGTTACGGTAGTAATAGCGTCTGAAAATTCATCTTCGGTGGACGGCCAACGTGCTTCTAGCCGGTGGTTCTCCTTCAACGCTGCACCCATTTGTTGCAAGCTTTCCAACTCAAGATTAAGTCTGTAATTAATATGTTTCGAATCTTAAATTGGCGATTTTTAATTAAGTTAATAAGGTAGCGTATACTATGTACTATATCATTTTGTTAATGATGTATTTAACATATTTTATATTTGTTATTGTAATTTAGTAGTCCCACTACTAACTCTTAAACTATTCATCATCATAAGGCCTGTAACATCTTGACAGATGATTTAAACAGTGTCTGTATTATTTATACGACAACGCCGTTCGTGGCTGAATAAGCCAATCCGTGAACGACACATTCGTCCACATTTTGGACAAGCGTGTTGGGGATTTATCGGTGGAGGATTTATTGGTAAAATAAATTGATAAAAAATTTGGCAGCATAGTAAGAAACTACGACTTAATTATATTTATCCGAGACTTTATCCACTTCGTCATCGAGGCCAACGTGGAGGGCGACAGCAGGCAGGAGCACTGAGAGACACCAGGTACCTGGCGTGCAGCATGTCGTGCAGGCGCTCGGGCGGCGCGAAGGCGAGCGCGGCGGCCAGCAGGCGGGAGCGCTCGGGCGTGTCCGCGTGCGCGTGCGCGTGCGCCGCCACGCGCGCCAGCAGCGGCGCGGCGGGCGCGTGGCGCAGCGCGGCCAGGCGGCGCGCGAGCGGGTCGGTACCTGGCGTGCAGCATGTCGTGCAGGCGCTCGGGCGGCGCGAAGGCGAGCGCGGAGGCCAGCAGGCGGGAGCGCTCGGGCGTGTCCGCGTGCGCGTGCGCGTGCGCCACGCGCGCCAACAGCGGCGCGGCGGGCGCGTGGCGCAGCGCGGCCAGGCGGCGCGCGAGCGGGTCGGTACCTGGCGTGCAGCATGTCGTGCAGGCGCTCGGGCGGCGCGAAGGCGAGCGCGGCGGCCAGCAGGCGGGAGCGCTCGGGCGTGTCCGCGTGCGCGTGCGCGTGCGCCGCCACGCGCGCCAGCAGCGGCGCGGCGGGCGCGTGGCGCAGCGCGGCCAGGCGGCGCGCGAGCGGGTCGGTACCTGGCGTGCAGCATGTCGTGCAGGCGCTCGGGCGGCGCGAAGGCGAGCGCGGAGGCCAGCAGGCGGGAGCGCTCGGGCGTGTCCGCGTGCGCGTGCGCGTGCGCCACGCGCGCCAACAGCGGCGCGGCGGGCGCGTGGCGCAGCGCGGCCAGGCGGCGCGCGAGCGGGTCGGTACCTGGCGTGCAGCATGTCGTGCAGGCGCTCGGGCGGCGCGAAGGCGAGCGCGGCGGCCAGCAGGCGGGAGCGCTCGGGCGTGTCCGCGTGCGCGTGCGCGTGCGCCGCCACGCGCGCCAGCAGCGGCGCGGCGGGCGCGTGGCGCAGCGCGGCCAGGCGGCGCGCGAGCGGGTCGGTACCTGGCGTGCAGCATGTCGTGCAGGCGCTCGGGCGGCGCGAAGGCGAGCGCGGAGGCCAGCAGGCGGGAGCGCTCGGGCGTGTCCGCGTGCGCGTGCGCGTGCGCCACGCGCGCCAACAGCGGCGCGGCGGGCGCGTGGCGCAGCGCGGCCAGGCGGCGCGCGAGCGGGTCGGTACCTGGCGTGCAGCATGTCGTGCAGGCGCTCGGGCGGCGCGAAGGCGAGCGCGGCGGCCAGCAGGCGGGAGCGCTCGGGCGTGTCCGCGTGCGCGTGCGCGTGCGCCGCCACGCGCGCCAGCAGCGGCGCGGCGGGCGCGTGGCGCAGCGCGGCCAGGCGGCGCGCGAGCGGGTCGGTACCTGGCGTGCAGCATGTCGTGCAGGCGCTCGGGCGGCGCGAAGGCGAGCGCGGCGGCCAGCAGGCGGGAGCGCTCGGGCGTGTCCGCGTGCGCGTGCGCGTGCGCCGCCACGCGCGCCAGCAGCGGCGCGGCGGGCGCGTGGCGCAGCGCGGCCAGGCGGCGCGCGAGCGGGTCGGTACCTGGCGTGCAGCATGTCGTGCAGGCGCTCGGGCGGCGCGAAGGCGAGCGCGGCGGCCAGCAGGCGGGAGCGCTCGGGCGTGTCCGCGTGCGCGTGCGCGTGCGCCGCCACGCGCGCCAGCAGCGGCGCGGCGGGCGCGTGGCGCAGCGCGGCCAGGCGGCGCGCGAGCGGGTCGGTACCTGGCGTGCAGCATGTCGTGCAGGCGCTCGGGCGGCGCGAAGGCGAGCGCGGCGGCCAGCAGGCGGGAGCGCTCGGGCGTGTCCGCGTGCGCGTGCGCGTGCGCCGCCACGCGCGCCAGCAGCGGCGCGGCGGGCGCGTGGCGCAGCGCGGCCAGGCGGCGCGCGAGCGGGTCGGTACCTGGCGTGCAGCATGTCGTGCAGGCGCTCGGGCGGCGCGAAGGCGAGCGCGGCGGCCAGCAGGCGGGAGCGCTCGGGCGTGTCCGCGTGCGCGTGCGCGTGCGCCGCCACGCGCGCCAGCAGCGGCGCGGCGGGCGCGTGGCGCAGCGCGGCCAGGCGGCGCGCGAGCGGGTCGGTACCTGGCGTGCAGCATGTCGTGCAGGCGCTCGGGCGGCGCGAAGGCGAGCGCGGCGGCCAGCAGGCGGGAGCGCTCGGGCGTGTCCGCGTGCGCGTGCGCGTGCGCCGCCACGCGCGCCAGCAGCGGCGCGGCGGGCGCGTGGCGCAGCGCGGCCAGGCGGCGCGCGAGCGGGTCGGTACCTGGCGTGCAGCATGTCGTGCAGGCGCTCGGGCGGCGCGAAGGCGAGCGCGGCGGCCAGCAGGCGGGAGCGCTCGGGCGTGTCCGCGTGCGCGTGCGCGTGCGCCGCCACGCGCGCCAGCAGCGGCGCGGCGGGCGCGTGGCGCAGCGCGGCCAGGCGGCGCGCGAGCGGGTCGGTACCTGGCGTGCAGCATGTCGTGCAGGCGCTCGGGCGGCGCGAAGGCGAGCGCGGCGGCCAGCAGGCGGGAGCGCTCGGGCGTGTCCGCGTGCGCGTGCGCGTGCGCCGCCACGCGCGCCAACAGCGGCGCGGCGGGCGCGTGGCGCAGCGCGGCCAGGCGGCGCGCCGCCGCGCCCGCCGCGCCGCCGCCCGCCGCGCCCGCCTCCAGCGCGCGCTCGCAGACCGCCGCCAGCACCGCGCCCTCCCTGCGTTCATGTATACGATCTTCATTTTCAGTTCATACTTGGAGAGTATAAATGTACTTTCCGAGTATGAGTTATTTATTTGTTACCTTGTCTGCTCATCGTCTCCCGCGATCCTAAGAAGCTTCGCCAATTTTAGCAACTTATGGCTCGCTAAATATGCATTCGGGTCTGACGTCAAGCAGTCTTCTACCAGCGTCATTCTGTCCTCGCACAGGCGAACTGTTACAAAAATATAAATAAATCGTGTTAATCGTGTTCCGCAGAATTATTTTTTATATTAAGATTTTTTGAGTAGTCACCTTGAATTGGTAGAATGATCAAATTGAAAGCATTTAGTATTGGAAGAGCAGCTATAAGATCTAATTCTTGTTCTATTTCCTTGTTACCATCCTCGATCAGTGATAAACAGCACCTGAGAAAATACAGGTTAATGATTTAACTTAATTAACCAACTTTAACAACTTCAATTTGCCAACTATATATGTGTAATAAAGTTAATTTTATCTCTTATTTAGTATTTTCAAAAGCTATTTTATTCCTGAACAAATTATTTGAATACTGTAATATAATTTAAAAAATGTGAATTTAGTTATCTTTAGAGTATAATAAAACAACAAGAGTAAATATTATTAATTAAGTTCATAATATCATATTATACTATTGACTTACTTGGCTATCTCCAAAGCAGGATCGGTGAGAGACGAAGCGGAGTTGAAGTACTCCTTAGCGGCGCTGGAAACTAGTTCGACACTGCGCTTGTAGTCGATCTTGAATTTCGAGTTGTTGACGGCGCGGGCAGCCGGAGACACGGTCAGCACGTCCGCTGCTAGCCGGATACTGGCCGGGTCGCCGGATGTCAGCAAGGACAGCACGTAGATCTGAAACGTATTTTATAGTGTTCTAACTGTCTTATGGACCTGGACGAACAATTCCGAAACACACCATATGTCAAAAATTGTATGAAAATTCCTAAGCACATCTTTTATCAGGACACAATTTACGATAACTTACGAAGAAGTTGTGCTGTTTTTCTCTATACATACCTCATAACATTCCTCCGTTTTGACGCAATCGAACAGAGTACTCCGTAGCTCCAGGATGTCCTTGAGGAGATTTTCCCAATCTTGTTGGGTTGGTTTCTCATCACTGAAAATAATATATGAATTATTTAATATATGTGTCACACGACAAAGATATCTGTCGACATGCGGTGGGCCGGCGTCTCGCATCGTGTGTCACGTGTCGTGTGTTACGTGTCGTGTGTCGGGTGTCGGGTGTCGTGTGTCACGTGTCGCGTGTCTCGTGTCGCGCGTCGCTTGCCCGTACCCGGCGGCGAGGCCGCGCGCCACCCGGGCCAGCAGCAGGCGCGCGTGCGCGTGGTCCTGGTTGAGGTCGCGCAGCGCGCAGGGCGGCACGCGCACGCCGCGCCACGCCAGGCGCCCGCTGCCCGCCACCAGCCGCTCCAGCTCCGCGCAGCGCCGCACCAGCGACGTGTGCGAGATGCTACCGTCGCTGTCCATAAAAGAATACACACGATTACTACACGTACGTTTATAACTGTGTCATAACTGGCCAAGAACAACGAAAATTATAATACGAATTGATTATTTGCAGCAATCCTCAAACACACGTTGTAGAGACCATGCCGTCACGTAACGTAAATTAAATTAGTCAAGTTTCCGCTCTTAAAAATGGATAATAGGCATCCTTAATAGATGTTTAACATTAGCGATCCTATATCTTCAGAAACCGGCGACTCCCCACGACCTGAAGGTCATCTGTCCTGATGTGGTGGATAAGTGGTGCCTGCTGAAATTGCGCTTCCCGATGCGAGGTTGTCAACACCTTGACACTCCAGCAATAATTGACTGTTCAAACCATGTTCCCTGCACTTCGCCACTTCGTGACGCTTTGAGTTTTTCTTCGCATCTCTTTACTTCTGATTTGATCACGTGTGTGCTGAGCATAACTCTCTCAATTGCCGGCGGAATGACCCTAAGCTTTTTTAAGAGGCTCATAGCGACCTTATCTCACAAGGGGACTGTATGATCTCAAAATTTTATTTGGGGATGAGACTTTGCAGGTTTGTAGTATACCTAAAGGGTATCTATCCTGCAAAGCAAAAGGACCAGATGACCAGTGTTTTGCGAGAAAAACGGCCCTGAAGTTCCACGCGCAGATTATATGTATACCGGTAATTTGACTCACGCCGAATGGATAGCGAGCTTGGCTACCGCATTTGAACAGGCGACCAGGGATCGATCCCACTTGTGGCTTTTTTTTTGTTTTTTTTTTTTTCGTTTAATTATTAATAGGCTGTAGACCTACACCTGTATGTACAGGAGCAACTCACGTGTCCTTGAGGATAGTGTCGAGCAGGTCGCAGGCCATGTCCAGCTGCTCGGTGCCGGTGTGCGCGAACAGGCAGCGCTCCACCAGCTCCAGGTGCGTGCGCACGTCCAGCTCGAACTCCTTGGGGGACTGCAGCACCTGCAAAAAACAATATCTTATGACATCTTAGACTGATTGTTTTATTATTTAGTCTTATCGATATGACCGCTACTGCCTTCAAATATTAAATGGCTTTTACCAGTAATATGTAAGATAGATCTTCTTTACTGATATCTTCGAGGAAATCGATCAGGCCCGTGAGGCAGACACCAGTGCGTTTAGTCAGATTCTCGTAACGCTTCAGGAATGGTATCACGAATTGCTTCAAATCCGCAATAAACGTCGCCGGTGTAGACTGAAAAGAAAAACAATGCTTTATATTTATAGTTAAGTCTTCTATTAGAGTATTTTACTATTTTACCATCGTATACATTACTTCATATTACAACACAAAGTCTCCCGCTGCGTCTGTCTGTTCTGTCCATCTGTCTATCTGTTCGTGATAACGAAGAAATAGTGATATCGTGAATCGTGATAATGAAGTTGTATACATTTTAATTGAAAACAAGCAAATTTCTTGATTCGAGAGTCAATTTCTTAAGTTTAGAGAATTGAATAACTTAAATCAAGAATGAAGATTCGAAGAAAAATATTTGAATCAAGTCGTTTTTACTATCAGTGCAATGTTACGTGCTATTCGATTACCGAATAAACTCTCAGATAACGGTATAGACATCTTTGCCCGTTACCTGCTGAAACTAATGGAATAAGTCCAGAGGGTTCTTGAAAAGGATAAATAAATGATGAATTTTATCTCTCTCTCAATTATTTTTTTAATGGTTAATTATATAATATAGGTATGTATATAATATGTGAATATTTGTATATGTGTCTGGTTATCAATTTGATGTTTGCATGAACACATGCTTTCCTTTATTTTATTATAACGTCGTATTGGATTTGTACTGTAAGGATGTTATAACTGAGTCTTAAATAAATAAATCAATAAATATTCATCCGACAATTATTGATAAGTATCGATATATTTATTCGATATATCGGATCAAAAAAATTATCGATATATTTATCATGCGATATATCGCAAACTAGAGATAAAACGATACGATATATTTATGTCGTACTTTTTTTACATGAACATCCCTAGTTCATATTAGGGGTGTGCGATAATTATCGATAATTCGTCGCCGATAATTTTTCATTCGATAATTATCGATAAGTACTCATTTTACTTGTACTCTACATTTTACTATCGATAATTATCGAATGAAAAATTATCGATAATTGTTTCCAAAGAACATCCTTAGTACATATATAAGTTTATCGAACGCGTTAACATCAAAATTAACGGTCCGAATCAGAAAAATTTCTTTTTGCGTTAGAAAGCCTATTAAGATTTGTCTAAAATAAACATTACTTTAACGTAGGTTTAGAACACTACGATAGCGCGATTTAAAGTACTACTAACTCCATCTAGTAGAGTAACAACGAACTAAATCATTAATATTTTAAATAAGTGGATTGACAGCCGCCGGAACAAGACAATCTAACATGACTAGACATCCCCAAAAGGACTTAGCACACCTACAGGTACCTTGGTCCATCGGGCCTAATAAATGATTCCAAGTGCGAAAATTTCTCAGTTAGGATTTGCCCGGGTATAGAGGCTTTAGCCTATAGACCCGCATTCGACTGACATTGGGTTACTCAGGAGGAGCTCACACACACAATACGCAAAATATGTGTTCTTTCGATTTTAATTACTCTTTCAAATTTATCTCGTAATTGGCGGTGAAAACATCAAGAAGAGAGATATACGTCTCGGAGAAAATAGTTCTACATATGCTTCCATCTAAACTTCCTCCTTGAAGAAAAAATCTGTGTGCGTCAGCTGCGACGCACGACTGGAGTTTACTCCTTAAGAACGATTTCTTATAGGCACAAATAATTCGTATGTGACACAGAATAACACTTATCACCTATTTTACACTTTTTACGCGAAAATATAGCCTTTAGATTTCTGTGGCAATGAATTGTCCATTATTAATTTGGCTTCATCATAAAAATTACGAATTATCTCGTCATCGTCGTCGTCTCTTCAATGTCAGATTAATTTGAACTGATTGTGATTTTTATACTTAATTTAAAAAATAAATAAATGAATTAATATTTCTTAATTAAAAATGACTTAATGAGCGTGATCTCAAGTCAAGGTCGTCACTACTATTGTGTGAGTGCGGGATATGGAGCGACGGTCTGGCGCGGGCGCACACCCGCCCCTTCCTCAATCGATTCCTCGGAGTTCGCGCGTGGACTATACGTCTTAATACTCACGACTTAAAATCGAAAATAGGTTACGCAAAAAAACTTAGCGCGATTGACGATTTTTACTTCTCACATTCTTTTCATACCGAAGGCCTTATATGAAAATCGATTCTTAGGAGTAAACTCCAAAGAGATGTTCACGTGACCGGCGCGAGATGACACCCACCGCCTGCATGAGCAGCTTGCAGGTGTCGAGGTTGGAGAGGCGCTCGAGGTCGGCGAGCGCGACGCCCTCCACGTTGACGTCGTAGAGCAGCGTGTCGAGCGTGAGCAGGTGGAACAGCACTCGCTCCAGGCCCGGCACGGCGCCGCCCACCGCCGCCGCCGTCACCAGGTGCAGCGCGTGCGACGCCAGCCCGCTGCGCCGCTCGATCAGCCGCGCGCGCCGCTCGTACCACGCGCCCAGCTCCGCCTCGCCGCCCGCCCCCGCCCCCACCCCCGCCACGCCCTCGCCCTCCGGCGTCGTGTCCTCCGACCAGTTCGAGCTCCATATGGGCCTGTGATGTGTGTTCAAAAAATACTACATAATATAAGAATGTTGAAAATTTGGTGGTTACAATAGCTTCAAAACGATATACCCTTCTCACCCACTCATAAAATATTTACACACGTGTACACACATACAAATATATATTCTCAAACGCAAACTCGCCTACTTACTAGAATAGTTTGGTTCTTTTTCTTTATAAGAATGTTGTTTTGTTAACATTTATTAAATGTAATGTCCCTAAGAAATATCTTTAATAATTTCTTCTTTCTTTTATCTATTAATCTTTTACACCTAAACACGACTACGACGAAAAAATATTTTAGGTATTGTTACCTTTAGGTATTGTAATATGTATATCAGTTGCTTGTGCAACTGATATACATATTTTTATTTGTATTAAATGTACATACATAAATAAATATATAACTACATCGAGACTGGAGCGGGAATCGTACCTACAACTCTGGAGCAGAAAACAGGGTCAACGCCAGCTGCGCCAATGGGACAGTCAATTTCATCAGTTCAATTATTCAAATATTCCATATGAACAATATACTAACCTAAATATCTCTTTCCTGCACCAGTCGTTTTCATGTTCGAAGGGCCTAACTTTTATTGGAGATTTTTTCTCGAACCAATCAATAGGTTCCTTCGTGGGTAGCAAATGTTGGTAGGTCAATGGGCAGAGTGTTTCCGGTATCATGTCCAAAACTGCCAGCTGCATGGGTAAATTTTTTATGTACGGCCATAGACATGTGAGTGCTTCTATGCGTCCCTCTTTAGCTATCTCCATAGCGCTGTGAACGATACTGTTGCTTCTCAGTCTGTCGTACTCATCCTTCAAGTATGTTGACTTCTCGCAACGAAGTATAGCCTGTAAGAGATGTTACTAGATTGTAGAAGTATTATATATGTATTAAATGCTAGCATATAATAACAAGAATAACATGATCTTTATATGGAGTTCTATAATCATAAACAATGAAGACACAAACTAAAAACAATTATAAAATATTTTTGTACATTGGTATAAGATTAAAAAAAATTAAATGAAATTTTCACAAAATAAAAAATAATTACAGTCATAAAATTGCTCTACAAAGGTCCTGTAAATGTTCCACTGCTGGGCAAAGGCCTCTTCTCGGTGCAGGAGAAGGGTTGGAGCTTAACCCACCATGCTGCTCCACTGCGGGTTGGCGGATAATTTCGCTATCAGCAGTTGCGATCGTTACCAGATGTCTATGATAACAACCGGGGCCGACGGCTTTATGTGCTCTCCGAGGCACAGTGGGGAAACCAGCAAGGACAAGAAATAAAAATATCTGCCCCAAGTGGGAATCGAACCCACAACCGCCGGAGTTGAGGCGACTACTCGCACCACTACACCATAACGGTCGTCCAAAGGTTATATTTTATAATTTTAATATAAGAAACCCTAAGTACAATTGTGTTAATGATGTAAAGTGCGATAAAATAATCAAATAATAAGCACGTGAAGTACCTACATTCAGCAAGTGCAGCGCTTTAATAATGTTTACCACCTAATTTGAAAAGAAATTCGACTAGCGAATCAAGCACAAAACACATTTTTAGTGGTACCTACTTTGAGAGAGAAAAGGATCGTGACAAAACGCTATTTAAATAACGATTGCAAATTGTATAAAAAATATAAAATACATCCGGTTAAAAAAAAAAATTAGATGATTTACCAAAAATAATGTAAAAATAACTTGTTAACCGCTACAGTCACATTAATTAATAATATTCACATAACAATCTCGTATTACAATATTTAGGGCCAGTTTCACCACTTGCTATTAATTTCCGGATAACCTAACTGGCACTTATTTTGGCAGATAACCCATACAATTACCTGTCAAAAAAGTGTCAGTTATTAATATAATTACAATGACTAATTTTAACAATAATTTTATTTGCTATCTTTGACGATCGCTACTCTAGATAACCTTCAATGATTACCTATAAACTTATTACAAAACTGATACTTAATTTAGACTTAAAAGACATAGCCGAAATAGCTCAGATGGGAGAGCGTTAGACTGAAGATCTAAAGGTCCCCGGTTCAATCCCGGGTTTCGGCAGTTTTTTTAAGTTTTAAGTATACGTACTATTTTTATAAGCCCAAACCATATATTAAACTCTCGTAGAAAACATGTTACAAAGTTTTTAATTTAGTGAAAATTAAAATTCATCGCTAATTATATTATTTATTCATAAATAAATCCAAAAAAAAGATTTATATTTTTAAACAAAATATTTTATATAAATCATTTATTTGTAATAAATGAAATCATTCGCTTTTCAGATTATAGTACAGACATGACTACTTTTTTGCTTAATATAAAAAACAAAAAAAATAAAAATATTACAGATTGATAAAATTATGACCTGTGTTATCATATCAATGCAATTTACATCACTGAGTTAAATAGGAACATTTTGACGCGATACTTTGTCTTATTATTATGTTTGTGTTATATTTATGTATTTCACGTTTGTAATTTAAGCCGAAATAGCTCAGTTGGGAGAGCGTTAGACTGAAGATCTAAAGGTCCCCGGTTCAATCCCGGGTTTCGGCAAGCGCAATTTTTATTTAGACAATATGTTTATAAATAAGTAATTCGAATAATACACAACAGCATAAAAATATATAACTATACTTGAACCAAATTCGATGTGGAATTTATGTAAACAAACCAAATGTCATCGTGTATAGGGTTGTCACACTTTTAGTAATGAAAAATTGTAATTTATCACCAATTTCCTAGTTATACATTAATAATTTTACTTTAACATTGTTTCCTAGAACTTAACTTAACCCCCAAATACGTAATATATAAGAAAATTTGCTTATAACAAAAATTAACAAAGGAGATGGATACGATTCCATACATTCTTGGGCCAAAATGTAATGAAATGAAAATGGTATCAATTAATGCATTCAGGCTTATGGATCCCTCGCTGAAAATTCTCTATATTTTGGCTTTTTGAGAGCGGAGTTATTAAATGTTTTGTAAAAATGAGGTTATGTTACAATGTCTATTAAAAACTCGATCACTAAGTTATTAAAGCACTAATTTTTCTTACATTTAGTGAAGAATGTTTGAAAATTCATTACAAATATCAATAACTTGAAACACTAATAAACATTGTTCAGAATAAAACCTTGTATTTATGTATTTCAATTGTATTTTAAAATGTATTTCATACTTAATTCTTCTTCTATTATTATTAAAATGTCATCTAGGAAATGTAGGTAAAAAATAAACCGCTAGTATCAATGTCAGTCAGTTGTTAGCTGTCACTAAAAATAAGATTTACTTTAAATCAATACGAAATCGATATTATTTTCAAATATTAAATTATATTTTCGCTATGAATGTATCTTTATTTAAATGAACTTTATCGTTTACAACTTCAATATTGTGCATCTAAATACTTTGAGTTAATTAACTAGTAGAAACCTTTCTTTTTTTAATTCTGTAATCGATTTTAGTTGAATCGATACCCGATTAATTTGATGAAAACAATATTTTTCATTTTTCTCCGCTCCCAGATTCAGAATTAAGTTGATTTTTTATATTGTAAGATAAAAAAATATGACCAATTTTTTAAACCATATCTCTACTTATTACATTTTGGCCCAAAAGTCCCCATCTCCTTTGTAATTACTAATATACATCTAACAACCCTAAATTTTTGCACTGACAGGAAAATTTCGCAGATAAGCAATATTTGGTATTTTTTTGATCAGTCGTTATATTGTTAAAGGTAAATTGTTATCGATTTTTATGCACAATTTCAAATATTATAATTATTATGTTTATTCAACGTAAGTAAAGTAAAATAAATAATAAAAAAGAATGAGTGTCTGAACATAGATTTTTAATCATATTAAATCCGTTTTAAAACAAATGTTGTTTTATTTTGAATGCTATTCAGGGATAGTGTAGCTATTTTTAATATATTAGGCATATAAATATTTATGAAAATATTTAGAAATCATTCAGTGGGAAATTAGTATTCCCACGTTAACAAGTAAATTTTACACAATATTATAGATAATATATAAATATATCTAACTTTCTGACTTATTTATTTCAAGTTTTATGTAGCTTATACTACTATGTATAAATATTAAAAAATATTTATTTTTCAATAGGCTGTAAACATCTGCTTATGGTTGGTTGCTAAGCAAAGGTTTATTGGTAAACATTCCATATCGAATTTGGCTTAAGTATAATTAGAACAGTGGTTCCAAATTTGTCTGGACTACGACCTATCTAAAACAAGTTACCAAACTCGGGACCTCCTCCTCTAGGAAATCTAACCGTTACCAATGAATAAAGGGATACTTCAAACAAAAAAAAAATGGCCGTTAGCATTGTCGATTGGTACGTCGTTCTAAAGATAGGGCCCACTAAAAATTCGCTAACCCATAGATTGCGAAACACTGAATTAGAATATTAAAATCTATTTTAATTTTAAAATATAATACACTCGGTGTCAAATAATCACCTCTAAAAAATCTACTTCGAACAATTTTAAACCATATTTGGCATCAATAATGAGGGTATCTTTAATTCTATATTACAACACGTCATCTCCATAAGATCCACATATCGAAAATTTTCTTCAATTTCGAATTCGCCAACATTGATGGAATGCGTGAGACGTGCGGGAAATAACACGTGCCACGTGATTGACTAGTTTAAATACGTGTTCTTTTGAAAGTTTATCATAGTGACATGATAGGAAAATTAAATATCGTCTTTTATGATAAAATTTTAACAAAGAATATTTTGAAATTGTATCTTTGGTATATGCAAATAATAATTATTTATTTAAGTTTTAATTATTATTATTTTTTTTTTTTTATATTATAATATGAAATAAACAATGTTGAATTATTATAATTTTAAATGATTGATTTTTTAAGCGGTTTTGTTGTATGGCATGCATTGATCTACAAAAACCCTAGATAGATACACAATCAGCGTCTCAAAAACGTCCGCCAAAAGAGCACACATTGTGTGCCCATTTCAATCAAAGAGTATAGTCCCGTGGGGTAGTGAGGGAGGGCAAGGGGGGGCATCATGTACCGGGCGCTATTCACAAAAGGGGCGCCAAATGAGAACAAAAACAAAAAAAATGCTGGATAATTTTTATTTTTATTATAATTGATTTCTGAAAAATAGATTTTAAATTTAATAGCAGTGTACAGGATGACTGGTAAATTACTATCCATATTTAAGGAGAATACTCGGTACATGATTCTCATTCGAATTATGTAAAAATAATAGGTACTTAATTTTTGACCCAATTTTCATAAATTTCAATTCAAGTAAATGAAGCGTTGTCACTCTACAGTCATGCCGGCGGCACGTGCACAGGTGTTGTACTGTGCCGCTTGTTCACATCTAAAAATTGCCAAAGTTCACATCATTTACCTAGTCAACAAATTTGTTGCTTAAACGAGTCAAATATCTTAGTATTTTTGCCTATCCTAAGCCAGGATTAAAGTATTAAGAGGGACTGGATCATGCTTGTTTATCCTGCTACCCTGTTAACGCGTGACGGCGTTTGGACGTAGGTAAACTACCTGTTTTGTTTCAAAAGTGCAGCTAGCTGCTAGGGTGTCCAGACGACGTGTACATAATTGAATAATTGTTGAGTAACTTTACTTGAAGGTTTATTAATATTTACCTGTTTTTTTTACATAATTCGAATGAGAATCATGTACCGAGTAGTCTCCTTCAATATTGATCGTAATTTACCAGTCATCCTGTATAATGTAATAAATATTAATTCGTAAATAAAAAGAAAAAAAATGAACACTAGAAATCAAACTGTAATAATATATTCATAATAGAAATGGCACGTCTTTTCTACTGACAGGACTGAATCGACCTGTGTCTGTCAACACTTCTTTATGGCATATACGCTGTGTGGTTATATAAATTATCTCCTTTCTTGATTGGTCTGATAGAATAACATGTTATAATATTTGCAGTGTACAAAGTACAAACATTCTTTCAGAACGGGGCATGTGGGACTCGCTGGCTGCAGAGCGTGCCAGAGTACCCACTAAAACCCAGCGGTGCCTGCATCGTTAGTGGGGCGCCACGAAATCGCTTGCACATATAACCGTGACGCCCCGACGGTTGGCCAATATATGCGGGCCGCCTTCGCTTATAAAGCGCTCGCGGGAACCATGAGCGCTCTATTGCCATAGTGGCGAGTGGAAGGATTAAAGGTGCCCCTCCCAGTCTATCGTGGAGGGTGAAGGAGTGCGAAACGGCGTCTCCTTTCCCCCGGTCATCTTTTGCGGAACGAGTCAGCGTGAGCATCTGCTTCGCGCTCTCGCTCCGCGGCCTCCTTAAAAGCCATAACTTCCTCACAGAAAGAAGCCACGGCGGAACAATACCTCTCGCTGCCGAGCATGCCGCGAACGACGCTCGATAACGAGAGGTCTCTGCCTATTACGGCCACCAGGGCGTGGCGCTGGGTCCCCCAAGCGGCACGGTCGATGGCGGTGACGCCACTGCCGATTTTAGCGTTGCGACGTCGCAACACGGTTATGTGTTTCGGCCCTAAAAGACGTTAAAAATGCCGAAGTGTTGTTTAAAAACTTGTAAAAAATATGACATCAAGGGAGCAAAAAAAGGATGGAATATCGTACTCTCGGTAAGTAAAAGAGTTTATTGATTTGTTTTTGTTGTATATATGAATATATGATGGGAGAAATAGGTGATTTTGATTTAATTTGTCTTAAATCTTCACTCAACAATCCAAGTATAATGCCGCAAATTTCAATGGCCACTTTTTCAATGATAGAACAATTCATTAAAATCTAATTTTAATTTAGTCGAATAATACAAATTCTATCTGTTCTATTCAATGAAGTCATTGATCAATAAAAACCCAAGATATACAGTCTCATACAAAAGTAACGCTTAAAAGTGTCGCCAAATATGCTCCAAATAAACAAAAGGACTTATGTTCGTGATATGACATACTTTTTTGTATTAATATAATTCATTTGAAATATACATTATATAATTTACATTTTACTTGACACCTACACGCTAAGACTTTATCTATACTAATATTATAAAGCTGAAGAGTTTATTTCTTTGTTTGTTTGTTTGAACGCGCTGATCTCAGGAACTACTGGTTCGAATTGAAAAATTCTTATAACATCACGCTACGACCAATAGAGGCTGAGCAATAATAAGAAATGTTACAAAAACGGGAAAAAAAAATCTTTTTTGATAGCATCCGCTGCGTCCTTTATTATTTCTCTTCTCGAGACATTTTTTTTAACTATAGTCGTATTTTTTATTAAACGAAGTAAACTGACGTTTACTGGGTTATCAGGTTTTGATGAAATAAAAATAGCATTGTGACAAAGTGCACACACTGCGAATGATACAATCATATTAATTATTTTAATGTGTCTATACAAAAATTAAATAATAATAAAATTTAACTTAACAATCAAATTGGAAAAGTTATATAATTAAGTTTATATATATAAGTTAAAATATATAATTATTTTTGGCTAATTCTAAGACTAATAATAACTTAATTAACTTTGAAAAATTTTACTCTATGTTTAATATTATTGAAGGATCATTACTGTCTATTTCTAATATTTTAGATACAATTTTATTCGCTAAGGCGCTAAATATTTTACACCCATACGTCATAAGTCCTACGAAACTATATTATAATGAGTTATCAAAAATATTCAATTAAAAAGAACTTCCGAGTTCCCGGTTTCACTGACGTTACAAAACATTCACACCATCATCGACTTGTTCAAACTAATTGTGAATTACTATAATAACAAACTAATGTTTATTATACAAATACTGTTTGTGTGTTATGGTTCAATTTTGTACGATGAAGCGGGTGTATATTTAAAACGCGTGTTGTCTTCACAAAACCTTTATTGAGACTGAGTTAACAGAGTACAAAGGAGATGGATACGATTCCATACATTCTTGGGCCAAAATGTAATGAAATGAAAATGGTATCAATTAATGCATTTAGGCTTATAGATCCCTCGCTGAAAATTCTCTATATTTTGGCTATCTCAGAGCGGAGTTATTAAACGTTTTGTAAAAATGAGGTTATGTTACAATGTCTAATAAAAAAACCTGATCACTAACTTCTTAAAGCACTAATGTTTCTTATATTTAGTGAAGAATGTTTAAAAACTCATTACAAATATCAATAACTTGAAACTCTAATAAATATCGTTCAAAATAAAATAAAAACCTTTAAATGTATTTCATACTTAATTCTTCTTCTATTATTATTTAAATGTCATCTAGGACATGTAGGTAAAAAATAAACGGCTAGTATGAATGTCAGTCAGTTGTTAACTGTCACTAAAGATAGGATTTATTTTAAATCGATACGAAATCGATATTATTTTCAAATATTAAATGATATTTTCGCTATTAATGTAACTTTATTTAAATGAACTTTACCGTTTACAACTTCAATATTGTGCATCTAAATACTTTGAGTTAATTAACTAGTAGAAACCTTTCTTTTTTTAATTCTGTAATCGATTTTAGTTGAATCGATACCCGATTAATTTGATGAACACAATCTTTTTCATTTTTCTCCGCTCCCAGATTCAGAATTAAATTGATTTTTTATATTGTAAGATAAAAAAATATAACCAATTTTTTAAACCATATCTCTACTTATTACATTTTGGCCCAAAAGTCCCCATCTCCTTTTTGTATATCGTATTCCGTGCATTAAAAGTATCGAACATTCCGCCCACCAAAGCGTATACAACGGTTTACATTAATAATCAAAATTTCAACATTTTAACAAGTGGACTGTATATTGATGTTTCCAATGAATAACATTACAAAAACTACATTACCTTACATAAATTACATGATTAAATTGTAGTAGCGAAAATACATTAATAGAATATAACATAATATAATAATAAAACTCTTATTGCAGCGACTGACATTCGCGTGAATTAAAATCAAGAATAATAAATGCTTTTAGATATTTTAGATTACAAATTGTTAAATTAAGTTAGAGTTAGCCTTTAGTAAGTTTAGTTCTTTATTTCTTTAGGAAGAGTTATAAGTTTGGATAAAGGTCTCTTCAAAATATTATTGCCTTTACACTGGACGGATACAACGCGAACTAAATTGTCTGATCCTGGATGCACGTCTTTTACACGTCCTAATAACCATTTGGTTGGTGGTAAATCATCTTCTTTGATAATAACAATGTCTCCGATATTCGGTGACGGTATGTCAGTTTGCCATTTATAGCGTTGTTGCATAGTGTTCAAGTATTCTAACCTCCATCGTCTCCAAAAATCTTGCGTCATCTTTTGTATCATCTGCCATCTGCTGAGTAGGTTAATGTTTCTCAGTTCATAATTCACATCAGGCACAGTTATTAAGGGTTCTCCTATGAGAAAGTGTCCTGGTGTAAGTGGATTTAGCGTTTCAACGGTATCATCAAGTTGACATAATGGACGCGAATTTAAGCATGCTTCTATCTGCGCCAATAGTGTAGCCATCTCTTCATAGGTCAACTTTGTAGATTTGTTCACTCGTACTAAGTGTCTCTTAACTGATTGTATACCTGCCTCCCACAAACCACCATAATTCGGCATTCTCGGAGGGATAAAGTGCCACGTCGTCCCATCATTGGCCAACAATTCTGCAATTTCCTCCGTGATGTTGGCTTTGCCTCTTTTGAAAAGTGTTTTAAGTTCTTTGGCGGCACCGATGAAGTTAGTACCATTGTCACTCCATAAATGCAAGCAAGGTCCTCTTCTAGCAACGAATCTGCGAAATGATGCAATGAAAGCTTGTGCTGTGAGATCAGTTACAGCTTCTAAATGAATAGCGCGAGTTGCCATGCAAACAAACAAACAGATATATGCCTTTGTTGCATGGTGACCACGCCCCTTGGATGTTCTAATGTATATAGGGCCAGCATAATCAACGCCCGTGTTTAGAAATGCTCGATGCTCATTAACCCTTACATAAGGAAGTTGTCCCATTTTCTGTGTTGAGATTTTTGCTTTGTCGACTATACAAACTTTACACGTTCTTATACATTTTTTTACTTCATTTTTTAAATTAATAATCCAGTACTTACTACGAATATATGCCATCATCAACTGAATACCACCGTGGAGAGTCTTAATGTGCGCTTCCTTGACTAATAGTTTGGCAACATGAACCTTTGGCGGTATTATAATTGGATGTCTTGATGACTCAGCAATGTTTGCATTTTGCAATCGTCCCCCGACTCTTATTATCTCGTTCTTATCCAAGAAAGGAGAAAGTGTTACAAGGGAACTTCTTTTCTTTACCCTTCCATCCTTATTAATGTCTTCTATCTCTCTATTATATACTTTCCTTTGATAATATTTAATACAATTCTCTAAAATAATTTCCATTTCATCTATCGTTAAGTGTTTCTCAATGTTTCTTTTATTCTTTGCCTTTAAAAATCTTCTGCAATATGACAATACTCTCTTCATTTTAGATATACTAGAAAATCTCTCCCATATCGGTGTTTCTTCTTCAAGTAAATGTATGTTAAATTTCTTCTTTTCTAAATCAGTTCCAGGAATTTCAACCTTTGGCCGTTCTATACATCTGTGATTTAGCCACTCTGGCCCATTCCACCACAACTTAGTATCCTTAAGATCACTAGCCTTAACACCTCTGGTAGCAATTTCTGCAGGATTTTCCTCTGATTTAATGTGGTTCCATCTACTATTATCTAAAACTCTTAATATATCAGCCACCCTATTGCCAACAAATGTGCGCCAACGATGTGGTTGCGACTGAAGCCATGACAAAACCACCATTGAATCTGTGTAAGCATAAATTTGTTCAATGGAAATCTTAAGCAAACCAGATATTTCCTCTATAAGCTCAGATAGTAATGCTGCTGCACACAGCTCAAGTTTTGGTATACTGAGTTGTTTTAAAGGAGCTACTCTTGTACGAGATGCAATCAATGTGATGTGGACATTATCTTCTTCGTCAACGACTCTCAGGTAAGTGACTGCAGCGTAAGACGTCATTGAAGCATCTGCGAAGCCATGGATTTGAATTTCCTTAGTGCCAGCGCTTGTGTGGAACCATCGTAGTATAGATAGCCATCCAAAGGGGTCAAAGAGACGAGCAACGTCAGAAAGAATAGACCTTTTTGTTATAGGATACGTTAATTCAGGTAAGTTTACTGTTACTTTAAATGTGTCATCCTTTCTATCCCATGTAAGACCCAAGATCTTAATAATTTTGTCTAGTTTAATTTCAAATGTATCTTTTATATTTTCATCCCCTTGTATAAATTGTAACAACTCCTCAGAATTACTAGACCATTTTTGCATTTTAAATCCTCCCTTTCTTAGTACAGTTTTAATATCCTTACATAGCTTCTTAGTTTTTTCTATATTATCACTTCCTGACATGTAATCATCAACGTAAAATGACTTTTTTATTTCATGTACAGTATCTGGATATTCCTCTGCTTCGTCATCAGCAACTTGGTTTAAGGTTCTTACCGCGAGGTAAGGAGCTGCTGCCGTGCCGAAAGTAACAGTTGTTAAGTCATAACTTTCGAGATTTTCATCAGGATTATCCCGCCATAGTATTCGTTGTAATTTAGTGTGTTCATCTGTCAGTTTAATCATTCGATACATTTTTTCGATATCACTTATCACGCAAATTTTGTGTGTTCGCCACGTTGTAATTAAACTTCGCAGGTCCGGTTGCAGTACGGGTCCCACCATCATGGTATCATTCAAAGAAAACCCTCCAGACCCTTTCGCCGAAGCATCAAACACCACACGAACCTTTGTTGTGTCTTTCTCTTCTCGTATTACAGCATGATGAGCGAGATATACGGCGTTCATATCATCTATTGTTTCAGATTTTTTCATGTGTCCTAATTCCTTGTACTCATGTATTACTTTCTTATATTCTTCTTTCAACTTAGGATGTTTCTGAAACTTCCTTTCTAATTGTTTAAATCTATGTACCGCTTGATCTTTTGTGTTTCCACATAGCTTTACCGTGTCTTCGATGCTTTGCTTTAAAGGTAAGTGTACTATGTAGTTTCCAGTATCATCTCTCTTCGTTGTATTCTTGTAAGTCTCTTCACATCGTTCCTCTTCTTTTGTTAGAATCTTTCTTTTTTTGTATAAATCTGTTTCCACTTCCCAAAATCTCTTTAAAAGATTATTGTCTTCCTCGACTTGTCTTAATACATGCAAACTTTTCACATGTTGTATATTTGAATCACCTAATCGGCCTGATAAAATCCAACCCAACCGTGTACATTGTGCAACTATTTCACCTGGTCCCTTTATCAACCCTACGTCTATTATTTTACCAAAGACGTCAGCACCCAGTAAAATGTCTATCCTACCAGATGAGGCAAAAGTTGGATCGGCTAGCTTAATATTATCAAGTTGAGACCAATTATGATAATTAAGATTTACATTTTTAGGAGGTAGCATACTAGTTAATGATTTTAAAATAAAAGCATTTACCTTAAATGAAAATTGTTGACATCTAGAAATTATTTGTAACTGTGTTGTATGATTAATACTTATCGAGTTGTCACCTACTCCAGAAACAACGCCGCTGATTCTGAATTTTTTCAAACCCAGTAACTCCACTACTCTCGCAGTGACGAACGATGCCTCTGAGCCCTGATCAATAAGCGCCCGGAAGACGTGTGTTTGACCTTCACTTGTGCTGACGTCTACCAGTGCTGTTGCTAATAATACCATTTGATCAGGTTGTTTATCTCCTAAAATGTGTGTCACAGTTACCCTCGTGTCTTTAGGTTGTAATTGATCTTTTTGTTTTGTTCTCTCTGAGTCTCGAACTTCTTCAGATGTTTGTTTTGTGTCTCTGTGCAATAAGGAGTGATGCTTTTTCCCACATACCTTGCATGAAGTCTTGCGTATACAGTTGAACACAAGATGATTAGGAGCTAAGCAATTAAAGCATAAGTTTTTATTTTGAACAAAATTATATCTTTCTTCTACCGATTGTTTTGTAAAATCCTTACAGTTAAAAATATAATGTTCTCCTTGGCAATAACTACAGGAAGGCTGTGCATTTATTTTACCATGCGAAAATTGTAATTTGTTATAATTATTTTGGTCTGCCTTCGAGTTGATATGAAAAGTTTTGTGCTCCTGAGGCTTTTCTCGAGTAGTATAAGTTATTGTTGAATTAACTAATTCAAGTGTTCGAAATTTGGACTCAAGAAAGCGCTTTAAATCGTTCCATGTAGGTAGATCATCCTTATTCTCCTTATAAACACTCTCCTCCCAATCCTTAAGTGACTCGGCGTCTAATCTTTGTCCAACGAGATATATTAGTATAGGATCCCAGTGATCAGTGCAAACTTTCATATTATTAAAGCTATTTATACATTCTGTTGTAGTGTCGAGCAATGACTTTATTTGATTAGCTGATTGACTAGTTAATTTCTTTTGGCTGAATAACCTTTTCATTAATGAGTTTACAATGGCTCGTGTATTATTAAATCGCTTACATAGTGATTCCCAGGCTGGCGTATAATTGTCATCTGTAATAGCTATATGCCTTAATAATCTTTCTGCTTCTCCAGTCACACTAGTTTTTAAATAGTGTAACTTTTGTACATTGCTTATATTAGTGTTGTGAACAAGTGCCATGAACAAATCCTGATATGTAGGCCAATCTTCATATTTTCCAGAAAATGTAGGTAATTGTATTCTAGGTAGCTTAGCGAACGACGTTTGCCCGTTTAGTAACGGCGCTGACATGTTATTTACTTCGGTTGTTCTTTTCGATTCTAAACTTAAAAGCTGATCCGTTAAATCTCCTTGTAAGCAAAGAAACATTTCCTCATATGTATAGTATTGTTCATTAAGAAAATATGGCAAAACTCCGCGATGTTCTTGTGGTGTACACTTCAAAAGTTCATTGTGTGTTTGTCTAAACATACTCCAATAATCCTCAATTGTTTTCAATCTTCCTTTTATGTAACCTTCTGTTAACCGTACTTTAGGGCACTTCTTAATATTAATTTGCGCCTTTTGTATCATGTTGGCTATGTCTTCTAATGTAGCCAAATATTGAGATTGTTGTGGAGTAGGTGGCGACATTTTTAAATTGAATAAATAACTTTACGTTTATTTAACAACCGCAAACGTAACTAAGGTTCACTATTGATTCACATAAAATATAATAAAAGTTAATTGTTCAGTTTTATTGCAACAACGTATGAAAAGTATAATTTTTAAACAAAAATATTGTTCGACTGTTCTTTTAAATCACGCACTTAATAAGTTCTATTTTAAGTTTTAACCACTTGATTATTGTTCACCACAATGTTTTTAGCACTTATTTCCGCACTTAAACCCGCCCGGCTCTGAGAAATGAGTAGGCCTATTGTATTTGTATTCAAATTTCAAACGCTCGAGTCGCTAACCGCTTCACCGATCGATCCGGCTCGATTATCGACCATATGTTTGTGTGTTATGGTTCAATTTTGTACGATGAAGCGGGTGTATATTTAAAACGCGTGTTGTCTTCACAAAACCTTTATTGAGACTGAGTTAACAGAGTACAAATTTTTGTATATCGTATTCCGTGCATTAAAAGTATCGAACAAATACTCTTAATAAATCCCATAAAGTTCAACCTATATAAGAATTTACCATTACCTACTCCACGCGATATTAAGCATTATTATTATTATACCAGTAAATAGTTTCTATTTTTTTTTTTTTTTGTTTAATAAGATAATGTTAACGAAGTACTCATTCATTCCTATGATTGAACAAAACTGAACGTATCACTATTACATTGAACATGGCAACATTATTTCTCAAAGTGACAGTAGCCGCTGTCAGTTTACTTCGTTTAATTAAAAATAGGACTATATAGTTCCACTTTTAAAGTAAATATAACTTCACTCTTTTTACTAAGAATTTTCGAAAAATAAAAAACTTAACAATACGTTGAACAACCCAGGAAACAAACCTGAAACCAACGAGGCGGTACCTACTCTTAGAGTAATTGTTAAAAAATATTTAAGTACGTTTTTCCCTCAAATTAGAGCGGGTAAAACTGCGGGGTACAGCTAGTTATTAATACATACACACTACAAAATACTATGAAAGAAATGAACAAAATAATTAATTTTGTTATTAAAAAGTTTAAACTTTTTTGACTTAAATAATATTACTTATTATATGTACAAGTTAGCTTGATCTTTTTGACAGATGTAAATTTTTCTGATCGACATAACTTTGCAATGACGAACATATTATTTTCTTAATTTAAATGATTTTAAAAATTGTAAAAATATTTAAAAAATATATATAACACAAAAGT
The DNA here is from genome assembly GCA_036937285.1 of Euphydryas editha. Lineage (NCBI taxonomy): Eukaryota > Metazoa > Arthropoda > Insecta > Lepidoptera > Nymphalidae > Euphydryas > Euphydryas editha. Next base: position 2,567,315 of record JAUPFZ010000003.1, read on the forward strand.
CCCTAAAAATTCAAGTGTCCTCCTAAAATTTTAAGACTTTTCATTGCTTCAAAATAAAATTTAAATAGGAACACTGAAAATAATAGACGCTTGTACAATGTTACAACGTTCGAAACAAAAATCCGTCCGACCGATATAATACTTGGGGGTTTTCAAGCGTCGTGTGGACAGACACCTTTTCCCTAAAGGCAACACACCCGCAACTCCCCTTATGTTACGGATGTCCATGGGCGACGGTGGCCATTTAACAACGTTGTAAAAAAAAAATATGTTACGGACATAGAGTACCTTCCATGCGATATCTTTTAGAGGTGATCTGTGCATATTCCATAAGGCAAAATACGATTATGCTTATTAGGCTTAAATGAGTCATAATGTTATAGTTTTTTCCATGGCTTAACCTGCGTAAATTTCAGTTTGTACAGAATACAGGAAGTATTATTAAAATAAAAAAGGAGGGTATTTTGTTCCCTGTCAGGAGTTTTTTTCATTTCGTAGCCATTGTCTAGGTCAGTAACTATGTGTGCGTTTCTGGACATTCAGCTGATTGTGGCAGGTGATCTTCATCTGGTACGGGATGTACAGTACGTACGGGACGTACGGGACGTACGGGACGTACGGGACGTACGGGACGTACGGGGCGTACGGAATGTACGGGACGCACGGGAATACTCACCTCGTAAAGGTTTAGGCGCTCCTTGTAGAACAGCATGACATGCCTGCAACGCAGCAACTCGCTAGTGTACGCGTTCAGGTCCTCCAGCGTCACATCCTCCGCGACCTTCCACTGCTCCTCCGGCAGGTCTTTATTGATCTCTGAGGAAAAATTTGATATCTTTATGCAACCTTTATGCGTGACAGTATTTTATAATAATATATGAAACAATTGTAATGACAGATGTAGTTTCGTTTAAGCAGTTAACACAAACCCTCCAGAATCTTCTGCTGGGTGAGCTGCAGACCGAAGTGCAGCAGTTCGTGCGCGGCGGCCAGCGACTCGGGCAGCCGGTCCACGCACTGGTGCACCGCCCAGATCTTCTTGCGCACCTTACTCTGAGGAAATATATTATTTTTTACATTAAATTCTATATAAATAATCAAACTGACTGACCCGTTGGCGCAGTTTGCAGTGAACCTGTTTTCTGCTCCAAGGGTTGTGGGTTCGATTCCCGCCCCGAGTCTGGGTGCAATATATGTTATTTATATATGTCGGATTATAAATTAGTGGAAATAAAAAATTAGAACTCTGATTGCTTAAATCTTTATTACCACCGGTTCGGAATGCAGATTCTGCCGAGAAGAACCGGCAAGAAACTCGACAGTTACTCTTTTAAATAATAAATCGTTAATACAATGTTCAATCATTATAAAAATATCACAAAATGGCTCACGTATACCGGATAGTCCAAACGCGTCTGCTCCGAGCGCTGGCTGGCTGAGAAGTCCCCAGTGCATCGCTAAGTGCGTGCTTTTATAGGTCTATCCGTCATAGTGATTTTACAAAATGTGGGTACATCTAATATTTTACAAAGTATTGGGATATCAAATAACAAATTATTCAGCAATTCAAACAGCAAAATCATTACATAAAAATAAATAGGAATAACAATAACATTTAAACACAAATTATTCAGCAATTCAAACAGCTGAATCATTACATAAAAATAAAACGGAACTAAACTGACAGGAACTTACTTCAAAATTTTACAAAAAGAATAATGAAATTACTAATGTTCCTTAAATTAATTAAAATAATCATTAAATTAATTTAAATAATCATTTCCGGCCACGTGTTTTTCTTAAATATGCGATTTCCCGCCGACATATATGTATTATTTATATGTATATTTATTTAAAAAAAAAATGTATATCAGTCGGCTGTTACCTATAACACAGGCATTAAGTTGCCGACCTTAGGAGCAGACGACTGTGTGTGTGTTAAAACATATTTATTTATTAAAAAAAAAAAATAATAAGTTCCAATATCACTTTTTATAAATTTATAAATAATAACACATTTTATAAATAATAAAAGAATTATGTGTAGCATAACTTAAAATAAATAGCTAAAATATCAAAAACGATAAACGGCCTATAAAACGCCCAACAGATCATTTTACATGATTTAAATCAACACTGATATTTGTCAATTGATCAAATACTCTACTATTTAACAAATCTTATCTCCAACTTCTATGGTATACACTACAGAGATCTAAAAGATACGTTACCAAGTAATTTTGTATGGCCTCCGTGGACACGGGGTTCTTTCGCCACTGCTGCTGGTAGACCAGGTCGCTGTCCAGGTCGAAGGTTCGTGCGAGGGTCAGCGCTTCCGTATATTTGCCACTTTCGATCTACGTGAGAAAAAAAATCATTTATACAATGCTAACATAGAAAAAAATATATAAATTAAAAAAAAAACTCAAAAATTTTGGACTCAAAAAATTATGGAACAACTCTGGAAGTGTGCTCACCTTGCGCGAGAAGAGCTCGGCGGGCGTGGTGCTGCGGACGGCCAGCAGGCGGTAGGCGCGCGACGCGACGGAGATCCTCCGGGGCCGCGGCTGGAACGTGTCCCTGTCCGTGTGAAGTGTGAAGTGTGCTCACCTTGCGCGAGAAGAGCTCGGCGGGCGTGATGCTGCGGACGGCCAGCAGGCGGTAGGCGCGCGACGCGACGGAGATCCTCCGGGGCCGCGGCTGGAACGTGTCCCTGTCCGTGTGAAGTGTGAAGTGTGCTCACCTTGCGCGAGAAGAGCTCGGCGGGCGTGGTGCTGCGGACGGCCAGCAGGCGGTAGGCGCGCGACGCGACGGAGATCCTCCGGGGCCGCGGCTGGAACGTGTCCCTGTCCGTGTGAAGTGTGAAGTGTGCTCACCTTGCGCGAGAAGAGCTCGGCGGGCGTGATGCTGCGGACGGCCAGCAGGCGGTAGGCGCGCGACGCGACGGAGATCCTCCGGGGCCGCGGCTGGAACGTGTCCCTGTCCGTGTGAAGTGTGAAGTGTGCTCACCTTGCGCGAGAAGAGCTCGGCGGGCGTGGTGCTGCGGACGGCCAGCAGGCGGTAGGCGCGCGACGCGACGGAGATCCTCCGGGGCCGCGGCTGGAACGTGTCCCTGTCCGTGTGAAGTGTGAAGTGTGCTCACCTTGCGCGAGAAGAGCTCGGCGGGCGTGATGCTGCGGACGGCCAGCAGGCGGTAGGCGCGCGACGCGACGGAGATCCTCCGGGGCCGCGGCTGGAACGTGTCCCTGTCCGTGTGAAGTGTGAAGTGTGCTCACCTTGCGCGAGAAGAGCTCGGCGGGCGTGGTGCTGCGGACGGCCAGCAGGCGGTAGGCGCGCGACGCGACGGAGATCCTCCGGGGCCGCGGCTGGAACGTGTCCCTGTCCGTGTGAAGTGTGAAGTGTGCTCACCTTGCGCGAGAAGAGCTCGGCGGGCGTGGTGCTGCGGACGGCCAGCAGGCGGTAGGCGCGCGACGCGACGGAGATCCTCCGGGGCCGCGGCTGGAACGTGTCCCTGTCCGTGTGAAGTGTGAAGTGTGCTCACCTTGCGCGAGAAGAGCTCGGCGGGCGTGGTGCTGCGGACGGCCAGCAGGCGGTAGGCGCGCGACGCGACGGAGATCCTCCGGGGCCGCGGCTGGAACGTGTCCCTGTCCGTGTGAAGTGTGAAGTGTGCTCACCTTGCGCGAGAAGAGCTCGGCGGGCGTGGTGCTGCGGACGGCCAGCAGGCGGTAGGCGCGCGACGCGACGGAGATCCTCCGGGGCCGCGGCTGGAACGTGTCCCTGTCCGTGTGAAGTGTGAAGTGTGCTCACCTTGCGCGAGAAGAGCTCGGCGGGCGTGGTGCTGCGGACGGCCAGCAGGCGGTAGGCGCGCGACGCGACGGAGATCCTCCGGGGCCGCGGCTGGAACGTGTCCCTGTCCGTGTGAAGTGTGAAGTGTGCTCACCTTGCGCGAGAAGAGCTCGGCGGGCGTGGTGCTGCGGACGGCCAGCAGGCGGTAGGCGCGCGACGCGACGGAGATCCTCCGGGGCCGCGGCTGGAACGTGTCCCTGTCCGTGTGAAGTGTGAAGTGTGCTCACCTTGCGCGAGAAGAGCTCGGCGGGCGTGGTGCTGCGGACGGCCAGCAGGCGGTAGGCGCGCGACGCGACGGAGATCCTCCGGGGCCGCGGCTGGAACGTGTCCCTGTCCGTGTGAAGTGTGAAGTGTGCTCACCTTGCGCGAGAAGAGCTCGGCGGGCGTGGTGCTGCGGACGGCCAGCAGGCGGTAGGCGCGCGACGCGACGGAGATCCTCCGGGGCCGCGGCTGGAACGTGTCCCTGTCCGTGTGAAGTGTGAAGTGTGCTCACCTTGCGCGAGAAGAGCTCGGCGGGCGTGGTGCTGCGGACGGCCAGCAGGCGGTAGGCGCGCGACGCGACGGAGATCCTCCGGGGCCGCGGCTGGAACGTGTCCCTGTCCGTGTGAAGTGTGAAGTGTGCTCACCTTGCGCGAGAAGAGCTCGGCGGGCGTGGTGCTGCGGACGGCCAGCAGGCGGTAGGCGCGCGACGCGACGGAGATCCTCCGGGGCCGCGGCTGGAACGTGTCCCTGTCCGTGTGAAGTGTGAAGTGTGCTCACCTTGCGCGAGAAGAGCTCGGCGGGCGTGGTGCTGCGGACGGCCAGCAGGCGGTAGGCGCGCGACGCGACGGAGATCCTCCGGGGCCGCGGCTGGAACGTGTCCCTGTCCGTGTGAAGTGTGAAGTGTGCTCACCTTGCGCGAGAAGAGCTCGGCGGGCGTGGTGCTGCGGACGGCCAGCAGGCGGTAGGCGCGCGACGCGACGGAGATCCTCCGGGGCCGCGGCTGGAACGTGTCCCTGTCCGTGTGAAGTGTGAAGTGTGCTCACCTTGCGCGAGAAGAGCTCGGCGGGCGTGGTGCTGCGGACGGCCAGCAGGCGGTAGGCGCGCGACGCGACGGAGATCCTCCGGGGCCGCGGCTGGAACGTGTCCCTGTCCGTGTGAAGTGTGAAGTGTGCTCACCTTGCGCGAGAAGAGCTCGGCGGGCGTGGTGCTGCGGACGGCCAGCAGGCGGTAGGCGCGCGACGCGACGGAGATCCTCCGGGGCCGCGGCTGGAACGTGTCCCTGTCCGTGTGAAGTGTGAAGTGTGCTCACCTTGCGCGAGAAGAGCTCGGCGGGCGTGGTGCTGCGGACGGCCAGCAGGCGGTAGGCGCGCGACGCGACGGAGATCCTCCGGGGCCGCGGCTGGAACGTGTCCCTGTCCGTGTGAAGTGTGAAGTGTGCTCACCTTGCGCGAGAAGAGCTCGGCGGGCGTGGTGCTGCGGACGGCCAGCAGGCGGTAGGCGCGCGACGCGACGGAGATCCTCCGGGGCCGCGGCTGGAACGTGTCCCTGTCCGTGTGAAGTGTGAAGTGTGCTCACCTTGCGCGAGAAGAGCTCGGCGGGCGTGGTGCTGCGGACGGCCAGCAGGCGGTAGGCGCGCGACGCGACGGAGATCCTCCGGGGCCGCGGCTGGAACGTGTCCCTGTCCGTGTGAAGTGTGAAGTGTGCTCACCTTGCGCGAGAAGAGCTCGGCGGGCGTGGTGCTGCGGACGGCCAGCAGGCGGTAGGCGCGCGACGCGACGGAGATCCTCCGGGGCCGCGGCTGGAACGTGTCCCTGTCCGTGTGAAGTGTGAAGTGTGCTCACCTTGCGCGAGAAGAGCTCGGCGGGCGTGGTGCTGCGGACGGCCAGCAGGCGGTAGGCGCGCGACGCGACGGAGATCCTCCGGGGCCGCGGCTGGAACGTGTCCCTGTCCGTGTGAAGTGTGAAGTGTGCTCACCTTGCGCGAGAAGAGCTCGGCGGGCGTGGTGCTGCGGACGGCCAGCAGGCGGTAGGCGCGCGACGCGACGGAGATCCTCCGGGGCCGCGGCTGGAACGTGTCCCTGTCCGTGTGAAGTGTGAAGTGTGCTCACCTTGCGCGAGAAGAGCTCGGCGGGCGTGGTGCTGCGGACGGCCAGCAGGCGGTAGGCGCGCGACGCGACGGAGATCCTCCGGGGCCGCGGCTGGAACGTGTCCCTGTCCGTGTGAAGTGTGAAGTGTGCTCACCTTGCGCGAGAAGAGCTCGGCGGGCGTGGTGCTGCGGACGGCCAGCAGGCGGTAGGCGCGCGACGCGACGGAGATCCTCCGGGGCCGCGGCTGGAACGTGTCCCTGTCCGTGTGAAGTGTGAAGTGTGCTCACCTTGCGCGAGAAGAGCTCGGCGGGCGTGGTGCTGCGGACGGCCAGCAGGCGGTAGGCGCGCGACGCGACGGAGATCCTCCGGGGCCGCGGCTGGAACGTGTCCCTGTCCGTGTGAAGTGTGAAGTGTGCTCACCTTGCGCGAGAAGAGCTCGGCGGGCGTGGTGCTGCGGACGGCCAGCAGGCGGTAGGCGCGCGACGCGACGGAGATCCTCCGGGGCCGCGGCTGGAACGTGTCCCTGTCCGTGTGAAGTGTGAAGTGTGCTCACCTTGCGCGAGAAGAGCTCGGCGGGCGTGGTGCTGCGGACGGCCAGCAGGCGGTAGGCGCGCGACGCGACGGAGATCCTCCGGGGCCGCGGCTGGAACGTGTCCCTGTCCGTGTGAAGTGTGAAGTGTGCTCACCTTGCGCGAGAAGAGCTCGGCGGGCGTGGTGCTGCGGACGGCCAGCAGGCGGTAGGCGCGCGACGCGACGGAGATCCTCCGGGGCCGCGGCTGGAACGTGTCCCTGTCCGTGTGAAGTGTGAAGTGTGCTCACCTTGCGCGAGAAGAGCTCGGCGGGCGTGGTGCTGCGGACGGCCAGCAGGCGGTAGGCGCGCGACGCGACGGAGATCCTCCGGGGCCGCGGCTGGAACGTGTCCCTGTCCGTGTGAAGTGTGAAGTGTGCTCACCTTGCGCGAGAAGAGCTCGGCGGGCGTGGTGCTGCGGACGGCCAGCAGGCGGTAGGCGCGCGACGCGACGGAGATCCTCCGGGGCCGCGGCTGGAACGTGTCCCTGTCCGTGTGAAGTGTGAAGTGTGCTCACCTTGCGCGAGAAGAGCTCGGCGGGCGTGGTGCTGCGGACGGCCAGCAGGCGGTAGGCGCGCGACGCGACGGAGATCCTCCGGGGCCGCGGCTGGAACGTGTCCCTGTCCGTGTGAAGTGTGAAGTGTGCTCACCTTGCGCGAGAAGAGCTCGGCGGGCGTGGTGCTGCGGACGGCCAGCAGGCGGTAGGCGCGCGACGCGACGGAGATCCTCCGGGGCCGCGGCTGGAACGTGTCCCTGTCCGTGTGAAGTGTGAAGTGTGCTCACCTTGCGCGAGAAGAGCTCGGCGGGCGTGGTGCTGCGGACGGCCAGCAGGCGGTAGGCGCGCGACGCGACGGAGATCCTCCGGGGCCGCGGCTGGAACGTGTCCCTGTCCGTGTGAAGTGTGAAGTGTGCTCACCTTGCGCGAGAAGAGCTCGGCGGGCGTGGTGCTGCGGACGGCCAGCAGGCGGTAGGCGCGCGACGCGACGGAGATCCTCCGGGGCCGCGGCTGGAACGTGTCCCTGTCCGTGTGAAGTGTGAAGTGTGCTCACCTTGCGCGAGAAGAGCTCGGCGGGCGTGGTGCTGCGGACGGCCAGCAGGCGGTAGGCGCGCGACGCGACGGAGATCCTCCGGGGCCGCGGCTGGAACGTGTCCCTGTCCGTGTGAAGTGTGAAGTGTGCTCACCTTGCGCGAGAAGAGCTCGGCGGGCGTGGTGCTGCGGACGGCCAGCAGGCGGTAGGCGCGCGACGCGACGGAGATCCTCCGGGGCCGCGGCTGGAACGTGTCCCTGTCCGTGTGAAGTGTGAAGTGTGCTCACCTTGCGCGAGAAGAGCTCGGCGGGCGTGGTGCTGCGGACGGCCAGCAGGCGGTAGGCGCGCGACGCGACGGAGATCCTCCGGGGCCGCGGCTGGAACGTGTCCCTGTCCGTGTGAAGTGTGAAGTGTGCTCACCTTGCGCGAGAAGAGCTCGGCGGGCGTGGTGCTGCGGACGGCCAGCAGGCGGTAGGCGCGCGACGCGACGGAGATCCTCCGGGGCCGCGGCTGGAACGTGTCCCTGTCCGTGTGAAGTGTGAAGTGTGCTCACCTTGCGCGAGAAGAGCTCGGCGGGCGTGGTGCTGCGGACGGCCAGCAGGCGGTAGGCGCGCGACGCGACGGAGATCCTCCGGGGCCGCGGCTGGAACGTGTCCCTGTCCGTGTGAAGTGTGAAGTGTGCTCACCTTGCGCGAGAAGAGCTCGGCGGGCGTGGTGCTGCGGACGGCCAGCAGGCGGTAGGCGCGCGACGCGACGGAGATCCTCCGGGGCCGCGGCTGGAACGTGTCCCTGTCCGTGTGAAGTGTGAAGTGTGCTCACCTTGCGCGAGAAGAGCTCGGCGGGCGTGGTGCTGCGGACGGCCAGCAGGCGGTAGGCGCGCGACGCGACGGAGATCCTCCGGGGCCGCGGCTGGAACGTGTCCCTGTCCGTGTGAAGTGTGAAGTGTGCTCACCTTGCGCGAGAAGAGCTCGGCGGGCGTGGTGCTGCGGACGGCCAGCAGGCGGTAGGCGCGCGACGCGACGGAGATCCTCCGGGGCCGCGGCTGGAACGTGTCCCTGTCCGTGTGAAGTGTGAAGTGTGCTCACCTTGCGCGAGAAGAGCTCGGCGGGCGTGGTGCTGCGGACGGCCAGCAGGCGGTAGGCGCGCGACGCGACGGAGATCCTCCGGGGCCGCGGCTGGAACGTGTCCCTGTCCGTGTGAAGTGTGAAGTGTGCTCACCTTGCGCGAGAAGAGCTCGGCGGGCGTGGTGCTGCGGACGGCCAGCAGGCGGTAGGCGCGCGACGCGACGGAGATCCTCCGGGGCCGCGGCTGGAACGTGTCCCTGTCCGTGTGAAGTGTGAAGTGTGCTCACCTTGCGCGAGAAGAGCTCGGCGGGCGTGGTGCTGCGGACGGCCAGCAGGCGGTAGGCGCGCGACGCGACGGAGATCCTCCGGGGCCGCGGCTGGAACGTGTCCCTGTCCGTGTGAAGTGTGAAGTGTGCTCACCTTGCGCGAGAAGAGCTCGGCGGGCGTGGTGCTGCGGACGGCCAGCAGGCGGTAGGCGCGCGACGCGACGGAGATCCTCCGGGGCCGCGGCTGGAACGTGTCCCTGTCCGTGTGAAGTGTGAAGTGTGCTCACCTTGCGCGAGAAGAGCTCGGCGGGCGTGGTGCTGCGGACGGCCAGCAGGCGGTAGGCGCGCGACGCGACGGAGATCCTCCGGGGCCGCGGCTGGAACGTGTCCCTGTCCGTGTGAAGTGTGAAGTGTGCTCACCTTGCGCGAGAAGAGCTCGGCGGGCGTGGTGCTGCGGACGGCCAGCAGGCGGTAGGCGCGCGACGCGACGGAGATCCTCCGGGGCCGCGGCTGGAACGTGTCCCTGTCCGTGTGAAGTGTGAAGTGTGCTCACCTTGCGCGAGAAGAGCTCGGCGGGCGTGGTGCTGCGGACGGCCAGCAGGCGGTAGGCGCGCGACGCGACGGAGATCCTCCGGGGCCGCGGCTGGAACGTGTCCCTGTCCGTGTGAAGTGTGAAGTGTGCTCACCTTGCGCGAGAAGAGCTCGGCGGGCGTGGTGCTGCGGACGGCCAGCAGGCGGTAGGCGCGCGACGCGACGGAGATCCTCCGGGGCCGCGGCTGGAACGTGTCCCTGTCCGTGTGAAGTGTGAAGTGTGCTCACCTTGCGCGAGAAGAGCTCGGCGGGCGTGGTGCTGCGGACGGCCAGCAGGCGGTAGGCGCGCGACGCGACGGAGATCCTCCGGGGCCGCGGCTGGAACGTGTCCCTGTCCGTGTGAAGTGTGAAGTGTGCTCACCTTGCGCGAGAAGAGCTCGGCGGGCGTGGTGCTGCGGACGGCCAGCAGGCGGTAGGCGCGCGACGCGACGGAGATCCTCCGGGGCCGCGGCTGGAACGTGTCCCTGTCCGTGTGAAGTGTGAAGTGTGCTCACCTTGCGCGAGAAGAGCTCGGCGGGCGTGGTGCTGCGGACGGCCAGCAGGCGGTAGGCGCGCGACGCGACGGAGATCCTCCGGGGCCGCGGCTGGAACGTGTCCCTGTCCGTGTGAAGTGTGAAGTGTGCTCACCTTGCGCGAGAAGAGCTCGGCGGGCGTGGTGCTGCGGACGGCCAGCAGGCGGTAGGCGCGCGACGCGACGGAGATCCTCCGGGGCCGCGGCTGGAACGTGTCCCTGTCCGTGTGAAGTGTGAAGTGTGCTCACCTTGCGCGAGAAGAGCTCGGCGGGCGTGGTGCTGCGGACGGCCAGCAGGCGGTAGGCGCGCGACGCGACGGAGATCCTCCGGGGCCGCGGCTGGAACGTGTCCCTGTCCGTGTGAAGTGTGAAGTGTGCTCACCTTGCGCGAGAAGAGCTCGGCGGGCGTGGTGCTGCGGACGGCCAGCAGGCGGTAGGCGCGCGACGCGACGGAGATCCTCCGGGGCCGCGGCTGGAACGTGTCCCTGTCCGTGTGAAGTGTGAAGTGTGCTCACCTTGCGCGAGAAGAGCTCGGCGGGCGTGGTGCTGCGGACGGCCAGCAGGCGGTAGGCGCGCGACGCGACGGAGATCCTCCGGGGCCGCGGCTGGAACGTGTCCCTGTCCGTGTGAAGTGTGAAGTGTGCTCACCTTGCGCGAGAAGAGCTCGGCGGGCGTGGTGCTGCGGACGGCCAGCAGGCGGTAGGCGCGCGACGCGACGGAGATCCTCCGGGGCCGCGGCTGGAACGTGTCCCTGTCCGTGTGAAGTGTGAAGTGTGCTCACCTTGCGCGAGAAGAGCTCGGCGGGCGTGGTGCTGCGGACGGCCAGCAGGCGGTAGGCGCGCGACGCGACGGAGATCCTCCGGGGCCGCGGCTGGAACGTGTCCCTGTCCGTGTGAAGTGTGAAGTGTGCTCACCTTGCGCGAGAAGAGCTCGGCGGGCGTGGTGCTGCGGACGGCCAGCAGGCGGTAGGCGCGCGACGCGACGGAGATCCTCCGGGGCCGCGGCTGGAACGTGTCCCTGTCCGTGTGAAGTGTGAAGTGTGCTCACCTTGCGCGAGAAGAGCTCGGCGGGCGTGGTGCTGCGGACGGCCAGCAGGCGGTAGGCGCGCGACGCGACGGAGATCCTCCGGGGCCGCGGCTGGAACGTCTCCATGTCCGTGATCGCAAACAGCACCGACTTGAACAGCTCCTTCGCTAGCGCCAACATCGAATTGTCCACTTCTTCGTCTGCTTTTACCACTTCCATCTGTTCGAATTTTTTGTATATATAAATGTACTTGTACTATATTCTATTACTACAAATATATTTTTGAAGAAGATATTATTTAAAGTCATTATTCAACACGTAGTACGCCTGTATTATTACATCTATGTAATATCTGTCATACGTCAGACTTTCCACTTCAAGTACTGATCTGAATTATAAAGTCTGCGACCAATTTGTGCTACCAGTGATGATATAAAAATCTGAGACGTGGTCTCTGACTAACTGACTCTGACCTTTTAAACAAGCTCTAATTCACACAGCGTGCAATGGAGAGGGCTATGCTTGGTGATTCTCTAAGAGATCTAATCAGAAATGATGAGATCCGCAGACGACGAAGGCTACCGACATAGCCCAACGGATTTGTAAGCTGAAGTGGCGGTGGACAGGGCACAACTCGTAGAAGTGAAGGCCGATAGAGCAGAAAGGTACTCGAGTATCGAAGTCATGTCTATAAAGTGAATAAATGTGAACTTACAGATTCGTCGCTGCGAGACTTCTTTGCTGGCACGATATTAGTTTCGCACTCTAGCACCATGAAAACTCCGTCGTAGGCATTCGTGACCTATATTAGAAATAACACTATTAGTAACTCGAGAAGATTCTCTTAGTTAAGTGTATGATACCGGGGTCTTCATCTATACTTGAGCCAAAAAATAAAAAAATCAAAAATCAAAATCAAAATATTTTATTCGTTATTAGGTGATTGATTACACACACTCAACGAACGTCAAAAAAAAAATGTCTCGGTAGACATCTACAATTTCATCATCGGCTTTACTAAATATTACAATAATATAATAATGTTCCTATACCTTGTCCAACCGTTTAATATCTTTTTGACAGTTCGACATTAGTTACACCCTCACACGTTACTGATTCGATTTCAAATAATAATCGATTTTATTTAAGAAGAACTTACAATCGATTTAATGAAATATTTTTACTTTAAATATTAATTATTCATTTCTTAGTTTTTCTTTAACGCGTGCATAGTTAGCAGCCGTCAAAAAATAAATAAGAGAATGAACAGATTCATTGTTTATTACTCTTGATTTGAACTGAACTTCCAAGATTTCGACTTAATTCCTTGCAAATAATGAATCTTGGAGTCATAGATACTATTTTTATTTCCTTTTTTTAAATTAATTTTACAGAAACAATACTTATATTAAGTCAAATTATTTATATCATATGATCGATTCATCAATCGATATCAATATATCAAGAATTGTTTTATAGTCTATGGTTGTTTGACATGCACAGGGCAATCACTACCCGTCTATAAAGTACGACATTACTGTAGTACATTATGACGAAGAAAAACAAACGTTAATTTATAGACGTAAGCTGTCAAAAAGATAATAAACGGTTGGACAAGGTATAGTGTAGGCCGAGAGAAAAAAAGCCGGAGGAAAAAAAACTCTCGGTACTCTTTTTACCATATCATATTTTGTACATACAATATAAAAAAATTTTTCACAAAGAACGAGCAAATCATGTCACTGCCAAGCAGCCTTGTCATTTAAAAAATCTTTAATGCTATAATATGCCTTACTACATAATTTGGATTGAATGAAGTGTTTAAATTTATTTAGGGACAAGTCTTGCACATTACCAGGCAGTGTATTGTACATGCGTATACAGTTACCTACAAAAGAGTTACTTATTTTGTGGAGCCTAAAATTAGGAATGGCCAATTTATTTTTATTTCTTAAATTTATATTATGTCTATCACAGTTCTTGACAAATTTATTTTTGTTTTTATGTGTGTATAATAAATTTTCAAAAATATATTGAGAGTAAACAGTTAGTATTTTTATTTCCTTAAATTTATTTCGTAAAGACTCACGGGTGCCCATACCGTAGATAGCTCTGACAGCTCTCTTTTGCAAAATAAATATACATTGAATATCAGCAGCGTTTCCCCACAGCAGTAAACCATAAGTCATGATGCTGTGGAAATAGCTGAAATATACTAATCGCGCGGTTTTGATATCCGTCAACTGGCGTATTTTTTTTACTGCGTAAGCTGCGGAGCTGAGTCTGCCAGATAACTTCCCAATATGAGGACCCCACTGTAATTTTGAATCTAAGGTATACATATATATATACCCAGAAAGACAGCCTGATCGACCAATTCTATTTCCTTATCCCTAATCCTGATACTGGTTGTAGCCAACTTAACATTCGGTAAAGTGAATCTCACACATTTTGTTTTGGATTCATTTAATAGTAGATTATTTACATTAAACCAGTGGATAATCTTAGAGAGAGCCCTGTTTACATCGTCGAGTGAATTTTGTCCACGTTTAACCCTAAATAGTAAAGATGTATCATCTGCAAACAAGACTATCTCATGTTCATCTCTAACAAGATGAGGGAGGTCATTAATATAAACCAGAAATAGAAAGGGACCTAAAATCGAACCTTGAGGTACTCCCATTGTTACAAGAGAGACGGGGGACCGCTTGTCGTTGATCACCACGCTTTGGGTCCTGCCACTCAAATAAGAAGTGACAAAATCGAGAGCGGTACCCCGGATTCCAAAATGATGTAGTTTCCTGATTAATGTCTGATGCTGGACACAATCAAATGCCTTAGAAAGGTCACAGAACACACCATAGGCATCGTGTGACTGATCCCAGGCCTCATAAATAGTCTCTAAAAGTTTAATTCCAGCATCAGTAGTAGACCGGCCACGAGTAAAACCAAATTGTTTATTGTGTAAGAGTTCATTACTTTCAAAATGTTTTTGAAGTTGATTTAGAATAATTTTTTCAAAGATTTTACTGAAAGTGGGAAGTACCGATATTGGACGAAAGTTAGAAGGATCTGCGGTACTTCCAGATTTAAATAAAGGCATTAACTTGCTAAATTTCATCAAGTCAGGAAACACACCACTTTCAATACAATTATTAAAAATTAAAGCCAGTTCTGGAGCAACTATTTCAATTAGAGAATTTATAAGATGTACAGAAATGCTCCAGAGATCTGGTGTTCTTTTTATATTTAACAATTTAAAAGCCTTTAAAATACAATACTTATTCGGATGACTAAATTTAAATTCTACATTACACATAGGTACGTTAGATTTCAACAATGATTCTGCAATGGGAGTAGATGAGTTTAGGGTTTTAGTTAATTCTACCGGTATGCGAGTGAAGAATTTTTCAAATTCGTTGGCAATTTCTAGGTCTTCAGTAATGATTTTGCCATTAATATTAATTTTATAGTCACTCTCATTACTTTTTAATTTACCCGTTTCCGCATTTATAATTTTCCAAGTAGATTTCACTTTGTCGACACTATTTAATATTTTATTACTAATATATTTCTTTTTTGCAATTTGACAGACTACTTTGAATGTTTTTGAGTATAATTTAACATAATTTTGAAATTTTTCCGTTCTGTTAAACTGTCTTTCTGCGTACAACTCATACAATCTCTGTCTACTCTTATATGTATATACCTACAGTAGCCCACTCACTAAATATTGGGGCGTCACAAACTGTAATCTCCTTGAATTTTTATATATGGAGTTAAATTCATTTAAAAATGTCTCGAAAAATATTTTATACATTAAATTGGGATCCATGTCATTACTCAAGAAAGGAAGCTTATTACACAAATTTACTCTCATACAATTCAGGCGACTTGCTGTCATTGGCCTACATACTATTTTTCGTTTCTTGACCCTTTTTTTTTCTACACTAAAACTTGCTAGTTAAAACAAAACAAAAGTCATCGTGTATAGGGTTGTCAAACTTTTAGTAATGAAAAATTTTAATTTATCACCAATTTCCTAAATATACATTAATAACAGAACACCGGCACATAAAAAAAAATTGTCTGTACTTCGGGTGCCACCTATCTACGGGCATGTTTTTCGACCCGCTGAATACGAATTTCAAGTCAGTTTAGGCCGTCCAGCCTTCAATTTCGAATAAATTGTAAAAAAACCGCCAAAAAAGCAATGCATGCATGCAAACTTCCACCGAAAATTGGTTTGAACGAGATCTAGTAAGTAGTTTTTTTTTTTTTATATAAAAAAAAATATTCTATTATTAAAACATCGATCTACAAGAACTTTTATATGATGTTACTAGCTGCTACGGAGCCCTTCATGGGCGAGTCCGACTCGCACTTGTTTAATTACCCGACTGCGACAGAAGGAGGGTTATGTTTTTCGAGTGTATGTATGTATGTATGTATGTATGTATGTATGTATGTATGTATGTATGTATGTATGTATGTATGTATGTATGTATGTATGTATGTATGTATGTATGTATGTATGTATGTATGTATGTATGTATGTATGTATGTATGTATGTATGTATGTATGTATGTATGTATGTATGTATGTATGTGTCCATTTCTTTGGCACGCCCTACAGCCCAAACGGCTGGACGGTTTTTGACATATGAGGTGTCGTTGGATTTGTCTAAATTGTAGTAGTGACATAGGGTATATAAATTTTCAAAATGGCGCCCGCAAATGGCGGAATGAGGGGGGGAGTTGAATTTTTTTTTTCTTACTGTAGTAATATGGGTATCAAATGAAAGCTAGTAAATTGTTTTATTCTTTTTAGTTTATAATAAGAGTATTTTACGCAGTCGGTTTTTTTGATTTGTTTAATTAAGCATACTTGTTTTTCTTAGATGTCTTAAGGTGGTTCCAGCATAAAATCACTTTTCGACAGATTCGGCTATAATTTTTTGCACGAGTTAAGAATAGCTTTGTTTATAAATTACTAGAATTTCATAATTATTGACCGTTTAGATCGCGAGATATTTAAAGATAAAATTCGCGATTTTGAGGGTAATGTTCCATTTATGTATGTAAAATGTCCGATTTATTATTATATTAAAAAATCTCTCGACGGAATTGGAAAATAAACAAAGGAGTGGTGAAAAATGTTTTTAGAATAAAAAAAAAAGTAGCACCTCGCCGTTTTGTTATCGTGATATTAAAAATAAATACATATTTTTTTTTAATTAATAACTTTTTTTTAATTATCTGGCAACGCTGTGCGAAACGCTCTCTGAAATAGAATAGAATAAAAAGCCGGAAATTAAAATCTTTCAAGGTTTTAGTAAAATTATATTAATAAAAAGATTATTTTTTTTTTTTTGGTAAATTTTGTTTTTTTTATAAATCGACCTTTGTGCCGTAATTGCTTGGGCATCTTTTTAATTTAATAATACTATTATAAGGCGCAATACCATTTGTATATACTGAGACTGTACGGTGCAATGACCGTACAGTGCGCCCGCGCCGAGTGCCGCGTCAGCGTTTCCCTGGCCGTGTGCAAAATAATTAACTTTAATATAATAAATAATTCAATAAGTCAGTTCACGTCGGTCTCTCTACCAAACGAGTCGCGTGCTCTCGCTTACCATCTCAAAGAATACCATAGACCATAATCATACCATTTTACACTTAGATTATTTAATTATTAAACCAAATAGTTACTATCTAAGTGTTTCATTCCTGTACAGCCTAAACACTGTACATCGTGGTCCTTCGAGCCGGATGGCTTCATAAACAAACAAAAAAAATTAACACTCAGAGCAACTTTGCCAGATCACTATAACTACCTACCAATATAAGTAGGACTACACTACACCACGCTGGAAATACCTTAAATAGTAAACAAATATGACGTACAAGTAACCGGAGATAATTCATAGAGATGGCAATGACGAATGAATGATAACCACTGAACTTAATGGTTTATACGCAGTGAACGTAAAGTATTGGGTAGAAATAATACGATAAGTTATTTAAGGATATTGATGATAATTCACTCGACTCTTCTGACACAGTCGTGTATAATAAAACTAGGGGTGGGCGGTGGCCGGGATAAACAACTGTCAAAATATCACTTGTCTATGTCTGTTCAATCTCAGAGACTAAATTGACACATGCAAATGTCAAATGTCAAATATTACAACTACATAATATAAATTCATTTTTAAAACTTTAAACTAAAAAAGCAAATAAGTGGTCGAGAGATCTCCGTCACAAGCGAAGTCCCTCACTCCATTATAATAAACACAGCAATAATATACGAAATAATAATTATTATAATAACAGATAAATAATAAGTATAAGTTGGTTAAAAGCAATTAAAAATTTTCTATATTCTACAGAAGACACTACTATTTTAAAAACTAATAAAATTTGAACAAAATGTCTTACTTTGTAATTTAAAGATAAATATTGTTATTTTTTTAAAGTTTAGTTTACATTCTAAATGTCACATCTCTATGATTCAAAGACAAAGTAGCGTATCGAAACGTCAAAATGTTGTGTACATATTTTATCTGTCGAAGTTGGTTCTGTTAATCTGTTAACATCTCAATTTTAGCAAAAATAATGTGTTTAAATCATTAAGTAACAGCTTTTATTAGTGTAATTCAAAGCGTATGTTTTTTTGAAATAGTTATAAACAATACAACCAAATCTAAAATGTATGATTGCCCGAAAACAAGTGATTTTCATTCAAGGTAGTGATTGTTTAGCATTTAAGAAAACTAAGAAAAAATAGACTATATCTTATCCATAATACCTGAGGTGTTCCTTGAAAAAATTCCGGTTTCTTGCCTAGAATGTTTTGCAAGTTCTCCAGTTCGCATACAGACACCGCGCCGCTGAAGCGAGACAATATTATTTCCTGAAAATAAAAAAAGAATAATAATTTTAAAAAAAAAGTAATTAAATTGAATATATGTGATTAGATCAGTAATTAAAATGATTCCCAGATGAATGGTTAATCCTGACACATACACATAACAACATAAATAAGATTTGAAAGTAAAAAAAGGATATAACAAAGGGAATTTCATTAAAATTTAGTACAAATTGTCACCAAAACTTCTTAATAACAAAAAAATATACTAAGATTATTTATTATCTTTCTTTTTCATATAAACAAATAGTACAAATAAAGCAGTAGAAAAAAATATATTTGAAGGCGCGTGTCTTTTACAATTACGTCATAATATTAGATCAGTAGCAGACCATTGTAGCTTTGGTGCTCCACCAATTTAACGTTATTATAATGTCATACAAAACTATCGAATCTACCCTAAATATAATTCTTGCACCATCGATCGACAATTGCGAGACGATTGTAACAGTAAACCTGTGCTAAGCAAACAAGTTAAAGCCTCTGGCACCTCTTCACTCCACCAGGCGAGGTCGGCGACGCGCGCCGCGCTGGTGTCGGCGGGGTCAGCGGGGTCGGAGGGGTCGGTAGGGACAGCGGGGTCGGTGGGGACAGCGGGGTCAGTGGGGTCGGCGGGGTCACGAGAGCGGCGGTCGGGGGCGCTGCGCGGCACGAGCGGGCTGCTCAGCGCGTGCTGCGGCTGCTGCGCCAGCTCCACGCGCCGCTCGCAGCGCAGCACCGGCAGCCTCCACAGCGACACGGCGCCCGACGCGTGCGCACACGCCAGCCGCGTCCCGCGCTTCGATACCGCCATGCGCACTATGAAGTCCTGCGGTCACATGAGATTTGAACACACGAGTGAGAATCGACAGTGAGAGACGAAGCCAAATGAGAGAAAGAAGAAAGAAAGAAACATTTATTGGAACACACACAAGAGACAATAACAAAAAGTTTAAATCGACATATAGAAAGTAACATGCACATAATACTGTCTTAATTTTTAAACTATCGTAAAAATATGAAAATATAAAATGGTTTCGTTCGTCATATGTCAGATTACCATAGTAAAATGGTACCTGACACCGGTTTTCAAACAAACCATAGGACTAGTGCGTCATAGATGTCAGTTGCCTACGAATGATAAACCATTATAACTAAATAAAAAATAAATTAATAAAAAACAAACGTAACGTAACAATTCGGAAATTATACAACCACCACCGTAAATGGTGGTGGTTATATAATTTCCGAATATAACCACCACCATATGTGGTGGTTATATTCGGTGTGTATATAATAAACACGGTTATACCACCACCACACACATAAACACGTATTATTTGTACATAGGGGCATGAATACTTGGATCTAGATATTATTGACTAGGTGTCTGTTGCTCGTCAACAAGGAACTGCTTTATGCACCGTCGGAACGTACTTATAGTATTGAGAGCCCTTATTGGCGGTTGCAAGTTATTCCAGACCTTCACTGCCGAGTAGCGAAATGTTCCTCTAAACGCTGCAGTTTTGTGTAGGTGCGTAGGTGGTGAAAGTTGCTGCGAGCACTGTCTGCGCGCGAACGGCATTTTAAGAACGGACCGATTGGTTAAAAAAGGCGTGACATGGGTTCTGCATGGAATGAAGTAACAAAACCAAGCGCATGCGTTTTAAACTCTCTGGATCAGTTTCTCTGTTCGAGACAGTAAGCGAGGTCCGTAAACCGTGTCACCATAATTTTATTTCGACAGAACAAGAGTTTCTACTAGCTGTTTTCGCAGCTCCTCAGAGAGAAAGGGTCTTATCTTATAAAGAACCCTGAGACGATAAAAACAGTTATGTACTGACTCAGCCACGTGTTTTTCATACCTAAGGTATATGTCTATACGTAGTCGTAGATTTCTGGCTTCGTTAACTCTGTCAATAAGCTTCCCCAGTAACATTATATTGAGTGATGGTGGCAATTTTTCAATCTGCTGCTGGGCTCCAAAAACCATATATTTCGTTTTTGAGGGATTCAGAAACAAGCCGTTTCTCTCTGATTATGCAGAAATATGGTCCAAGTCATCGTTTAAGTCTTATACTACCCTTATCTATGTCTTATACTAGTAGTTGCACATCGTCTGCATACATGTGATAGTTGGATTTTTTAAAGCAATCAGTTATATCTGCACAATATAAATTAAAATTAATTGGTCCTAATATTGACCCCTGTGGTACCCCCCTCTTCAACGGTGCCAAGACGGATGATTTAGTCCTCCTATGACCAAGGTTTAGTTCAACAAGTTGTTTTCTGCTGCTGCATTGTTAAAACCAAAATAATTCAGATTAGAGAGAAATGAAGGCACATTGATTGAGTCAAACGCCCGGAAGAAATCCAATAAAACAAGCAATGTGCACATTCCTTTCTCTTGGGCAGCCAAGATATTGTCAGTGACGTCCAGCAAAGCAGTGGCAGTACCTCGGTGCTTCCTAAACCCAGACTGAAATGAGGGCAAGATGTCATTTGGTAATGCGTCAACTGTTGGCAAATGACTTTTTCAAGTACCTTTGAAACACAAGGCAGGATACTTATTAGCCTGATATCTCCTACATCTACCGGGTCATTTTTTTTTTTTGGTATCGCACGAACCACAGCCATTTTCCAAAAATCAGGGAATGTAGATGTCGTTATTGAACAATTCACGATTGCGGTGATAGCCTCTAGGGTGTTTGGCAGTGTCAATAATAACATATTTAATGTAATATGGTCATACCGTTCAGTATTTGATTTTAATTTATAGAAAACTGTAACAATATCCGCGCTTACTACTGGTTCAATTTTAAAACAAGCTGAACCAAAACGATGAAATTCAAAGTATGTTAAAAGAGACATGTTGGTGGTCAGGTTTCCCGGGACCTTTAAAAAATTATTATTTATAGCATCTGAATCCGAAAAATAAGGAGGGAGTTCTTGTTTATGATTTTTAGAAATAATAGATGTTCTTAAGTTTATCCATAGCAGTTTTGGGTCGTTAATTTTATTATTTATATTATACCGAAATATGCTGCTTTTTTGCTATGTAAGGAGTTTGCAACCAATGTTTTTAACTGTTTGTGGTAATTTTTTTTAGATTCGGTCTTGTTTTTACGATATGCAGTCAGTGCACGATCCCGCAACTTCATCATTAATTTAATAATGTCCCTTATTGTGCGTGTCTTAACAGGAGTGTGGATGTTATAGAGTGCTAACACTTGACTGTTAAATAAGTGAACCATATCATTAACACTTCCTTGTGGTAGAGCATCTTGCCAAGATATCCAGGAGAGATCTTGTCCTTACATATATTTTTAAGAGGTCTATATGTTACTACAATGGGAACAAACTTTTTTATTATTATTAAACCTTTATTGCTGATAAAGTTAACAATGTTTCATACAATTTATGTTTATCTACATTATTACTGTACACGGTAACATTTATCTGCGTGTCCTTGGGACACAAAGGTCTCCTCCAACTTCTTCCACTCCTCCCGAGACAATGCAGTCCTCTGCCATAATGGGCCTGCAGCCCCCCTGATCTCATCTGACCATCGCTTCCTTTGTCTCCCTCTTTTTCTTTTAGTATTAAGTCTGGGGGTCCACAAAGACACATCCCTCGTCCATTTATTTTCAGTATCTCGGAGCATGTGGCCTACCCACCTCCATTTCAGGGTTTTTGTTTTTAATATTACATCTTCCACTTTAGTTATTTTTCTTATATCTTCTGCTCTTTTATGATCTCGTTTAGTGTAGCCCAGCATGCTTCGTTCCATAGCCCTCTGACAAGTCATGAGTTTTTGGTCATGTTTATGTGTTGTTGCCCATGTCTGGCACCCGTAAGTTAGTATTGGTAGTATACAGATGTTGTATATTTTTCTTTTTATGGCCATGTTATACTGATTGCCTTTCAACACTTCCTTCAAAGTCCAGAATCTCTTCCATGCGCTGGCAATCCGTCTTCCAATCTCAGAGTCCATTTGGTCATTAAATGCTATTATTTGGCCTAAGTAAATATAGGAATTTACATATTCTATTTCGTTGTCATCTATTTTAATATTTACTCGTGATCTATTTGTTATTATTTTAGTCTTTGTTTTATTCATGGTCAGTCCCACCTTTTTGCTCACTTGTGCCAGATCTCGAAGCATAGTCTGGAGATTTTCTGGGTTATCGCTTATGAGTACTATGTCATCAGCGAATCTTAGGTGATTCAAGTTCGTTCCACTGATGTTAATTCCAAAATGGTCCCATTTTATCTTCTTGAAGACCTCCTCTAATACAGACGAGAAAAGTTTTGGTGAGAGTGGGTCTCCCTGTCTCACGCCTCTGCATATGAGGAACATTTCCCCCTCTGTTTCTAACTTTATTCTTCCAGTACTGTTTGAGTACACATTTTTTATAAGCCTTATATATTTATTATGAATTCCTTGGGTTTTTAGGGCTTCCCATATGCAATGATGTTCTATGGAGTCGAATGCCTTATTATAATCCACAAATGCCATATACAGTGGGCGATTATACTCTTGACATTTTTCTATAAGCTGTTTTATTACATGTATATGATCAATTGTGGAATATCCCGATCTAAAGCCAGCCTGTTCTCGTGGTTGTGATTCGTCCAAGATTTTGGTAATGCGTTTAAGTATTATTTTTGAAAATACTTTATATATGTTTGACATTAAACTTATCGGACGATAGTTGTTTATTTCTGCCCTGTCTCCTTTCTTGTGAATAAGAATTATTGAGCTTGTTGTCCATTGGATTGGTATATTTTCAGTGTCTAGAATAAGGTTGAATAAGTTGGTCAGTCTTGTTATTGTTTCTGGCAGTCTCACTTTCATCATCTCATTGGTTATGTTGTCGGTTCCTGGGGCTTTCTCATTTTTCTGTGACATTATTGCATGCTGAACTTCCCTTTCTAGAATTGGGGGTAATTCTTCAGGGTCACCTTCGATGTCTATGTTAATATCATGGGTATTTTCAGATGAGTATAGTTTTTTATAATATTCTGTTGCAAGTTCTAGAATAGGCTGTCTCTTAGTTTCATGTTTGTTTTTATTATTTTTTATTTTTGTAATCCAAATTTTTTCCTCTCTTAACTCTTTCAATGCTTTGTTTATACCTCCTGTTTTGTTGATGTGGTGTTTCATACATTTGATTCTTCTGCACGACCTATCCTGTTTTATATTGCGACTGATTTCTTTGCTAAGATTTGTTATTTTTTGTAGCACTGCTTTATCTTTCCTGTTCCTAAGTAGTTCCTTTCTTTTATTGATGAGGTCGAGTGTCTTGGGTGTTAGTGTGTTTCTCTTTGGTTTTGTCCTTGTCTCTAGTCTATACATATCATTTACACAACTTATCACACCTAATATTGAACTCTGCTTTGACAATGCTATGACCGTTAATAGCTCGAAAAGCCTCGACCGTAGTATATTTCATCGTGAGATTGCCGCAAATTAGATCGATCAGTGTTTCACTATTTTCTGTAAAGTGCGTAGGCGATGTTACTAGTTGAGTCAGATTAAAACATTTTATAAAGTCTAACCCGTCAAATCTAACCTTTTTCAAATTACAAGTGTATGACTTTTAAATAGTATCATGGAATTCGAATTAATTCAATGGCGATTGTAAAAGTGTAGCTAAAATAAAGATTATTCTTTTGGATACTTTTAGAAATGTTAATCCAAGTTTACTTTTGAGTTTAAATTTAGCAAGAGCATATGATCAAAACCGACATTCCAGTACGCTCAATTGTGTCGTCTCACCAAGTTCTTGTTGAAGATGAACGGCAGGTAAAGCTGGAAGCGCTCGTTGGCGAGGCGCCCGTCCAGCTCGTCCGACACCACGGACAGCTTATAGAAGGGCTCGTCGTGCAGCACACGCCATGCCGTCAGACCCATGCTCGCGGCAGACGGCTCCTGCGTAAAAATCGTTTAAATAATATTAGACTACCCTCAATATATGTACCTATTGATTAACATTTTAATTGTAAAAATTGAGCAATTAAATTAAAAGCATTTCATAACTTTCTGCAGTATCCTTTTCAAAAAAACGAACAATCAAAATTTTATTACAAGTAGTTAGAAGTAGTAGTAGACCAAATGCTAACTAGTTGAAATAACAAAATTTACTAAGAGGCGATAGTCTCAAAGGTGATTTTGACAAAAAACTAAAAGTCCTTTATTAGATTGTTAATGAACTGAATCAGCCTATAAATGTCCCACTGCTGGGCAAAGGCCTCTCCTCCATATAGAAGAAGGGTTGGAGCTTAATCCGCTGCTCCACTGCGGATTAGCAGATAATTTCCCTACCATGAATAACAATCTTTATCAGATGTCTAAGATAATAACCGGGACCACTGGCTTTACGTGCTCTCCGAGACATGGTGGGGAGACCCACAAGGACATACACACACCCACATCCAGACCAGAAACAAATATTTATATATATACATACAAATATCTGCTCCGAGCGAGAATCGAACCTGCAACCGCTAGTGTTGAGGCGACTACTCACACTACTACACAAGAACGGTCATCTAGATTGTAAATGAGTCTGCAGTATGCGTTGGCTACCTCTGCGTTGCGGCGCGAAAGGCGCGGTACACCAGCCACGTAGAGAGAGGCGTGCGGCTCGCAGTAGCAGGCGGCCGCAACTCCGCCCGCGAACTGGAAGGCGTGGTGCAGCTTGAAGCCCTCCGTCTGCGACACCAGGTAGCCGCGCAGCCGCCCATCGAACGTCACCACCACCACCTCCCAGTTCCTGCAACGTCTCTTGTGTACACCTAGATCTCCTTCGCTTTAACTTAATTTCAGATTGAAAGGAGATATAAAACGGAAGAATTTATTAACATTAATTCTTTGGATAATGCAATATGCTTTAGATTATCATGATACGATGCTTAGAAGCAGTATTCGGGTAAATTTATGCATTTATTTCACTGGAAATAAAATTCTCTATCATCTGGTAAAAAGTTATTTAAGACTTCTGTATATTAATATGGTAAATAAAACTCTTAAATATGCTTAAATGATACAAATAGTTCTCACCACTTTGTGTCCTTAACTCTAAGTGGCATAAATATAATATCAGATACTGCATGTGTATTGTCTGTACATTCCAAACCTCCTGGCCTCGAACAATCCTGTAAATTAGACAAAATAGACATTTATTACTAATGTTATAACATTATAATATAATAATAATATAAAATAATAAATTATAATATTCTATGTCTAATGCTAGTAGTGAATATTGATCTTTTTTATACATATAAGGCTTGAACAAGACCACAATTATACCTGCTACAAAGCAAAGGTGAGGTCTAATTTAAAGTTTTCAAGCCCTGAAGAAAAAACTGTATATTTACTAATTTATTTATTTTTCTATTGTCTATATGTATCATATATGTTATAAACTTAAACTGTACACCTATACCATTAGCATACCATTTCCACTGCCCTAAGGTTGCCTGGAAGAGATCGCTCTTTAACGATAAGGCCGCCTTTTGTACTTATTGTCTATTTTTTTTGTACGCTGCTTATTTTTTTGTACAATAAAGAGTTAATTATTATGACTAAATATATATATTTATAATTAATGTTATTTACACCTTTATAGACATATCAGTTCAAGCTTTACCTATGTTAGTTAAATGTTTTGATAATATTTAAGTAGGTGTAGGTGTGTAGGTGTGTGTAGGCATAGGTAGGTGTAACTATTTAAATAAATAAAATAAACAAATAAATATGATACCAAACAACAATAAACAGAATAATTAGTTATAAAACTTACAGCAGGAATGTTGAAAAGATTTGAAGCTGTGAGGTCAAAGAAGCTTACAATACCATTGCCATAAGCTATGACTAAGAATGAACAATCAGGACTCCAGACTATTTTCCTCCATTGTGCGTAGGCATCACGGGCCACTGCAAGTCATAAATGTTTATTTATTAAAAAAATTATTCTATTTAGACTATCTTTCAAAAAAATATAATCAATTATATTAGTGTATTAATATAGTTTCTTCTTTTGTTATACTAGATGTATTAAATCATAGAATAACTAAGAGAAAAAAATTTTTGGTCAACTTAACCAGGCGTAAATAACTTGCCTAAAAAAGGATTACAAACAAAAATTTTATCAAAATTATAATATTTTTAGCGATACAATGTTTTACCTGTGGTCCTAGCTGCAATTGTAGCATATTCAGATCTCTTAGTTCTAATTTCTAATATATTGTCTGTAAGGACTGCTATGACTTTCCCTTCATCACCTAAAGCTATATGCCATTTCTGCTGTTTTTCTTTATGCCTTTTTAAGTAAAAAAAAAAAATACATTTATTCAATAATAAATAAAAATACCGTCAGTTCGAAATAGAATGATTAAACTCAATAAATTTTTCTACTTACGCAGTTACACTGTCAATTAAACTTTTCTTTGGTCCAAAAAACTTTAACCATCGCCATAAGCTCGATATGTTCTCTGGCAATATATTGTCAGGTTTTTGCTAAAAAATAATATCATAAATATTTAATTTTCTTTTCGTTAGGTATTAATAAAAATATTTGAAATTTTTAAGCTTACCAAATATTCTGGTTCGGGTTTCCATTCAGAAAACACATATAGTTCATGTAAAATTGATTTATTTTCAGACATTGCTAATAAATTTAATCAACCACACCATAAAAATATTGAAAAATTAGTATATAATTTATTACACATTACATAGATTTCAGCAACAATTCAGCAATATGATTGATTTATTGAAGGTATCTGGTATATTGAATTTGGAATTATTGTACTTTGTTGGCATTGCAAGTGACAGAGTAGTAACGTTTTAAAATAAAAGTATTGATTATTTTCGCCGTTATCAATCTAAACTAAATTCAAATTATAACATTTTAAGGACGTTTCTAAAAGAAGGATAATTAGTTGCGACATAAATAATCAGCCTATGTAAATTAAGTACCGAAATGTTATACTTATAATAAATCAAGATTACTATACGAAATTATCTCGCAATTTCGAAACGAAACTTAACAGTCAATGAGCAATGACGTACGGGCAAATTGTCAAAATCATATGTTCATGCCACAGAGTACATTGAATATAGGAATTAGGAGTAGTTCATACAATTTTCTACTTAAAAATACCTATAGGATACTTGTCTTCTCCGGTAGGAGTAATAGTGTTCTGTGCTTGTCTTAGCTTAAATAAATGATTTGAACTTGTGTTGTACTAATCTATATTCCATCAATGTACTCTGTGGTATAGGGTTATTTAACCTAAAGTACCTACTATTTAAAACAAACAAACCTACTATTTCTATGGTCCACATTGGTCCACATGGGGTACGTTCGCGGGCCCTCTTCTAATTGATAATTCATCACTTTTATATGAGCGCATGCGTATTTCATAGCTCCGTATAGTTAGCAGGTAAAATGATCATATTTTGATTATAATTACAGAACTCACTAGGGCACAGATCAGGCAACTTTAGGTAATCATTTTTTCACTTTAGGCAACAATAATTTGTTTATAATTAATGAAAAACCATTGAACGTATAGTTAGCAGAAATAGGTTAATGTTTAAAGTTCTACTGTTGCATTCGTTAGGGCATAGTTTGGGCAAGATTAAGCAATTGTTTTAGATTTTATGAAGCAATAATTAGTAACAATATAATAGGAATTATAAATCATGTCCCTAGCACAAAATAATGTTTAGAGCCGATGTAATCACTACCCTGCTGGAAATATTTCATAGAATATCATATAATTCATAGAATAAATGATCCTTCTACCTGCCGCGGTGGACTCTGCCCACCACACCCTCGAGGTGTGTCCGAGATGGTCGGTGCTGCGTCAAGGTCTGACGTCGGTCGTCGGGGGGGACTTGTCACTCCCGAGCGTCATCACTGCGATGCTCTTCGACGACGAGTCCTGGAAGGCGATGGTCTCCTTCTGGGAGACAGTAATGTTCCAGAAGGAGGCCGCCGACGTGGCCTCCATCCGCGGGCGACGAATGGAGTTGCGTAGGAGGCGCTATTTAATGCGCCTCCAGTAACGCCCTTGTGCCCCTGTCGGGCCGCGATGGGAACCCAGTCCTGCTAGACACGGCGTCGTCGGGACTGTTCAGAGGTGAGCCGGACAGTCCCCATGGAGGAGAAGTCTGGCCTTTTCGCCGAGGCCAGCCTGTCGCTGGAGGGATCCTGTTGCCTGCAGATCCGGGACCCTCCAATTAAAGCGGCTGAAGGCTCCCGCAGGGGTTTAGTACGGTATTGCACTCCCAAAGTGCCGAGTTCGACATAGGTCTAGGACTGCCAACCCGGGTGTCCTGTATATCATCCGTAAATGGATTCCCCTGCGACAAAAAAAAAGTCCTTCTACCTGCTAACTATACGGAGGCCTTAAGTAAAGGTGATAACAACATTGACAATATTTGGTAACAACAATGAAAAAAGGTAATTTCGGTATCGCGCCACCACCGATTTTGAGGCTGATTTTTTTTTAGACGTGCTTTATGACTTCAAAACATCATAACGAGTGTTGTTCTTGTTATGATGGCGCATGACATTTTTAAACGTAAAAAAAATAAAATAAAAAAATTATCGTACGAATATTTTTTTTGTTATTCATACGATTATCGAAAGATTTTTTTTTATTGTTATGTTGTTAGAGGTTTTTTTTTTTTAACTGATAGGTTCTTATGTCTATTTTTTTTTACTTACAATCGTAAAGGTATTTATACATCTATAGTAACAACGCGCAAACTTTGTTAAATCTAGAATTAACGCTAAAAAAGAAAATAAAAAAGACCTAACAACCTATCGATAAAAAAAAAATAACGAAACAACATAACATTAAAAACATATCTTTCGATAATCGTACAACAAAAAAATTAAAACAATAAAGTATTCGTACAATATTTTTTAAAAATAATTTTTCAAGTCAAAAAAGGTCATGCGCCATCATAAAAACATTAGTTATGCTTACAATGTTTTGAAGTCATAAAGCACCTCTAAAAAAATCTGCCCCATTACGGCTAGTGACGCGATACCGAATAAGTACGATAATTAAAAAAAAAATTAAGTCAAAAAAGGTCATGCGCCATCATAACAACAGTAGTTTTGTTTTGAAGTCATAACGCACCTCTAAATAAGTATGCTTAATTAAAAAAATCAAAAACCCGACTTCATAAAATACTCTTATTATAAACTAAAAAGAATAAAACAATTTACTAGCTTTCATTTGATCCCCATATTGCTGCAGTAAGAAAAAAATTCAACTCCCCCCCCCTCATTCTGCCATTTGCGGGCGCCATTTTGAAAATTTATATAGCCTATGTCACTACTACTATTTAGACCACGGTCGAGGTGATTTAGACAAATCCAACGACACCTCATATGTCAAAAACCGTCCAGCTGTTTGGGCTGTAGGGCGTGCCAAAGAAATGGCCATACATACATACATACATACATATACTCGAAAAACATAACCCTCCTTCTGTCGCAGTCGGGTAAAAAAAATCAGCCTCAAAATCGGTGGTGGCACAAATATTTCCAATGTTGTTATCACTTTTAATTAAGACCTCCGCATAGTTAGCAGGTAGAAGGATCAAATTCTATCCCCTCAGCCATACTATGCTCCTCGCGCTGCTGCTCGCGCTGCTCGTCGCTCTGCCGTGAAAATTGCCCTAGCGGCCACACTATTCCCTACTCGCGGCATTCATCACGTTGCTCCGCATTTCAGTACTCGCCTTGAAATGGATGACAACATTGCGGCAGCGTGCCTTTTATGCATTTATACTTTATTGAAGTATTTAAAGGTTTTACAAAACAATGTATTGAAACGACGTCGTCCTCGTCAAAAGAGATGGTGAGTGACATCGATTCATCGTAACAGGACGAAGTAAGTGCGCGAATGTGTGGCTAGTCACTCGCGCTCGTATTGCCGCTCCTTTGACTCGCGCCACAAAAACCGACAAAAAATGGATCGCCGGGCAGGACGAGCGGCATGACGAGCAGCATAACGAGTAACGCAGCCACACTACTTCTCTGCCCACTTCCCTCGCTATTTCCCTTGTCACTCGTCGAGTGTGTGGCCGCAGTATATGAATTATATTATGATATCTATGAAATCTTTCCAGCAGGGTTAGGTTCCAGGGGGGGCAGGGACATGATTTATAATTCCTATTATATTGTTACTAATTATTGCTTCATAAAATCTAAAACAATTGCTTAATCTTGCCCAAACTATGCCCTAACGAATGCAACAGTAGAACTTTAAACATTAACCTATTTCTGCTAACTATACGTTCAATGGTTTTTCATTAATTATAAACAAATTATTGTTGCCTAAAGTGAAAAAATGATTACCTAAAGTTGCCTGATCTGTGCCCTAGTGATTTCTGTAATTATAATCAAGAAATGACCATTTTACTTGATAAACCAAAGACCATAGAGTAAATGACAAGTGGATACCATAACAATACCTCCGATTGTTACTAATTATTGCTTCATAAAATCTAAAACAATCGCCTAACCTTGCCCAAACTATGCCCTAACGAATGCAACAGCCAGAACTTTAAACATTAACCTATGTCTGCTAACTATACGGTCAATGTTTTTTCATTAATTATAAACGAATTATTGTTTCCTAAAGTGAAAAAGTGATTACCTAAAGTTGCCTGATCTGTGCCCTAGTGATTTCTGTAGTTATAATCGAGAAATGATCATTTTACCTGCTAACTATACGGAGCCCATTTTACCTGCTAACTATACGGAGCTGTATTTCATACTTTTTTATCTGTTATCTATGCATTCCACAGACCACATGCGCGGAAATGATACTTCTTTAATCAAAAACTGAATTAACTGTAGAACTTTAGTAGATAATGTTTGCTATTGTTCATAAAAGATAATAAACAAAATTATCTTCTTACATTTATTCACTACTTATTATTTTTATTAAAAACTGATAAATAAAAAAACTATTGCGCATGTCCCATTTCCGTTTCCGCGCATGTCGTCTGTGGAATGCATAGATAAAAAAGTATGAAGTACGCATGCGCTCTTATAAAAGCGATAAATTATCAATTAGAAGAGGGCGCGCGAACGTACCCATGGTCTTGTTTCACCACTTGCTACTAAGTTCCGGCTAAACTAACTGGCACTTTTTTGACAGGTAATTGTATGGGTTATATGTCAAAATAAGTACCAGTCCAGTCACGGTCGAGGTATGTACCAGTTTGGTTATCCGGAACTTAATTAATAGCAAGTGTTGAAACTGGCCCTAAATGACATTGGCGAAAATGCGAAATCATCTGTATTATTTTCTGTTCTATCTTGGCACTAGTGAAAGCCGTTAATCCTTAATAAAATAAATAATACATTAGGCTAGTTTGGTTTTAACGATAGTTTTAAATTAAACGTGATTATAGGCATTTTTATTACTTAACATAATGAGCTTTCTGAGTGATATATTTAAAAAAGTAAGTATAATAGAAATCTTAAATTATTTATTCTATACACGAAATTTTATTTAATTAGTTACGCCCATACAATATTTACTTTTACAGAGTTTGATTGAAAACGACAAAAATATTCGTTTTTGGGAACAATATTTACAAAACCTCGAAGCCCTGGACTTAAGTGTATATTCTGAAAAGTTAAAAGTACCAATTCTAGTTCCCATAGGAAACAGAATATTATTTAGAGGAGCTCTTCAGCATACTAATGAAGTGACCGTTGCCCTCGGAGCTGACTACTTTGCTAAATGCTCTATTAAACAGGCTGAAGTATTAAAACAACATAGAATTAAAGGTAATATTAAAAAGTATTTATTTTAAACTATCTTCTACCCGCGGCTTCGCCCGCGTGTATGTCGGTTATTGTGACCAAAAAAAAAGTACCCTATGTTACTTCTAATACCTCCAAGTATATGTGTACTAAGTGTCTTGATGATCAGTTAAGTAGTTTTCGTTTGAAATCGTAACAAACTTACTTTCGCATTTATAATATTAGTATGATATAAAAACATTTTTATTTATCTCCTTTTACACCATTCAATAAAATACTTATTTCAACAGATGCAAAATTGAAACTCGAAGCATACAATAAAGAAAAAGATTACCTTGAAAGTCAAATGTCATTTAGTAAAGAGAATGTTTTTAATAATACTGGCCAAGATATAATTGAAACATATACCGAAGAGGAGGACAAGGCTTGGAGGAAACAACACAGGGAGAAAGTGAAGCAGTACAATCAGAGTAAAGGCAAAAAACAAGAAACTGTACAGGATGGAGTAACTGATGACGACCTGTGGCTCAGATTAGAAGAACTTGAGATACAAGAAGAATTAGAAAATGAATTAGAGAATACAATTGAAACAGAGGAAAACGAAGCTGAAAGTGAAGATAATGGCTTTGACTCCTGCATCATTAAAGAAAATGATATCAGTAATACTCTACTAGAGAATGAAAAACAAGAACCTCACATCATACATACGTTCCCTAAACAAACATCGAAAATAAAGCTGATGCAGCAAGTTATAGAAGGACAAAAATTTTTGGAAACTAAATTAACCGAGATGAGAAACAGACAAAGAGTTCAAATTAAAACTGAAGATGATTTATTATCCAGATTAGATGAGATAGAGCAGCTTGATGAACTTGAAGATGAAATGGATAGGTATAACATTTTTTAAATGTAAAAAAATGATACATGAGTTCTGGAGGAAGGAACAAGATAAACTTGACAATAATTTTTGTTTTTTTAATAATCTTCAATTAAGGTATTTTATGGATGGGAACCATCATATCTATAAACGGGACATATAAACATTCCTAGTTTTTGAACTCCCCTATCTTAAGTATATATAATAAATTAATAACATACAATACCATCTCATAGCTAACAATTATTATGAATTTAATTAACACAAAACCTATGCAGCACTCAAATGACCTCTTTGGAGACTTAATTAAAATTGTTAAATTCTAGGTTTACATTTGACCGCTCTGGTAGGTTCAGTGATCAATTTTTTTTAATTATATTTTCAGGTTGTATGATGTGATAGATGAAATTGATGTAAAACAAATTGAAGCTGCTCCGAAAATTAAAAAAAGCATTACATTTGCTGATGAAGATAGCGAGACATTAGAAATTACATTCAAACATTCAGATGTTGAACCATCTAAAGAACCTTATCAACCAAATAAGGGAATTACAAAACCTAGTGATATTTATGATGTCTATTCAAATTTGTTTACTAATGAAACAATGTCCATTTTGAGAAAATCTAAGTATGATATTGATCTTAATGTTGAAAATAATAATTTCATTTTTGAAGAGCCACAACCAGTAATGCGCGAAGTGAAAAAACCAGAAAAGCAAACAATTCATATAAAAGATGTTAAAGAAATGACAGATCAGAATCAAATAAAAGTAGATAGTGACAATAGACCGACAAGCCTATTCAAAAGGAGAAGACAACAAAAAAATTAATCCTTAAGTTTTCTTACACTACAATAAAATACCTTAAAAATCCCAATATTTTCTGTTTTTTATATTACCTATTGAATCATGTGTTAAATAAATTTTATGACTTATTTTATACCTTATTTTAATATTAATTATAGTCAATAAGCTTTGTCTCCAATTCACAAAAACAGTACAACCATTGAAAATATATTTTTTTTTTCTTATCGCTTTTAATTATCCTAACGTCGATTATTTCTGTACCACATGTTTTAAGCTTTATATATAAATCAAGACTGTTCACGTTTTTACGCGCTTCTAAGTGAAGATTTTCTTCAGGAGGAGCCTTGAACATTACATAGCCCAATATACATTAATAAATGACCTTTGATTATATATACGACGTGTATATCTAGTCTATACCTATTATCTATTGTGTATATCTGGTGCAAGGAATTTATATCATAACTGGAACGCTTACAATAAAATTGTATTTTGAAATATGCACCTTGAAGTGTTTGACATAAAGTTGACATTGGCTTATAAAGTTATAACATGTAAAGTGAAAAATCGTTCCGAGCATTTCTTTGACTACTGGTATTTTGTCTCTTTCTTACGAGAGTTGTCTTGAGTCCATGGTAGAAAGAGATGCGATCTCGGCCGTAGGAACGTTTTTTGAGTGCACATGAGCACAGTGTTGCCAACTGCGGGGTTTTCCCCCTAAATTTAGGGGGAAAAAATCTCGACCGGGGGATTTTTAGGGGGAATAAAATGTTAGGGGTTTTTTTTTCAGGTATTTGGATAGGGTACGAAGTATAATGCTGATACTGGACGCCGGATGACCTTTTTTTTTTTTTTTAGGTATTCGGATAGGGTATGAAGGATAATGTTGCGACTGGACGCCGGACGACCTTTTTTTTTTTTTTAGGTATTCGGATAGGGTATGAAGGATAATGTTGCGACTGGACGCCGGATGACCTTTTTTTTTTTAGGTATTCGGATAGGGTAGGAAGGATAATGTTGCGACTGGACGCCGGATGACCTTTTTTTTTTTTAGGTATTCGAATAGGGTATGAAGGATAATGTTGCGACTGGACGCCGGATGACCCTTTTTTTTTTTTTTCGTTTCCGATAATTTTGTCGATAATTATCGATAACTTTGACCCGATGAACACCCCTACCGTCAGGGGGTTTCAATTTAGTGGTTATTGAGGGAAAATTTAGGGGGAAACTTTTCAAACAGTTGGCTACACTGCGTGAGGATTCCAGTTTGTATATAAATTCCTTAATCTGGTGTACATGTAAATGACATTGACGGTCCAAAAAAAAAAACAATTTTAAGTCTATGAGGTCTATGATTGCAGGCAAATTCTAGGTTATGCGTTTGATGTATTTATAGTTTACGTTTTTATAAATAAATTATTAAATTATAATTAATTTAAATAGTGGGTGGTGCACAATGCTATCTCGTAATATAAGATTTTTGGCTCGGCGTTATTCTCAAGCAGTTACCTTTAGAACAACAGAATGTTCACCTGTGAGTAATTTAACTTTATAAATAAATAAGTATTAGAATTTGTGTGTTCAATAAATGTAGTAAACATATACGTGAAACTAAACTGCATCCTCGTCATATAGACATTTAAATTTGTATTTTGTTACAGTCCCAGCACAATGAAAATCAGATAGGCTTATTTTACTCGCTGAACAATGATTTGTGCAAGCAATTATTTGCCCACGGAGGCCTTCCCAAAAGCTACATGAAACAGACTAAG
The DNA here is from genome assembly GCA_036937285.1 of Euphydryas editha. NCBI lineage: Eukaryota > Metazoa > Arthropoda > Insecta > Lepidoptera > Nymphalidae > Euphydryas > Euphydryas editha. The sequence continues at coordinate 2,602,468 of JAUPFZ010000003.1, forward strand.
ACATTCACAGAAACAACGTTAATGGTCCGTTTACCTGCCCTGGAAATCATGAACTGTATTAAAGCAACAGATTTTGACAAACCAGCGATCCGATATTTATTATGTATCCTTTTAATAACTAGAAATTTATTTAAAATAGTTTTGTTTATGAATTAACAAAAGGTAAAGAAAGTATTAATGGCAAAAAGCAAAATATCTAAAAGTAGAAGTTATGTTATCACTACTAAGATCCTATTAAAACAAAGTTTAGTGTAAGGATTTTTAACATAGTCTTGTAAAATAAAACATTGTAAAATAAACTTCATATGTTTTAAAAATTAAAGTATAACATACTTTGATTAAATACCAATTAACCTTAGCTTACATAATAAAAGTTATTTTGTCAGTGCTACATATGCTGCAACATAATTTATAACTAACCTTTATTGATCTTAGACATATCTATATATGTATTTGTAAATAATTTCCTTAACCTAGCTTAATAGATGGTGAAATTGGAGCGGGTAAGTCTTTGACTCTGGCCCACCTCCTCCATTACGCGTATGAAGATGGCTATCTAATTGTCCATGTCCCTTGGGGTAAGCTATTATTACAAAAATATTTCATAATAATAATCTAAATAATCATCGACGTAGGCAGGATTTTGTTAAGGGGGAAAAAAACCAAGATTATACATGGTACAAAAACATTTATTAATAAAAGAAATGGTTGCCTTACTTAAAATCTCTAATGTAATCTTGGGGAAGTGAATTAGATGCAATACGACTTTGCTTTTTACTTAGTTTTACTCATCTGTTTGTACGCCTTGCTAGAGGGATAACAACTGCCCCTGTCTGTACCTTGCTACGCCCGGTTTTACATGAAATGTTACACTTACGATTTAACATTTGTCATTAAACAAGCAGATTCATTTTAAAAAACCAATATTATAAGTAATGAATTATAAAATACAGTAACAAAGTTCTTTTTAGTGTCTGAATGGTTGCGACGTGTGCCTCGCCATAAGGAAATGTCAAATTCACAGACACATGAGGGTTTTGTTGACTTGCCCCTTGATGCTGCGGCATGGCTGCTCCACTTTAAAATGCAAAACCAAGCTCATTTGAAAGAGGGTGATGTAAGTAAATATAAATCACACTTCAATTTTATTAATTATCCTTGCAGCCTTCTAACTTTTTTCTGTGAATAAATAGTATTATTATTTCTCTCAATAGTAATTTCTTTCTAATTTTGTCAATGGCTGTGTTCACTTAAATTGATGAAGGCAGACATTTGATTGAAAGTAAATTTTTTCTAAGATGTCTTTTGAAAAACAAAATTATAAATAAACTTTTTACTAATATGTGTTTAGTTTATTTTTCTTATATTATTATACTTTATGTTATAAAGAGTTTATACTTTATGTTATAAAGAGTGTCAGGGCTTAGAACAGACATTTTTTATTAGCTATTTTTGTACAACAGATTACCATACAGATTAACCTCTGTATCTTGTTAATAAAGAATCTTAATATATTTTTTTAAAATCAATTGATGGATCCTAAAATACGTATTTTTAAACAAACATACAAACTGTTAGCTTTGTTAATTTTATATTAATATAAATATAATATATTTTTAAAAACAGTTGAAAATTTCAAAAGAATATGTGTGGAGTAAACGTGAGAAGACACCCCAAGGAGCACCCTTGGCTGAGCTTGTTGAACATGGGATTACACGTGTTAAATATTCGTGCGACGTCGTCGACGCGCTCGTGAACGAAATTAAAATACTCTCTAACAGTAAACAGTAAGAAATATATCTTAATTTATTTATACATATAATAAAATGGTAAGAAAGTCAAAACTGTACATTGAATATTTTTTTAAAAGAATACTTGTTGTGTGATCTACAATCGATACCGAAGCCAAAAATATAGTTTTTAGAATTTTTGTCTGTTTGTCTGTATGTATGTCCGGGATAAACTCAAATTTGGCACGAATATTATTAAGAAGTCGGGATAACATATAGGCTACATATTATCACGCTATCACCTGTGGGGAATGAACAGTGAACCTTTATTTCTTCAATGCATTCTGTAACAATGTGTAATTTAATAGCGTTCACGCAGACGACGTCGCTGGCAGCAGCTATTAAATAAATAAATGTGGTAAATGTAGGCAACTTAATGCCTATGTTTTAGGTAAAAGCCGACTGATAAACATATAAATAATATATATATTACACCTAGACTCGGGGAATCGAAGCCACAACCTTGGGGCAGAAAATAGAGTCAGTCAAAATATTATTATTTATAGTCTACTGGATAAACCTAGCACATTTAAAGTTTTGGGTGTGTACAGGGCTACAGCCCCGGGTCCTATCCAACAGAGGAGCCTCCACAAGGATTAAAAAATCATCTAAATTTTGAGCAGTTCACCATTTTCCTTTTTAATTTTTCAAACAGTCTTTAACTAAAATATTTGCACAAACATTGTTTGTATATAATTTAATTTGGTGTAGCAGAATTGTTCATATTTTTATAAACTTAATTCAATATATTTTTTTCAGATGCAAGACATTTGTAGCAATAGATGGTTTCAACACATTTTTATATCCTTTAACACGACTCAGGACACCGACCAAGAAGAAAGTGGCCCCCGAGGAAGTCACTCTAACAACTTCTTTTATGGAACTTACTAAAAATGATTGGGTTAGTCAATAATTAAAAAAAAAAATTATAAAAACATTAATTATGTACTTTAATATTTATGATCTAAATTGTAATATGGTACTGACTTTTTTTTGTAGGTAAATGGAGTCATAGTTTTAACTGCAGACCAATTAGGAGTGCCGCCAGAACATCAAGAAAGTCACCTGCCTAAATATTTACTTTACAAAAAGGTTATTATTTTAACAAATTAAAACATTTTATTTTCAATGAAAACTGGGCTATATATCAGGATGTTATCTTCAATCATCAAAATATGTGTTGCAGCCTACTAATTGAAGTAGCCATTCATTTGAATGACTATTTTCTTCCTATGCACAACACTTTTCAAAATTCAAACTAAATGTAATGTCAGGTAGCCAAGTGGCTAAATGCAATGTTTAGTATCACGGTCTAATATAAACACAGGTCTTGCAACAAAGCCCGATTTCAAGCCGTGTTCCGAAATACACTGGAGCACTGCTCAGTGCTGTCACTGGTGAAAAATTCGTTCCGTTATAGACTGCCAGTACACTGCCGCAGTACCAAAGAGAAATATATAGCGTCATAAATTGCCGCCGTTTTTGTACTGAAAGCACTGGCGCTTTCGATGTAAGGTGATCTAAATACTCTGATCACGTGATCAAAAATATAATAGAGTGAATGATTGTAATTAAATGATTGTAAAAATGTCAACAATATTCAAATAATAATTTTTCTTGTTGAATAATTCGAAAATTGAGGATGATAGTATACTGGACTGCGTTCTTTTATAAACAGTTACCAGTATAGCACAGTATAGCAAACTAAAAAGAAACAGCTTGGCAGTATACTGAATTGACGTCGCACCTCACAGTGCTTTAGTGTATTTCGGAACACGGCCTCAGTAGTGAGAGATAAGTAGTATTAGTACGATCGTGTTATAACTTTTATTTCGCGTCTACGCCGCTGTACGTCGTTGCTATCGATGGGTGCGCACGCCGGTTGTGTGATAAGCGTCGGTAAGCAACTCAGCCTCATTTCTCATTAGCAATAATACGGCGTATATTTTTCTCTCTCAAGTATTGTGTATTAAATCATTGTTTTGCGATTTTGTTGTTATTTAATCGTTGTTTTGCGATTTTGTTGTTATTTAACCGTTTTGTTTGGATTTGATATTGTTGAAAACATGATTTGACTTCGTTACACAGCACACCCATCTATCGTCATGCCTCTGGTGGCCGTAAATCGAAAAGAACAGCGTAACCATTAAGCCGACGTACCCCCACTACTGTTGATGCAAGATCTGTGTAAAAAAAAACCGTGTTCAACACACTGTTTAGAGAATCTCTGTTTACTATCAATTTTGAATAATATTTTCATGTAAATATATCTCGTAAACATAAAAAAATAAGAACCATATAAATTCAACTTTGGCGTTTTTAAGCCAAATGTAATGTTGAACTTTTTTTTAAAGTTTTACTGTGATTTAACTACATCAAAAGACGAGTGTGGAATGATAGGGCCATTCAATCTAAGGGATTTTTTAATCTGTTGAAATGTGCATAATATAGTAAAAATTTGTTACCTACTTCTAGTCGCATTCTCTGAAATACCTTTTAGTTAATTTCTCTAAAACTCTCTCTGTTTTCTATATAATAGAGTATTAAAATTCTGTAACACAATATGTTACCTAATTAGTAAATTTAAGATCTTTCTATGAATGAATCTCTCTGTAAAAGTCCCACTGCTGGACAGTCTTCTTCTATCCATCCATATAGAAGAAGGGTTTGAAGCTTAATCCATCATGCTGCTCCACTGTTGGTTAGCAAAAAATTACCATATATAATTATAAGTAACCATAAATTTTGTGATTACCCTAAATTTTTATAATTTCTTAATTAAAAATGTGTGAACTTTTTAAGGGATTTGAACACATAGACCCTTTCGTGCCAGTAGAAGTAGGAAGATACAGTGAACGAGAGTTCTTTTCCTGCGCAAGTTACTACAGAGACAGATTGTGGCTGAGAGGTCCACCAGAAACAGAAGGAGAGCTCAAGCTTGCCAGTGCCTGCAACCCTTACAAATTCATGGAAATGTGTGCACCATTATAGAATTAATTTGTTGTATTATGTAGAAATTATTGTTAATAAATATTTTTAGTTAATATTTTTTTTATTAATGACCTCATTTTATATATACACATGTATCTTATATCTTTAAACGAGCAATTCTTGTATATATATATATAATCGGAATCTCGGAAACGGCTCCAACGATTTTCATGAAATTTAATATGCAGGGGGTTTCGGGGGCGATAAATCGATCTAGCTAGGATTTATTTTTAGAAAATGTTGTTTTATCCCTTTTTTTACGCAATTAAAAAATACCATTAGAATACGAAGGTAAATTTCGCTGTCATTGACAAGCTTCTAATAGCTCAGATAGGAATCGGGCGGATTCGAAATTAGAAAACCTAGGTTCGAATCCAGGTTTCTACAGACCAATCTTTTTCCTTTTTTTTAATTAAGAGCTCTTTTTATTTTTTATTTTTTATTTAAATAACCAGTTCCTATTATTTTACTAATATGTCGGTAAGATCGAAAATATTATTTATGTTTCATCTGTATGTAATGTATCTAAATATAATTTAACCGAGCAAAGCTCGGTCATCCAGGTACTGGTTCTTTAAGTGCCAAGCTAAAATTCGTATTCTAATTTTTAATTTAAAAAACTAATAAGATTAAATTAATTATATCATGCATTATTTGTCAATATAAACTTTTTTTATATAGCTGTCATATTATTGATATATGGTCTAAAGTAACAGATTTAAGTAGACTATGTATATATTTACAAGATTATTCAATCCTCATTGTATAATTAATATTATATATTATTTTAGATCTAAAATTAAGGTGGTCATTTAAAAATTTATTGAGATATTTATAAAATAATTTAAATAAAACACAGGTTGATTTTAATAATTTACTTTGCCATACACAGTATCTACATAAGGACTCTTAAAATATTCTTAAACTTTGTAGCCAACGATGTGACGCTTTCCAATACATTCTCCAACAAAGAACCAGAAAAGCACCTCGGCACCAACCAGGGTGTTCAGAGTAGCTTGCTTGACTGTTTGCTGTTTCCATGCTCCAGTTTTGGCGCTGCTGATCAATTTGCCAATACCAGCTTTGATTTGAGGGATTTCGCTCAGTTTGGGTGGTGCCAGTTCTACTCTTGCATATTTCATGAAGATGTTAAACTTCGGCCTGGCGTTAGCGAGCGCCGCTATAAACAACAAAATTAATCAGAAATATATTCAAAATATAAAACTAGACGGTACATCCGTAGTTAATGAGAAAAAAATATAACCTTTAATTTTCAACATAAATTACATAACTATAATATTCAATAATTTATCAATAGCAAACAAATAAGAGTACGAACTGTTAATTAGAGTAGGCAATTTAGCGACTGCACTGGCCATGGCTAGTAATAATTAAAACAATTGAAGTAATTTCCTCTTCTTTTTAATTTTGGAATATGTATTCTGAAATCCAAAGGTAAAGGCAAAGTATGGGTTTCTGTCAAATATCAGCGATAAATATATTGTCAATGTCAATGTATTAACTAGCTCAAGTGATACGTTCAATTTATGTGATATGTAAAAACTTTAAATTTTTTTCAAGTTCAAATAACATAAACAATTTTTTACCAAGAAAACTATTCAATTCAAAAATTATAATATTCTCATTCAAAAAAAAGAAACTAAAGGTACAGATAGATACTCATAAAATGTCATATTTATTAATGATTCAGTCTACTGATATAAATGTATTTAATATTTTAGGATAGAATGGAAAAATGCACCAAGACATCAGCCGTTGGATGTCCACTATTGAACTTAGGCCTCCCCCTTCATCTCTAGAAGGGTATGCCAATACTTGCCACACTTGGCAGGCGGGTTAGCGAGCATAGTGTGTTGTGGCAAGATATGATGACGCTGCTGCCCATCACTTGTTCGCACCACTATGGCCTTAGTCGTCTTTTACGAAATCTCGGCAAGAAAGAAGTTGGGACTATTCTTCTCTGCCGGTCACCGCAGGACAATGCTTATTAGCATATTGAAAACAAGCGTGCTCCTCAAACTCAGACATTTACTTTTGTTTAGCATACTTTTTTAATTTATAAAATATAATTCAATAAGTAAATCTGTTCAGATGCGCTAAAGCTAGCCCCATTCCACCTGCACTGTAGGTAGCATGCCCAAAAATCACACGACTGTCAATTTTGGGAAAAACTTGAAATGAGCATGCTTATCATTAGCAATGTTTCGACACACATTCTACTAAGTAGCAATTGTTCAATATGCTTTCGTGCTAGTAAATAGTAATGAGTATGTGTAACTGTACCTTAAATATTCTTCTCATCATAGGATATTATTTATTTTTAATTAGTCTTTATTTAATATATTTACATTAAATAACAACACTTACAAGTTGCAACATTTTTATGCTACGTCGATGATTTTCTGTCAAAGAGAACCCGGCGTTCAAATATTTTGAATAGATTTATTTTATACTTTTAATTGGAAACCTTTAAAAAACATCTTTTACTTAAGAGAAACAGAAGCTACTTTGTTTTCTCTAGTTTGTTTCTCTTTACAATGTCTCGTTGTTGTGAGTATGAGTCTTTTTTACTTAAGTCATACAGAGCTTCGCGTGGCTTGGTGAATTTTTCAATTAGATATTACAAAAATGTACTCAATATATCAATTTTTATTTAAATAATTATTATGTTATTAAAGATTTTTCAAACATATGCCTTTTTGGATTATAATTTGATTGTATTAATATCGATTTATTATGGCCACGTCATGCTATCAAGAGAGATCACCGGCATTTGATGATGGCTTTAATATGATTACAATGTTGCAGTGATACCACTACTTGTGCTAAGTTTATTAGCTGTTAGCAATGCGATATTACAAGGAACAGTAGATATCAAACGACTTCAAGGAATATTGGAAGAGGGGTTGAAAAGTAATGATATCAGTTCACTGTATTTCTCTATAAAAGGCCTCACACAACTTAAAGTCAAATTACCGGACGTCTGTGACGTAAGTTAAACTTTAAAATAGAAACTTCAAGTCAGGAATTCAAACAGTTAAACAGAAAGTTCAGCTCAAAACATTTGTATATGCAATACCTATATGTATTGTCTAATGTTTAATTATACTTTTCAGATCATTAAAAAGATTAAATATGATAAAACAAATATTGAACAAGTATTTCACCTTACAAATGCAGCAGCTTTGTCTGGATGCCAGAATTCACTTATGCCCGATGTACTTAGTGCTCCCACGTTAGTTTTAGACAGGGAAGATACAACTCTTCAAGAAATATATTTTGCAGTGTACGCTCTGAAGGCTGTAGGAAGAGGTTCAGTTTTTGATAAAGAAGATGCCTTGAAGAATCTTATTCAATTATTGAAAAAAGATGACTCGCCAGCTAAGTATGTTTTTATTATAGTTATTGCTTCAGATAATAATTTACTTCAATTAGAATTATTATTCAAAATATGTAAACATAATTATTAATTATATCTACATTGATGGAAACAATATTCATAAAGGATCTGATATCTGATTCCTTGTATTATTACTATTCATATTTCTCTGTAGATATGAAAGAAATAAAAATGTTTGATATTGATATTTATTTAAGTCAATAAAATTACAATGATACACATTTTCCTTTCATCCTATTAGTTACTAATACTGACATATTTGTTGCATTAATAGTGATTTTAGATTCTTGTATTATGAATTACTATGATTTCGTTTCCTAAGACAAAAATTTCTTATAAAAACCACTTGAATTGAATCAAAATTGTCTAACTAATAATCTGACTCACCGTCTCCAGTTACGGCTACGTGTTCGCCCTGTGCGAGCACATGGGCTGCGCGGCGTGGACGAGCACGCACGCGGAGAGCGCGCTGCTGTCCGCCGACGAGACGGACGGCCGCGCGCTGCACTTCGACGGCGGCCTGCCCGTCACCTCCTTCCTGCTCACCACCATTCTCAGGTGCGGTGAACATAGAACATATTTTTAATTTTAATTTTTTCAATTTTATTTAATTATTCAGGCAAGCAGTTGATCAACTGATAAGTGCCTGTATCCAGCGACATCTATTGGATTTTGCAATATATTTTTATTTTATTTTTTATTTTTTCATAAATTTGTCCAGTCTATACTTAAATTGGTTTATATTTTTGGACATCACCACTTCCTCCGGTAGCATGTTCCACATATCCACCACTCTATTGCTAAGAAAGTACTTTTGAGGGTTATTATAGGATCTCGTCTTTTTTAACTTAAGGCAGTGACCTCATAAATGCGGATTCTCATTACGGATAAGCATTATGTCTAAATCATGTACATCATAGTGGCCAGTCAGTATTTTGTAAGTTTCGATCAAGTCCCCTCTCTCTCTTCGATCTTTCAGGCTCGTTAAGCCCAGAGTCCTTAACCTGTCCTCATATTTAAGTCTCTTTAATTGTCTTGGTATTTTGGTGACTCTTCTTTGAACTTTTTCAAGTAGATCAATATCCTTTACAAAGTAAGGGTTCCATACTTGGAAGCCATATTCTAAAATAGGTCTAATGAAAGTCTTGTAGATTTTAATGACCATCTCAGGTGTAAGGACCCCGAATGCTGAAATTTTGACTGACCCGTTGGCGCAGTTTGCAGTGATCCTGTTTTCTGCTCAAAGGGTTGTGGGTTCGATTCCCGTCCCGAGTCTGGGTGTAATATATGTATATTTATATATGTATTATTTATATGTATATTTATTTTAAAAAGAAAGTATATCAGTCGGCTGTTACCTAAAACACAGGCATTAAGTTGGCTACCTTAGGAACAGACGACCTTGTGTGTGTGTTAAACATATTTATTTATATTTATGCTTTTCTTAATACGTAAATTAGACTGTTCGCTTTCTTCGTAATCAAATGAATATGGCTAGCCCATTTAAGATCGTCAGTGATGATAACACCTAAGTCTGTCTGTGCCTTCACAGGTTGTAACCCACTATTGCCCAATTTGTACTTATTCTTTCAATTATTCTTTCCTATGTGGAGAACGGTACATTTCGAACCATTCAAGTTGAGCAGCCACTTCTTAGACCATTCTGCGATTTTGTCCAGGTCGCTTTGTAGGGAACGGTATTCTGTTCTAGGATTTCCAAATATTTTGGTGTCGTCCGCAAAGATACTGCATCTACAGTCCAGACAGTGTGGTAAATCATAGGACAAAAGCCATATTACTAGTATTACTGTGATATGATGTTTCTCCAAGAAATCCCTGATATGCTTGACAATTATCCTCTCCATAAGTTTGCATACAATGGAAGTTAAGTTTATGGGTCTCTAATTAGAAGCCTCTAACTTGTTACTTTTCTTATATATTGGAGTGACTGTAGCAGTTTTCCATTGCACGGGTAGGGAACCACATTCGTAGGACGTTTGCATTATGCACTCCAGTGACTCTGAAAAATAGCAGTTCTGTAGTTTGGAAACGACTATTTCATCTGGTCCAGGAGAGGAGTCTTTTTTTGTTCCATAATATGTTTTTTACTATGTCTTTAGTGAAGTGTAAATCACCTATAGTGGCCTCAACTCGCTTACTTGCATCTAATCCCGGCAAGTTTCCAGGCGGCTCCTGTCTGAAGACGCCAGCAAACTGATTAGCAAAAATATCCGCTATCTCTTTAGCATTAGTAGCTTCGTGTCCCTGATTATTTATTAATGCAGAAGGTACACCACCCCTGGAAGACATCTGTTGTTTGACATAGGAATAAAAAAAAATTGGAATTGATATTAGAACATTAGTTTCGTATTTTTAATCGTGACTGTCTACACAAGTTCACCAGTTCGTTATTTATCTCGAGATAATTTTTATAATCACCACTTAGTTCCGTCAGTGTGTACTTATTCTGTTATAAGGACTTCTATTTCGCAAAATTTACAATGTTTTTGTTTATCCACGGTTTATTTAAAGCAGTGTTACGAATTTCTACTAGAGGGACATAATTTTCGATTACTTCGGTTAATCTGATCGATGGAATAAGTCGAACTGTTCCTGGGTACCTTTGATCTGTTTCATATGACTATAGACATAAGATATCGTCATTGTTTATATTTTAATATACACTGTGATTCAAGATTTTCAAGGTAGTTGAGACGAGAGCGAGAGGTGTATTTTTAAAGATATTTTTTTTGTATGAATATTTATGTATTGTTAGAATTTTATAATGAATACCAATTGTATTAAAACTTATTACATTAGATGAACTGAATGATTTTGAGTTCAGACTGACACTTAACAAATTAAGATTTATATAATATAAAAAGGGAATGGTCTTCTTTTATAATCCCCTATAGGCTCACCATAATTAGCTAATACTACGTGATCAACCAAATATTATTGTTCACCCTGGTATGGGTGGTCACATAACATAACTATACTTGAGCCAAATTCGATGTGGAATTTATGTAAACAAACCAAATGTCATCGTGTATAGGGTTGTCACACTTTTAGTAATGAAAAATTGTAATTTATCACCAATTTCCTAGTTATACATTAATAATTTTACTTTAACATTGTTTCCTAGAACTTAACTTAACCCCCAAATACGTAATATATAAGAAAATTTGCCTATAACAAAAATTAACAAATTTGTAATTACTAATATACATCTAACAACCCAAAATTTTTGCACTGACAGGAAAATTTCGCAGATAAGCAACATTTGGTCTTTTTTTGATCAGTCGTTATATTGTTAAAGGTAAATTGTTATAGATTTTTATGCACAATTTCAAATATTATAATTATTATGTTTATTCAACGTAAGTAAAGTTAAATAAATAATAAAAGAGAATGAGTGTCTGAACATAGATTTTTAAACATATCAAATCCGTTTTAAAACAAATGTTGGTTTATTTTGAATGCTATTTAGGGATAGTGTAGCTATTTTTAATAAAGGCATATACATATTTATGAAAATATTTAGAAATCATTCAGTGGGAAATTAGTATTTCCACGTTAACAAGTAAATTTTACACATAATTATAGATAATATATAAATATATCTAATTTCTGACTTATTTATTTCAAGTTTTATGTAGCTTGTACTACTATGTATAAATATTAAAAAATATAATTATTATAATTATTTTCCAATAGGCTGTAAACATCTGCCTATGGTTGGTTGCTAAGCAACGGTTTGTTAGTAAACATTCCATATCGAATTTGGCTGAAGTTATAGTTAAGGTGTAGTACCCTATATGCTCCTTTATTCCCACTAATATGTTTACACACATTGCATTTGTCTGTGATGGCGTGTTTAGTTCTGAATCCAAACTAATGGTTTTGTATTCATTACATGTAAAAGATGTTTACATAGAATTATTCCAAGATGTTTGGAAGTAATTGGAAATAAGACATTTGTCTATAAGACGAGAATTCGTGAGCTGACCTTCTGTTAAAAAATTGTGCTTGTACCGGTCCAGTAGGTCTGAGATTACCACATTCAAATTCACTGCACACACACACACGCACACTTCAACACAGCTACTATGAGATATATAATAGTATGCACGGTTGCGGGTTGCAGGTCGTACAAGTCGCTGGGCAAGCCGTCGCCGCTGAGCGCGGAGCAGCGGCACAAGTTCGGCGAGTACCTGCTGTCGCGACGCTCGGTCACGTCGCCGCGTGGCGCCGCGCTGCTGCTGGACGCCGCGCTGCACCTCGCAGACGACCAGGTGTGATCAACGCTCACCATTACCATGACAATATACTGAACTGGACTGAATTAGCCTGTAAACGTTCCACTTCTGGACTAAGGCCTTTTCTCCATATACGATAAGGGTTGGATCATAATCCGCTACGTTGGATGCGTCGAAAACGCAAGCCCCTCACCTTCCGTCTGACGCAGGTTCTCACCGGGCACGGTTGCTTTGGTGACTATCTGTGCCGGACGGCCCAGAGGGAGCCGACGACTGAATGTCACGATTGTGGCGCGGTGGTGGACTCTGCCCAGCACACCCTCGAGGTGTGCCCGGGATGGGCGGTGCTGCGTCAAGGTCTGACGTCGGTCCTCGGAGGGGATTTGTCGCTCCCGAGCATCATCACCGCGATGCTCGGCGAAGACGAGTCCTGGAAGGCGATGGTCTCCTTTTGCGAGAGAGTAATGTCCCAGAAGGAGGCCGACGAGCGGGTGAGAGAGGAGGCCGCCGACGTGGCCTCCATCCGCGGGCGACGAATGGGGGTTCGCAGGAGGCGCTACTTAATGCGCCTCCAGTAACGCCCATGTGCCCGTATCGGGCCGGGATGGGAACCCGGTCCTGCTAGATACGGCGTCGTCGGGACTGTTCAGAGGTGAGCCGGACAGTCCCCATGGAGGAGAAGTCTGGCCTTTTCGCCGAGGCCAGACTTCTGATTGATTCTGAACTGGATATCATCCGTAAATGGATTCCCCTGCGAAAAAAAATAAATAAATAAATAATCCGCTACGTTGCTCCACGTTACTTCTTCTGCAGGTTTGCAGATAGTTTTCCCTATCATAAGTAAAGATTGCTATCAGGTGTTTATGACAACAGCCGGGACCGACGGCTTTACGGTGGGGAGACCCATAAGGACATACACCCAGACTGCAAACAAATATTTGTACAAATATAAATATCGGCCCCGAGCGGGAATCGAACCTGCGACCACCGGCGTTGAGGCGATTACTCGCATCACGACACCAGCACAGTCATCAACACACACTAACAATCAATGAGCCCTAACCACAACAACAATCTATATGGCCTAAACAAATGTTTGTAATGAGTGAGCATAGAACCCGTGACTGCTAGTGCAATAGCCAGTTACTGTAACCATTGCGTCAACTCATTCTCGGAAAATACACCTTAAATGATGTTTTTCTTTCACAGCCAACTCCAATCGCCATTGTCTTTAAAGACAAGAAGTACATCACTTCGGAATCAGACACCATCGAATTCTCCGTCACCGATCTGATCGGCAGGCCGATACCCAACTTGAGACCCGACGAAGTAATCGCCCAGTCAGGCACCAGGCTCGCCGATGACGTAGTGGTGCTGTCTAAACAACCCCTGACACAAAAGCCAAACGAACCGACAACATTCATCCTCAACCTCAGTAAAATCAAGGCACAGCACGGTCTCTACAAAATATCACTGAGTGCTGGCTCTAAATTGGCTAACTTCAACATTGCAGTGTTAGGTGAAATTCAAGTGTCGAACATTGAAATTGGCGTCGGTGACATCGACGGCACTACCAGCCCGAAGATCACCACTGTGACATATCCTAACAAGTTGTCAGAGAAGTTACATGCTGATCATTTGCAAAAGTGAGTTCTTATGAATTATAATACAAAGTAACTTAATTCTTTAATTATTTATCGGAAATATACAACATGAACTAAATATTAGGAATACAGGCAATTTATTTACAATTTGGAAGTAATATAAAAATGTTCGTTTACTTTACTTAATCTTTACTAATAATATAATGTTGAAAAGTTAGTTTGACTGTACCAACCTTGAAATCAACTGATTCAATTTTTAAAATTATTTACATATATACTGAAATTGTATAGAGATGTAAATGCCAAGTTTGTTATAAATCTTTTGGGTATCTTTTTTTATCCAAAATAACTGGACCATGTGCAACCCAAAATTCCTTTTAACCCCATAATCTCAAAATTCCAATGGAATCGAGGAGTAGAGTGTAGTAACGGAATGTTACATGACATAATATGTTAATGTCGTTGACATTGAGGGGATACAATTGATTGGGCTCCTCTCTCACATTGGTGCCTCAGCGCTGATCTGATGTTTCCATATAATTTATAAACCCAATTTTATAAATATGAAATGTAAGTTTGTTTGTTACGCTTTCAGGCGAAAACTACTTAACCGATAATCATGAAACTTTGTACATATATTCTTGGAGGTATTAGAAGTAACATAGGATACTTTTTTATTGGTCGCGATAACCGACATCTACGCAGACGAAGCCGCGGGCAGAAACTAGTATTAAATAATATAGAAACTTTGTTGTCTTTGAAATATCTAAAAATAAAGCACACCAAAGACCCTAAACCGTGGTTTAATTTAATAAAGAACAAACAAAACACGGCGCAGCCGGTAGGATTCGAACCTAAGCTCCCACGGGGAATCAGGTTTCGAATCGGATTCCAGCGAGGTGTAAGTGAGTAACGTGTCGGGGCTCGTGCAGGGTGACGCTGAAGTTCGCGGCGCGCGACAAGTGGAGCAAGGCGGTGGCGGTGCAGCAGGCCTTCGTGCGCGTGGCGTCCGCCGCCACCGGCCGCGAGGCCATCTACGTCGCCGAGACCGACTCCAGCGGCGCCTACAAGGTGGACCTGGTGAGTCTCGCACCGTCCCGCTGCGGGGGGTTACTTAGTGTACGTTGTTCGCAGACTCGGTGTCTTGATACAATAAAATTGATATTTGTTGATTCCTCTTGATAGGATCGGTCAAGTGCGATGAATACTGTTAAGTAAATAATAGTAGTGCCAAATTAGTAATGCCAATCACAATTTTTCTTGGTTCTGTCTCGGTATTGCGCTATTTGCATTATATTATTTGTCACATTTTTTCTGATTTTCTTTGATTGAGATTGGAGTGGGACTCAATTATTTCTTAGCTATAATATGAATGTATTTATTATTTTGTAATTGGAAAAAAATTACAATACTTAGATCGAACTGCAATCGTCATTGCAGTAAGATCAGCCCTTAATGTAATGAAACTACAAACTTCTTCCGTTTTTGTGTTTATATTACTGAAATATAATTTGAATATAATTGTTATGGTAATCGTGGGCATCAGCGACAGCGTTGCTAACCAGTGTGGTTCTACGGGCGACCAGTCCGGTCTGCCCACCGAAGACGTTCCTTGGACATACACTTTCATAGGCAGCCAAAAATCCATCAGTTCCTGGCAGCTCCACTATTTCTAAGCCTAGCAGCAACTCAGGCGGGGCAGGTGGTGCCGAGAATCTCCGACAGAGATTCCGCCCCCGACGACTATAATTTATTTAATAACACAACTATAACATCCTAACAGTACAAATCCAATACGACGTTACAAGCGGATAAAGGAAAGAATGTTTTCATGCAAACAACACATGAATAAATAGTCACAGATAGAAGATAGAACTGGCAACATATAACGCACGCACTTTAAGGATCGACGAGATGTCGAGTAGTATATGAGTACTGAGCAAACTTGCTCATACAACTGCATTGCGTCGAAAAATTGCTTGAAATTTTTATCATGTCGACTAGCCCGCGTGTAGTCAATGCTCAATAGGGTAAAAACTGGTATTAACCACACTGACTGTCAATGTAAAACTAGAAAGAGCCGCCGGGTTACTGAAGTTTAAGCTCCAATTAACTGTTCATATTCTACTTTTCTATTGACAATATAAAACAGTCTGGTAGAAATCGTCCATTCGGTCGGGTCGAAATCTTTTAAGGCTCGCTGATCTAGTAGAACTAAGAAATTCATTGACCAGATTCTCAAGCTCATAAAAGACGGACAAGGAATAAGGTAGGTCCATTTTGAGGAGCAGGTTTCACCGCTGATTTCAGTTCGGCTAGGCAGTTTTCGGAAAACTCCATGATTGATGATCATGGTCTCCATGATCTTCTGGTAAAATTCCCTCAGCGCATCAAGACGAAACTCCTACAACAATGCGTGTTGCCACTGACCTATGTTTCTCGAGATATAATTGCTAGCTATGAGCCTAAACAATGCTCAGGGTCACACAGCGGGTGATTGAAAAAGCAATGCTCGGTATACACGTGATCACATCAGAAATGAGAAAATCCGTAGTAGAACCGTAGCAATCGACATCAACCAGTTGCGAATCTGTGTGTGGCATTGTGTGGGGCACATAGTTTAAGAGCCGATGGTCTTTGGGTCCCAAGGTGAAGGGACCCAGCACCGGGAAGCGTAGGTATTATCCGCATCCTCCAAGGTGTCCATACACACAAGCCGACATGCAATACGATACGACAGCATGAGGGACGTTTATATCTAGAAGTGGACGACCATCGGCTGGCGTTGAATGGTAAATGATGATTATATAGATGTGTATATAAAATAGAGTTAGAGCTACACAAATGACAGTAGTCGAATTACAATCGTTATAGTTTCAATTAAATTAAAGCGTGAATGAATGAATAAACACTTGTGTGTGCAGCACGTGAGCGCGATGGCGCCGCACCTGCTGGCGGGCGGCGCGCACGACGTGACGCTGCTGCTGGGCGACAGCGCGCTCGCCGCGCCGCTCGCCTGGACCTGCGCCGGCCTCGAGCTCAACTTCGGCCGCGACCGCGCGCTCGGTACGGCTCGGCACACACATGCATCCACACACACACTGACACACAGACACAATTATCTCGTTACCTCATTAGGTTTCCAACATTTTCGTTCATTTTAAAATTTTTAGTTTTACAATAATATGTACCAAGAATATAAAATATTAGAAAATACAAAGAACTTTTAATTGAAGTTATTTTATCATTATTCGTCTCTAACGTTTACATTATGTAGTTATTTTTAAATTAGATTTATCACTATAAAAATCCAATTTAGTACTTAAAGGATATCAATCCAAGGCAAAATTGAAAGCTAATTATACTGATGAGTGGATCGAAACCCTTCAGGCGAGCCGGCAGTGAGCGCGCGGCGCGGGCCGCAGGCGGAGATCGCGCACACGTTCCGCGCGGCGGAGGCGCGACCGGCGCGCCTGGTGTCCGACGTGTTCGCGCTGGCGTGCGCCGCGCCGCTGCTGCTGCTGCTGCTGCTGTGGGCGCGCCTCGGCCTCAACTTCCAGCTGTTCCCGCCGCTGCCGCTGCCCGCGCTCTCCGCGCTGCTCTTCCACCTCGCGCTCGGAGGTACGACCTCACTTCTGTGCTAACAAAACTGCTAACTAAACACGTTCGAACGCCAAGAATTTTGTTAATTACATTACTAACGCCGAGTTGCACGAAACAATTTTTAAATTCAAGTGTTTATTAAACTAATTTAATCACAAGAATCGTGATTATCTGTTGCACGAAACCTACATCTGATTAAGTTAACAAAAAAATTTAGTTTAATTAAAGACCTATCTAATGGATGATTAATTCCAACAGCTTTAAATTAATCATAAGATCAACTAATTTTAAGATTAATTGCAACTTAACTAACGGAAAATTAGCGACGGTTTCGTGCAACTCGCCGTAAGTAACTTAGTGAAGCTGATCCGTTAATTAGTTTTATTTTGGCCGAGTGGCGCCACTTATTTTGCTTGTTGTTTAGAATCAAGTCTCTTTACCTACCGTAAAAATTTTCGATGGCTAAATGTAACTAATGTACTATACTCGACCGATTTGCTAATAATTTTTAGACCGACTTTTGCATTGTAATATATTTAGCAGTTAATATGAAAATTTTCTTCACGAAATATTCGGAAGTGATCGTTAGATCAATATCGTGGTGACCACGTCCCGCCCGCAGGCTCGCTGGCGCTGTACGCACTGCTGTGGCTGCAGCTGAGCATGTTCGAGACGCTGCGCTACCTGCTGCCGCTCGGCGCCGTCACGTTCCTGGCCGGACACCGCCTGCTGCGCCGCCTCGGGGACAAGGCCGCGCGCCACTAGTGCGCACTAAACCATCTAACTAGCAATAAATTATATATTTAAATTATAATTGTTTCTATTTTGTAATATCACAAAAATATACGTCATAATGTCCTCTTTATTTCTATTGATATTTAAATGACTAATTTTTAAATTTTGCACCTTCTTGTAAATAGAAACAATCGTATGCTTTTCTTTTAAGAATAATACAGTTGTGAAAGTCTGAATTGAAATATTTAATAATGTTAATTGTAAATTAATTCAATTATAAAATAAACCTTTCAAATTATTATAAGAGACAAAAGGTTCGCATCGTATTTTAACTGCTAACAACTTCATGTAATGCAGCATATTTAAGATTACCTACAATGTTAGAACAATAAGACTTTGTTCCTAATGTGTATTTAATTTTGTTATACTTTTTCGTTTACTGAGTTAGTTAAAAATATAAATGTAATAAAATTATAAAACATATTTTGATTACTGCATTCATTGCACTAAAGATAGAAATACCTTTAGATATAAACAAAAAGTAAAATACATTCTCTGTTCAGATGACATACACAAATAGTGCGCAATTTGATTTTATTTGTGGTAACTTAAGTAAATAGTTGGTTCCATAAACAATGTCAGTGCACATCCGGACTAATCCAGTATAATATATTGTGAAATGACATTATCTTTATCAACTCTCAGATTACAAGCTCCATCCTAGCTGATGCAATTCATGACTCACGTTTCTAAAAATATATTGATCTTGAAATCCAGCTATGTCTATTTATCAAATTATATTTCATAAATAATTAAAAGGTAATTTTTTGTACAAATTTATCAGATAAACAATCATCTCAAGACCTCAGGTTCAAATCCGGGCTAGATCTGCAGAGTTGGTAGTATTCCTGAGCTTGACGGTGAATGAAACATCATAAGGGAACCTGCATCTTGCTGAAATAATAATACATATTTTGGAAATTTTAAGTGTCTATTATATTTTAAACTAGCTGTGCTCTGCGGTTTCTTCCGTGTTAATTTGAGGAAAAAACATACTTAAATATTTTTAAACCATTACTCAAGAGTGCCCGCCTCGTTGGTCAAGTGGTCGTAAGCGCTACTGCCTAACAAGGGGTCTCAGGTTCGATTCCTGGGTTGGTCAACAGTAAGGTCAGTTGTATCAGTAAGTAATGTCTGGCAATAGGTCACATAGGACTCATAACTCATAATGGAGGCTCTCAAAAAGATTTTTTTCCCGTTTTTGTACCGTTTCTTATTATTGCTTAGCTCTATTGGTCGTAGCATGATGTTATATAGCCTATCGCCTTCCTTAGTAAATGGGTTATCCGACACAAAAAGAATTTTTCATTTTGAACCAGTAGTTCCTCAGATTAGCGCGTACAAACAAACTCTTCAGCTTTATAATATTAGTAAAGTATAGATGGATACAGCCATGACAGGACTTCCACACAGGAAGGAAACAGGGATAAAAGTATGTTACGATATCAGGATTCCATTGGTACCCTCTGGTGATACAAGAATCACAATATTAAAAAATTTCGATACAAACATCAATTTTTTTATCCTTTATATAGGACATTTGTATAGAAGGTATTTAATATTATAATATTAATAGATTAATACCTTCTTTAGAGTTCTAACAAAAAAATTAAATAATAAATAATTTGACCGAACCTATCAAAGGATTATTTATTTATTTATTTTATTTATTTATGCTTTATTGTACACCACAACATACAAATGTAATATAGTAATACAGATTACTTACAATAATTACAAATTGTGTAGTACAAGAGGCGGTCTTATGGCTAATTAGCCATTTCTTCCAGACAACCCGAGATAGAAATGAGTATTTATTTGAGAGATCGGATAGGTGGTGCAGTTATATTACAATAAGCTTACATACACATATCTACATATTAATACTTACAAGCAATACATATTACACACTAATATAATATAATAATATAATATAATATAATATAATAATATAATATAATATCATATAAAACAATAAACTAATAAATATACCAGCAGTATCTCATAGCATTTGTAGTCAATTACGCCATAAAAATTAAAGAGAAACATGATATTAAAATTATAAAAATATACAAATAAATAAATTTAATTTGAATCGTGCCCAGCATTAAGGTAATGCATCTTAACTAATTTTTTAAACGTTGGGAGTGATTTGGCTTCTTTAACATACAATGGTAGACCATTCCATAGCTTAATTGCCTGAATGGTGAAAGACTGACTAAAAAATTTAGTTTTATGAACAGGCAATTTTAACATTAGTCTCCTTGAAGATCTAAGTAAGGAATGATCTCCAATGAATTCAAATTTATCTTTTAAATAAGACGGAGCCTTTGAGTCAAATAACACACAGTACAGAAGAGATAAAATATGCAGGTTTCGGCGAGAACGTATTGGAAGCCACTTGAGCTTAGAACGAAATTCAGAAACGTGGTCATATTTGCGAAGGCAGAATATAAACCGTATAGCAACATTTTGAAGCCGCTCAAGCTTATTAAGTTGGTCCTCTGTTAAATTGACATAGCTTACATCTGCGTAGTCGAGAATTGATAGGAGGAGAGAATTTGCCAACATAATCTTGGTAGGAATTGCCAAGAAAGACTTGAGGCGCCGTAGTGTGCTCAGCGCAGCAAAGGTTTTCCTACTGACTTCTTTTATTTGTACTGACCACGATAAAGTCGGATCAAGCTGTACACCAAGGTCCCTTACGGTGGCACAGTAAGGCAAACTAACACTGTTATATGCGATGGTAGGTAGTGTAGAGCGATCAACCCCTGCAATCAAGCTTGGAGTGCCAATAATTATGACCTGAGATTTGCCAGGGTTAACATTAAGTCCGTAGCGCTTGCTCCACACAGAAATGTTGGCTAAATCTCTGTTAATTAAATTAATAGTATTATGCAGATCTTGAAGCGTAGTGTGACGATAAATTTGGACATCGTCTGCATACATATGGTAGAGAGAAGAAATAGATTGAGTAATCGAATTGATGAAAATTGAGAAGAGCAATGGAGATAGAACACAACACAAAGAGAATGGGATTAGTATATTATAGTGACAGAAATATTTTTATTAACATAATTAAGTTTGTACATACACTATGTGAGGTTTGTAGTAACTGTGGCTTATATTTTATAACAAAAATATAATGACAACACAAATGAAATTTTTTTTTTTTCAATAAAGAATTTATTATAATATAAAAATTAGATTTATATCACAAAATATATTACTAATATTATTAATTTGAAGCCATCAAATTATTACATTTCTTTTTTTTATATGTAACGTTTGTTACATTTGACTATTATTGTAAATTGATATTCTCTACAATCTTAACTTATAACTTATATTAATATGTTAAAATTATATTATTAATAAACCTAACTTAATTTAATATTAGGTACATTGATTTCTCTAAAGAGCATGGTAAGTATATAATTTGCAGGTCAATGCAAATTCAGCCAAATCACGACAATATTTCAACAGTGGTATTCTTCAACATTGGAATGAATATTAAAGAGCTACGTCAAAAAATCTAACTGGTAATACTGTCAGTCACAAACATCAAGAAAAATGATTAAAATTCAGCATCCAAAGTGAATACATTGTCATCAGCTTTGGCCATCACTCCCCACTTCTGATACTCGCCAACCTTTTTCTCAAAGAAATTTGTTTTCCCTTCCAAGGAGATGAGATTCATGAAGTCAAATGGATTCTTTGTGTTGTAGTGCTGTGGAATATATAACATATTACAGATCTGTTTTTTACTGTTACATAATTCTGTAAATAGTAAGTTTACTAAAACGAGTGGTTCAAACAGTTGTAACTATAAATAAAATACAACAAATTATTTATTTAAAGCAATTACAATAAGCATTGATAAGCTTATCAAACGTGAAGTACATTATGAATAACATGAAAAATTGTCTTTACCTTTTCACCTATTAACTCAAGAAGCAGTCTGTCAGCCACAAACTCAATGTAGTTAGACATAAGTTCACAATTCATGCCAAGCAGCCTGACAGGAAGAGCATCGGTCAAGAACTCCTGTTCAATAACTACTGCATCCTTAATGATGTTCAGTACACATTCTTTGGTGGGTTTCTGTACCAGATGCTTGAACATTAGACATGCAAAATCTGTGTGAAGACCCTGTAAACAAATTAATATACCCTTAGCTTACTATGTTAACAAGTTGAATGCCATGGGAGACACCAGTTGGGCCTCATTTATATAGCCGATGGAGCCAGCTTAAAGAACTTATGTCGAATATTTTTTCTTTACATTATCTGACATATCTTACTGTCATATTTTTTACTAAAAATCAAGCACAATTTATTCGTCTCCAGGGTCGTGCGGTCATGTCTATTATGTATTAGCTTTAAATCTGTGCCCGACGGCTCAATAAAAATACCCGAAGTCGACTCTGGCTCACGGTCATATTATGGTGTCCCCCACAGCTCCAATGGAACAAACGTGTGTCGACCACATGGTGTCCCCCATGGCCCAAACAGAAAAACTAAAAAATCAAGGGGGCGTTTAACGTGTTAATATATCTGTAATTTAATACCAATTGTAAAACTTTGGTTAGAGATATTTATATAAAAAAAAAAATCTGCTAAAATGATATATTTCTTTTATTAGAATAGATGCTAAATATAAAGAAGTTTGTTAAAAATTGGTTCTAGAGTGTACCACTGTACATTTATTTTTAATTCCTTATCAATATAAAAAAAGAGATAATGTGCATGTCCAAAACAACAAGTTACACTTAGCTCTATTTATTTGTATATACAATGTGAGGTAAATAATTATAATACCTACTTTTAATATCAGAAAAATGAAAAAGTAAATGACTTGCTCAATTACAACTACATTTAATAAGAAATAGGTCACTCCAAATGAGATCTATAAAATATAACCCATAAAGAAGAAATGGTGTAGTATTGCTTAATGTGATAAAGACAATTTTGTCAGTTTTATGAGTATTCACATAATACCAAAAAATACAAACCTCATCTCTGGAAATAAGCTCATTGCTAAATGTCAACCCTGGCATAAGTCCCCTCTTTTTAAGCCAGAATATTGATGCAAAGCTTCCAGAAAAGAATATGCCTTCAACTGCAGCAAATGCAACAATGCGCTCTCCAAAAGTTGCAGTCTTGCTGGCAATCCACTGTAGAGCCCAGTCAGCTTTCTTCTTGACACACGGTAATGTCTCAATGGCATTAAACAAAAAGTCCCTAAACCAGAAAGAATAACATTATTAAATTACATGTGAAGGTCACATGAGTTAGGGTGGCAAGACGAGCTGCCCACTCCCACATGCAAAATAGGCGCACAGTGACGTCGAGTTGCGGAAACAAGCCCGTCTTTCTTATACTAGCTATAAAATTATTAAATATTATCTAAGAACTAAATTATATGTATTTTTACCTTTCCTTAGGGTCCCTGATGTAAGTATCAATCAGTAGTGAGTACATTTCTGAGTGTACATTTTCCATAGCAATCTGAAAGCCATAGAAGCACCTTGCTTCTGTCACCTGCACTTCTTGTGAAAAACGTTCCACAAGGTTCTCATTGACTATTCCATCTGATGCAGCAAAAAAGGCTAGTACATGCTTAATAAAATGCTTTTCACAATCCTTTAATGTCTCCCAGTCACTAAGATCCTGTGTAAAATATATTAAGCAAATTGTAAAAAAGACTTAAAAATTTATGTTAAAAATTCTGAGTAAAATTCTATAAATAATATTATAAGTACCAACGATAATTGTATAATATATATACCTTCTACCAACATACTATAATAACAAAAAATAGGTCCTTTGCTATTACAATACTTAAAGAGGAATAATATAAAAACGCACCTTAGAGAGATCAACTTCTTCAACGGTCCAAAAAGAGGCCTCTGCTTTTTTGTACATTTGCCATATATCAGGGTACTGGATAGGGAATATAACAAAGCGGCGAGGATTTTCTCTTAGCAGGGGTTCAAGTTGTGGGTCAAATTTAGCTAACTTGTCTTCTTTCTCTATGTCCATTTTTTCAAATTTTTCGTTTGCATTTCGTGTGGATAGCACGTTTTTAGTCGGTGACTGTAAAATGCAAACGTAGTTAGTAAATAAATTTACAAATACTAAACAAAGTATTATATTCAGTTTACTAACCTTAAGATTCACATTGCCGATTCCATTGCGAATGTTTTCCTTGTCGTTTAAATAAGACATTTTACAAATAACAGTTCAAGACACTTATGTTATTGTCAAAAGACGTGCGAAGCGTTGACGATAATGACTAATAAGTAATTAGAATTCTAAACTTGAGAATTGTTTTCA
This sequence comes from Euphydryas editha, assembly GCA_036937285.1. Lineage (NCBI taxonomy): Eukaryota > Metazoa > Arthropoda > Insecta > Lepidoptera > Nymphalidae > Euphydryas > Euphydryas editha. Next base: position 2,627,269 of record JAUPFZ010000003.1, read on the forward strand.
CGTCGCAAAAAAATGCTTCACAGCTGAAAGCACAACGTTATGGCGGGAAAATTGTTACGTTCGTTAACAATACAAACCATATGATATATTCAATTTTATTAAAAGTTAAAGAAATGATATAATGTCACGATATGTTGTTAAGAGAACTTTTATTTATTAAGCTAAAACATTGTAATGTTTTTATTTTTTATTTTTGGAAGGTTTATTATTGTTTCTTATACAAACTTATATTCGTCAAAAGTTAGTGTTTCCGAACAAAACTAATTAGTGAATATTTGACCAATCAGAAATATACTTCAAATAGCGGGAAAATTAGTATTTACCGTAACTCAAATCTTACTTACTTTTACTTGATTATAATAAATAATAATAACAATATTGTGAATAAAACTATAAATTAGTACCATAAATACTATTTCGACTTTTACAAAATCCAAAAAAGATTTCCCGCGAAAACTTCCCTCAATTTATAAATAATTTTATTGGTCAATCTTTCTACCAATAGAAAAGCTATATTCGTAACATAAATAAACAACAAAAATTGAACGCTAAAACGAGATTCGCAGCGCGATTTACAAAGTTTATATTTCGCCACTTTGTCTCAATATAAAAGTTTGATACGTAAAGATGTTTAAAGTTCGAAAATTATTTATTAAATTTATAGTGTTTTTGTAGTATATATGTTTTGTACCAAAAGAGCGAAATAATCGCCACTGGAACAAACCGGCTTCTCGGATAGGATACTAAATGATGACAACGTCTTGTAAACAATTTTTTAGGCAATGCGGGAAATTTTCAACACTATAATTTTTAAAATATTTATTTATTAAATAAAAAAAAATATATATATAAAAGCTCTTTATTTCGATTAAATATTTAAGGTGACGAACTCAACGTGTTTAATTGTATAATATCATATAGGCCATTTGGCGGACAAATAGTTACTAGAACTGAAGTATTTTTCAGACATTTAATCCTTTAAAGCACAATACAATTATATTTGGCGTAAAAAGTATGCTTAATTTTTTTTTATTTAATTAAAAGTCTAAAAACGGATTTTATCGCGTTTATTCAAAATTACTGTTTAACAATTTAATTTAAATTATTTCCCGACGTTTCGGACCCTTTACAGCGTCCATGATCTCGGGGGACTGAGGTGGTGGGTGTCCGAATAATTATAATAATAAATTCTTTTATTCAACATTTTTCCCTATAATTACATTTTTAAATATATTTATAAAAAAAAATACAAATAAAAATATTTAAAAATATAAAAAAGGTATTCCTCCGGTGGCAGGTTGAGTCCCAGGCCATCGGTGGTTAAGGCTCCAGGCTGAGGAACCTCCTCACAATGCGGGCCGTTTCAAGTAACACCGCCTTTTGAATCCGACCCTTGATCCAACAGTCGAGCGAGAGTTTCTTAAGGTGTTGGTCGAAACTCTTCGCTAATAGGCCATTGACCGACACAACAATAGGAACAATTATTGTTGAGTCCACATTCCACATGGCGGTAATCTCGTGGGCAAGGTCTAAATATTTACTTAATTTTTCTTTTTCCGCCTTTACGAGATTATCGTCATGCGGGATTGTAATATCAACAATAATAGCTCGGCGCGTTGATCGGTCTACTAGCACTATATCAGGTTTATTGGCTGCAATAAATCTGTCAGTGATAATAGACCGATCCCAGTAGAGCAACGCATGACTATTTTCAAGAAATGGCGTTGGATTGTATCTATAGTACGGTAACTCATTTTCAACGAGGCCATATCGAAGAGCAAGTTGTTGGTGGATAATCCTGGCTACTTGGTTATGTCTGTGCAAATACTCACCGTTAGCAAGACGACCACAACCGGAAACAATATGTCTGATGGATTCGCCAGGCTTACGACATGCTCGGCATATGTCTGGAGTTCCATCTTTCATGATATGTTTCCGGTAATTGTTCGTCTTGATAACTTCATCCATAATTGCACAGACAAAACCTTCAGTCTCCCCAAACAGATTCCCGTGTTGTAGCCAGGACACAGAACTGGATTGGTCTACATCTATGTCTGTCAGAGCTTTGTAGAACCGACCATGTAGTTCTTTGTTCCTCCATATGGCCACGCGGTCAATGGTACTCATTACTATAGGTTTACGCCATTTCTCTTTGCCTAAGGACAGCGGAGTAAAGCCCTTATCAACGGCAACAACATCCTTGTGCATATCGTTTTTGATGTTTAAAAAATATTCTCGGAGATTATACACCACACGATTGTGGAGGTCTTTTGCGTTTAAAAAGCCTCGACCACCACATTTTCGTGGGATGTATAATCTCATCAAAGATGAACGAGGGTGATGCATTCGGTATATTGTTAACATTTTACGGACTTTGCGATCAAGGCAATCTAACTCAGTTTGAGTCCATCTCAGAATGCCGAAGGTATAGACGATTAAGGGCATAACCCAACTGTTAAAGGCACGTACCTTGTTACCGCCCGATAAAAAGCTGTTAAGCACTTTCTTCAGCCGGCCAAAGAATCGTTCCCTTATCAGTTGTTTCATGGCTCCGTCATCAATGCCCAATGCCTCTGACATTCCGAGATATTTGTAGGTTTCACCTTCGTTGAGAGATCTAAGAGACAAAGAGTTGGTAAGTTGCAAATTTTCTGATGAGATAATTCTACCTCTTTCTACATGGATGAAAGCGCATTTATCCACACCAAATTCCATTTTTATACAAGTGCTAAAAGTTTCTGTTATTTTTAGCAACTTGTATAACTCTGGTCGTTTGGATGCGAACAGCTTCAGATCATCCATGTAAAAAAGGTGAGATATTGCTTTGCCTCCTTTACGAAGGTGAAAGCCTAACCCTGAATCCTCTAATAAAGTACTTAAAGGATTCATGGCCAGACAAAACCACAATGGACTCAAACTATCGCCTTGAAAAATACCCCGCTTGATCCTTATCGGTTCGGTCGATTCAGGAATATTGATGCCGCCAGGATACTGAAGATACGTGGTCCACTGCTCCATACACGAGCCTAGAAAAGAACACAAAGCTGTATCAATCCTATACAACTTCATGGTCTCCATAAGCCATGAATGTGGCACTGAATCATATGCCTTCTTGTAGTCAATCCAAGCGGCAGCCAAATTTTTCCGGTTTCGACGTACCTGTTGGCAAATAGTCATGTCTATGAGGAGAAGTTCTTTAGTACCACGACTACCTGACTTACATCCATTCTGAGCTGTAGCCAAAATATTATTTGTCGTTATATGTTTCATAATTTTAGTAGCAAGAATGGATGTAAGTAGCTTATAGATGGTTGGTAAGCAAGTAATGGGACGGTAGTTTTTTGGATCAGTGGTACTTCCCGATTTGTATAACAGGAATGTGAAACCAGTTGTCATAAATGTTGGAAGTGAACCCGTAATGAGGGCATCCTGAAATTGGGTTGCCAAAACAGGGTGCGAACTACGAAACCATTTAAGCCAAAAGTTGTGCAATCCATCCCTTCCAGGACATTTCCAATTCGATGAGGAACGGATTGCACGACTTACATCATCTGGACTGATTGTGGTTGGTTCCATTTGTGGAAGTGAGTTGCACCTCCTCCTGACAACACTCATCCAGTCACTATCAATGTGGTCAATGGGATCCGACCAAATATTTCGCCAAAAATTTGTTATCGCGTCTCGGTCCGGTAAATCATCATTGACCACATTAGTAGCGCACTGTTCCCAATTCCTGTATACTTTTCGTTGGTCGCTTTGAAAAATGCTATTTTGATAATATCGATCCCTGCGTTTTTTATACCGCTTTATGCGCTTTGCCCATGCACAGAGTTTTTGTTTCAGAAAATCAATGCGATCTGCGACTGAATTTATGTACTCGCTTGATGTTATATTTGTACCCGCAAAAGCTTGGTGTATAAATCGCATAATTTTCGGGCGTCTATTACCATTCCTGAAACATATTAATTTGGCTATTAGGGTTCTGGTTAAATGTATTCGTTTTTCAATTCTGACTTGCCAAGCTGGAGCTGTGTTAGATGGTAAAGTTGTTTTATTTGACGGAAAATTCACATGAGCTACATTACACACAGCTGCAGCTCCACAATACAGAAGTGAATGCGTATCAGATAAATTTTGAGTGTTGCCTAAATATTCTTTTAAAATTTTATCCATAGCACCTACTAAAGCCAAATTACGTCTGTGTATAGGCAAACGAGGTAGATGTGGCCTAATATTAGGTGGCATGGTTTTATATTTCAAGATAGCATCCTCCAAAGCTCTCCTCATATGCTCATTATCCTGGTCATTTACTGACAAATCAACACTGTTAGAATTTATTACATTCAAATTTGTTACCTGTCTCTGCATATTTTGTGATGATTGCATAGCACAAGTATGACTAACAGTATTAAATTGTGGTAAATTTGTGCGTAGCCGCTCAAGTATCGATTCATCCAGGAGGTGACAACGCTGAATGGCTCGTACTTGATCCGATAATCGTTGTGCGGTCACGGTGACAGTTGGTTCAAGCGCCTGAAACAGAGACAGCATCGTTGAACGATACGCAGTGAGGTTAATTCCCCCTCCTGTTGCCTCATAGTACGCTCGCATGACACTCTCATTCATTTTTTGAGTCCATCTCATGCGGCGCACAGCACCACCGGCAGCGGGATTTCTTGTGGGAGCGCGTTGTCCCTGAACCTCCAAGCTAGCTGGTGGCGGGCGTATGACTCGTCGACGTTTTGATTTTCTCACAGGCGAGTCAGCATCGTTAATGTCCGATTCCGCGGTGGACAGCGGAGTTTGGTATTCATCGTCTGACGTTGATGATTTTGTATCGGAACACGACAAAACCCTTGATCTTGGTTGTGCGAGTCGTCCTCTGGCTTTTTTCATTTTATTTTCGCGTTATATGTCATTTTTATGTTGTTTTTGTTGTATATTTATATTTAAATACATTTTAAAATAATAAATACAATGACAAGATATAAAAACGCGTCATTTCAGTTGACAGCTGCCAGGTTTTTTTATATTAATTATAAATAATTATTATAATTATAATAATAATATAATAATAATAATATAATAAAATAATAATAAAATAAACGCCGTGTGGTTCCCGGCAGAGTAGAATAGGACCAACCCATCCTCAGCCTAGGGTGTCGTAAAAGGCGACTAAAGGCAACCAAAGCTGCATAACACCAACGCGGCCTCCTCGGACAGTCGAGTGCCTCTCCGAGGGAGTAATTTAGCACTCAAAACACATGGATGGAAAGAGAAAAGAGAAAACGCATAGGGCCGCTGCCTGGGGGGCGCCAGGGCGCGTCTGGAGCTGGCGCTGGACGTGGCAGCATGCGGGCCGCCAGCAACCCCCTCCGACCGGTACCACCACCTAGCCGGCCGGTATCTCCACCATCCCCATCAGTCGGCTTGGCGCCGACAGAGTCTCAAAGGACTCAACATTCGGCGCCCGCCGCTGATGGAGTGCGCCGCATGAGATGGACTCTTTCAATGAACAAAAATGTCATGCGTGCGTATTATAGGGCTGTAGGGGGGGAAACCGGGCGGACTGGCTACCGGGCAGTAATGCACCGCGAGTTCCTGCTGCTCGAGCCAAACCTAACTGTCACGGAACAAAACCTGGCAGATAGAGCTCGGTACATCCAACGAAAGGGCGTATTCAACGCCGCCGAGCTCGAACGATTACGACGTGAGGCTGCTCCTGAAGTCGAACCCGTATCTACAGAGCATAACGCAGTTGTAACGCAACAGGAAAGCGTTCGTGGCGAAGTGCCTGTGGATGCGATCACTGAAGAAGCAGTCTCCCAAAAAGTAGAGCAGATGAGAAGGATTTTGGAGGAGGCGATTTCCGAGACCCGGAGCGCTCCTCTGGAACAGAGGCCACGACTCTCCCGTCTTCCTCTTCATGCTGCGACGCGGGGTGCCATTGAGGCAGCTAACAGACTGCTACCTCCATATTTGGATGGCAGTCTGGGCTTGGATGATACGGGTTCTATTCTCTTTGGTGCCGCTCTAGCGGTACACCGCTTCATTGGAGCCAAAACCCAGGAGCCTGGACGCACTACTAATAATAGTAGTGACGTACCAGCCTGGAAGACGAGAATAGAACGCCGTATCAGCCTGGCCAGGGCCCTCATTGGCAGACTGCAAAGCTTCAGGTCGGGCAACACTAGGCCAAGGATTGTGCGCTCCGTCAGAATAGCTTTTAATGGATTAGGCGTCAGGCTTGACCAGCCTGATGTAGCTGAAAAACTGACGGAGCGCATCGACGGCCTGAAGCAAAGAATCGCGGCATGGGGGAAGCGCATTCGTAGGTACTCTGAGAGAGTTGAGCGCTTCCGGCAAAATCGCCTCTTCCTGAGTGATCAGAAGAGGTTCTACAGGAAGTTGGAGAACCCGACGCCATGCTCTACTTCCCAAAAACCGAATACGGCTGACCTCGTCGCCTTTTGGCGAAATATATGGTCACGAGAGGTGGAGCATGAGGAGGGGCCTTGGATTGCGGCGGTTCAGGAAGCATGTGCTAGAATCGAACCGATGAACCCGATCGCCATCTCTTCGGAGAACGTAGCTGATGCGGTCCGGCGGGCACCGAACTGGAAGAGTCCGGGGGCCGACGGCCTGCATCACTATTGGCTGAAAGGGTTCTCGGTATGCCATGCGACCTTGGCTCGACAATACCAAGAGGCGATAGAGCGGAAGACGCTTCCGAACCTCTTCACTACTGGGATCACTCACCTAGCTCCTAAGTCCACCAACACCGCGGATCCTACCAACTACCGCCCCATAACGTGTCTGACTTCCATCTACAAGACACTGACATCCGTTCTGAGCTGCAAGATCTCTCGTCATATTGACGAATTTAACATCTTGTCTGCAGCTCAGAACGGATGCCGTGGAGGCAGCCGCGGCACAAAGGAGCTCCTTATCATTGACTCTGTTGCGGGCCAGCTTGTCAAACGCAACCGTCGGAACTTCTCTGCTGCCTGGATCGACTACAAGAAGGCATTCGACTCGGTGCCTCATTCATGGCTTCTGAGGGTCCTCGAGCTGTACAAGATCGACGGTGCAGTTCGAGACTTCCTCGAAGTATGCATGGGGCAATGGAGTACGATCCTTTGTCTCCAGGGCGAGAGACTGACGACGGGTGCCGATGACCGAATCCGGATACGAAGGGGTATTTTCCAGGGTGATTGTCTGAGCCCACTTTGGTTTTGCTTGTCCTTGAACCCTTTAAGCACTCTGCTGGAGCGTTCGGGGACAGGCTTTCAGTTTCGGAGAGGAGGTACTAAAGTCTCCCACCTTCTCTACATGGATGACCTCAAGCTGCTGGCACCTAATCCTGCACGCCTTATGGAGTTGCTGAAAATCACTACTGAGTTCAGCGGCTCCATCAGGATGCAGCTTGGAGTGGACAAGTGTGCGGTCGTGCATGTAGATAGGGGACAGGTGACGCAATCGGCTGAAATTAGCCTAGAGCTTTCTAACTTCAAGACCCTCTCCGAAGCTGAATCTTACCGGTATCTGGGCATGTCACAATGCATAGGGGTGCAGGAGGTGGATATGAAACAGGCTGTTTGCGAGGTCTTTTTTGGACGGCTGACAAAAGTTCTTCGGAGCTACTTGTCGGGCGCCAACAAGGTCCGAGCTTATAACGGCTGGGTCATGCCCACTCTCTTGTACACATTTGGCGTGCTCAGATGGACTCAGACCGAACTCGACGCCCTGGACAGAAGAGTCCGCACGACTATGACTCACCATCGCATGCATCACCCGAAATCGTCGGTCATGAGACTGTACATCCCACGGAAGTGTGGTGGCCGAGGCCTATTAAGCGCCAAGTCCATGCATAACCGGGAGGTGTGCAGCCTCAGGACCTACTTTGAGACGAGGAGGGAGAGCGCTATCCATGGTGATGTTGTAGTATGTGACAAAGGTCTCACCCCGTTATCCCTGGCCAAAGAGGAATGGCGAAGACCGGTAGTGCTTAGCACCTCTGACCGGGAGACCGTATGGATGGAGAAGGAGCTGCATGGACGGTTTTACAAGGCGCTCCACGCACCTCACGTGGATGTTAAGGCCTCCGTGCAGTGGCTGCGATTCGGGGACCTCTTTGGGGAAACCGAAGGTTTTGTCTGTGCAATACAGGATCAGGTGGTTAAGACGAACAACTACCGGAAGCACATTCTGAAGGATGGCACTCCCGACTTCTGTCGAGCTTGTCGTCATCCCGGCGAGTCACTCAGACATGTGCTTTCGGGGTGTTCAGCGCTTGCCAACACTGAGTACTTGCACAGACATAACCAAGTGGCCAAAATTCTTCATCAAGAGCTTGCTCTTATGTATTGTTTCTTGGAACAGAGGATGCCGTATTACCAGTACACACCGGTGCCAGTACTCGAACGCGACGGAGTCCGGCTCTACTGGGACCTGCCTATTGCCACGGACAGGACGATACTGGCGAACAAGCCTGATTACGTGGTGATTGATAGGGCACAGTCGAGGGTCTTTTTAGTGGACATTACCATCCCTCATGACGAGAACCTCGTGAAAGCCGAAACAGAGAAAAAGCGTAAATATCTGGATTTGGCACACGAGATTGTCGACATGTGGGGTGTTGAGTCCACTGAAATCATCCCTATCGTGATATCTGCCAACGGTTTGATCCCGGTTAGCCTCGCTCACCACCTGAGGCAGCTGGGTATCTGTGACGGTTCGCTCGCAGCCAGGATGCAGAAGGCGGTATTACTCGACTCGGCTAAGATTGTCCGCCGATTTCTCAGCCTACAACCCTAACCCCCGGCCGTTTGATCTCCCTGCCGGGGCGTAATCCTCCACCCGCTTATATTTATCTGTGTAAATTTATGTAAATTTATTATATTCCTTATATATTGTATTATATTATATTATATATGTGTATATGTATATATTGAACGGGTGGAGTGTAGCTATTGTGATATAATAATAATATAATTATAATAATAAATAATTATTCGGACACCCACCACCTCAGTCCCCCGAGATCATGGACGCTGTAAAGGGTCCGAAACGTCGGGAAATAATTTAAATTAAATTGTTAAACAGTAATTTTGAATAAACGCGATAAAATCCGTTTTTAGACTTTTAATTAAATGAATAAAATTCGCGTAAATATAAGAGAACAGTAAGTATGCTTAATGCTAAAAGAATTCACTACCAGCTAACCTTAGGCAGTGCCGGATTAAGTAAGCGCGGAGCCCGTAGCAAATTCTGGATGACAATAACGATAACTTTCCTACCCGTTATGTGGAGCATGTGCACAAGAAAAAAAAAGGTCTACGCCTCTCCATAATAACATTCGATTTCATTTACGGTAAGGAAATTGTCCAATCTTAATAAGTCTCCACTCAAAAATTACACTCTGGCAATAGATGAGTGGATTTAAATATGCGAGGCCCCCTTTCGCGCATCACACGGGGCCCCTTTCGGGGCCCGTAGCAATTGCTACTCTTGCTACGTGGTTAATCTGGCAGTGACCTTAGGACGTAAAAGAAAGGACGTTTATAGATGTGCAAAAATGGAAAATTGAAAATGCTCATATTTAAAGATAATCATCATGATCATCATGTCAGGCATTAGATGTCTACTGCTGAAGCTATCTAGCCCTCCGCCATCGACCTCCAGAGCGACCGGTTCGAAGCAGCTTCCATCGAACGGCTTCCGGCGATTCTTCTTATGTTGTCTGTCCATCTCGTGGTTGGTTAACTTAAGGCACTATGGTATTACGGAAAGCTGCCCACCTTAACTGATTAAACAATTGGCCTCTTTTAAAGTTGAACTTACTCGTCAACAATTAGTTCGAGAATGAAGTTCCCAACTGATATTTTCATTCGACATAATATTCGTTTTTTCCATGTTAAGTTTAAAGCACACCTGTTGGGAAACTCTATCGAGCATTGTTCCGAGGTCTTCCAGAGTTTCTCCCATTACAACAATATCATCGGCAAATCGAAGGTTAGTGATATACTCACCGTTAATATTGATGCCGAATCATTTCAATTTCATGAAAAGCGTCTTCCAACGCTGCGATAAACAGCTTTGGAGAGATACCATCTCCTGTCTCCCATCTACCGCTTTTGCACAAATACTGCAATACTACACCGGTAGTTAGTGTGGCATCGCTGGAAAGACTGAAGCACTGTCCAAGTTTTGATCAAATCGAAGGCTTTCTCAAAGTCCACAATCACCAAACACCATATGACTAATTTTACTCCTCGGTCTTTTGTATAATCTGCCACAGCACATGTTTTGGTCTATGGTCTACTATACCTTTTCGGAAACCGGCTTATTCGGGAGGCTGCAAGTTATAAAACCGGCCCGTTAGACGATTCGTAATCGTTCTAGAGAACACCTTACAAATGTGGCTTAGAAGTGAAATTGGCTTGTACATACTTCTTTAAAAAGATGTTATCGCCCTTCTCGACGAAGAGTTCTGTTCCAGGCTTATGGCGTTACATCTGTCAGCAAGACGATATTAAAGAGCTCCTGAAAGACTTTAAATAACGCTGTTCCGCCTCTTTGTTATCAGAAGCCTTAACATAATACCGTCCTCGCTGGTGTCTTGTTATTTTTGTCATATTAATCTCGTGCAAGGTGATGTTCGGGATGTCATCGGAATAGTCTCGGGCAAGCTCAGCTCTCGGATCTTCAGCCAAGCTACGAACAGGTTAGTTGACCGAGGTATGCAATAAATGTATGTAAAACTTCCCATACGGTGTATCGGTCACAGGTGCTAAGTACAACCGGTCTTCACCATTCCTCTTTGGCCAGGGATAAGGGGCTAGTTGTGTTATGTTTATGGTGGAAACGATAAAAGAAGGAATTTAAAATGTTATTGTAATAAATAGATTTAAGTAAGAATTAAACATTCAACACGAATTTTGTATATCGTATATATGTAAGAATGTTTAACATTAACGGTAAAATTTATAATTACCTATTAAATGATGTACAATTTTTAAAAGACCAAACGTTGTCTTTTCAAGGTGATGTCGTTGGTAAATAATAATCATGGTTAGTATTAAGGTTAAAGATCATTTATTTTTCAAAAGAATACAATTCACTTACATGAGAAATTACATTTACTAAAACTTAACAAATATGTATATGTTGGGTACATCGCAAAACAATACAAACCATTCTTAGGTAACACACCCAACAATATGGACGGTAGGACTAAAATATTTGTACAAAAAGTTAACAGAAATATAGGCGCAACTGGAAGTGTCATTGTTTGGGATTTATGTTTCACTATAATATAACAAAAGGGTCTAGCCGACTTACTATATGGAAATTGCACCGGCGGGCGTCTTTAGACATAGTTTAACCTGATACAGAATGACTGGTAAATTACTATCAATATTTAAGGAGAATACCCAGTACATGATTCTCATTCGAATTATGTAATAAAAAAAATAGGTAAATATTAATAAACTTTTAAGTAAAGTTACTCAACAATTATCTAATTATTTACGCGTCGTCTGGACACCTTAGCAGCTAGCTGCACTTTCGACACAAAACAGATAGTTTACTAACGTCCAAACACCGCCACGTGTTAACAGGGTAGCAGGATAAACAATCATGATCCAGTCCCCATTAATACTTTAATCCTGGCATAGGATAGGCAAAAATACTAAGATATTTTACTCGTTTAAGCAACAAATCTGTTGACTAGGTAAATTATGTTAACTTTGGCAATTTTTAGAAGTGAACAGGAGGCACAGTACAACACCTGTGTACGCGCCGCCAGCATGACTGGAGAAGTGTCAACGCTTCATTTATTTGAATTGAAATTTATGAAAATTTGGTTAAAAATCAAGTACCTATTTTTTTTACATAATTCGAATGAGAATCATGTACCGAGTATTTTCCTTAAATACTGATAGTAATTTACCAGTCATTCTGTATATGCTGATACCATATAAACAAAAATAATATATAAAACACTCAGAGCAACGTTGCCAGATTACTATAACTAACGATATAAGGCAGAAGGTATTAAGGTAGGACTACACTTCACCATGCTGCAACTACCTTAAGGAGTAAACTCTAGTCGTGCCTCGGAGCTGACACACACAGATTTTTTTAAACTATGTTCCACCAAATTTGTTTTTATACTATGTTGCAATAGCCTCTGAGACAAATGTATAATATATTTTTTGTTGGTGTATCTCCAGTAGTTCATATAAAAAACCACCCTAAAATAATAAATATATTTTTTTACAATTCTGAAAATTAATCAAAAATTATAAAAAAAAAACTAAATATAGAACTCATTGATATATATTTTTTCGTGTTGGATTCATTTAAATATCTGTCATAGTTTCTGAGAAAAAAAATACAACCGTTAGGGGTTGTTACCTGTTACCCCTATACCTTATGAGTGAAAGCAGAGATCTAAAATTACGAGTACAAGTACTTCGGGTGAAGAAGTAATATATATTTAAAAGGTTAAACTATGTCTAAAGACGCCGGTGCAATCTTACGTAGTACTAATATGTTAGTTGTTTTATTATATTGGTGTAGGTATTTATTTTATTTATACTGATTTAAGTACTACAAAAATGTGAAAAAGTTTATCTACTTGTTACTATTTCTAGAAAGCTTAATGTTTGTAACTTTGTTTTAATATTCTATATTATATTAATCGATTAGTATTAATATTAATATTAGACCTCTTTCTGCATGTAAGGAGAAGGATCGGAGCTCAATCCACCATGCCGCCTCACTGCGGATTGGTTGGTTAAAAATTATACAATTACATTATTCGATTTTTTATATAGCTTTTGAGTAATGTCTTATAATTTAATAGATATTTAAGACGGTAATAAGCTGATAAGATCTGACGAGAAACACCTGGACGCAGAGCTACAGCACATCAAGCAGGTACTGCGAGACAACAAGCTCCGAGCACCGCGTCAGCGTCACAGATCCCGGAGGAAGAAGACTGCCACAGTTGAGCGCCAGCCTGCCGTACTTCCATATGTTAAAGGAGTCACTGACAAGATTGGCTACATCTTGAAGCGAGCTTCAATGAAAACTTACTACAAGCCGCCAACGAAAAAATTAATTGAACCCAAGGAAAATAAGAACACAGCACGACTTCCAGACACAACAAGTTCATTCTGTGTGAATAGGAACGGTCAAAAGTAATCATTTATAATTGTATAAAAACTAAAAAGCGGGGTATGTAACAATTAATTCATTATTCGGACACCCACCATCTCAGTCCTCCGAGATCATGGACGCTGTAAAGGGTCCGAAACGTCGGGAAATAATTTATATTAAATATTGTTAAACCGTAACTTTAAATAAACGCGATAAAATCCGTTTTTAGACTTTTAATTAAACGTATAAGAAAGCTTTAGGATCACGTTACAATGATTTTTACACTTACATATGTTGCAAGTACTCTCAGAATTAATAGCGGGGGAATCACCGTCCGCCGAACCTAAGATAAATTTCCATATCTCATGGTTAAAAGAAAATAAAACAACAGAACATAGTGAACCAATAATCACAAAGTTTAATAATGGTGCACACACAACAAAAGTTTATTGCCTATTAGGATAGGTTCATAGTCTCTTTTATTATACATTTATACAAGGGCTTTTCTGGCTACGCAAAGTTAGCACCCTATCGAAGATGAAGAAGAAGATTTTTGAAATAAAAATGACCTTAATCGATAAGTCTACGTTAGGTCTGTATAGGTCCACCAAATTTTTTGTTAGGTCGCCTATTTTTTTTAATAAATATTTTTAATAAATAGGTCTATTTTTTCAACAAAAAAAAAGGTTATTAGGTCTTTTTTTAGGTTGTTAGGTTTTTTTTTTTTGAGATTTTAACTGTGTGTGTTGACTGCGTGTGTCATGTCTTCTTGCCAAAATTATTACAAAAATGAAAATAATAAAATAAAAAATCGATTCAGCACATCACTAGATTAATTACCGATGAGCTAGTCTAGTTGTCACTAAATCAGGGTTGTAATCACAACTTGCGTAGGTATATTGTACGTAGGGTTGCCACCTCTCCGGGTTTGACCCGGAGTCTCCGGGTTTGCATGGTGCATCTCCGGGCTACGGGTTTAACATCGAAATCTCCGGGTCAGACCGGGCAGTGGCAGTGAAGCGATAGCCGACCATCACGGCGCGGGGCAAGACTTAAACCAAGTACGAGAGTTCGTACAATCTAGTGATTCAACATCGCCTGTTGATTTAAAATGGGTTCAGTTATTCAAAGTCGAGGTGACTTTCCTTCACCGAACTGCCAAAAATAATAGTATTTTTTACACTAATCCTTATAAGCAATGCTTTTGTAGAGCGCGTCTTTTCTTTAATGTGCAATTTGTGGACAGACGAGAGAAACTGCGTGTCAGTGGTCATGGTAAAGATAGAGTTAATTGTAAAGATTAATCAAAAATATGAAATGCCGAGAATTTTTGAAAATTTTGAAGAAACATGAACAAGAAAAGATACTTAAACAATCCCTTCAAAATAAAAAAATATTGTTTTAAGCTGGTCCAAGTGAGCCTAGCATTAGTTAGGTCTTTTTTTTTTTTTTTGACCTTCCGTCTGGTGCAGGTGCTTTCCGGACATGGGTGCTTCGGTAAGTACCTGCACAAAATCGCCAGACGGGAGGCGACTCCAGCCTGCCACGCGTGTGGGGCGTCAGAGAATACATCGCTCCATATGCTTGAGGTGTATGCCACCTGGGAACCGCAGCGTCGCGCACTTTCAGCGGTCCTCGGGCAAGATCTCTCACTGCGGAGCGTCGTAAGCGCTATGCTCGACAGTGAGAGATCGTGGCAGGCGGCGGTCTCCTTCTGCGAAGAGGTAATGACGCAGAAGGAGACTGCGGAGCGGGCTAGGGAGGACGAAGCCTCTGCTGACCCGCTCCGACGCAGACGCACGGGGGTAGGGAGGAGACGGTTTGCCCACCTCCTCCCCCCTCGTAATAATGGGGTCACTGGCCGATAGTCGGGGGACTTCGGCCAACTTAACAGCGCGACCACACATGTCTGAGGAGTGGCCTTTGTTGTGAACAAGGCCGCCCCACCTTTGTCTCGGGGCCCCGGATGTTCGTCCGGGCCTACCGCCGGGGCGAGGTGGAGAATGCTACAGCGACCCCATCTCGCCCCACCTAGGCAGATGACTGATCACACGTGGGGTTTTTAGCCCGTGGGAGTCGGGCATATCCATTTCGGTGCCCCCGCTCCGGAGTGGTATCCATAATGGATTTTCCCCACGTATAAAAAAAGGTCTTTTATATTTAATAAATACATTACGAGTGATAATTTACCATTACTTTTTACTTTAATTAATTAACTCACACTTAAAAATGTTTTATTTTATATAAAAAAAAACTCTTACTAAAGAAATTAACTTTATTTTTAAAATCTCCGGGTCTACTGTTTTTGAAAGGTGGCAACCCTAATTCTACGTATAGTATATTGTGGGTATTTTTTTTAAATTACATTTCTATAATAAAAACATAATCTCTCGAAATTCTCGGTTATATGCGTATGCGCTTCTATATAAATTTTCACTTAGAAGAAAGCCGCGAACATAGGAAATGTCTATTAATTAGATGGCCCGACGTATTAAATACAATACTATCCGTTTCATTTGATCCTTTTGATACCCTCAAGGAATGAATATGCTTAATCGAAAGCTAAGTAGTAGATACATTGTGTAAGATACAGATATTAGATTTTTTAAATTTAATCTATAAATTTGTACAAGATTGTATTCTGAAAGTTCTCGAGTCCTCGAGATATTTGACATCCATGGTACGAGATTTTTTTTTCGATATCTGGCAAAGTGGCAACTCTGAGCTGCTTAGTGTCATGTTAGTGTCTGTCGTCTGAGTGTCCAAGACTTTGTCCTAGAGATGTTCATCGGAAAAAAATATCGATAATTTTACTATCGATAATTATCGTATGGTGTTATCAATAGTTATCGATAATTATCGAATGAACAGCTATCGATAATTATCGGATAAAAAGTTATCGATAGTTGGCGACAGTTATCGATAATTATCGGATAAAAATTATCGATAGTTGGCGACAGTTATCGATGATTATCGGATAAACATTAACAATAGTTGACGACAATTATCCATAATTATCGGCACAATTATCGGACGACGAAAAAAAAAGGTCATCCGGCCTTCAGTACCACGCCCTAGCCCTATCCGAATACCTAAAAAAAGGTCATCCGCCGTCCAGTATCGACGTTACCCTCAGCACCCTATCCGAATACCTAAAAAAAAAGGTCATCCGCCGTACCATTTTATCGAATCCCAAATATCAATACTTATCAGATCCAAAAACAATTAAAAACAAATTATCGATAATTATCGGATCACACAAAATTATCGATAATTATCGAATGAAAACTTATTCCAAGACCATCCAAGACCATCCAAGACCATAGATTATATACTTATATACTGGTACAAGACAAGAGGTAATTGGTTAGCAGAAATTAGAAAATATAAATTACATGTTATTGCATCCAAAACGTTTTATGTTTAGCCGGCTTATCTTATTTTAAGATTTAGTTACAATGTCTGACAACGAAGACGATTACATGTGCGAAGAAGAAGAGGATTATGGCCTGGTAGGTTTCTGTTATTGTATTTCCAAATAATGTTATTTGTATTCATTTATCATACAATTAAGGCTTAAGGTATGTTTTAACATTAAATAATAGTTATGTAAATGCCGGTGAATTAAAAAAAAAATAGTTTTTTTTTTTTTCAAAACATTGTCAAATTTGTTAATGAAAAGAAATTATATATTGTAATCTTATATGTCCCACTGCTGTGCAAAGGTCTCTGTTAAGTAGTAGGTCTATATTTTATAAAATATATTTAGTTAAAGTTATCTTTTACACACAGGAATACTCGGAAGACAGTAATAGTGAACCAGATGTTGATCTAGAAAACCAGTACTATAACAGCAAAGCTCTCAAGGAGGATGAACCTCAAGCAGCCCTCCTCAGTTTTCAAAAAGTTCTCGAGTTGGAAGGCGGTGATAAGGGAGAATGGGGCTTCAAAGCTCTGAAACAGATGATCAAAATTAACTTTAAATTGGTATAGTCTCTTAAGTTTAATATTTAATGTGTTTAAATGTTCAATTTATTTTCACCCCTTGATGTATGGGGTCTCATTAATTCAAGAATCTTACACAAGCCAAACTGAACATTCATATTATTTGAAACAGATTATACTTTATGCTGCTGTTATTTTTATACTCCAACATAATTAGAAATTTATAATATTAAAAAATTAAATATTCTTATTACTATAGAAAATAAATAATGACAATTTTTTTTAAATTAATTTTATTTATATAAAACTGTGCCCTAACATTTAATCATTTAATAATACCATTTTGTAGGGTAATTTCACAGAAATGATGGTACGATACAAGCAGCTGCTGACATATATAAAGAGTGCAGTCACAAGGAACCACTCGGAAAAGTCTATCAACTCTATTCTTGACTACATATCTACATCCAGAAATGTTAGTGCATATACATTTTTCTCATTTAATTGTTATAACCTGATTTTTTTAACCGTGCGCCTGTCAACGTCAAAATATTAGACTGTTGGTAGCTTTGGAAGCGTCAGCAACATCATTTTTTTTATTCTACATAATCAGGCATGTATCTCATTAATTTAAGAAGTGTCTGTGCCTTTCATAACCGTGTTTAATGATAAGAACAGACTTTTATCCAACGACCAATCTAACGACTTTGGCAGCTCCGAGCGCACAGTTATAAAAATCGGGTTATAGTATATTGTGGCAGAATTTTTAAAATATTGAATACTATCTGACCCGTTCGGTTTTACCCGCATTGGATTTAATGGTTATTCCTTTGTTTATATGTGTTATAAGCACGATGTTCATAGGGTAAGACAAACAATCAAATATTATTTATGATTATAGAAACCAAATCTACAATTAAAATAATCAATTATTATTATGATTTGGTTTCTATAATCATAGTAAAGACAATGCTGTTGATATTACAAAATAAAAAAACTATTTCATTACAATTGTTTATGGAGTATTAAATCCACTTCTAGACAGTGTATAATATGAAACTTACACCAGATTTAAAGTTACCTTTCTACGATTACAACTGTAAAAATCTCATCAAATTTTATGCTGCAGATTTTGAGTTATGCAGGTACAAACATGCAGATAGACAGACACAAAAATTCTATATATAATTATTTAGGTTTTTATTGCTCCCATAATTTAATGTAATTGATTTTTTCTATATATCTCATTGAGAGACATTGGCCGGTTACATTTTAATTAAATGTATAGATATTTTTTGTTATGATATGAAAATGATAACCAAATTCACTATTAACTTTTATTGTTTTGTTTTTAAATTTAATATATAAAAATACATATATTATTTTTATCTAAAAATAATATACAAAATGAATAAAAATATTATTATTAACTATTTACTATCAAAGTTTTTATTTAATTTAATTACAGATGGAGCTTTTACAAGATTTTTATGAAACAACATTAGAAGCGTTGAAAGATGCGAAAAATGATCGACTCTGGTTCAAAACAAACACAAAACTTGGCAAGTTGTACTATGATCGTGGTGACTTTAACAAACTGGCCAAGATATTGAAACAGCTGCATCAGAGTTGCCAAGTATTTATTTAATTGTTTTCTTATTTACATAAATTTTAAATATATTATTATTATGTCTGTATGATAGGTTTAATAATATTTTTTTAATAATTAACAAATCAAAATTTTTGAATTACCTTCCATTTTCTATATGTCTCAAAACAATTTCAAACTAAATACAATTTAAGAAATCGGGTAGTTTGACAACCGTTTTGGTGTAGTGGTGCCACAAGAAGTCGCCTTAACACCAGAGGTCGTAGATTCGATTCCCATTTGGAGCAGATATTTGTGTTTGTACCAATATTTTTTTTTGTACAAATATTTGTTTCTCATCTGGTTCCTTGTGGGTCTCTCTACCGTGCCTCAAACAGCACGTAAAGCCGACGGTCCAGGTTGTTATCATAGACAGTTTTCGATGATAACAACGCAATAAAGTATTCCCAATGAACAGCATAGTGGTTTAAGCTCCAAACCTTCTCCTATGTGAAGGGAAGGCCCTCATCCAGCAATAGAACTTTTCATTAATCTTTTATTTTTTATTTTGACAAATTATTTCTTACAGACAGATGAAGGTGAGGATGATTTGAAGAAGGGAACTCAACTTTTAGAAATATATGCACTTGAAATACAAATGTACACTGCTCAGAAGAACAACAAAAAGCTCAAAGCTCTCTACGAACAATCCTTGCACATAAAATCTGCAATCCCTCATCCATTGATCATGGGTGTTATCAGAGGTGACTATTTATAAAGCTTGTCAATTAACAATTTACTTTAAAAAAAAAAAAAAAATTTGTCACTATCAATTAATATAAGTGGGTTTACTTATGTGGAATCTGGCTTGACTTTGAATGAAGTGAAATGATTTTATTTTATAAAATATTGATTTCAATTAAAATGATCTATAATTATAATTTTTTCATTTTATTGACATAAGAAATATTTCTTAAAAAAAATAATTAAAAATATCATTCCATATATAGGTAATTAAATAAAAAAATATATATATTAAATAGGAATGTTATGGAGCTCCATAACCGAAAATATCGGAAATCTGACAAGTTTTGGATAGGGTTGGAGTCTATAAAATACATGTTATGACTTAGACATAATATTTCCAGACGACAGACTAGCCGCGCGTCTGTTGTATTCTTTATTACATAAATGTTACTGGTCAGTCTTTATGTGAAGTTCATTACAATTTTACGTTTAAGCTCAGGTCCTATATTCAGAAAACGATTCGTTTTGCTTACAAACCGTTAAATTTGAAATGAGTTGTGACTAGAAAATATTCGCTATAATAATTCGTTTGCTATTGTATCGAAACTCAGTATCTACAGATGGTATTATAGAATTAGTATATTTAAATACCACCACACCAGATCAAACGTTGGATGTCGTCCACTGCTGAACATACGCTTCCTCCTTAGGGTGCCTGTCCATTGAAGCGGAGCAAGGTTGCGGAGCGGAAAAACGGAGAAATTTTAGTCAATAGCCCCTGTCCAGTGGAGCGAAGGGGAGTTTTTTGCAATCCTATTGTTTAAAATTTCTCCGTTTCTCCGCTCCGCAGCCTCGCTCCGCTTCAACTGACAGGCACCCTTATCGTCCCTCCATTATCCCCTTTGTGACAGCCGTTTGATACTTGAAAATATTTGTAACAACCATGTTTTCTGTCCCTTCCATACGTTTTTACTACAATCCGTTCTACGCCGCCCTCCCAAAACGAAGCCTTCCAGTAAACGAATAGTTTTTTTGGTTTCAATTGAACGGTTCGTAAGTAAAACGGATCGTCTGAATATAGGAACCGGGCTTAAGAGTAGTTAGATAATAAAAATAATATATATTTTTTTGACTTTTTTGACTTTTGACTTTTTGTAAATTACGAAATTGTTAAAAAAAAGTAACTATAATAATTATCTACATGACTGATTCTAGTACCAAATGATAACTGAAAAATTCCTTAAAACTCTATATAACATAACCATAACCGAAAATACCCGAAACTGATATAATATCATTCATTTATGCATATCCATATCCGAAATTTCATATTCATAACATCCCAGATATTCAACATCTATTTATTTGTAATATATCTATGTATGTATGTATGATAATGGGCTCAGTGATCGCAGTAATTGGCTGTAGCTCTAGCGGTCCCGGAGTTAATCCCTGCTAATGATATATTATGTCTTATATGTTTGTTTCGTGTTAGGTCTGTCTCTAGACTACGACACATTTCCGGTTGCCATAGTGTAATGCATTAATTTTATTTATATGAAATGGAAAATTTATTACAGAATGTGGCGGTAAAATGCACTTGCGAGAAGGCGAGTTTGAGAAAGCTCATACGGATTTCTTTGAGGCTTTCAAAAACTATGACGAGTCAGGCAGCCCGCGGCGGACCACATGTCTTAAATATTTAGTTCTAGCTAATATGTAAGTTTTCTCTTCGTCTGTGTATCTGATCTTCATCTGTTTTGTATTTGTATTGTTACACCAATGTATAAATAGCGATAAATAGACATATATTAAAACTAGCAAACCCGGCGAACTCCGTTTCGCCACCAGATGGCTTCGTTTTTTGTAACATTTCGTTTGGGGATTAAAAGATGAAGTAGTACATGCTATGTATCAGAGATGGCGCTGTATTTGAAAAATGATTTTCCCTGTTTTCCTGCTTTTTTGTTGAAATTTTTCCTTAATGTTGTTTGCTATAAACCTCACGGAGCCCGAGACCTTTCCAACGAATGCAAAACCGTGGAAATCGGTTCGTGCGTTCTGGAATTATAGCGTCAGGAAGGAAAACCCGACTTATTTTTATATTAATACATTGTAATCGGAAGATGTCTGTACACGAGAGATATTCAAGAAAAACATATTATAAGGGTATTTCTGAAAGCAATAAAAAGCCAACATCTTTAAAATTTTTGTCTGTCTGTCTGTCTGTCTGTTTGTATATTCCGGCATCTCATGGTGGACCTACGAGATAAGAAGACTACTACTACTACTACCAAACTGGAAACAAATATTTGTACAAATACAAATATCTGTCCCGAGCGGGACACGAACCCGCGACCGTCGGCGTAAAGTCAACTACTCTCATCACTACATCAGAACGATTGTCAATAGCCAAATTGTAGTATTGCATATTGTATGATTTTATATATTTTAAATTTCAGGCTTATGAAGTCAGGAATCAACCCATTTGACTCACAAGAAGCGAAGCCTTACAAAAATGATCCGGAGATTTTAGCAATGACCAATCTCGTGATGGCTTATCAGAATAACGATATCAATGACTTTGAATCAATTCTAAAACACAATAGGAACAATATAATGGATGATCCGTTCATTAGAGAGCACATTGAGGATCTTTTAAGGAACATTAGGACACAAGTGTTGATAAAGCTTATCGGACCCTACACGAGGATACACATACCTTTCATATCTAAAGAGTTAAATATAGATGAGAAAGAGGTTGAAAACTTATTGGTGACGTGTATTTTGGACAAGTGAGTTGCGTTTACTTTAATTATATATATTTAGTACCAACTTGTCAATTATCTGTAGCAAAGATTCATTACTGTCCGAAAGTCGATTTTTTTTAAGATTTAGTTATTATACATATAATATTAAAATAGAGAATATGTGCTATTTTTATCTTGGAACTTAATATTTACTCCTCGAGAACTAACGGAGATGTTTGTGAAGGTTTTTTTTTTAATTCTGGGAAAAGTGGGTAATACAGTTTAAAGCTCGCTGTCCGCTCCGATCGGCCGCCTAAGGATGCCTGTCCATCGACGGAGTCCGGGCTACGGAGCGGAGATACGGAGAAATATTAACCAATAGCCCTTGTCCACTGGAGCGGAGTGGAGAAATTTGCAATCCTATTGGTTAATTTTTCACCGTTTCTCCTCTCCGTTTCAATAGACAGGCAGCCTTTGGGTGAGGCTAAACGAGCGTTATTTTGTGAGTTGTTAGTCGCGTAATTTCTGATGCATTAGGTTTCATACAAAAGTCCAGTTCGTGCCACACGGCGACGCAAAATGAGTTGTGTGCCGACTCACACGCATAATTCGACCGAATTGAGTTCGCGGTGGGCGAGGGGACCGAGGAAAGCGTCAGTCAGGTAAAGATTGCTGCGTGAAAGTCGACACGTATTTTGTTCGCAAAACGCTAGACACAGAAAAACTGCATTGCAAAATTAGCACATAAACGTTCATATAAGGTGGAACTGTCAAGCATCAGTCTTTCAGTATTAAGTGGATTAATCCAGCCTTTTTTCTGGCATCTTCCGTTTCTTCTAGATATGTTCCGTAAAGACACAAAATTTGTAACGGTTACATTGCACGAGGCAAACATCCGCTATAAACGTTGGATAGCAACTGAATGAAATGCGCAGGTCTGGCAGCCGAACAGAATTTCTGCGACAGAAATTACGCGATTTCCAACTTAAAAAAATACGTTCGTTTGGCGTCATCGTAACGGATTCGTCGCGCGGTCCGCAGCACGATCAGCGGCCGCATCGACCAGGTGAACGCCGTGCTGGAGCTGGCGGGCGGCGCGCGCGGCGCCGCGCGCTACCTCGCGCTCGACAAGTGGACCGCACAGCTCGCCGCGCTGCACCACGCGCTCGCCAACAAGATGGCCTAGGGCGCGTGCGCCTGCACGTGCGCTGCGGAGCGCTGCGGACCACTGCGGAGCGACTCGCCCGTCACGCGACCTCACGAGTAAAGAAATGGAACAGAGACAAGGCTTCTAATGAGCGAGCAAAAATTATACATATTTTGTTAGGGTTGGCACAGGAGGATAAAATTTAGTATAGATAAAAAATGATGTGTTTTTATTTCTTTCTAATTTTGTTCATACATACTACAGTTAAGTATATTTACATTTTTATATCAAAACACCAATTGAATTACATTAAAACACTATTTAAATTATCATTAAATGAAAACATGACGCGCGACGTTTACTGCAGCCCCTGACTTTGAGCACTCGCGGATCCGGTGTAGACCGGTTTCTCTCCGTACGTGACGAAGCGTAGTGTACCTATCGTAGCTTTGTCTCTGTTCTGTTTCTTTACTCATGTGCCACGACGAGAGTCGAGATACGCGTCTCGTCGTACTGTCGACTCAGTAGGCACACTACGACGGTATTACGACGTAAATAAACTAAGATCGTTTTAGAATAAGTAAAGTGTGTCCTACCTTGCGTAAAGAGTTGTATGAGTTGAATCGCATCGCAACCCGTCTGTGCATTTATACACCTGTCGGCAAAATTTTCAATCGTGAAGTCATTTTCAAATTTATTTAGTGCGCCCAACAGCTATATAAATATAATTTAACCTAATGCGTCTGATACACCGTCGCGCATTACAACGCATGTCTACTCGCAGCTTAATAATATCATGTCCGGCGCTAGTCGAAACGAAGCGTCGATCGGGCCTCATTAATCGTGTATTTACTAGGCAACAATTTTTACTCGTTTAAAAGAAAAAGAAAAGTTTTCTGTCTTAACTTGCTTACAATATGTCGATCGAGGGGAGCGTCGATATGTTGTTGCGCGTTACGACAACAGAAAGCGACAAGAAGGGCGGCGTTATATAGCATTGAGCTCTTGTGAAACTTTGCTTTATGCACATCAATTGTTATCCTGTGAATACATGACTTAATGTTTCAACCTTAAAAATTTAAAGCTTCAATATTTATTTTTATTTAAAAAAAAATGTACATTACGATCGAACCTATTAAATGTTTAGTCATTTAAAATAAAATTGATAAAAAACAAAACATAACATTTTTTTTCTGTTATTACATGTGTGTGAAATAAGATAAAAAATATTTGCAAGTGACTTGGATAAAAAAATATTTCTCTATGTAAAAAGTTTCTTCCCTGAAATTGGTTAATGATTTCAATTAGCTTTGAAGCAGTAAGTAAATAAAGTTTTTAAATTTATTTATTTTTTTGTTTTATTTATAACATTTTTACCAATGATATACCTTTTTATAACTTTCTTACCATAGTGACTCTATTCTACGACCGTTTTGGTATAGTTGTGCGACTAGTCGCCTCAATGCCGGCGGTCACGGGTTCGATTCTCGCTCAGGGCAGATATTTGTATTTGTTTCCGGCCTGGGTGTGGATCCTTGTGGGTCTACCCCTACCCCCGACACAGCCCCGTGCCTCGGAGAGCACGTTAAACTGGCGGTCCCGGTTGTTATCATAGACATCTGATAACGATCGTTACTCATTATAGGAAATTATCCGCTAACCCGCAGTGCGCAGCGTGGCGAATTAAGCTTCAGCCCTTCTATATGGAGGCCTTTGCCCAGCAGTGGGACGTTTACAGGCTGATTCGGTTGTGACTACTCGTAATACTTGCAAATACTAATAAAATAAGGAATTTTTAGATTAATTAGTAGGGTGAGGTGGGGTAAATAGGTACCGTTCATAAAATACGTTCGCATACAAGGGAAGGGGAGGTCTGGCTGAGTGTGACAAGATGTGACAAGGGGGGACGGGGGGTATACGGCAACGTGACGTTCGCATCGTCTATCGCAGCTCGGCGAGCTCGAGAGCTGTTATGCATAATAGGAGATGAAAACGATGGTACGGAAGATGCAGAATGGTTAGATGACGATGAAGTGGACGGTAGTTTTGATGATGTAGAAGAAGATGGTGCAATACCGATTGTAGATATTTCGGCCCATTTAGAAAATCCTTGGACTTCTGAATAATAGAAATATTATTTATATGTTCGTTATGAAAGATATTTATTAATTTATTTAAATTTTATTATAATAACTAAATAAATATTTTTAATTTTCAGAATTTGTGTACTATCATTTAGAATATATCATACTCAGCTGGGGGGGGTCTTAGTTTTTGTGACGAAATATTTCTAGGGGGGGGAGGGGGTCACAAAAAAGTGACACAGCGTGACAATGGGGGGGAGGGGGTCAAAAAAAAGCTGATTTTAGTGTGACGTATTTTATGAGCGGCCCCATATGAGACGAAAAAAAGATCTTTTAATTTTTAATGCTGTAAAAATTATTATATGCATAAGAAAAACTATTATATTATACTATACATAATATGTCGTATTTTTATCCTTTATAAAGGGGAATTTGGGAAATATAATACATAGAAGGTTAAAAAAAAAAACATGTTTAAACTTCTTTGCCTTCGATGTTTCATAGATACGGTGGTATTATTAAGACACAGCGAGGAAATATGATGTGAAAAAATTATTAAAATTAGCAAAATACAAAATTGGCTTACTTTTTTAGTAATAATTACAGTAGTCAGTAATTTATGTTTCAATATTAAACTTACATAGCTACAAAGTACGATAGAGAAAATCAATGCAAGTCTGTTACTATAATTAATTTATTAATATATTAATTTCGTATAATATGTCGTTTATATACCTGGATAATTATTTTTAAAGGAAATATTTATGTTATTTTGGAAAATATATGTATGTACAATTTACTTGATTTCTGACTTGGTCAGAGCCCACCCTTACATAAAGATTATTTTTATTTTATATGCTAAATTTTTATCGACATCTTTGCTCAAAACTATTTTTCTTCCTTGCTTACTAGTGTTACGATTGTGAATTTTCCTTTATAATAATGATTTATCAATTTTATACTTTATCTCAGCTTCTCAGTATGATAAATTACTATTTTTTTTACTTTGCCTAACGCTTCTTGCAACATTAAGTCACTATAAGTTTTGTGTTTTGGCACATATTTGCAAGCTATTTTTATACGCAAAAAATATCAACCGTCTTATTTTTACACCATACGCTGTCTTATTTTATTCCACTGCGTGTCTTAATTTTTACCCCTCCAAATAACGTATGTTTCGCAATCAATGACTGGATGCAGACTGAAACGGGAAACCGCCGCTCTCCTCAGCAAGCACGTCTCGCACGGAATGCCAGGCGCAGGGGATAAACCCACGCTTATATGAACGGGACAACACAAATGAAAAGTTCCTAAGCCCCAATAGAAAGTTTTCGCGCCCATATTTTTGGTACTTTAAAAAATGTCTTATAACGTATATATCCAATAAGTGATCAATTTAGTAATTTGTGTTCTAAGATATTACACATAAAGCATATTTTTTAGTTTAATAAAGTTCTTTTTTGGATTTTTTTACAGAATTACTATCATGCCTTCCCTGATTAAACAAAATGATTCGAAATGATTAAAAATGATTAAAAATGATTAATTTTTTAATCATTTTTAATCATATTGAATCATTTCTAATCATAAAATAGCTTTGTGAATTTCTGTCACCTCTTATGATTTAAAATGATTCAGTTAGGATTAAAAATTTTTAATCATATTGAATCATTTCTAATCATAAAATACTTTGTGAATTTCTGTCACCTCTTATGATTTGAGAAAAATGATTTGAGATGATTAAAAATTTTTTAATCATTTTAAATAATTTCCGATCATATTTTAATAATCAAAAATGATTGAAATGATTAAAATTTTTTAATCATTTTCAATCATATTTTAATGATTTAAAATGATTAAAATTTTTAATCATTTTAAATCATTTTGTTTAATCAGTGTTATTTTTATACAAAATTTTGGGTGTCTCATATTAACCCCACCTGACCCTAATTTATCATCTTATCTATATATATATATATATATATATATATATATATATATATATATATATATATATATATATATATATATATATAAGAGATTTCCACCTATATATTGACTCATCACGATATCTCTGGAACCATAAGGCGTAGAGACTTGAAATTTGGTAGGAATATTCCTTTCGCCGAGTAGAGGTCAGCTAAGAACGGATTTTACGAAATTCTACCTCTAAGGGGATGAAAAGAGGAGGCTAAGTTTGTATGGGACAACGTGATTCCTTGGTTCAATCTACTTCAAATTTTGCATAAATATTCTTTAACAGTATTGATTGAAGACGTACCTATTTCGTATTTTATGGAAATTCATTCTCTATCGGGGTTAAAAGGGGGTAGAAAGTTATTTTGATATAAATACTCTTTAGTGCTTTTGATTTAAAATACATTTATTTTGACACATGTTTGACAATCCATCCGTCTATTATAATATATTTACCAGTATTGACCCAGGTGTAGGTGATATCTTTTTTTGGGTGCTCCTGGTGGAACAGGCAAGACTTTAAATTAAACGTAACAAAATTGAGTTGTAAATATACCGTGTGATTGCTTTATTGTACAATAGTGTCTTATATAATATTTTTTACTTCAATGTTGGTGTTGTGTTAAGTCAAGGGTTTTAAACTAAATGCCTCATCAACAAGGCATCTGTAGTTCACAATGATACAGATATAGAAGACACCGAAGTGAACTTGGAAACAATTTTGAATTATACGGCATTAACACCCCAATTAGTACAGATTGGCACCACGGACTAA
Organism: Euphydryas editha; assembly: GCA_036937285.1. Taxonomy (NCBI): domain Eukaryota; kingdom Metazoa; phylum Arthropoda; class Insecta; order Lepidoptera; family Nymphalidae; genus Euphydryas; species Euphydryas editha. The sequence continues at coordinate 2,655,449 of JAUPFZ010000003.1, forward strand.
TGTTGGAACAAGATCAGAAAACATTATAAAAATCGTGTACCCATTTAACTTTATCTTACACTAAAACTAAGAAGGAGGAGATAAAAGCTGTCTTGGACTATTATTAAATATAAATATATGTTTGACATACACACACGATCGTCTGTTCCTAAGGTAGGCAACTTAATGCCTGTGTTTTAGGTAACAGCCGACTGATATACATTTTTTTATAAATATACGTATAAATAATACATATAGAAATAAATACATATTACACCCAGACTTGAGGCGGGAATCGAACCCACGATCCTGGAGCAGAAAGCAGGGTCACTACCAACTGTGCCGAGTCAATTAAAATTTAAAAAATAATGACTTGCGGGTTTATTCTTTTTGAGACTTGTGGTGTAATTATACCTACGATACAACGAACGAAGCATTGATGACCGTTTTGGTGTAGTGGTGCAAGTAGTCGCCTTAATGCCTCGCCTCAATGGCGGTGGTCGTGGGTTCGATTCCCGCTTGGAGCAGATATTTGTATTTGTGCCAATATTTGTTTCAGGTCTGGGTGTATAGTGGGATTCTCCACCATGCCCCGGAGACTACGTAAAGCCGTCTTTCCCGTTTGTTATCATGGATGCCTTATAATAATTGTTACTTATGGTAGGGATATTATCCGCTAACCCGCAGTGGAGCAGCGTGGTGGATTAAGCTCCAACCCTTCTTCTATATGGAAAAAAGGCCTTCGCTCAGCAATGGGTTATTTACAGGCTGATACAATACACTACAGTACAGATGCATTTGTGGCTTGCAGTGACGAAACTGAGCCTTACCATAAATATGAGTCCATCTAAGGGGAGATGTTACTGCCGGGCAGTTCTCAGACCTGTTGCTTAAAAGAGGAAATGGTGATTTCCGGGAACCATATAATAATATAATGTATGAGTGTATATGAGTATGTATTTACCATAAACAAAGCTTGAGGTCAAACTCTTACTGTAACGGGAGTATACTTAAGCGAAAGCTGCTTCTCTCACAGTCAGTTGTATGTGGCATATTCCAGAATAGCCTGGTAATTCTAGCACCCCGAATGAAAAAAAAAATTGTTTATAAAGAAATACTACGGAAGGTGTAGTATTTCGATTTCGTTGTAAAAAGATAATACCCCCGTGTAACTTTCTCCAGATCAAAGGCAGAGCTTCTTGATCATAAAATATACCAATTTTTATTTTTATTTTAATGTTTATTTAAACTTTAAATCCCTACTCTGTAATAAAGATAGTTATATTTTATAAGTATTCAAATATTTTAACATAATTATTTATATGTTGTAACAAAATTAATAACGTAAAAAAAAAACAAATAAAAATCCTATTATAACCATTTTCGACTTCTACGCGGACAAAGTCGCGGGCTAAAATATTATGTTTGAAAACTCAATCCGTCTATTATGAAATATTTTCCAGTATCGACGCAGGTGTAGGTGATAAAGAATATATATTTATATTTTTTGAAATTTTAGTTAAATACCCGTGCGAAGCCGGGGCGGGCCGCTAGTATATATATAAGAAACAAACGGATGTAGATGGAAGAGAAATATACAAACCAAAAAAAAAATTCCTGAAAAGAGAATTGTGGCAATTATCATTTAGCGATAAATTCGAATTAAAATTTTCATAAATATTTATGTTATTTTGTTCCACCGTTTAACTTTTTTTCGCTTCGTAAAATCTTGTATAAAAAATAAATTAATCTTACAAAAAGCAATTCTCGTTTACCGAGACCCCAAAGACTTTATTTTCAAAATATATTGTTTCTTGCTAAGTTTTTAAAATGAAGGAAAAATTATTAAAAGAAATAATATTTTATGAGTAATACGTTTATTTTATTTCAATAAAATACTTCGATTATGATGTCCTTATAATACTTTTATTACATAGTAATAATTATACAAAAATTGGACGGACTGGTATATCACAGGTTAGTTATATACATTACCATGTTAAGTACCTTGCAATATGCAATATTATTAATTTTCTTATATAAAAATAACTGTCAAGAGACGTCTGGCAGATGTGAAACATCTAAATTTATTTAAAATCCCTAAAAAACTGTTTCCAACGATATTCAGAACAGAGCACCAAATTGTAGTATTACCAAGGAATACTGTTACCTGCATTCAAATTATTTTTAATCTTTATGTAAATGTGTTAGATGTTTCACATCACTAGTAAATAAGTAACTTTGAATTTTGAGTTAATTAAAACGTAAAATATAATGGCACTAGTGAGTCAAAATGTTAGTTTTGAGTAGAATAATATTTTTCGTTGATATGTGAGTTCGAACACAAAAAATTAAGTTCATTGACTTTCGGAGTTCGCCCCAACTGGCAAACTCCGGCAATTCCAATTACAACTTACAACATTTAAGACATTTCTTTTTTTATTAAACGTAATTAGAATGAGAATAAAATTCCATACAAACATTTTATGTTTAAATAAGGATTGGTATAATATAAAAATATACGTTTTTCTAAAAGAGCACCATCTTATTAACCATATAGTCTGATATAATTTTTGTGAAATTGTCTTTGCATAATAAATACAAAAAATTGTTTACGTGTGTGTGTGTGATGAAAAATATAGTTCAATGACCAAGTTTACATAAGATGGTCATTTGTCTAAAAATAAATGCAATCTCGACTTACTGTTAATCGTTTCAGTATTAAAATAATAATTCCATTATATGTAATAAATTCACATCTTTTCCAACTTACGTAAAAATAATGTTTCGTCACGTACAACTATTCCGACTAAAAACTGTTGTGGTTATTTACCATTTAAAATTTTCCCTTTTATTCGGGTTATTAGTGGCTTTTAAAAAAATATTATTAAATTATAGTGTAGATGGATGAACATAGTAGAGTGCAGCGGAACAGATACGCACGTATCCGTCCGCGTTCGCAAGAAGGATAGCGAATTTTGTAGAGCGAAATCAGTGACGACTTCACTCTTAATGGACAAAATACACTTGTAAATAGCCACAATCGTAGCCGATGCATTCCGGGGAATGCGCAAGAATGTGCAGGGATAGTTCTAGATATCACAAGCAAAAAGGGAATTATTATGTATCGCCACAAACTTAAATCTTTTTATAAAAGTGCGCTCGTTGCAAGTTTACTGCCTAGGAGTAGTCGGTCGCTAGTCGGCCTGCTTGTCGGCCAGCCAGGGGCGGAAGACGGGCAGCGTCGTGGGGTAGTGCGTGGGCGGACGCGGCTCGTCCGCCTCGTCGCGGAATGGGTACGTGCCCAGCAGGATGGGCAGCTGCAGCTTCACCTCCTTCTCCAGGCTCTTCGGCTCGATTATGAACTGAAACCATGATTAATGTATCTACGATTCTCGAGATTAGAAACGTTCGGTGTGATGTTGTATAATGTGGGTCGATGTGATGGTGTGTATGGTACGGTGTGATGTGGTGTGGTGTGGCATGGCACGGTGCGAGCACTCACGAAGACGTCGTACTGCACGGAGATGAGGTGGCAGCCGCGCAGGTTGGTGGGCGGCAGCGGCGGCACGTAAAGCAGCTCGCCGCGCCAGCGCTGCGCCTCGCCCGCGCGCAGCTTGCCGCGCGCCAGCCGCGCCAGCTCGCGCGACTCGCGCGCCGCCACCTTGCCGTGCGCCACGTACTGGATCGTCTGCCGGCAACACTCCGCGCTACAGTCGGGTCGGGTCGGGTCGGGTCGGGTCGGGTCGTGTCGGGTCGGGTCGGGTCGGGTCGGGTCGGGTCGGGTCGGGTCGGGTCGGGTCGGGTCGGGTCGCGAGCGCGGCGCGACGTACCTCGGTGAGCGCGGCGCGCGTGGAGCGGATGGCGGTGCGCGAGCGGTTGTCGACGAGCGCGGAGAGCGCGATGCTCTGGCCGGGCACGTAGGCGCCGCGGTCGAGCGCCACGCGGCAGCTGACGGTGCCGCCGCCCACGCAGCCCACGCCCAGCTTGTGCTCCACGCTCAGCTCGAATTCTTGCTGCGACGACACAACACACGATAGAGCACTCAGTGAGCTCGAGAACTAAAGTGGTTCATTCTTATTCTAGTCCGTACAGATAATATAAGTGTACTATGTAGCTACTATATATATGTATACTAGCTACTCATACATAATTTCACTCTTTCATTTTTTTTTATATAAGAAACTTATTTAACTACAGTAAAGTATTATGTATTTTATGTGGACCACATTCTATTCTATTTATTTCTTACAAATAATGTTTTAGTAAACGTATAATATAAGAAAAACAATAAATAATAAAGAAGCCAAAAATATTACGTTTAAATGAAAACCAATCAGATACTAAATCGCGTAGAATAATGGAAAGGAATTTAAAATACATATACGATTACTATATTAAGTCTAAGACAAAAAGACTTCACATAAGAACATTAAATATCGCCGGTAATTGGTTTAAAATGATAGAGGTAATTACGGAGCAAGTGAAGCCAAACCCAAAGCGCAGTTACGCATCATTACATCGCTAGTCAAACGATGCATCTATGAAGAGGGTTTCACTTCATTTCACTTTGACTAAGTAATAATATAATAATATTAGATATCCCTCTCGGTTTCATTCGTGATAAATTTTAACACTAATTGTTTGATATGTTGCCATTTAATACTGCTTTGTTTCCTCAATAAACAAATAAACGAACGCAAAAATATATGTTTATTTTATATCGTTTCAATAAACATTAGCGCGTTCAAACGTAATAATCAAATCAATGTAACTCTATCTTTGATTTGTTACTTGGTAGTTGGTATGGATGTTAAATAGCGCACAAGGTTTATTGAAACAAATATTTCAAGAAACTAATTGGAAACGATCTATAGAATAGAATTATTTCAAATGCTTTATTTACTTACAAACCCGGAACTTTACCTGACAAGAGGTTAACGAGGTTACATTTTATTAAAAAACTAGCCGATACCTACGATTTCGTCTGCATTGCTTATACATATATTGTTATTATATGAGGGGAGGTCCAAAAATTCGTGAAATGGAAGGGTTTTAAATAGAATGAAAGAATAAATCTATTTTTCCTTTTCAATAATTATGATCACCCATAAGCTGAATACATTTATTAGAACTATGAACTGATTTTTCTAAACCATCCTAAAAAATATTTTTAAATCCTTTGCCTTAAAATGAGCCACAATTGCATCCTTTATCCCATTGTCGTCGGAAAATTTCCTTCCCCTTAAGTCATTTTTTACATTGGGAACCAAATAAAAATAACTGGGGACCAGATCTGGACTGTAGGGTGGGTGGACTAGTGATTCGAAGCCATGCGTGTGAAGAGCAGCCATTGCAACTTTGCTCTTGTGAACCGGTAGGTTGTCTTGCGAGAGCAACACACCCTTGATCAATTTTCCTCGACGTTTTTCCTTGATGGCATCCTTTAATTTTTCTAGTATCGCTGCGTAGTATTCTTCGGTTATGATCCTTCCCTTTTCTTTGTAATTAATCAGTATTATCCCTTCACAATCCCAAAACACAATAGCCATCAACTTTCCAGCCGACTCCGAAACTTTGAATTTCTATGGCGGCGGTGTACCCGTTTTATGCCATTGCATGGACTCTTGTTTCGACTCAGGCTTAAAGTGATGAACCCATGTTTCATCTCCGGTAACAATCCGCTCCAAAATATTTGCAGGTTCGTCTCCTTAAAACTTCAAAAATTGTTTTGACGCATCGACGCGCTGCTGTTTCTGAAGCGGCGTGAGCATTCTCGGTACCTATCTTGCACTGACTTTTGTCATACCCAGGTGGTGTAATGTATGATTCGCAAAATTGTGGTATCTGATACTCTGACTTATGCAGATAACTGTTTTTTCTTCAAACGGGTGCCCTCCAGTACAATTTTTTCCATTTTTTCGACGAGTCTGGTGTGGTGGCCTCAACTGGCTTTATCATCCGTTTGGATGATATAATGGTTATCATGACATTGGATGTTTTAATGTTGGCAATAAGCTAACTGGTTCAGAATCTTTTAAAGAGGATTTAAAGCATGAGATTAGATAAATAACTATTAGTGTACTTGTGTACTTTATAAGTTTTATCACCTGCAAGCATCAACCTTGCCTAACTTCTTTGAAATGTATACATATTATATTATTAAAAATTATATTATGTTATATGAATATAGATATTATTAATTTAACATTAAAAAAACTTACAGCCAAAACTGGTGGTTCCAAATTCAAATCAATCGGGTTCATTACGATAAACACTTGCTGATTTTTATGTGTTAAGCCATTTGGTTCTCGTAGTGCAGCCTTACAGTAGTACTGCACCCAGCCATGTGTGCCGAGAAATGTTGATGGAAGCCCCATGGGTAGACCCAGTTTAAATGGAAAACTGTGTATACCGGGAGATAGAATTGATGTACCATGACCTAAGGATACAATAATTATTGATGTGTTAAAATATAAAAATAAAAAATAAAATATATTAGAAGCCTGTAAATGTCCCACTGCTATGAAAAGTCTTTTTCATTAATATAACAAATTAAATTATGTTGTGAGAAATGTAAAATATTAGTAATGCCTAAACTTTGAAGTGATAAATTTTTTAGACTTCTAAAGTAACATTCTGTTCAATTTGTTGAAGTTTAAGAAACCACAATCTTATCCGATTAATAGTTCTGTAAAAGAAAAAGTAATTAAAAGACCACTAACCTGGTTCACCTAAGAGGCGCATTCTAAAGTCAATGTAGTTTTCCTTATCAAAGAGCCTCTCATGTCGGCCAGAGCCCACTCTAACTACTCCTTCACCAATCACATGAAAGTGTAGTCCTACAACAATAAATAAATAAATGCCTCACACTCAATAGGTCTCATTAGGATTTCCTCATAATTGCTACAAGTATGTATGTACATATAAATATTTCTAGTATGTATTTATGTAAACAGTATGTATTGTATGGAATTTTATATATAATATTTGATTAAATAATAATCTTTCAGTATCTGACCACTATTTATAATAATACTACTGTATGTTTTTTTAGCCTGCTTTATGACATGTTTACTCACTACCGCAGGTTGGCTGAAAAGATCTCTTTTAGAGATAAGTCCTTCATGATCACAAAAATTGTAATTTATCTACCATTTTTTTAAGTGCAATAAAGAATATAATTATATACTCCTTTGTGGGAGGGCGTGAAACACAATACAAATACAAATGTAACCCCTAAAACAATATTATCATGACTACTCAAACATACACTATTTATTTAAAAAAAAAATTGAAATTATATGCAGCATCACTTAATAAGGATATTTTGTTCTAGAGAGGGACTAAAACACACTTTTATGTTATACACTGATAGATTAACCAAAAGAAACCTAAAGAAGAAGCCTAGAAGAATGTAGAATACTATAAGATATATACACTGAATATATTTGTTAGTGGCAACTTTGAACGCTACGATTGAACTTAAATATTACTGAGCCAACTAACTCTGCTTATAAACAACAATTATTTAATAACTATATTCAGAATGTTTCAGTATTATCACAGTTTAAAATTGGACTGGGGTAATATTTTATTATTATACAGCTGTGTTTGTAAATTGTTAGATTCTGATATTTGAAATAAAAAAAAGTATATAAAATATAAAAGAAAAAAAAAATGTGTGCAATCAGTAATTGATTAGTTTCAGTTGACAAATAAAAATAATTTAGTGTGGAATTACTTATATTTTTAATAGAGCTATAGAAATAAAATAAAGAGCTATGGAATTAAAATAAATGAAATAAGATATTGGAAGTGAAACTTGAATTGGCTATTTTTTAGTTAAATAATTTATGTTTGTATTATGAACTTTAAATTAATTTGTTTTCACTAAAATACAACTTAAATAACCATTATAATATAATTATAAGTATGTACATTAGAAAAAGAATGCCAATCTGACCTCACATCCCACATATCTATCATAACACTCAAGGTTAAAATACAAGATTATAAAGAATGTATAGCCAAATCAAATTTTCCATAAATACTTACCTAGAACTGGGGTGTCATCCTGCAGTTCCATTAACACTTTACCCGAGAGGAACTGTCCAGGGAAATACAGCAAAGATGTGTTGTCGAACACTATTAGGAACTTTAATAGTTTTCTTGGCATTTTGACTGGGTGCAGTGGAGACAGCTACTTAAACTACAACATATAGTCTCACTTAGTACTCATATTTCACTAGTATTCATATTTAACCCACAGTTAAATTACACTGAGCAAAATTATTTCAAGAACTATTGTTCAAATATAATTATTTTTGATTTTTCAATGATAAAAGTTGTTTATCTTTTCAAACCGAGAAAAAATAGAATTCTGAATAGCAAATTAACACCAAATATGTCATTATTTTATTAAAATTCTCAGTATGTCGTAGGCCGAGGATTAAGTAATATCTTTACGAAGGACACCAAGTTAAGAGAAAATTACCTTGAGCAAATTATATTACTATTTTATACTCCTTCAATCGACGTCTATATTTTTTTAAAATCTCATTTTTGTTTTAAAAATCCTATATATAAAAAAGTTGTAATAAGAAGTTTCACAAACTATTATATTAGCTACTCAATACCTACGCTATGTATTTGACAAGTATTTGAAACTTTTTATTTTGACATTACGATTTACGTGACAAATACACGGAGCAAACAGAGCATACACCATAGTACTTTTTGTCACAAACTTCACATAATGTACTTCTTCAAAGGGTCTCCTTCAAAATGCATTTATTTATTAAAAATATATACTTTATAATTATTTTAGTTTTTATTTTAATTACAAAATAAATAAATAAATAAGCAATAATAAGGCAACTAGCAATGTTTGAAAAACGGAATCACTAATCTCTAATCTGTGGCTGTCAGTTATAGTTAAAAAAACGGATGTAAATAATAAAATATGAATGTGTTTTTCGTATTATTTTATATTTAAATTACGTTAAATATTTTGTTAAATATCAGTTGTGGTTGGAGTCATTCATTAGTTTATTGGTGTTTAAGAAACCGTTTATGAGAGTGAACACGAAAGAAATAAATTTACTATAGTTACACTTACAACAACAATGGTACAATATTAATTGGAACTTCTTCGACAAATAAATAATAATTACGATAATCTTTTTTTAACACTTTTGAATACTAGGCCTAAATAGATATATAGTTAAAATGCCTAGTGAAATGATAACACTTCAACTCGGCCAGTGCGGCAATCAAAGTAAGAATTTAGTCAATAAAATCCAGTCAAGTTGGAATCAATAATTACATTTATATTAATAAATCATTCAAATTGCAGTTGGTTTTGAATTTTGGAAGCAACTATGTATAGAACACGGAATATCACCAGAAGGTATATTAGAAGAATTTGCATCAGCGGGCTCTGATCGTAAAGACGTGTTTTTTTACCAAGCTGACGATGATCACTATATCCCGAGGGCTGTTCTACTGGATCTAGAACCTCGAGTTATACATACTATAATGAACTCTCCTTATGCAAAGGTAATTTTTTTTTAACTTCATCAACATTGTCTAAAAAAAATTACTTTTTTAAAAATTGCTGATAGAGTTAACAACTAGACATGGGCGTTTTCGGTTTTTAGATCAAACGGCTACGTAGCCGATATTAAGTTTCCATATCGATATTGAAAACCGTTTTCAGATATCGATATCAGTAGTAACGTTTTGCTATCAATTGCGTAACATAAACACAAACCGAAACAAACGCAAACTGTTGAACATAAAGGTTAAAACAGTTTAAATATAAACTATAACAAGTTTATATCAAATGTTTTGAAAAACTACCTCTTATGGTTATAAAATATTAAGTATTATAGTATTATTATAATTTTTAATATTTTATTATAATAGTTATTATGCATACTTCAATAAAACTAAAAATGATTCGTTTCACAAACTTTTTCTTAAATACACACACTATTTTATTACGGAAATTAAATAATCATAACCATAAAAGAGTAAAGACTCGACTTTATTGGTTAAACTTGTAGTTATATTTTGCAATGTACACAGTTGCAATAAAACCGCTAAATCGGATTGAAAACCATATTCGCCTCATCTCTTTTATTCAGTATGAAGTTACCGTTATAAGAAAGAGATGCAGATAATATGGTTTTAGCTGTCGCGCCGCTCTTAGCCGTTGCGCACCCGTGACATATCGTCACGTTTATATATATATATATATATATCTAGCTTATAGTACATTTATGAATAAGGTCGTAAAGGTTTTGAATGACTAAAATTATAGCTTATCTGACCAAACTTTCTTTCGATTTTTATTTATTTTATTTTAAATGTGCTATAAATTTAAGTTATATGTTTTCCAGTTGTATAATCCTGAGAATGTATACCTGTCAAAGCATGGTGGAGGAGCAGGTAACAATTGGGCTTCTGGTTTTGCACAGGGTGAGAAACTTAACGAGGAAGTATTTGATATTATTAACAGGGAAGCTGATGGCAGTGATAATTTGGAAGTAAGCATATTTATCTGAAACAGTTTTTTAGTCAACTTCATATTTAATGAGTAACAATTTTTCATTTTTCAAAAGAAAAAAAAGGTTTTGAATTAAATGATTCCTTATTTCACTAAAATTTGTAAATGTGTCTACCAGTTTATTTCTCTAGTGATATAATTATGTCTTTTAAATAAATTTACATGTTGAATTTTTATAAAAAAATTCTAATAACCCAAATTAACTTAATCTAAATTACAGATATTGGTATCGCTCAATGTTTTTTTTATACAAATAATGTAATTGTGAGTTGTATTGGTAAAAAAAAATATTTCAGGGGTTTGTGCTATGTCACTCAATAGCAGGCGGTACAGGTTCGGGTATGGGGTCCTATATACTTGAACACCTGTCAGACAGATTCCCCAAAAAACTTGTACAAACCTACAGTGTCTTTCCTAACCTGGATGAGATAAGGTAAGGCTAAAATATTTATGAATTAATTTAATTTTCGTACATTATCGTGCATGTAAGTGGCCTAAATGTCGGACATTTTTCTAAAGAAATAAAAAGTTTAAATGCGCCCTCCTCCGTTATCCTTATCAGTATAGGTCAGGGATGACGAATCTTTAAACATCAATGTGCCATTTTTTCTAAACAGATATTTACTGAGATCATAGGCATGCCATCAAATAATTTTGACTTTATCCCTTGTTAGGAAAATAATAAAAATAATAAATTGTATCAATCAACTCAAAAGTGTTTACCCTCCGTCAGAAGTGCATATGACAAAAAAATCATTGATCATTGATCTATAAAAATACCCTAGATGCACAGTCTCATACAAAAGTAACGCTTAAAAGTGTCAGAAAATATTCTCTAAATAACAAAAGGACTTATGTTCATGACATGACATACTTTTTTGGAAATTCAACCTTACGCTCATAACTTAAAGTTGTATTTACAAAGCAGTGTACAAAAAGCAATAAAAATTATTGTATATAAGACAGAAGTTTGCCAGTAGGACAAGGCATGAATTGAGTCGAGTATATTTTTACACTTTATATTTTTTATACATTAACTTAGTATTTTAAGTTTTTAAAATTTATATGTATTGTGTGTTCTAAACAAATATGTTTATACTTTTGTAATAATTTACTTTTTATTACTTTAGCCCCTTCCTCCAACTTAGTAATGCGGTTATCAACAACACGTTTATGTAAACAGAACAAAATTCGTTGTTATCATTTGTAATCGTTCTGTGAAAAGTTCCGGTATGTATCTATATACTAAATACATAAAAGGACAAGAAAAAATAATAATAATAAAATCGACTCTACTACTCTCTATACTCTTTGATTGAAATTGAGCACATAATGTGTGCTCTATTGTCGGACGTTTTTGACACGCTGATTGTGTATGTACTAAGGTTTTTTTATAGATCAGTGTCATCAATCAGGTCATCGCGAACCCCGCACCCCGATGTTTACACCCACAGGCTATGCTAAAAAATTTAACAAGTGCGAGTCGGACTCGCCCATGAAGGGCGCCCATATATGATGTTAACATCATATAAAAGTTCTTGTAGTTCGTTTAACTTTGATCGATGTTTTAATAATAGTGTATTTTTTTTAATAAAAAAAAAACTACTTACTAGATCTCGTTCAAACCAATTTTCGGTGGAAGTTTGCACAGTAATGTACATTACATATTTTTTTAGTTTTATCATTCTCTTATTAGAAAATTTAGAAGTTACAGGAGGGGGACACATTTTACCACTTTGGAAGTGTCTCTCGCGCAAACTATTCAGTTTAGAAAAAATTGATATTAGAAACCTCAATATCATTTTTGAAGACCCATCCATAGATACCCTACACGTATGGGTTTGAAAAATTTTTTTTTGAAAAGTTTCAGTTCGCTCTATTTTTGTGTGAAAATCGTAATGCGGTTCACATAATACATCTACTTACCAAGTTTCAACAGTATAGTTCTTATAGTTTCAGCAAAAATTGGCTGTGACATACGGACGGACAGACAGACAGACATGACGAATCCATAAGGGTTTCGTTTTTGCCATTTAGCTACAGAACCCTAAAAAGGTAATCACTTCTAGGTATCGATATTACTCCATAATTATCGGATGAAATTATCTCCCAATTGTATGCCCCCCTTTTTTCTTAGTGCATTATGAATTTCGTGATCGGTGACGTGCCAAAAATATTGTGTCGCGTGCCAACAAAGGCACCCCTGGTATAGGTTAAGTACAGTAAAGATGTGAGTGCCATTTTACATTCCGCAGTGACGTGGTGGTGCAGCCGTACAACTCGCTGCTGACGCTGAAGCGGCTGACGGAGAGCGCGGACTGCGTGATGGTGCTGGACAACACGGCGCTCAACCGCATCGCCAGCGACCGCCTGCACATACAGAACCCGTCCTTCGCGCAGATCAACACGCTCGTCTCCACCATCATGAGCGCGAGCACCGCCACGCTCCGGTAATCCGCGACAGCTCGGCAGGATGGATCCATGGACGCTTCCCTGTCGAAAAACTGCAATAGCATCCGATAGAATGCGACAATAGCCGCATAGAAACTAATTATATGTTATTGGTTTATATGCGGTTTTTGTCGCTTTCTATCGGATCCTATTGGAGTTTTTCAATAGGGCTGTAACTCTTTCATATTAAAACTACTGAACCTGGTTCCAATGAAACTTGACATGGAAATAGTTGAAGATTCAGATTAAAATATAGACTTCATTCGGATATTTCCACAGGATATAATATATAATTCATAATAATCGTAGTATAACTATAATTTTTTTTGAAGATAATTTAAAAATCGGGACTTTTAAAAAAAATCAACAAAGTTTACATATTCATATTGTTACGATCGATCGATCGAAAGCTTTTTAAAGTTATAAATGTAACTACTTTTTAAAATTATAAATTTAACTATCTATTCTTATTTTGTTATAAATAAACTATACTTAATCATAGTATTATAGCCATATTCAAACAGTTTTATTAATGATTCCGTCAGAGCATAACATTAAAATGCTTGACTTAAACATGTCCCATACATAGACGACGCGTTGGCACAGTGACTGGCTTATGCGCTAACGGTCGCGGGTTCGATCCCCGCTCATGGCAAATATCTGTATAGGCCATACGGATATTTGTCGTGATCTGGGTGTGTGCTCGTGTGTTGTGTGTGTTTCCGGACACGGGATAAACATCCTACTGGGGGCCGTTGAGTGTGAGACGTTTATTATTATTATACAAGGCTACTAAGCCGGCGTGTCTGCGGCAGGTACCCGTCGTACATGAACAACGACCTGATCAGCCTGGTGGCGCCGCTGATCCCCACGCCGCGCCTGCACTTCCTCATGACGGGCTACACGCCGCTCTCCGCCGACCACGAGCTCAGCGCCGTACGGACACTATACGACTACTCTACACTACGGTTATTTCCACTTTGACACGTGGCAATTCTCTACACTTATCGGGAGAGATCGGAACTACAAATGATACGAGATACATTGCTGCATATTCATAACAACTCACTAGGATATTATAGTCTACATTCTAAAACCTTTTAAAACAGTAAGTAATGTAAATCAGCTGCCAAAATATCATTTTTTACAGTAGACCTATGAATAACACAGATGTAGCTTTATTTAATTATTACATCGCATTACTAAAACATATACATTACAGACAATTAAATCCCGACAATCATCCCGACATCAAGACATCCCGAGTGTCAAAGTGGAAATAATCGTACTGTACTCTAATATAACTAAACTTTAATTTGTTTGTTTATCTGTTAGGTATTCATTTCGAGATCTATTGGAATGACTTAAAAATCTATTTGGGTTAGAAAATCTAGTCATCAAGTTCACTTGATGACGACACATATATTTCAGTATAGCCTAGCAACACCTAGACTTACGAAGCGAATAAGTGGTCTTAGGTCGAGTCTCCACTAGAGCGGAGATGTGCGGAGATGTGCTTTAACAACCAATAGAATTTCGTTCAGTGGTATCCACTGAAGCGGAAGGGAGACGAGGTGTGTGAATAACGAAATTCTATTGGTTGTTTAAACACATCCCCGCACATCTCTGCTCTGGTGGAGTTTCGGCCTTAGATGTCGATGCGATCATATACGAGTTATTATGCCTATAAGCATAGACAATCATAAACTATAAACATATAAATAACAAGCTAATACATTGAATGTATAGACGAATTGGCAGTTTTATTTTGTCGTAATTTTTTTAAAAAAAGCCTATCAGTCAGCAGAGTTTATATCTTTAAATGTATCTAATTTGTTGTCAGGCACCGAAGATACGAAAGACTACAGTATTGGATGTGATGCAAAGATTATTGCAGCCAAAGAATATGATGGTATCACTTAGTCCCGACAGAGCCAATCAACACTGTTACATATCTATCCTCAATATAATCCAGGTACAGTAATTTTAAACTATCACTTGAATATTCTAATCGCAGTATTATTGTTTCTAAGAATAAAAATATACTCTTCTTAAGGTCTTATTAGAGAGTATAATAAGTTCCAATAACTATTTTATATTAATTTAGCGTTTTCTTGTAGGATCTGTTTTTGGGTTTCGAGTAATTATTATAACGTACGAGGTGTGGTCCAAAAGCAATGATAATCAATATAAAAGAGAGTCATTATGGTTACAAAAATAATTTATTTTGTACATAGTATCTTAACAAGTCAATACATTTAGTCCATCTTTTTTCTAAACCTAGGAATCCCCTAGAAAAAAGTTCTTTGTCTTGATTGTCTCTACGACCATCACTTTGCTAAAGGCTTTAATTTTTTTACCTCAGAGGTGTTCTATGAGTCCAGGAAAGAGGTAAAAGTCACTGATGGCTAAATCTGGTGAATAGAGTGGTTGTTGTTAAGTACTTCGAATCCAAATTCTTGAACGGCAGCTATCGCAACTGCGGCTTTGTGAGTTGGTCTGCTGTCTTGGTAAAACAGAACTCTAACCCACAGTTTGCTGCGTCTGTTTTTTTTGTTAGCCTTCCTCAATTCTTATTTGGTCTGCATTGTGTGAGACAGTAATAGTAGCTCCCTTTTCCAAGTATTCCACTATAATTATATCTTCAGCGTCCCAAGAAATCGACGCCATACTCTTTCCAACCGAACTTGACACCTTGAATTTCTTCGGCGTCAATAGATGATCAAATTCTCGGTACCTCACGCGCAGAGACGTAAGGATTCCTTTGACGGCTGGTATTTGAGATCCCTGTATTCTCAGCTATATGTTTGATGGTCACTCTTCGATCTACTATGGCCGTGTTCCGATATATACTGGGGCACTGCAAGGTGTGACGTCATTTTAGTATACTGCGAAGCCGTTCCTTTTTAATTTCCTATACTGCGCTATAATGGTTACTGTTTATAACGGAACGCAGTCCAGTATACTGGACTACTATTATCATCCTCATTTTACGACTTTTTTTTCAAATGAAAATATTTATCATGTACACGTTTTCTATTCAACAAGAAAAATTATTATTTGAATATTGTTGACATTTTGAATAATAATATTAATTAATAATAATGACAATCATTCGCGCTGTCATATTTTTGATCACGTGATCACAGTACTGAGCAGTACTGAGAGCACCTCGAAAGCTCCAGTGTTCTCAGTGCAAAAATGGCGGCGATTCATGACGTCATATACTGCGGCAGTGTACTGGCAGTCTATAACGGAACGAATTTTCAGTACTGAGAGCACTGGGGCAATGCTCTCAGTATATATCGGAACACGGCCTATAACAACATTTTCGACTTTTTTCACGTTATCTTTAGTGAAAGACGTTCACCTTCAGGGGATATTCTGCCAAGCTTAAACTCTTTTGCCCAACGTGCAACTGTGGAATATGGAGGAGCAGAGTCCCCCAATGTTTCCACCAATTTGTTGTGTCTTTGGAAGACATTTTTTTTAAAACAAGATCACAGCTCCAATTTGTTTTTTTTTTTTTTTTTTTATTTTGTTGTTATCTCTTCGACGGTTCGTATTCAAATAAATGCACCTCCCAGAAATTGTTGTTTATTTATATGATTTTTTGTTATGTTGACCTAGTAAGCTAGCAAAATTTTTTTTATTTTAATGCGAACTGGAAGTAGATGATTACTTTTGGATCACCCCTCGTATGTACATCGGACCGATAACGTACGACCCGGTCCCGCTAGACCACAGTAATCCAAGTCGCGTCTGTGCGCAGGGCGAGGTGGACCCGTCGCAGGTGCACAAGTCGCTGCAGCGCATCCGCGAGCGCAAGCTGGCGTCGTTCATCCCGTGGGGGCCCGCCTCCATCCAGGTGGCGCTGTCGCGGCGCTCGCCCTACGTGCACGCCTCGCACAAGGTCTCCGGCCTGCTGCTCGCCAACCACACCAACATCTCCTCGGTGAGTGCCGCGTGTGACGTGTGACGAGAGTTGTTAGACGCGTGACGTGTGACGTGTGACGTATGACTCGCGACGTGCGCTGTGTGACCGCTCCCCTCGCCCGCAGCTGTTCGACCGGTGCCTGCAGCAGTTCGACAAGCTGCGCAAGCGCGAGGCGTTCCTGGAGGTGTTCCGCAAGGAGCCCATGTTCCAGGAGTCGCTGGAGGAGTTCGACGAGTCGCGCGCCGTCGTAGACGAGCTGGTGCGCGAGTACCGCGCCGCCGCCACGCCCGACTACGTGCACTGGAACCCAGGTACGGGAACCTCCCTACTATGTCTCTACATAACGTTAACATACATATCATACTGGCGGACTGCAAGTCTGAGAGAAAAGTTCAACATGAATGTTTGTTTTTAAATTGAATGCAGACTTCAGAAGTAATATTTATGATTTTGAAATTGAAAATCTTTTAATTTGTTTATAGATTAAATTTTTTTATAATAATTATTTCTATAAGCAAATGCATGTCAATAAATTTTTTAAATTTAAATTAAACAAAGATATTAAAATAAAAGTACAATATTATGCTACTTTACCTTCGAAATACCTACATTGCTATGTCATACAAAAATTGATTTTGTAAATAATTATATTTATAAACACCGTGATTAAAAACACACATACTAAAAGTTTGTAAACCTACATAAATTTTTCAAATCGTTTTCTTTACCATTAACACATTAATTGCCACCACAATTTTCATAATGTTCATTCATATGACAACCGTTCTGGTGTAGTGGTGCGAGTAGTCACCTTAACGCCAGCTGTCGCGTTTTTTATTCTCGCTCGGGGCGGATATTTGTTTTTGGACTGGGTTTATGTCCTGTGGGGTCTCGCATACCTTATCCTATACTGAGTCTCGGAGAGCAAGTATAGTCTTCGGTCCCGGTTGTTATAGGCACTTGATAGCGATCGTTCCTCATGGTCAGGAAATTATCCGCCGACCCGCAAATGGAGTAGCGTGATGGATAGTTCAGATGATTCATATGCCGCAATAAATTTAGGGCAAGCACAGGAAGAGAAGTTGACTTACGTTATTGTCAAACTCAAGTCAAACTAGAGTTACAGTATTTATCACCTAGCAAACTTAGACTTGCAGAAAAAAATTCCCATTCATATTTAGAACAGATATTTGACAAAAAAAATTCTTACAGAACGCAAAAAATCTAGTATCTAAATCAGAGTTCCCCAAACTTTTTTGTGTCGTAGACCCCTTGCCATGTTTTTCCGTGTTGGGTAGACCCCCTACTTACCTGATATTGATTTCCTGTAAATTTCTAACTGTAGTGAAGTTTAGTGTTAAAAACTTAAAGTAAAAACACATGTTAATTTATACATTTATTAATTGAATTTAAATTAAAACTACTCAAAATAAAATTTTGTATCTGTTATGTAAAATATACGTAACATTAAATAAACATAAAATAAATGGCGTCAATTTTGTAAGGGTTAATCTTAAATCTCCTCGGCTAATGATGTCCAGTCTGTTTCTTTTTTTCGTTAGGAGATACCAACATCCTACAACTTACATAATTTTATAAACATATATAATCATTTTTTTACTTCATAGGTACTTTTATAAATAATGTATATGTTTTGATATTATAAGATAGTATGATGTAAGTAAATAGGTACTATCAGTGTATGTGTTGAGATCCACTATCGTGGACCCCCATTTTCATTTCATGGATCCCCAAATTTTTTTTCGCTGACGTAGACCCCTTGCAGGTTGTCATAGACCCCTAGGGGTCTATATAGACCACTTTGGGAATCACTGATCTAAATCTATAATTTATAGATAGGTTTGCTTTATATATTGTCACTCGTACTCGTTGTACTCTCGGCTGACGGAAGACATTTTTCATACAATACAAAAGTAGTAAAGTTTTACGGACCTCTTTAAAATTGCAGTTTGAATGAAAAATATTGCATAGTTATTGAGCGTTGCCGGCATAGTGATAGATGATAGAGATTGGCCTAAACACGCTTTGCGTGTCGGTACTCGGTGGCAGTGAATGTGTTACAGGCACACATAGTAATCTCAACAATGCTTTTGACAAACTTATATTTTACAAATTATTTACAGTTCTAACTACTTATCATGTTTTTTATTTTATTTTAAATATTAATAATGGTAAATTTACTTTTCAGAGAGCAGTCAAATATAATAGTGGTGAGAAATATTTCGTAAAAAGAAAAGTACAACAAAGTATTACTTATTTCAAGAATTTAACCGTGGAGGTTTGAATCTGTTAATAATTGTGCCATTTATTACTATTAAAAAAAAACTTTAATTTTCGGAACATTGTTTTAACTTGCATATAAAAGACAATCACTATTATATGTACAAGTTAGCTTTTGACAGATGCAAATTTTTCTGATCGACATAACTTTGCAATGACGAACATATTATTTTCTTAATTTAAATGATTTTAAAAATTGTAAAAATATTAAAAAAAATACATATAACATAAAAGTCTCTAAAGATTTAAGCGTCTTCCGAAAATGTTAAGACTTTTCATTGCTTCAAAGTAAAATTTAAATAGGAACACTGAAAATAATAGACGCTTGTACAATGTTACAACGGTCGAAACAAAATTCCGTCCGACTGATTCATCATTACAAAGTTATGTCTATCAGAAAATTTACATCTGTCAAAAAGATCAAGCTAACTTGTACAGGATGAAGATTAACAATAGTTTTGTAATTAATTCTGCAGTTTAATAAAATGATCATTTTAAAGATGTCAAATAGGATACAGCAGGAAAATAAAAAGACATTATGTGTTTTATTATCAAGATTTATTTATTTGAATAACTCACATCTCTTAACATTCCTTTTCAGTTTTTACACTCATGTCTAATAACTTGTGGTTTGTACAATATATCAATTAATGTGCAAGAAGCCTAAAATACATGTTAATGTACAAAGTCATGTATATAACAATTTCTCATTGTTTTTTTTTATACTAAATAAAATTTAATAATTATTTACTGTATTTTATTTATATACTTATTGTGAACTTTTATAAACATACTCACTTCTTTTATTCTCACAAAAGAGTTATGTTTGTTACAATCACACTAAGCTTTTTCTACTTT
Organism: Euphydryas editha; assembly: GCA_036937285.1. Classification (NCBI taxonomy): domain Eukaryota; kingdom Metazoa; phylum Arthropoda; class Insecta; order Lepidoptera; family Nymphalidae; genus Euphydryas; species Euphydryas editha. The sequence continues at coordinate 2,675,548 of JAUPFZ010000003.1, forward strand.
ATGATGAAATTCTTAAAAATAATTACTCCACGTTATTCATTTAAAAAATGTAGTAATTAATAGTATTTTCAAGAATTTCACCATAAGTGCCCAATATGTATTTGTATGCTATTAGTTTTATATGATTCTTTATGAAAAAATGATATGAGGTTATGGTTATATTATACACGGTTATATGGTTTCATAAGATTATTTTAAAATGTACATGTACCTAATGTATAAAAATTGTGTAGCATTAGCAGAAAGCTGATTATTTTAATTTTTAATTGTCTATCTCACTACCTAAAATACTATTTTACCTATGCATCAATCAGTCAAATACTAGTACATTAAAATCTTTCTGTCATACATTCCTTATTAACCCTAAACAGATGCAAGCAATAGCGTTGTCTTGAAATGTACTAAGTACGGCAGCATTTGACATGTTTCTGTGACTGTGAAATATATATAGTATTTATATATTATTATTAAGAAGTAAGATAGACAAATATTCACTGAACTGCACATCCATTAGATTTCCTTGTAACTCAAAACCAAATGTACACTGGAGGAAGCAAATTTGAAAGACATGTAATGTTCAATCACTCTCATTCATGCCTCTAATATTATATTATCTAATATTTTATATATAAATATAACAGTTTTTCTTATAAAAGTATATTTTTAATTTTAGACATACAACTACAGATGAAATAGGATCACATTAATCGAAAATGACAAATCAGTGCTGTTTAACATTGATAGGGTAACTAAGACTAAAGGCTTACTCCTGAACATAACAAAATCAGTAAAATAAGGATGACAATACAGCTATGGCATGGTACAATGCACAAGCAGATGAAAATGAAAGCCTCCTAAAACAGCACATCCCTGTATTGCATGATAATAAAATAGTATTGGAATGCAAAATTAAAGGTATGTATGTGGTTTACTATGTGCTGTTTTACTAGGCCACAATAATGGCATGCTGCCTATAGGCGATGGCAAGGCTAGGAGGTCTGGCTAGGAGCCTGGTACTTAGGCTGGATAATGGAGGTCTTTCGCAGCGGGACGGTTTCGGGTGTCGGGATCGCGTCGCCGGTCGGCAGCTTGGCGGGTGCGGCCGGTGCCTTGAATGGCGCTGCTAAATTACTCGGTCGCTGCTTTGCCATTTGATAGTCACCAGAGTCAAAGAACTTTTGCTAAAAACAACAAATATTTACATTAATATACTTATTATAGTGTAAAATGTGAGCACTCCAAAACTAGACACCTTACAGTGGTCACAGTATACACTGTGACCACTGTAAGGTGTGACGTCAATTCAGTATACTGTGAAGCAGTTCCTTTTTAGTTTGCTATATTATGCTATACTGGTTACTTTTTAAAATGGAACACAGTCCAGTATACTATCAAGTGCTGTATCCCTGTTTTCAAATGAAAATATTTATCTCGTACACTTTTTCTCTTCAACAAGAAAAATTAATATTTGAATATTGCTGACATTTTTGAATAATAATATTAATTAATAATAATAATAACAATCATTTGTACTGTTATATTTTTTTGTCATGTGATCACAGTACTGACAGCACCTTAGCTCGAAAGCGCCAGTGCTCACAGTACAAAAATGGGGGCGATTTATGACCTATTTCTCGATGGTACTGTGGCAGTGTACTGACAGTCCATAAAGAAACTAATTTTTCACCAGTGAGATCACTGAGCAGTGCTCGCAGTGTATATCGGATCACGGCCATAGTAAACAATATAACATCCAATCACCATGATCTTTATACATTATAAGATTTAGAAAGCATGTATGAATCAAACAATTGTTATGCTAGTGACTCTGTTGTGTAATATTGACATCTATGTGAATAAATATTACAAATATGTGTGAAGCATCAATTACCACACAGCATAGTGACATATTGCTTTAAATAATACATTCTATGAAGAGATATTTTTAGAAGTACTTAAAATTATAAATTTGAACATCCTCTAAAATATAATCATATTTTATTCTAGATGACTTGATTGGGGTTATAGGAAATAATGTAAACTAATATTAACAGTTAAACTGTTAGTCCTTTTGCTTTAAAAATAGGTGTTTCTTACTGTTAATGTAAAGCGTCAATAATAATAAGCATTTCAATAAATTAATATCAAAAGAATAGCTTTACATTTAAATTGGCACACATAGTACTACTAATGGGATATATTTACATTTGTTTGAGATTCATTTACATTACTGAAAGTGCTTTGCACTCACTTATATACAAATTTGTATTATTTTATGTGTTATCAGTAAAAAAATTAAATCAAGTATTATTATTATTATTATATATTATTTAATATTTGACTTACTCCTTTAGCCAGCCTTTTCTGTAAGAATGCTGAATGTCCTCCAGGACCTCGACCGAGCATCGCATTTGGAAACTTTGCCTTTAATTTTGCCTCCTCTAATTTTTCTAATTCTTTTGGCTGAAATATATTTGCATATTTTTTATTATTAATAAATTTTTTACATAAAATAACAAGTTTTTAAAATACATATAACCACAGCAGCAATTGTTTAAATATATTTAAGATTTTGAGATACACACAAAATAGTTAAACTGGTTTGCAGTTAACATAGGTCACAAATTAGAAAAATTAAGTTAAAAGAGTTTAATTTAATTTTCTCCTTATCTATCATGACCTTAGACTAGCTATTCTCACTTAGACAATATAAGATAATTTCTATACCAGAAGTAAACATTATCATGACCTTAATCATTAAAAGAGTACTATCTGAAGTAGATAATTATAATTATAGATTTATTTAGACAAGATACAATTAAATAAACAAATAAATCTTACATCTTTTGGTGGATCATTTTGGTCTGGAGAATCACTCATTGTAAAACCTGGAAAAATATTTTTAGGATGTAGTAGTGTAATATATCATTAACCGTCAAAAATTTGTGTTCGGCACTATTTATTTGTTTTATATAGTAAACAAATTTCCTTATTTCTTTGTTTACGGAAGCAAACTTTTGATCGACATCATACAAACACATGCTTTCATTGAATTATATTTACAAAGGATTTTTCGCCAGACCTTCGTAGAAAGGTTTACCTTAATTTTCTTCAAATATTTCAAAGTTTCAAATAATATAACCACGGTTTTGCGCAAAGTTATAAAATAAGATAAATGATAGCTGCAGAAATGTTTTCTATACGGTTAATGACTTACTGTATTGAAAAATCCAATTTTTTTCTGTTAGGTTTTGTTTCAATCAAAGAGTATACAAGTTTTAATAAAATGGCGTTTATAAAGGTGTTGCTACCAGAATTATTTACAGATAACACAAAAAATAAATTGAAATTTGAAATGGGTAAAATTGGGTTGGTATAAATTGAAATTTCCTTTGCTCTATGATTTGGGTCATTCTACTTTTGAGGAGCAAAAAAAATAAAAAAAATAATTTCAATTTTATTCAGGTTTTTTTTATTTATTATATTTATATTGACTGACCCGTTGGCGCAATTTGCAGTGAACCTGTTTTCTGCTCCAAGGGTTGTAGGTTCGATTCCCGCCTCGAGTCTGGGTGTAATATATGTTTATTTATATATGTATTATTTATATATTTATTAAAAAAAAAGTATATCAGTCGGCTGTTACCTAAAAGACAGGCATTAAGTTGCCTGCCTTAGGAACAGACGACCGTGTGTGTGTGTGTTAAGCATATTTATTTATTATTTATTTATTTAAGGAAAATATCAACATAAGTATACGAAACATAGCTCCTTTCTTGTTAAAATCTAAGAAAATAGCAAAAAACTAAAAAAGTGTGTTAACAGAAATGACGCTTTAATATTACAGAAATGACAATATTTTAAATTAATAATACTACTTCAGAAATGTACTCGAGATTTATTTCACATTAAATAATAGGCAAATATGGAATATTAATAAAAACCAAGGAAAAGTATTTCCCAAAAATAATAACAAATTCTAAAAATAATAAAAACGATTTGATGATAAAAATGACGTCACCGAAAGTCATTTCTTAAATAATTATTCAGAGTATTATAAAATATGCATAAAATATAACAAAATGTAAAAAACACAGACAGGAGACTAGAAATAAATGAGATTACAAATTAAGATCGGTTTTTATGTCTTTAAACAAAAATAATCAAAATATATTTTCATCGAAAGATGACGATTGTAAACGCACATGTTTTTTTTTGAGAATTGTGTTTGCTTCATAAATTTGGCACAATTAATGGTTCAATCTATAAATCTTTTCTTTTTAATATATTTTTCGAAGCTTTCATCTAAAGAATTCGATCGATAATAAAAGTTTCGACTACGTTTCAATAAAACTGAAACGGTAACTGGTTTTTTTTTTTTTAAATTAACGCATTAAGATCAGTCGCATTGTAAACATGAGAATCGTTAGCGGACATATCTAATTATGAATTTCTTTGCGTAGAAACGTGTTCAACAAGGCTTGGGTCATCACTTTCAGAATAACAGTACTGTCAATTTTTTCCTGTAGGAAAGAACAACGTCCATTTTGTGTATGAAAGGGAATTTGAGTAGAACTATCTTCCAGAGAAGAGATGGTCTCGATAGTGACTGTGTCAGAATATTCACTGTGGGGCTTTCGTTTTCTGTTATTAATTTGATCTTTTTTATTTATTAACACATTTTCTTTGGCTACAGCTGTGGCATACCGTATTTGGTATTTTTTACTCTATTTTCCATCAATAAAAGTTTTTATTTCAGTAACCTGTTCTCTAATTTCAAACGTCTTCTATTCTTCATCCCTATATTCTTGCCACACTCTGCTCTGGATCTAGAGCTTGATGGTATGGGACTTTCTGTTGGAGTTTCATTATCAATAAAATTTTTAGTCTGTTGACGAATTCGTTCTACGGACTTTTTCTTATCACGGTATCTTTTAGATCTTTCTTTCCACCGCTTTCTTACTGTCCTTTTGGCCCGAGGAGTCAACTCCGAATTTTTTTTAACCCCTGTTCCTTTTTTCGGTTATATCTTTCTCGATCTTTTCTTCTTCGTTCTTCAAGCTGTTCTTCAGACCTCTTAGTTCGATGTCTTCTTATGGCAAGCTTGACTTGTTCTTTACGTTTTTCGCATTTATTTACTACAATCTTCTCCATAACTTTTGTTTTCTCGAGTATGATAAGCTATACTACAGCTATAACAAAACAAAAAACATACATATCTAGATTATTTTAAACATTATGTTTTATATTATATTCCATAACGTTTAACTAATAGGTTATATTTTTTCGCACCAAACAATTATTTTAATACAAAAATCTAATAACTTACATAATGTATATATAATTTAGAAAATATTTACATTATTCTGGGATGATAAATTAAACTTAATTCAATTCAATTACTAATCATATCACTTCGGTGATCTTTTATCATTTCTGTAATCACTATATTAACAGTAGTGATGATCACAGAAATGACAAAATTTTGAATTAACCGCACCGTTAGGTCGAAGTCAAATTTAAACTCGTCTACTCGTATTGCATCGAAAATAGTCCTTTAAAAATTATGAAAACTGAATATTTTAATATATTTTTTTGAATACTTACCTTTGTACAGTCTTAACAGGTATGATGAGCGAACTTTTACACAGTAATACCTATTTAAAAACAAAAGATTTTTTGTTCCAAAACGAAAAACTATACCAAGTACTTTGCAGTTGCAAGGCAAATGACATATTAAAATGTTCCTTTTTTTTTAAATATTAAACCAAGTTGATAATATTACTTGTTAATATTAATTGTTAATTCTAAGGTATTATGATAGTACTTATCAATTTACGATATAAAAATAAAATCATGATAGAAAATAACTACATTTATATAGCTATATCTTAAATCCACAGTTTTTTTGCTGTAGAATAGAATGACCCATTTATATTTTTCATTAGACAGAGTCTGGAAAAGGAAATGAACAGGTTAAATTGGGATATACTGGGTCTATTTTTTTTTTTTTTTTTTTTCACATCTACAGGCTTACATGCGCCTATACCCTTTTCTTTTCATATATTTTATTGTAACATACAGACGTTTTTACTCAGCAAAAGTAAATAAGTACTTAAAACTAGACTTAATATCTCTAGTCCCTGAGACGAGAGTCCAAACTGACCACTTTTATCCTAATATATATACATTTTTTTTTTTACAATACTATACCTATATGTATTTTTTTTTTACAATACTATAACTATAACATGCATTTATTATATTATTCAATTTATATATATTTATAAATATTACATTATTTGTAATTCTCCTATTTTGGTACTCTATAATTTCGGTTTATCTTAATCAGCACCAGCCCCCAGCTGTGCGAGCACATCCTCAATGACTGCTGTGTCTCTATGATGAATTGCCATCTTGAGGGTGTGCTCGAGGATTTCTTTTGTAGTGGCCTCCGCCGCCCTCCCCACGAATCGGCCGATTGCGTCATCCCTGTCGTCGGCGTAGTAGACACAGGTCTTGGTGTGCCTACTCACCGCGACCACCGCATGCGAAACGCTATTGTGTATTCGCAGCCTCTTAGCCCTCGTTTGGATGACAATGACCTCCTCGCTCGTCCGACCCTGCGCCTCGTGAATGGTCATGACGCTCGACCCTTCTCCGGTACCATATCCCCGGCCTATTAACTCCTTTTTCTCCTCTTGTGTGAAGACCAGGTACAGGGTCCGGTTCTGTTTTTCGGGTATTTTAGCGCCAGTGAGCCTCTCCGCACGCAGGGAGTGGACGATGGGGTTCGAGCTGTAGATCCTGTCGTAAACCTCGCTGATGGCAAGAGCGACATCCTTGGGATTCCGATGCGTGCATGACAACTCACATGATATATTTACCGTCAGATTAGGCCTGCTGTATCGCACCTCGAACAGGTTTTCCCTGTCGATGTAAGGCAGCTGATTAATGTCTCCGACAAGGATGACCTCTTTTGCTTCCGACAGTCGGGCGGCCATCACTATGGCACCAAAGTGATTCATGAGGGCCTCGTCCACCGTTAAACGGCTTATTTTTATGCCCTCACGAAAACCATTTACCAATATGGAAGCCATAGGTGCGCACCTTGGATTTGGCTTTGTCGCCATAATGGTGCGTCAGCTTCTGCCTGAGATCATTGGCCGCCTCGACTGTGGTCGTAACTACGACCTCGTTTTCCTCGTCGAAATTGCTGACTATGCAAGTCGTCTTGCCGCATCCAGGAACCCCGTTTATCCATTTCAGTGCTGGTAACTGCCAGGCTCCGAAAACGCTGCCGACTTCCGGATCTCCCGTAATGGTTTTTGCAATCTCGAGTATCCGGTCGCCTAGCATCACTCTCGTGCACCTGGCCACCACCACCACTGGATCCCCTTTAGGTGTATGGAAGGCTTGAGGTTCTTCGTTCTGGCCCTCGGCGTCGACCGCGGCCACGAAGCCGACTGTGGTATTATAAGCAGCCATATACCTTCCCGACATGTTGCCCCTGAGTATTTCGCGGGTGTCGTTATTGTAAATGGCTGCCTCGGCTTCTTCAAGTTCCACTCCCAGTAAGTTTTCGTGGCCATACTGGAAGCTCTGCATGATTTTCTTGCAGGTGGCTAGGCATACATCGCAGTTCGCCTTTGTGATGGCCAGGAACTCGATATACGCATTTTCCGCATGTTGTTGCGGCGTGGACGCTGGTCGTAGCTTTGGTGGTATAACTTGCCGTATGTCGGCTTTTGTCCGAGTGGCCGGTGGCGTTTGTGGGTACCTCGGATTTTCCTCTTTGATGAACCTTTCAAGTGCCTCCGATTGCCGATCTCTTGATACCAATGACCTTGGGGCAAGGTGGGACAGTCGTTTTCCTCGTTTAGGGGAGGTTGTCGCTTGGATAATTTTCGCTATCGCCATCAGACGGGGCTTTGATTTAGATATTGTCTCGTACGGAGTGGGCGACACTGATTCCGCTTTTTGGGCGGTCTTTTTCTGTAGGCGCTCCGAACCACTGAGTACGGTCTCCAAGAGCCAGCCATGCAGGGGGTGAAGATGTTCTGGACTGGGGTTTTAAGTATCCCAGATCCTCCCCCCTGTCTTCGTAAACGATGACCTCGTGAGTTTTCGAGGCCATTAGGCAGCCGTATCTATCAAACACGTTGCCTCTTTCATAGCCGACTCTCATAGAGTCCACACTTATTCTTCCGGGGGTCGCCCCGGGAATTTCACCCCGCCGCTGCAGCCAAGAGCTTGCCTGCGCAAAAGCAGACTCTTCTCCCCACTCGAACAGAGCGATCACCTTGTTTTGCAACCGCACCGTCCGGTAGATCGAGTCATTGTCCGATTTCTGCGCAAGCGCGTCGATCTTAATGCGCTTGAAGCTCGTTTTCTGTGTGCTGCCCTTTATCAGCAGAGCGAACCCCGGCGAGACCACCAGCCGATCCCGCCCTTCGGAGCGACAGAAACTTATTCCGATCCTCTCCGCTTCATTGTCCATGAAGAGGGCCACGCATCTGGTTCTAATGCCCACTTCCCCGCTCCCATTCCCCTCTCTAAGCAAAGATTCTACTGTAACGCTGGGGCCGGGTTGCGAGGGTGCGTTCTGATCAGTCCTCTTCTGGATCAATTTTCGCAGAGCGGATGGAATGGCCTGGATAATCTGGCTCAGCGGTGCTCGGGTTGGGGGCCGCTGAGAGGGAGCTGCCACGACTGGTTGTACAGCTTGTTGGCTATGAGTTTGGACGTTTCCTGTATCTACCGTATTTGATAGTGTGTTTGATGAAGTGTTTGTGGTGGTGTTGTGAGACTGTGGTATTGACCGTGAACTTTGTGGTAGAGCGGTCGAGCCATTTCTTTTCGCGGCTGTCACCACGGCGTGTCTCGCGAATGCGAGAAAAGACGTTCTGTCGGCCTCGTTCTCCAGGATAGTACGGAGTGAAGGTTGGTCTAGTTTTCTCTTGAGCTTAATCTCCAGATCCAACCTTTCTTTGCCGAACCTCGGACATTCTAGCAGAATGTGGATAACTGTCTCCTCGCAATTCGGATCGCAGATACACGAAGGACTGTCCTTCAAGTGAAACCGGTGTAGATACGCCGCAAATCCTCCGTGGCCGGTCAGAATCTGTGTATCGACAAATGTTAGTTTCGCTTTTCTTACCAGCTTACAAGCGGTCTTTGCATCTGGCAAGAAGATTTTCGTGACCGAACCAGTTTCCGAAGAATTGTATCTGTCCTGCCACAATCGGACTGTCTCTTCCCGTATCTGTCTCCTGACATACGAAATTGGAACTTTATCGTAGTCAGGGGCCGATTTTTTCGTAAGAGCCGCCTTTTTAGCCAAATGGTCCGCTCTTTCATTGCCTGGTATTCCTACGTGGGCCTTCAACCAAAAGAACCGCACCGATCTGTTCTCTTCCTGGATCTGTCTGATGCATCTCTTCATCTCTATGGCCAGAGGGTGAGTCGCCAATGGGCTCTTGAGTAAGTCGAGCGAGGATCTTGAATGAAAATGAAATACTGGGTCTATTTGAAGTCCGAGGAGAGAGTCCACACAATATTTTAAATTATTTCCCGATGTTTCGGACCCTTTACAGCGTCCATGATCTCGGGGGACTGAGGTGGCGGGTGTCCGAATAATGAATGAATGAAAAAATGAATTGTACTGTAAAGGGTCCGAAATAGTGTGGAGAATTTACCGGTGAAATATATTTTTTACTTACTTTACCCACTTACCATCAATATTTTACCGGATAATTAACCAAAGTACTGACAGCTGTCAATTTTTTAAATTTTTATAACAAATCAATTATAATACTAAAAGTGCTTCGAGGAATTTTCACTGATGATTTTCTTTAATTTTTACATGTGGAATTTTTTCATTAAATTTTTTTCATAGCAATTTAATTATTATAAAAATTCTAAAAAAAATAATAATGTCTAGACTGACACTGCAAGCTGTTAAGTATCCTTAGGAAATATATTTTACCCGTTAATTAACCAAATAACTTACTGATTACCAACCGGATATTTATCCGCTCGACACACTAGTCCGAAACGTCGGGAAATAATTTAAAATATTGTTAAACTGTAAAGTTTTAAATAAACACGATAAAATCCGATATAGACTTTTAATTAAATGAGTAAAATTCGCGTAAATATAAGAGAACAGTAATAATAATAATAATATTCTTTATTGTACACCAATAAAAGATAGAAATAACAAAAGTAGTACAATTAGAGAAGATGTACAAAGGCGGTCTTATCGCTAAAAGAGCGATCTCTTCCAGACAACCTTTGGGTATAGGACAAGGCAAAGAAAAGCGGTTAAGAAGTGTACAAGAAGTTGTGAAGTAAATTAGAATAGTTAATAATATAATACAATATACATACACGTTCACACACACACACACACACATACACACACACATACACACACACACATACATACATACTCATGTAAACATATATGTAGGAGTTTATATAAAGTAACATACGCATACATACAATCCATACACATTTATATCATTCAAAGATCATAACGACAATCACGACAGATTTAATGACAAATAATGAGCCTTAAGAATATGCTTTTTGAAGCAGAATAGTAATTGGACTTGTCTTATAGTGAAAGGCAGAGAATTCCAGAGATTAACAGATTTTACAGAGGAGTTAGCGTACAAGGAAGAAGTATAATGTGGAGTTTTAAGAATCAGACTTGAGTTAGATCGTAGAGAAAGATCATGGATATCGCAAAGAAACTTAAAGCGTTCTTTGAGGTAGTGAGGTGTGTCAGGATGAAAAAGTACACAGTATAGTAACGAGAGGATGTGAGTATTCCTGTGAAGACGGATTGGGAGCCACTTGAGATGTTTATGAAAGTTAGAGACATAGTCATATTTGCGGAGGCCAAATATAAACCGTTTGCAAAGATTCTTGAGGCGCTCAAGCTTGTTTAATTGCTCCTCATTGAGGTCAAGGTAACATAGCATAGTCAAGAACTGGTAGAAGGAGTGTTTGTGCTAACGCAATATTAGTGGGCAGTGGAAGGAAATATTGAAGCGTTCGAAGTGATCCGACGGCTGCGAATAACTTTCGACTCAACTTACTCAGTTGAGGTGCCCAAGAGAGATGTCTATCGAAAATTATTCCAAGATTTTTGACTTTGTCACTGTACCTAATAGCGGTGTTATTAAAAATGACAGGTGGTATGTGTGACCAATCTATTCGGCCCACTAGTTTTGGACTACCAGAAATAGTAACTTGACACTTTGAGGGATTGATATTTAATCCGTAATACTGGGGCCACACTAGCGGGAAATGCCGTTGACTGTGGCGTTGAATGTAGGTGTGGCCACCACTCATCGCGATAATTTAACAACGGCATTCACGTTGCCGTTGGACGTTGGGCGATAGTTGCGGCCACACTAGCGGGAAACGCCGTTTACTATGGCGATGAACGTAGGTGTAGCCACGACTCACCGGGAAATGCCGTTTACTATGGCGATGAACGTAGGTGTGGCCACGACTCATCGCGATAATTTTACAACGGCATTCACATTGCCGTTGGACGTTGGGCGATAGTTCAAGTGGCGGTACATCAAAGAGATAACCGCGAGAGTTAAGGGGTCTGGCCACCCTGGCGGAACAAAAAATGCACTGTTTTTTTAATTAAATTAATAAATTCGAAACTATGTGCCAGAATATTTTTATTTTTTTACTCAATATCACAAAAGGGCTTCAAAAATAACATTGTAAAATTTTATTTGAAAATATTAAAAAATAAGTGTAAAATAATATAAATTAAGATGCCTGTAACTTGGCCAATTTTGAGTGTTTCGATACGCAACAGGTCTTAAAATGTCCGTTACAGTTCAGGGTTTATTGAAAAAAATAAAAAAATAATCCAGGGTGGCCAGACCCCTTAATACGTTGAAGCGGCCACACAGCACACTACGAACATAATAAGTCATTGTGCACCGTGAGCGCGACGGAATCGCACGTGTTTGTTTCCGATAAATACATACTATGACTATGGAGTGGAGTAACGAAAAAGTAATTACGTTTACGGATTCGAGATTCAAAATTTATAAGAATCGTGCGTCACAAAATGATGCTTAGCGACGAATAACGGAATTATTACCTTTTAAAACAACTTAACCAACAACTTTAACTTTCGGTGAAATAAAGATAATAAAAGATCGAAAAATTATGTAAAAGCCACATTAATTACTTTAATATATTCTTTATTCTTTATTGCACTTAAAAATTGAACAGTAATATAATCACATGTATCATTAATATTATTCCAATTGCCTGAAATATATAATATATAAATAAATGAAAGACACAGGTAAATACAGAGTATGTTGTTTTATTTTTATTATAGAGCCATTATAGCAGAGGGTTCATTAAAGAATCGTCGTTATGTTAGAGATCAAATATTCCTTTACAAAATAATCAATTATATGATAGATTCCGTTTTCTTAGTAAGTAACATCAGTATAAGGTGTCCCCGATTCAATATGAGGAGTTGCGATCGGTTGTTTTGTGTTCCTCTTGTTAAGAGAAATTATACTGCAAATATGTTTTTATTCAGAGCTTGTAACAATTATAATGATAAATTTAATACAGTAGATATATTTAGTAATTGTTTAAAAGAATTTAGGGCGAAAATAAGAGAGGTAGCATTGGTGTAATGTTTTTCCTTAGTTTTTATTATTATTTTTTCTTTGTAAATATGTGTTCGTTTAAGTAGCTTTAATGCTTAACTGCTCAGTATGTATAAATTTTTGGTGGAAACTTTGCTGATTTATGAAATGTTATTGTTGATTATGTTTATATGTTTTAAAAAAAATTTTTTGTTTCCCTAATAAAATAAATAAATAAATAAATAAATAAATTTTGTAAAGTATAAAAATGTTGTTTCAATTTAATTGAATAGATAATAGTAATAATAGATATAATAACTCTTAATAAAAAATGTTTGTCTGTAAAGTCGGTTTACGGACGATAAATAATTTTTACGTGTTGACGTCATAAGAAAACATTGATGATAAATTACATACTTTTATGAACGGAATTGAATTATTTGTTATCACTGAATTATCATTATTTTGTATAACATATATTTATTATATATTATTATTGTTATGCCATCTGCCCATCTGCAAATGCAATATTACTGTCAATCTCAGGTCGTCTGGCAAAACGTTCAATAATATTTATAGATATACATAATTAATACTTATTATTATATGTTTCTTATTTAATCTCAGATAGCCGGGAAGTTGATGGCATGCATATGTTCATGATGACTGACCAGTGACCCGTTGGCGCAGTTTACAGTGACCCTGTTTTCTGCTCCAAGGGTTGTGGGTTCGATTCCCGCCCCGAGTCTGGGTGTAATGTATGTGTATTCATATATGTATTATTTATATGTATATTTATTTTAAAAAAATGTATATCAGTCGGCTGTTACCTAAAACACAGGCATTAGGTTGCCTACCTTACAGACGACCGTGTGTGTGTGTGTTAAACATATTTATTTATTTATTATTTATACAAAAAAAATTACACTCATCAAATACAGAGTTGCGCCGTCAACGTCTATCTTGCTTGAAATTCAAATAACATTAGCGCCAATTTTATCGCCAAGAATGGGCGTTGACGTTGAACTTTCAAGTGTAGCCACTCACTTCATCGCGCTAAAATTATCGGAATGTCTACCGCGATGATAGGCATTGACGTTTCCCGCTAGTGTGGCCCCAGGGTAAGAGCTACAGGACAGACAGTACTGAGTTGTTTGTTAAAATCAAACTTTAATAAAGTAAAATATAGAAAATCCTATTACATTTCACGGAAATATAATTTGATATTTGTGAAAAAGAAATCGAAAGATTACGAAATGCATATTCATAATTCATATTATTTTGCACTCGAACGAAGTGAAAGTACCGAGTAGGGAAATTACCGCGCTTGAAAATGAATTTTTGTCGAATACGTAATAAATGTGTGTGTAAAAAATAGGTGTGTAATAATATAAATTAAGATATTGTTTCATTTCTGTTAAAAAATAATATCTACATAATTATATATATATATATATATATATATATATATAAACTGACCCGATTGCATAATTAGTAGTAGTATTGTTTGTCAGTTAATTGTGTACATCAGTATCAATACTTATTTAAATGGTGATGAAAACATCGAATAAAACATCGATATATCGTTCATAAACTTCGATGTTTTTAACATTTTTAACATCAATGTTTCACTTAAAATACAGAAAAGATGTACAAAGGCGATTTTATCGCTTAAACAGCGATTTCTTCCAGACAACCTTTAAGTAAAGGACACGGTATAGCACGATCGTAAGCTGCCAATACCTCCTAACTCACATTTTTACTGAAATTATTTTTTTGTGCCATCTAGGTTAGCTTTATATCATAATGATAGATGTAGCCACTTATTTTAACTGATAAAATGCAAATAACATGCAATGCAATAACAAAAGTCGTTACACAAATACCTACTATCTACAGCGAAATAGTTTTTGGGCGGAAATACCTCGTATCTACGATTAACAAGTGTTTTTTAATCGAGTATAACGTGTTTTTTTGTGGTCTTCTCAATAAAAGTGAGTATTTTGTTATTTTTTATTAATATTGTGTTAAAATCTATTATTGTAACTAATTATTAGGTACTCGTATAACACTTTAATTATTTCATATTTACTTGACAGATACATTTCACTTCATTTCAGTATTCGCTGATTTTGACTGATGATGACGGAAACTCTAATGTAAAAATTGTATATAAAAATATGATTTTAAATACGTTATGCATCGGAGTATTTTCTGTTAGATCGTGGGTAAAATGCAGCAAGTAGGTATAGAATGTAATACTATCTGTAGTTAAAGATCAATTTTACTTGTACCAATTAATAATTATAATAATATACTTTATTGCACACCAGTCACCACGATACAAACGATGCAATTCACTCATAAAAACATCGATATTTGAACATCGATATTTATATTGTCGGTGGAAAATCACAATTACAAAAATCTGATTTGTGTTTTTTTTTTGTTTTGCTGTGATTAGTGGGATTAATTTTAATTATTTATTAGTTATATATATTTAAATATATACTAGCGGCCCGCCCCGGCTCCGCCCGGGGTATTGCAAATGATATATCATTTTCGTGAGGGATACTCACACCACATACTGGCGTCATCTCATCATCTGCTTCACCACCATGCAAAACCATATTGGTTTGTAGTACATGATATGTATCAGAGATGGCGCTGTATGTGAAAAATGATTTTCCCTGTTTTCCTGCTTTTCTGTTGAAATTTTTTCTGAACCTCACGGAGCCCGAGACCTTTCCAACGAATGCAAAACCGTGGAAATCGGTTCGTGCGTTCTGGAATTATAGCGTCAGAAAGGAAAACCCGACTTATTTTTATATTATATAATTGCGACTATAATTTGAGATTTAAACTATCCTATCTCTCAAGTTGGATCGAACTGCACATGGTGTGCGAATTTTATTATAATCGGTTAAGTGGTTTAGGAGTCCATTGAGGACAAACATTGTGACACGAGATTTATATATATTAAGATATACTTAAGTTTTAACGTTGCAAGTAAATAAAACTTTTCGTGTTTTCTTCTTCAACTTATTATCACAGCAATAGTAACAACAATAAGAATCGCGGGCCAGATTGATGGAACTGGCGGGCCGTAGTTTGGAGACCCCTCTCAAGGAGACATATCTCGTGGAGTATAGCGATGTACATCAGTTTCATTTATGGTCTCTTATCTTCCACTAAATTCCTGTGGATCAGTCATCTTCAAAGATCTCAGGGTATAACGTTTGGACTTCTCCAATCATTTTTCTATGGAGACATACAGACATACAAAAACGCCGATTTACCTAAAGTTTTTATCACATCTTCATAAATTTCCTGTTTTTTTTTTTTTTGGTTTCAATCTGTTCCGTTCAGTTTTCAATTCCGATATATGTTGGTCTACAAGCTTTTCGAACGCCTCTAGACGTTATTTTTATTTATTTATATACTTTATTGCACACTTAAGAAGTACATGAGACAGAAAACAAAAAAATATATGTATTAAACAGAGTGCAAAGGCGGTCTTACCACTGATAGTGTTTTCTTACTGACAACCCCTGTATATAAAGGAAACATTGGTGTCATGACAGGCACACGGTGCAGTAATTCTTTAAATTTAAATATTTCTAATAAATGAACATAATATATCTATATAGAAAAAAAAAGATAAATAATGACAGCATATACAATACACTAAAAACTTTACACGCACACACATACACATACATACTTAAGCATGTGCATAAAAATATTTATATACATAAATAAATAATAATTTACTAAAATTATATATAAATATCATTTATACATAATTAATCAGGCTACGTTAATCAGGCGTCCGTGTAGCTTGCTATTCAGTCTCCGTGCAGCTACGCTATTCGGGCTCCTTTGTAGCTGGGTCATTCTATTTTTGAGGAGCAAATAAATAAAAAATAATAATTTCAATTTTATTCAGGTTTTTTTATTTATTATATTTATTTAAGGATAATATCAACATAAGTATACGAAACATAGCTCCTTTCTTGTTAAAATCTAAGAAAATGGCAAAAAAGTAAAAAAGTGCGCTAACAGAAATGACGCTTAATATTACAGAAATGACAATATTTTAAATTAATGATACTTCAGAAATATACTCGAGATTTTTGTCACATTAAATAATAGGCAAATATGGAATAGTAATAAAAACCAAAAATGGTTGTCTGTAAAGTCGGTTTACAGACGATAATTTTTACGTGATAACGTCATAAGAAAACATAGATGTAGAATTGTATACTTTTATGAATCGAATTGAATTATTATCACATATACCGGGTGTATTTGGAACGCTTGAAAAAACGAAGAGGTATGATAGTGTTGGCATGACCTGACATGATGCAAGTGAAAAAAACGCGAAAGGAATAATTATTTTTTTGCCTCTTTTTATAACTTTTTTCTGCGTAATCCGGTTTGGGAAAAGTAATGAAACAGAAATTTTAAGATAATGCTTTAAAATAATCGTGTTTTAAGAAAATCTGCAGTGTATTTAATTGAATACTACATCGTTACGTACGGTACGTTTACGTTCAAGCGCGCCAACGGCTCAGTGCTGACAAAGTTCAACGCGGCGCGAGGTTAACGTACTCCCACACCACTCGCGCGCTCCCGTATCCGCTTGCGTCTCCGGTGCGATTTATCGCTTTAGTCGTTCATCGTTTTAGTTTTTACAAATAAATTCAATAACAACCTTCCCATTTTTTGTAATTATTCTTATTTTTTATGAGTGTACATGTTACGCCCAAAAACCCGAAAACGCTCATTGAGCGAAAAATAAAGCCCCAACGCGTTGTGGACACTATAAAACACACGAAACACAGAACATACAAATTATGCAAACAACCACAACGCGTTGTGGACTTTCTGTATGGTGGTTTGTTTTTTTCGCTCAATAAGTCTTTTTGGTGTTTGAGCGTAACATACAAACTGCACGCTGAACAATAAACACTGGTACTTATACATTTCATATCATATGAACTTTATTAAACATTAATAAAAAAATATCTTTACGTAGTACTACAAAAATAATAAATGAATACAAACATTGTTTTCTAATATTTACGGGAATTTCACTCATTATAATGAAACTACATACTGGTACAATATTGGTAGTAACAACAAGTTTACCTAAATACCTATTCGCGCGGCCGCGGCGGCCATTTGTAAAAAGACATAATGCCGTCGACTTCCACGAATTCCAGTTCCCGCGCGCCCGCGCCGCTCTGAAGGTTCGTTTACGTTTGTAATATTTTTATACGTTTTTAGCATGCTCTTTCAAGCATACTAAACAAAGCACCAATTTAGCAAATGTGATGTGCTATGCTTATTACCACGCTAAAAATCTGACTTTTATCTATGCTTTTGAAAAAGTATCTAATAAAAATGGCATCGCAAGTTAAGTGGACACAGGATTTGACAATTAAATTACTAAAAGAATACGAAAAAAAACATGCGTGCTTGTGGGATTACTACAGTGAAACTTATAAAAACAAAATCCTTAGAGATAATGCATATGCAAACATTGAAAATAATAAATTTAATTTAATTTTCGACTTGCTTGCTAAATAGCACTGAATGCTCCAGCAAGTGTTTTAAACGAAGCATATTCGCAAATCACGTGTCGCCAGTCGCACTCGCAGTCGGTGACTCGGTGCCTCGGTGGCAGTCGGTACGAGGTTTCGTGAGTGTTGGATGTGGTTTAAACAAAAATTTAATTCACGTATTATTGTTTCGTATTTGTTATTATTATTTTATTTGCACTTTTGAAGGTGTGAAGGACATTTTGTGTTTATTTATGTGAATAGGCGGAACCTTCATTTGTGGTCAGATGAAAATCCACACGCCTACCAGGTTATAGGGCATCAAACCAGATGGTCTGTGAACGTGTGGGCTGGAATATTTAATAACCAGGTACTGGCACCAGTATCTTGCCGGAGCGATTAAATGGACCACGTTATCTCGAGTTTATAAATGACCATATTGAAACAATTTTAGACAATATTCCACTGTGAGAGTATCGGATAACGTGGTTCCAGCATGATGGTGCACCGCCACACGTCGTTAGATCAGTAAGACAGCGTCTAACGGAGTTGTTAGGCGATTGCTGGATTGGCAGACTAGGGTCTCACGCCTGGCCGCCTCGTTCACTTGATCTAACCCCATTAGATTTTTTTGTGTGTGTGTGTGTGTGTGTAAAGGAAAGGATGTTCGATCGGGAGTGTGATACCTTCATCGAAATGCGTGATCGGATTTGCAGTGTTTTTGCGAAGTTGCGAGAAGATTGTGTAGTGGATCCCTCTTTAATGCCCCGACCCAGATTTACATCCATAGGAATGGAGCACAATTTGAACCTCACCTCATTTCACCCGAAGGATGTAAACAGGTAAGTGGTTCTGTACTTTACCTCCGCCCGCGGCGCCGCCTGCTAGTCGGCAGTCGCCCGTCTCGCGGTGAACGAGAGTTCACAGCGTGTATGTATACATGGCGGGTGCGCAAAATAGATAAGTCCTAAAATGTTCGTAAAAAACCGTTTCTGAGATAAATGGTTATATGCATTATATAGTATATAAATAGTATATTATTAGGTTTAAATCTTTTCAAGCGTTCCATATACACCCCTGCAGGCAGCTGTACTCCGGAGTCTGCCGGAGTATGGCGACGTACGGTGCCCCGGTTTGGGCGGATCGCCTCACCGCGAAAAATAAGGCGGCGCTGCGCGCTGCGCAGCGAACAATCGCGGTGAGGGTGATTCGGGGGTACCGTACGGTATCGTGGGCTGCAGCTACTGCTCTAGCCGGCGACCCCCCGTGGGAGCTCGTGGCGGAGGTTCTTGCCGAGACCTACTCATACGTCTCGGGTAGGAGGGCTCTTGGTGAGAACCCCACGTTGGACGGGATCCTACGTGTGCGTCGGATAGGGCAGGAAGCGCTAATGCGGAGGTGGGGGGAGGACCTGGCGGTGCAGCCATATGGCACACGCGTAACGGCTGCCATTCGCCCGGTCCTTGAGCGGTGGATGCGTCGAAAACGCAACGCAAACGCAAACCTTCCGTCTGACACAGATTCTCACCGGGCACGGTTGCTTTGGTGACTACCTGTGTCGGACGGCCCAAAGGGAGCCGACGACTGAGTGTCACGATTGTGGCGCAGCGGTGGACTCTGCCCAGCACACCCTCGAGGTGTGCCCGAGATGGGCGGTGCTGCGTCAAGGTCTGACGTCGGTCATCGGAGGGGACTTGTCGCTCCCGAGCGTCATCACCGCGATGCTCGGCGACGACGAGTCCTGGAAGGCGATGGTCTCCTTCTGCGAGACAGTAATGTCCCAGAAGGAGGCCGACGAGCGGATGAGAGAGGAGGCCGCCGACGTGGCCTCCATCCGCGGGCGACGAATGGGGGTGCGTAGGAGGCGCTACTTAATGCGCCTCCTGTAACGCCCTTGTGCCCGTGTCGGGCCGGGATGGGAACCCGGTCCTGCTAGACACGGCGTCGTCGGGACTGTTCAGAGGTTAGCCGGACAGTCCCCATGGAGGAGAAGTCTGGCCTTTTCGCCAAGGCCAGCCTGTCGCTGGAGGGATCCTGTTGCCTGCAGATCCGGGACCCTCCAATTAAAGCGGCTGAAGGCTCCCGCAGGGGTTTAGTTCCATATACACCCGGTATAATATGATAGTGTGTATTACTTTACATATATATGATAGTGTAGTACTTTTTTATATAGATGATAGTGTGATATTCAAGATTTTCCAATCTGAGTTATTTTGCTAAGAATAGGAATACGATAGGAAAAGTAGGAAATCAAGGGGAGTATTTCAAGTGGTACTCGCTACCAAACAATTGACAAATCACAAAACAGTAGGGGTGTGCGATAATTATCGATAATTCTCAATAATTATCGATAAGTGTTATTCGATAATTTTGATCCGATAATTATCGATAATTTTTCATTCGATAAATATCGATAACTATCGACCGATAATTATCAATAACTTTCGTCAACTATCGATAATTTTTTTCCGATAATTATCGATAATTTTCGCCAACAATCGATAACTTTTCCTTCGATAATTATCGATACCTGTTCATACGATAATTATCGATAACTATCGATAAAACGATTCGATAATCGTCGATAGTAAAATTATCGATATTTTTTATCGATGAACATCCCTACTTCTACCAAACAATTGACAAATCACAAAACAGTAGGGGTGTGCGATAATTATCGATAATTCGCAAATACTCGATAATTTTCCATTCGATAATTATCGATAAGTGTTATTCGATAATTTTGATCCGATAATTATCGATAATTTTTCATTCGATAAATATCGATAACTATCGACGATAATTATCGATAACTTTCGTCAAATATCGATAATTTTTATCGGATAATTATCGATAATTTTCGCCAACTATCGATAACTTTTCCTTCGATATAATTATCGATAACTGTTCATACGATAATTATCGATAACTATCGATAAAACGATTCGTTAATCATCGATAGTAAAATTATCGATATTTTTTATCGGTGAACATCCCTACTTCTACCAAACAATTGACAAATCACAAAACAGTAGGGATGTGCGATAATTATCGATAATTCGTAACTACTCGATAATTTTCCATTCGATAATTATTGATAATTATCGATAAGTGTTATTCGATAATTTTGATCCGATAATTATCGATATTTTTTAATTCGATAATTATCGATAACTATCGACCGATAATTATCGATAACTTTCGTCAACTATCGACAATTTTTATCCGATAATTATCGATAACTGTCGCCAACTATCGATAACTTTTCCTCCGATAATTATCGATAACTATTCATTCCATAACAATCGATAATTATCGATGAAACGATTCGATAATTATCGATAGTAAAATTATCGATATTTTTTTCCGATGAACATCCCTACAAAACAGTTCGCGTGTAGATTGCGTAGCGCCACTGTCTCTTTTACTCGAACGCGGTCCGATGGAGTGTAAGACAGAACGCTTAGGCTAATCGTGCCTCTCTATCGCTTGTTCTGCGCTCTCGCTCACTAATTGTGACAATGATGACGTCATCTTCTTCGAACGGGCACCCCTTCATCAATTTACTAGACGTTATCACGTCAAAAAGTATTTCCCAAAAATAATAACAAATTCTAAAAAAAATAAAAACGATTTGATGATAGAAATGACGCCACCGAAAGTAATTTCTTACATAATTATTCAGAGTATTATAAAATATGCATAAAATATAACAAAATGTAAAAAACACAGACAAGAGTCTAGAAATAAATGAGATTACAATTTAAGATCGGTTTTTATGTCATTAAACACAATAGAATTAAAATATATTTTTATCGGAAGATGACGATTGTAAACGCACATGTTTTTTTTTCAAGAATTGTGTTTGCTTCATAAATTTAGCACAATTAATGGTTGAATCTATAAATCTTTTCTTTTTAATACCTTTTTCGAAGCTGTCATCTAAAGAATTCGATCGATAATAAAAGTTTCGACTACGTTTCAATAAAACTGAAACGGTAACTGGTTTAATTTTTTTTTTAAATTAATGCATTAAGATCAGTCGCATTGTGAACATCAGAATCGTTAGGGGGCATATGACATATCTGATTATGAATTTCATATGAAACGTGTTCAATAAGGCTTGGGTCATCATTTTCAGAATCAGCAGTACTGTCAATTTTTTCCTGTAGGAAAAAACAACGTCCATTTTGTGTATGAAAGGGAATTTGAGTAGAACTATCTTCCAGAGAAGAGATGGTCTCGATATAGTGACTGTTTCAGAATATTCACTGTGCGGTTTTCATTTTCTCTTATTAATTTGATCTTTTTTATTTATTTACACATTTTCTTTGGCTACAGCTGTGGCATACCGTATTTGGTATTTTTTACTCTATTTTCCATCAATAAAAGTTTTTATTTCAGTAACCTGTTCTCTAATTTCAAACGTCTTCTATTCTTAATCCCTATAATCCTGCCACACTCTGCTCTGGATCTAGAGCTTGATGGTATGGGACTTTCTGGTGGAGTTTCATTATCAATAAAATTTTCAGTCTGTTAACGAATTCGTTCTACGGATTTTTTCTTATCACGGTAACTTTTAGATCTTTCTTTCCACCGCTTTCTTACTGTCCTTTAGGCCCGAGGAGTCAACTCCGAAATATTTTTTTAACCCCTGTTTCTTTTTTCGGTTATATCTTTCTCGATCTTTTCTTCTTCGCTCTTCAAGCTGTTCTTCAGACATCATACTTCGATGTCTTCTCATGGCAAGCTTGACTTGTTCTTTACGTTTTTCGCGTTTATTTACTACACCCTTCTCCATAACTTTTCTTTTCTCGAGTATGATGAGCTATACTACAGCTATAACAAAACAAAAAACATACATATCTAGATTATTTTTACCGTTATCTTATATATTATATTCCATAATGTTTAACTAATGGGTTATATTTTTTCGCATCAAATAATTATTTTAATACAACAATCTAATAATTTACAGAAAGTATATTTAATTTAGAAATTATTTACATTATTCTGGGATGATAAATTAAACTTAATTCAATTACTAATCATATCACTTCGGTGATCTTTCATCATTTCTGTAATCACTATATTAACAGAAGTGAAGATCACAGAAATGAAAAAATTTTGAATTACCCGCACCGTTAGGTCGAAGTCAAGTTTAAACTCGTCTACTCGTATTGCATCGAAAATAATCCTTTAAAAATTATGAAAACTAAATATTTTAATTTTTTTTGAATATTTACCTTTGTACAGTCTTAACAGGTATGATGAGCGAACTTTTACACAGTAATATTTAAAAACAAAAGATTTTTTTTTCCAAAATGAAAAACTATACCAAGTACTTTGTAGTTGCACGGCAAATGACATCAAAATGTTCCTTTAAAAAAAATATTAAACCAAGTATATTACCTGTTATTTTTATATAAAAATACCATTTACCACAGTAATGACGAAAAATTTGTAACACAATTAGTAGAATCATGTGGAACTAATTGTTAGACTGCACCAAAAATACATGCTTGAAAGTCTTGAAATATGACAAAGTAGACTATTTTACAGTATGTTGGAAATATTATTAAACATCCACACACACATTTTGTATTTTATTTGGTCATCGATATGTGCTAACCTAGAAAATACACAGAAAACAGGATGTGACTTTCGCCCTTAAATCATAGTGTTATATATTTTTTAAGTATAGTGGTGTTTTTAATTCTAAGGTATTATGATAGTACATATCAATTTACGATATAAAAATAAAATCACGATAGAAAATAACTACACTTATATAGCTATATCTCAAATCCACAGTTTTTCTTTGCTGTAGAATAGAATGACCCAGCTACGCTATTCAGGCTCCGTGTAGCTACGCTATTCAGGCTCCGTGTAGCTACGCTATTCAGGCTCCGTGTAGCTATGTTCTTCAGACTCCGTGTAGGTACGCCATTCAGGCTTCCTGTAGCTACGCTATTCAGGCTCCGTGTAGCTATGTTATTCAGACTCCGTGTAGGTACGCCATTCAGGCTCCCTGTAGCTACGCTATTCAGGTTCCGTGTAGCTACGCTAATTAGGCGTCCGTGTAGCTAAGCAATGGGTATACTGGTATACACTCAGATTTCATAGTGAATGGACGTGAAAATTATCGTTTACAGATGACGTAGAAAAACAACTGGCACAATCAGCTTGCTTAGATGGGCCCTGTATTAAAATATGTAAGGGGGCCCAAATGAAGGGTAAAGATTTTTCAATAAAGGAACAAATCGACTGCATTGAATTGAAATAATTAAATATTACTTATAAGTTATGACTTATAAATTATTACTCCTACATTTTGGTCGGCGAATTTATTTATTACATCATTCATAACTGAAGACGATATCATTTTTTTAAATTTTCTGCCTTTATAGACAATAGTGACAAGTCTAATAGCCTTTCATATCAATATTTTTTTTTAAGCCATCACGAATTTTTATTTACACATGTTCTGGGCCCCAGTAGGCCGAAGGCCCCGTATCATTGATACGGTTGATACGGCGGTAGCTACGCCTGTGGGCATAATAACATATAGAATCTTCTGAATTCACCAATAAAATTAAAAACGAAAAAACAGACTTTAGAGGAAATTATTTTAATGTAGTAAAAAAAAAAGATTATTCCAAGGGAAAAAAGAAGGAAGTGTGTAATATTTTTGGGAAAATTGGGATAGATAAAACAATGACTAAATACATCCTCAAATTCTCGCTCGAAATCTCATCTGAAATATTCCAGCACCTAATCGCTTAATTATTATAGTATTAATTAGTGTGCACCTTTTTAACTTTTTTTCTGTATGCTTATTTTAATGTTTTTTTTTGTTATTCAGCAAATGTTTGAAAACGAAATGAATTTATGGTCTTGTCCGTGTCAGCAATCGCATTATGAAACCTAAACTAGCAGCCAGCATTAAATGACGTTGAAATAAGCAGCTACGTTTTATATCTCTGCTTCTAACCAACAGATTAAGTTAAAAGTGATGAAACAGTTTATATAAATGTGTAAGGTAAAAGAAAAATTACCGAAAAAATATCATCAACACCATTTATTACTCGCCATCACAATAAAGTACATAAAATGTTATCAATTTCAATACATTTTTATTGCACAAGTGGCGACAAATAGTAGCAATTACCATGGCTTCCTTTACAACTCATGAGATCACACGCATTTTATAGAAATACAATTAAAAAAGTACTATATTTTTATATTAGTCTCAATAAATTGATATAAAAATAACTTAAATTAAAGCGACTTAGACTAAAAATATAGTTATATTATTCTAATATAAAATAACAAATCTAAGTCTTACTTATAAGGCGAATCGCCTTAGGGGATAAGCGTAATCGTTGAACTTAATCCTAAATCAATTTAATATGTGATACCGATGAACGGATGAACCATTGCTCTGTAATAAAATGTGCCTAAAGTTTAAGTAAAAAAAAAAACAGTAGTAGTTTTGCGTTAGCGCCATTTTGCTAAAAGTTCTTAATAAGTATTGTACTGTAACTCACTAAAGGAAAATTTTATAATTGCTAATGCAAAAAAAAAAAAACATGTATTCTAGAAAACTTACATTCGGATCAAAAGGCTCGCTAGCGAGTGACAATATCTTCAATGATAATTTACAATTCACAGATAACATTTAACACATATTACAGTGATAACTTTAGCTCATGAATTATTACATTTAAAATTATATTGTATATAATTTTGTAGAAACGAAAAATTAATGATTTTATAGAAGAATATCTAAATACTGACAATAGATTTCAAAGTCAAGAAAAAGTTAGGAACTATTTTGATTAGGTAAGGGATAGAACGACAATTTTCTTTGGATTGTAACTATTTTATGATTTTTTTCTAAACAAAAAAAAAAAATCTAATTTTTTTTTATTATTATGAATCAACCCTGATTGTATCTATCTATACATAAACGTGGGTCGATTTTCTAAATATTATTCTAATATATTAATTAGACCGAGATCTAAGGTTATTACAATATGTAATTGATAGGTCAAATTATGTATAATATTTTTTTGCTATCTATGAAAAGTAACAATTTTAATATGTATTATCTTTTAATTCAATATTTTATAAGTAAAAAAAACGTGGCAAAAATGATCTGAAAATTGACGTAGAACATACATTAGATGTGACTTCATAAAATAAAGGATTAAACCAAACAATCACGGTTAAGTCGCTATAATTAAAACCACATGTTTTACATATTTGTTTTTCAGCTAGGAATATGTTATGGAACACGACTTACAGTCATGTTTAATATTATGTGATACATACGCGACTTACTACAATAAATTTACACACTCCTATGTGATATTATTTAACAAATTTTAACCATGGCGTAAGTCGCGTCTCTTAGTCGCAACTGTATGTCGCGTTCCACAATATTTCAGGCTTAATAGTTTCCTTAACTGATTGATTTTATTCTTAAATGTTATGTTTAATCAATGCAGTTAATTTTGCTTTTATATTATGCTGTAAAGCATTATTCATCGACTCCTTACTTTGAATATCTGTCGCAATATTTCAATTAGATGTCATTAATTATACTAATAGGTCCGCAGATAATACTCTGCAATCAGATTGTTCAGCGTAAACAGTCTTTGGTTATAATTTTGATGAAAATCGAATTTTTAACAGTAGACAATGTGTCTCTATCAGTCTCTTAAATTTAAATTTATTAATGCACTGTATGATAATGTTAGTAATAAATTATATTATATTTTATTTACAATTTATATTTCGAGAGAAACTCATTCAACCTTCGGTAATTCACTAGGACATGGCTATAAAACGATTTCTGTCTCAATTAAATATTTTCAATTGATAAAATACACGTATTAAAGTTAATGATTTTAAATATCTGTGGGAGTGCTAACACTAATAATATATTAGTGATTATAAATGATTGCATACTTTCATATCATGAAACGGTATTTATAATGCATATAAAAGGCAGATTAATCTACAACATCAATAATAATTAACAAATAACTAATTTTACATATTTAATTTTTTTTTGGAATGTTCACAAAATGCATTATACATTTTATGGATAGATCGAGGTGCATCAAAAAGCTTACGACTCATATAATTTTAAAATTATGTACAAATTTTAGGAAAGTATTATATTATTTACAAAGCGTAAGAGAATTTCATTTCTCTAAAATTTTTACTGATTTTTTATTCAAAATAAATCATTGTCGCAGACATATCATGCAAAATCAAACACAGTTAGTGAGGTAGTAGAAGCGAAATCGCACACTGAATAAATTTATTTTAGTATATGTAATGTAACTTCAAAATATATTATTTTGAATAAAAAAATATATAATTCCTCAAAGAAGTTCAAATGACACAACAATGTTTCATTGTTAGGAAACAATAATATAGAGTTATACCTGTAGTAAACATAATATGAATTGTAAGCTTATATATTTATAGGATGATCATATTTTGATATTTAAGATTTTTTTTAATATTTTTTATTTATTTTTTAATAAATCAAGTTATTTATCTTTAATACTATATGTACATTCGTTTGTTATTTTCAATTACACTAAAACAAATTTTACTTGCCCACTAAACTGTACAAGTCTCTAGTGATCAGTCCCCGAAATGCATGGGGTCAGTCTCCCGACATGTGGCGATCAGTATCCCGACACACGCAACGGTCAGTTTTCCGACACGCGGCGGTCAGTATCCCGACACGTGACGGTCAGTTTCCTGACACGCGGCGGTCAGTTTCCCGACACGTAGCGGTCGGTCTGCCGACAAGTGGCGGTCGGTCTGACGGCACGTGGCGCTCAGTCCGCGGAGGCGCCGGGCAGCCGGTCGCAGGCGCCGGGCGTGGCGCTCTCGGCGCGCGGGCTCTTCTGGCCCGACTGCGGCGGCGTTGGCGGGAACACGTGCTCCGGGCGCTGCGCCGGCTGTTCCAGCTCCAGGTACACCTGGTCCTGTGAGGGCGGCGGTTATTAGGCGAGATGTTATTAATGTCCAGTTACTATTTGGAATATAGCCATATGGCTTATTCGGGAACTTTTTAAACATTAGATATTAGACCAAAGAATACTTTTTTCTCTTCACTTGTGCAAGGGATTTTTTAAAATATATACCTAACAATAACGATTAAGCTGATCGGTTAAGATGTGAGATGATTACTATCGCGTCGTTGATTTTAATCGATTTAGCATTTGGATTATTTCAGTTTTAAAGTAGCTTCAAGTAACCTTAGTGCACGGCACTACCTACAGAGGTGTTTGTCAATTTATTGATTGTTCTCGCATAGCAAAGCGAAAGCCGTCGCTCGGACAACTGCCGCATCACGGTCATACAAAAAAAAACCCGGTTTACAGTTAAGGTCTACGTCTACGCACGAATGGGTGCATGCGTGTGGATGTGTCTGTGAGCGTATGTGCATGTGTGTGTGTACTCACAAACATGTCGAGCGAGACGTCGTGCGTCTGGATGCGGTGGCTCTCGTCGAGGTTGAGGTCGGGGCAGATGAGGCGCAGGCCGGCGGCGCGCTGCACGTGCTCGCCGTCGCCGCCGCGCACGGCCGCCACGGCGCCGGCGCGCTGCACGGCGCGCGCGAACGGCGCCAGCCAGCGCCTGCACGGCTCCAGCGCCTCGCGGCTGTAGCCTGCCACACACGCACACGCATTACATACTAGCTTTTAGCTTTAAGCCGCGGCTTCGCCCGCATTCAAGCCATTAAATAAGTATCAGAAGATCATTACAATAGTAATGAATCAATTATTGGAATGCTAGATGACGTTGTAGTAGCTAGATTTTGAGATTTAGTGACAAACAAATTTTTTATCTTTCGTAAAAAAAAAATATTTTTTTAAAATAAAAAGTGTCCTATGTTGCTTCTAATACCTCCAAGAATATGTGTACAAAGTTTCATGATGACCGGTTAAGTAGCTTTCGCGTGAAAGCGTAACAAACAAACTTACATTTCACATTTATAATATAAATATTGTAGAAAGGATTAAGGATTAGGGATGTCAATTTAAAGTTAAAAAACTTGTCGATCCGTCCTCGCACTCTTACCATACCATATTACCATGCTATTTATGAATGACGCCTTAGGAAGGATTTGATAAATGTTGACTTTCGCTCCTAAGGTGACCGTAGAAGAATGGTACACACACACACATTTATATACATATATATAAAAGGTATGAGTGGACGCTGCCTATCACGCAGTACGTCTAGATCAGTGGTCGGCAAACCACGAGTTGAGAACCGCATGCGGCTTTCAACCCTTCGGCTGCGGCTTACTATTTTGCCTTGTAAGAGACGAATAATATTTTTTTAAACGCATGCTTATAAAAACAAATTTATAAAAAGCCACAGTAGCACAGAGAGGCGTTTTCAAGCATTTTTCATTATCTCCGCCGAAATATATTTTTCTATTTTTAGCTAAAAAAATACTTTTTCAGCCGTCTGTAATTAATCAAACAAATCAGCATATAGGCTCAATTTTTTTTTTTTTATGTTTACTTATTTTTAATGTATTTATAGTAAAAGCTCCTTATTCACTTCCTTTATTCGCGTTGTCACTATTCGCGGATAAAAAAATTGCGACCCAATTCCTATATTCGCGACCAAATATTTCTTTATTCATTCATTTCTAAAAAAACATTTAAGCTCTACTACATTAGACGAACCATCAAAATAATACTGGATAATGTGATCCTGATATGAATGTTATGTAATGCTGGAAGAAATTTGACATAGCAAGATGCATTGTAAACATAAAAGAATCATTGGAAGAAGTGAAGCCATAAACATTGAAATCTTGCTGGAAAATACTGCGGCTTGTTCTGACTGCGGAAAATGACGAAGAATCAGTGTAAATTCAAACTTTTACCGCAAATATTGCCGAAATTGCTAAATAGAATAAGACGAGATGGGTTCCAACAGATAGAATAAAGTGAAATTCAGGAGTTGCTTGAACCGCAAGATGAAGATTTGACTGAAATCGACTTAGAGGAAGTGTTAATGTGAGGCTTCAACAGGCACAGAAAACGTGACATTTAATTTGAAAAATAATCTTACTAAAGGTTTAAAAATAGCAATTGGACTTTGTGATTTCTTTATAAAAATTGATCCGCCTATGGAACGTAATCTTATTTTTAAGAGGCAAATTGCGAATATCACTTTGAATTGGAAGAGCTTTTAAAAATTCTTAAGCAGAAAAAAAAATACAAAATTCTTTAAACCATTGCATAAGCCTGACGATAATAATTAATCAGTATGGTCAAAAACTTCAATTAAAATCATTATCATCATATCAGTCATAGGATGTCCACTTAATGCTGAAGGACTAGGACTCCCCCATCGAACTCCAATTAAATTGTTTTTTTTTTATATTTTTGTTTTTTATTTTGCCACCTAGGAACGTATCTCCTATAATCCCATACAAATTACCATTCCATATTCACGTTTTCTGTATTCGCGGCATATTTACGGAACGTATAGGTGTAACGTATAGACATTAGACGTCAAAAAGATACTTCGTAAATGAGCCCTGGATGACACCTAATGATTATCTGTTGTAATATAACACTTCCTTTTCCTCTCTCGTGCGCTACATACAAGTCTAATAAAGCAACCATTCATTACAAGTATTATTTTATTTAAATAACCCACGTTACAATAGGTAACCCCGCAAATAAAGAGCTTTTACTGTACTTCTGTTTTATTATTGTTTAATGATTTATTTTTACTCTAAAAATTGGCATGGCTACTAAAAATAGCAAAGAAAAACAGAAAACGGAAAACGTAAGTTTAAAGTAGAATAGACAAAAAATATAGCATTCATCCAAAAATTAAATGGTCTTCCGACCTAACTTATTTATAAAGAAAAAATGGCACATAACAAAAAAAAAGCAATACACTTCGAAACGAAACGTTTGAAGACCAGAAAGGTCGACTTCTGTTTTTAATCACTGGGTGCAATCTTTTATGTTAATATGGCATGTTTTGTAGTTAGTCAGGAGATTGCTCATAGAGGAAAGCCATATACGAATGAAGACTATAATATAGAGTTGTTTTATAAGTGCATCCGAAGAGCTTTCTCGATATTTTAACAATAAGACATTTAAAAAATAGCTAGAAATGCTAATGTCTGTTAAATCAGTGAAAGATAAAACAGGAAAATATTTGCAAATATAACAAACCAACAAATTAATCGAAGATCTCAAATTGGCTTCCACTCTATCAATAGCAGTTTACGAGCCTTATGGTATTTATAACTCTAAAGAGGAGCTTTTGGGATTATTTCCACTCAAAGGACAAACGCGTGGAGTCGATAGAGCAAATGTTGTAATTGATTGTGCTTCGAAAAATGTCAAATTTCATTATAACATATAAAATAAGGTCTCAATTTCAACAGTTGGAGCGAAAAGTATGACAGGTAAAAGAAATGAATTTGTCGCTATTTTTAGAGAAAAAATAATCACGACTCTTACTTACCAATTGTGTTATTCATCAATAAGCTATGTGCGCAGACATCCCTGAAGAAATTTGCAAAGTAATGAAATGGAGATTAAGATTATCAACTCAACAGTAGCCAAAACTCTTGACCATCGGCAATTTAAAGACTTTAATCAAGAGAGAGAGAGAGAGAGAGAGAGAGAGAGAGAGAGAGAGAGAGAGAGAGAGAGAGAGAGATCTTCTGCTGCATAATAAGGTTCGTAGGTTATCGAGAGGAAACGTTTTTACGTTTCACTTTTCTATTTACTGAAATTAAAGCATTTTATCTTGAGACGAGTGTTTACTATGCAGAGCTAACGAATGATTAGTGGATCAAAATTTTTATTTCCTGGTGGATGTTATTTCTCATCTAAATCAGCTTAATCGTAAGTTACAGAAAAAGAAGCACTATTTTTTTGATTTCAGAAGTAATTTCATTCGAAAACAAATTGCCGCTTTTGGCTGAAGATTTTGAAAGAGAAAATCTAATTCGCTTTCCATGCCTATAAAAATATTGTCGAGATAGTAAGTCTAAAATTGACATTTGCTATTTCAATACAACACTGATAAATACGAGGGCGGGATGTTAAGTAACTAGCCTAATAATAAAACACTTAACTTTCCGTAATAAAATTAATTTTATCTTTCGACATAGTCTCCGTGAACCTCTACGCACTTATTCCATCTTCGTTCTAAAGCATGCCTTCCATAAAATGATTTCTTTCGAGACCTGCAAAATACTCCTCTACAGCGGCGATGACTTCATCATTTGTGGCAAATTTCTGTCCGCCCAAAAAGGCGAAAAAGGTGGCCTTCATTTTGGACACATGTACGACCGCGTTTAAACTCAGCCACCCAGTTTTTTACTGTGGCATAAGAAGAAGCACATTCACCCAAAATTTTTTTTTAACTCATAGACATCTTTCCCCTTCATGCCCTTCATATGAAGAAACTTTATCACCGTTCTTTATTCAATTTTATCCATTTTGAAAACAGTTGACGAAATATATTTTCAAATGACAAAAAATCAAGAAAATTTTCACGCCACCAAATTCAAATTTAGAACACAGGTGGCAAGAGATACGAATTTAAAAATGTCATATATTTTATTAATTTTAACTTTTTAAATAGCAGTGGCTAGTTACTTATCATTCCATCGTATGAAGGAAGCTTTTCTCACCAGGTTCAAAGACTTCAGAAACAGGAAAGCGACGTAAGCTTTTGCGATAAAACCTCTGAATACCACGGTAACAGAAATTAATGTATCATCCTTTAATACTGATATTGGTAGCTTTGAAATACAGTAGCTGGATTAAAAAAATAAAAATTGTGGAACTCAAAGTCCGAGCGTCTTTGTGCTGATTTAGCACTATTGGAGAAAAAAAAAATTGAACTTAGTTTAGAACAAAAATGGTCTGCTTATAAGATCTGGAGAGAGAAGATATGTTGATTTTTTACACTTGGAATAGTATTCCTGACTCATGATCAATAGAAATAACTAGTGTTTGCTGTTCATTCCTTATTTGACTCTACATATTCATGTGAACAATCATGTTCAAACATGAACATTTATCAAGAGTAAATTAAGAAATCAGCTATCGATGAGAACTTGGAATCATTCCTCAAATTAAAAACTACGTTATACAAACCTTACTTAGCCCTTACTTACCAAGGAAATCCATGGCGTGTTCACGTTAGTGGAGTATTTGTAGTTATTTGAAAATTCCTTTTATATTATTTAACTAGTAACATTTTTAAATAAATGTTATATTTTATAAGTATGATAACCAATATATTTTTATATATTTTATGTATTTTTAAACTAAGACTTATTTGACAAAGGCAAGCTCGAGAGTACTTTTAATACCAATTATTTCCGTAATAATGTCTATACTCGGAATTATAATTCGATTCCACATTTGACATTAGCTACTGTCATTTTGTAAAATAATGATACCACATATAATAGAGTAGTGATGCACACAAAAATCGATAAACAATCGCGATTTATGTTTATGTAATCATAATATTGGTGTGCCAATTAACCCTTTCCCGGCCGTCACCGTAATATTCCGTGTTTTCATGTTAATGCCTGTGGCGCCAAGCCCGTAATATTACGTTCTATTTTTTCTATGTCTATTTCTTGATTAGATATAAAAAATATGAAGAAAATTTATATTATTTATAATACTTCAGGATGTGTACTTTACAATAATCCAACTTTAAAACAATAGGCTTAACATTCTGATACATAAAAATGCAATTTAAATGCAATAGTCAAATTAGGCGCTATCACAACCCTAACACACAGGGCCGAACCCGTAATTTTACGTAGGCTAGTGATGCGCTAGTAAAAACTAAATAATAGAGAAGAGATCCTTTAAAACTAATAATTGTCTTGTTAATACATGTCTAGAGTGTAAATTAATTATTTAATGTGTTTTTTGAACCTCTTATTTGAATAATAAACCACAATTAAAGAGAATCGGTAGAAAACTACGAAACCAAAAAAATATATATTATTGATCTCGATATTATTTTGGGACGTCACTAATACAGTTACTGCCAGACGATCATTTGCGGCCATCACCGTGATTTTCCGTGCGGCGCAAGCGACACGGTAGGCATATTGGTTTGTAAACATCGGTACCTGCAGGGCCGTCCCCGTAATAACACGTTAACTTCATGTGCCTAGTGCTGTACAACATTATGTTGGACGACGACGAATTATTGAATATATTACAAGAAAATATCAGCAACGACAGTAATTGCAGTTCGAGTAGTAGTTAGTGTTCCCATTTAAGACTTCATTTTAAAATTCGTCCGCTTGGAAATAAATATATGTAAAAAAAATATTCGGCGGGAAACTTATGCAAACTAGTATAAAAATAGCTTAAGAAATTCAACAGAAGAAGTTCAATTAAAAACCGCACCCTGTTCATCTCCAAAATATTGAATTAATACATTAAAGCTGATTAGATTATATTATGAGCGAAAAATTTATTTTTAAGGTAAATATTCGGAAGTAGGGCTCCTGCCTTATTTTTCATGTTTTATGCATAAAGAACATGAGAAAAGCAATATTAAGGTGGCGCATTACTTTATTTTTAAAAGAAAAAAAAACAAAACACTATTCGGTGTACGATGGAGTGTGCTTGTTAGGTCTTTTTTTTTGCTAGTTAGAACTAGTTCTTGCTAAATGCCTTTGTTAAAACTAGAATTAACGCTAAAAAAAGACCTAACAACCTATCAATAAAAAATAAAAAAAATTTTTTTGGGCGTGCGCCACCTTATTATTACTTTCTCTCATGTTTATTATTCATAAAAAACGTTAAAAAAATTTTCAACCCGATTTAAGGAGGAGCCCCACTTCCAAATTGGGAAATTATATACTTAATATTACATGGCTTTTATTTTTATAATTTATTTATGAGTGTTTTATTTTAGATTAATTTATATCCTCCGTTCCGTTCACCGTGGCACAGGTAGATTGCAGTGTTGGGCAAAATGTAATTAACTACAAATTAACAATTACAATTACAAATTGTAATTGTCGACTTCAATTACAAATTACTTGAAATTATTAAAAAGTAATTCAATTAACAATTACAATTAGTAATTGTAATTGTTAATTGCAATTACTCAATTACTTATGTAAAAAAATTCTTTTTTTCTTGAGGTAATAAGTTAAATTAAACCCTTAATAATTCATCAAAATAATGTGTTTACTTATTTAAGAAATTGATTCACTTTAAATTAGATTTTAAAACTATTTTATATACTTTGTTGAAACATTTGATCAGAAAGTTTGGGTGATTTTGGTAAATTTAACATTGTAGCATATGAGAATAATCTCAACAGGGCCTGATGACGGCATTAATGTATGATACTTAATAAACACCTTCTTATTCTCAGGATGTCTGTTTAACATTGAAATGTCTTTATATCAGCTGTCAGCTGTAGTGTGTCGTCTATTTGGATAAAAGAATTTCAGCTCTTGTCGAACAGAGGGCACTTGATGACTAGATTATACGAGTATATATCCACAAAATGATGGAATATTCGACACTAAAAGAATCGGTAGTGTTGTGCCGTATACGCGCATCAAGCGAACAACCGCACAGTTCATGTTATTTTGTAGGTTACCGTAAACAGTAATTGAGTAATTTGAATTACAAACTAATGTAATTGGAATTACTTGTGCCTTATGTAATTGAATAACAGTAATTTCAATTACATGTAATTCTAATTACATGTAATTAAAATTAAAATAATTCAATTACTTTTCATTAAATTATTAATTAAATTACAAAAGTAATTAATTACGCCCAACACTGGTAGATTGTACCACTGATGGTACTGTCAATATACATATAACTGCTTACTGCCCATTGGCACGATCTCCTTTATAGGCTTAAAACAAATTCGTACGATATCGCAGACAAAAGTTAACTATATGTGTAATATCGATAAAAATTATTCAGATGTCCCATCACTGTTTGAAATTATACCTAAAGTCGTCTGGCCGTGGGGGCACGATTACTGTACCAAAATCTGGCCGGGAAAGGGTTAAAGACTAAATTATTGATTTTTATTTAAATAAATACATAATTATTCATAATAATTATTTATAAATTAGTAACCACTGCTTTATTTTATAAAAAGTTAATATTTTTGTTTTTTATATTAAAAACAAAACTTATAATAAAAGAGAGATAAACTTATAAGAAACTATCGCCATTTTGTTTATCTTGTCATTCAGCTTCATTCTCCCAGTCTGCACTGCACGAATATCTTGTTTCATTGCGAATCGATATTTTGTCATATTGTTTTTTTGTAGATATGGTTAAAGCTACGCTTTTAGAACTGATTCCACATAACGAGTCTCTTAATAAGTACGCTGTAGACGAAATGGCAGCACAACATAGGATCACGGTTTTAATACTGCCCCCTTACCATTGCAAGATGAACCCTATCGAATTGATATGGGCGCAGGTAAAGGGGCATGTAGCTCAAAATAATAAAACCTTCAAATTGACAGACATGAGAAATTTATTTGAGGAAGGCATTCGAAAAATTACGGCTACCGAATGGTCTAAATGCGTATCCCATGTTGTCAAAAAAGAGGAAAAAATGAGTAGGCTAGATATGTTAATTGACAACATCACAGACAAATTTATAATAAATGTTACAGAAAGTGACAGTGATAGCGATAGCAATGACGGCGACGATTTATAAAATAAAATATTACCATAATACATCTATTTGTTTTATTTCTCATGTACCTCCAAGATCACATTTTTTATTTATTTATTTCACACACAATTATTAAAGAAAACTCTCAGATCCTTAATAAAATTAATCGTCATAACTAAATTATCAGTTCAGAAATATGTAATTTCCTGATATACTTAATTTCTATTAAAGTAGTAGTTGTTTATATATACTACTATAAACGAGAGGAATCGATCCGGAAATATTCCATTTCCGTATCGAATAATTTCGCAACGTCACTATTTAGTACTTGTCATAACGTTGCAACACTGAAATTGTCAAATCTGGAATCGAATTAAAATTCCGAGTATAGTACTAAAGCAAAGGTTAAATAAAAAATAAAAATAAATCTCTTTGAATAAAATTCAGTTTTGTATTGCTTTGCTTGTACTTGGCTCTTTTGTATAACAAGTTTGCCGACCACTGGTCTCAGTAAAGTAATTCTCAAAATTCTATATTTATAAATTTATAACAGATACCTACTGACAATCGCTGATATATTCAGAAAAAATTATCTTTTGAAGAGGCAACTTTAATTACTATGTCATTGCTACATGATGTGAATTTGTTTTAACATTAAAGCTACTAGAGCGGTCAAATGACTGCTTTTGAGACTTTAATTGAAATTGTTAAATTCTAGGTTTACATTTAACTTATGCACGATTTTTTTTTTTAATATATGTATATAGCTACTCAAGAAACCTGTAAACCTAAAAAACATAAAAAAGAAAAATGTAAACTTAGAATTTAACAATTTTAATTAGTCTCAAAAGGGATCATTTGACCGCTCTAGTAGGTTCAGTGTAAAAATTTGAGTTGAACTAGGCACAATTATTAGATTTATAGAGTTCTAGTGACGATGCCGATACTCGGAGCACTCACCCGACACCCTGAGAGCCAGGTCCTCGTCGAAGGTGTGCGCGATGGCGGCGGCGGCCACGGCGCTGTACGGGAACTTGTTGACGTCGACGTGCAGCACGGCCAGGTCCACCAGCTGGCCGCACACCACGAACTCCAGCGACGAGTACTGCGGGAACACGAACGTGTACCCGCGCAGCGCGCTGGCGCCCGCGTCGCTCTCGCCCAGCAGCCGCCGCTTGGCGCCGCGGCCCTCGCTCGCCAGCTGCATGTAGATGTTCAGCCAGCTGTTGATCGTGATCGGGGTGATGCTCCACGAGAGTATTTTCAGTATGAGCAGCTCCTCGAGTAGGATGTCTTCGGCCGTGCAAGCGCCGTCCGTAACGTAAGCGAATTCGCCGATTTTAGGTGGGTATACTTCTTCTATCTTTGCTGCGATAAATAAACATGTTATTCCTGAAAAAAAAAAAAAAAAGTACATAATTTGGGTAAACAATGTATTCGTGACAATATTTAATACAAGCTTAATAAATATGAATAATTAGATATTTAGTTATTTATAAAGATATATGTATATATTTTTTTTTGTTCATTTTTGAATGACAGAATTTTGCGCCTTTGCCGTAGTTTATATGCAAATCCTCTGCCCAAACCTTGCTTGGAAGAGATCGCTGTATTAGCGATAAGGCCGCCTGTTGCAACTGATGCAAGTTAATTCTTTTAAATTCTATTTATTGTTACTTTTGTCAAATGGTGTGCAAAAAGAGTTAATAAATAAGTAAACATTAAATGATTTTTAAATAGAATTTATTCTATACTTCAAATTACCTATGAGTTGTAAGCGGCCTTTTTCCACGTCGTCAGTGTTGGTTAAGTAGCGATCAATGTAATCCACGGTCAGGTGAAATGTTTCTCTGTGCAGTTTGTACACTTCGCAAACCTGTAAAACAAATTGACATCATACTAAAGGAATAAATAATAAAAGTTATTCTCGTCAAAAACATTTTATGTAACGTTTTATAAACTTGTCGAAATATTATCACATTTGATTATTATATTTATCACAAGAAATTGTGAAAAACAATATCGTGACGCATTTGGGTGCGTCCAGACGTCCTTATCCAGATAAGGTCGACTGCAGGCGACTATATCCAGACTATTTGTTACGCTGTTTTAGTTTTCTTAACTCAAACTATTTCGTAGTGATACAAAACGTGGGCGGAGTTACATGATTAGCGAATGCAAAAAGTTGACGTGGGCGATCATCCTATCATATAACACAGGGCTGAATTTGGAGGATATGGACGTAAGAGACGCTACAGCTCCGGGCCTACACAAGAAAAATTTTCCATTATTTACAGTCTTTTCGGATTTTTAACTATAATACTTGTTTAAACAATTATATTGTTCTTGAATATTAAAAATAATGTAATCCATATTTTTTAATTTCAAACCCTAAAAAGTTGTATAATAAAAAGTCCTAACTGCAAGTTTCCTATCACTATCAAGGGTCTATTTCACATCAACTAATAAACAACGACCTTTGGTTTTACAGGTAGCGGATACAAATATCGGATTGATAAAGTAGAATTTGATGGTGAAACAGAAAAGAAAATATATATCAGTAACTTTTATCTGTTGGATATCGTTTACCGTCGGATAACTAGCCGAGACTTATTAGCTACCGGTGAAACATACCCTCAATTTTATTTAATAAAATTATTTAAAATAATTTGTTGGCTATACATTATCGAAATACGCGACTGAAAAGTCGTTTCTTTTATTCAAAAAATAATAGGGCCTCCATTTTTTCGTTGCTCCAGAGCACCTCCAAATACAGCCCAGATATA
Source organism: Euphydryas editha (assembly GCA_036937285.1). NCBI lineage: Eukaryota > Metazoa > Arthropoda > Insecta > Lepidoptera > Nymphalidae > Euphydryas > Euphydryas editha. Next base: position 2,715,292 of record JAUPFZ010000003.1, read on the forward strand.
ACATAATAAAATTAAGAGTATTTGTTGGAATACGTTAATATTATGGACTACTCGTTAGATAACAAATACTATTTTGCGTTAGATTACTTGTTTATAGAGGAAGGGCATAAAATGTACTACTATTATGTCAATGATTAATATAGATACTAAACACGGGGTGAAATACAAATATTTGTTCCGAGCGGGAATCGAACCTGCGACCGCTTACGTTGAGACCACTAGTCGCTCCACTACACAAGAACGAGAGAGTCGTGTTGTTTTTCTGAAAACCTGACACAGGTGTTTTTCCTACTGGGGGCCGTTTAGTGTGACGGTTTATCTATAATATAAAAATAAGTCGGGTTTTCCTTCCTGACGCTATAATTCCAGAACGCACGAACCGATTTCCACGGTTTTGCATTCGTTGGAAAGGTTTTGGAAAAGGAAAAATTTTAACAGAAAAGCAGGAAAACAGGGAAAATCATTTTTCACATACAGCGCCATCTCTGGTACATAGCATGTACTACTTTATCTTTTAATCCCCAAACGAAATGTTACAAAAAACGAAGCGAAACGGAGTTCGCCGGGTTTGCTAGTTATTATTAAAATCAGAGTGGAACACCATGGTACAAATAAAATAGTTTTACTGTATTATTTACTTCTACAATCGTGTGTAGTGAGACCTGTTGACGATTATACATATTTTGATAATTGAAATCGGAATACGGATGTAGTGCGGTTTCTCATATCATATTTCATGGGATCGTTAGATATTTAAATGACTTCCAAAGTATGTGTATTATTGTGTGTATAATTAACCGCATTGGTTGGGGAATAACAAGATATCACCGATCACAAATTTAAACTTTATAAATTATCCGAAACTGACCCGAGCAATTTAACAAATGGTAACCATTATTAACTAATACGACCTTAGTTAGGAGTAAAAAAAATTAATATACGAAGGTAATTTTAATTTTTTTTAGTAAAAAGTCGTGTTTCTGACGACCGTTCTGGTGTTCAGGCGTGCGACGTCGGCGTCGAGGCAACTACTCGCAGTCTCGCACCACTGAGTAGTTGCCTCAACGCCGCACGCCGGGGCGGTCGCGGGTTCAATTCCCGTTCGGGACAGATATTTGTATTTGTACAAATTTTTGTTTCCGGTCTGGGTGTATGTCCGTATGGGTCTCCCCACCGTGCCTCGTAGAACACATAAAGCCGTCGGTCCCGGTTGTTATCATAGACACCTGATAACGATCGTTACCCATTATAAGGAAATTATCCGCCAGCCCGTAGTGGAACAGCGTGGTGGATTAAGCTCTAACCCTTCTTCAACAAATACATGTTACAGTACAGTTGTACAGTCGTGTTTCTAAAAAACAGCATTGTTTTGGTTTAATAAAATATTTAACCTAGTTTTTTTATTTATTTAAAAAATGCTGTAACCATGTGCTCGTACTCATATTGACCTCGTACCCAATAATTCACAGCTTAATCTAAGTTCGTTGTAAATTAGCAGCGACTTATTACTTATTTATTTATATCAATTTATTATTTACTCAGTTTTCTGAATTTCACGGTTACGCATATTTTTAGTTCTAATCTTTATAATATAAACTTCATTTTACAATTTACATTTTTCATTCAGTACAAAATGAGCTGTAGATGTCCTGATTTAAAGGTGAAATAAAAAGAAAAAGGCAGAAAAGGTATTTTGACTGTCTTTAGATAAATTAAAAACTGTGTTTATATACTTAAATCTGATTTTTGTAAGAACGACGTATAATATACTACAATGATGGAGCAAAACGCATTTTGGTTGTACCGGCAGTTTATCCGTGACCATGACGCTTGCAAGAAATATCGGTAACTCAAAATGACTAACGACTAGACATGGGCGTTTTCGGTTTTTAGATCAAACGGCTACGTAGCCGATATTAAGTTTCCATATCGATATTGAAAACCGTTTTTTTTTGTAATGTTTTGCTATCAATTGCGTAACGTAAACACAAAACGAAACAAACGCAAACTGTTGAACATAAAGGTTAAAACAGTTCAAATATAAACTATAACAAGTTTATATCAAATGTTTTGAAAAACTACGTCTTATGGTTATAAAATATTAAATATTATAGTAATATTATAGTATTATTATAATTTTTAATATTTTAATATAATAATTATTATAAGGCTTCAATAAAACTAAAAATGATTCGTTTCACAAACTTTTTCTTAAATACACATTTAAGACTATTTTATTACGGAAACTAAATAATCATAACCATAAAAGAGTAAAGACTCGACTTTATTGCTTAAACTTGTAGTTATATTTTGCGATGTACACAGTTGCATTAAAACCGCTAAATCGAAAACCATATTCGCCTCATCCCTTTTATTCAGTAAGAAGTTACCGTTATAAGAAAGAGATGCAGATAATATGGAAAACCATATTCGCCTCATCTCTTTTATTCAGTAAGAAGTTACCGTTATAAGAAAGAGATGCAGATAATATGGAAAACCATATTCGCTTCATCTCTTTTATTCAGTATGAAGTTACCGTTATAAGAAAGAGATGCAGATAATATGGTTTTAGCTGTCGCGCCGTTATTAGTTATCGTCACCGTTCTACCAGTTTCGGTTTCGTGTTCGCGCTCAAGTTTTCGTTGATTATGTGAAAACGGCTATGTGTTTTGGTATATCGATATGATATGATATGATATGGGGACGCGTAACCGATATTAGTTACGTTTTGATATATCGGTCTCATGCCTACTAACGACAAATATGGTGGACCTACCAGCTATGCTTTAAAAGATAATTAATTATATAACTATGACGGCCGGAAACTGTACCCCAATTGGGTATAAGGCTGGTCTTCTATGATGAAATCGAACTTATCTGTGTAGCAGCGGATAAGCAGCGTAGCGAGCGTACACAATTTAAAAAAAAAACGTCATTGCGTCAAAAAAAGTTCTATGTAAAAATTTGTGTTGAATATTTAACACATTTTAGTGTCAATACAATTGTGTCATTTGATTTCATTTTTTATCAACACAAAACTGTTATTTTACATAAAAATTACATATTAGTTTGACCTATAGAATATTTTAACATAAATTTGTAAATAAAAAATATATAAACATGATTTGTAATAACAATGACGCAATTTTTTTTATTGTGTATGTCTCATAATTTCTTTGGAAACATATTAGTTTACTCAATAAGTTTTCCTGCACTGCCGAGTACGAAGTTAATTTTAAAGGCATATTTTGCTATTCTTAACAATATATGTATATATATAAATGAAAATGAAGTCAAGTCAGTCACATCTTCAATTAAAATTAGTAACTCCAAATAATACTGCTACAATACTGCTACGAGCGTAGCACTGAAGTTGAGGTAGTCGTAGCTAATAGCTGATAAATTTAATTACAGTTAATTACGGTTATTTTTCCTTAAAAAACACCAACAGATTCTATGTTTAGGGGAGTGAGAGGAACAGGGTCCACCGATGAAAAGAGAGGATCCTTCGACCAGATGGATGTGTGTCTGGTGGGCTACGGCGCCACTTAACGTTAGTTGTCCGGTTCTTGTATATATATTATATTCAATCGCTTTGAAAACTTCGATAGCGCGATGTAGGATACGTCAGTTTCTTCTAGTTCCTATATGGCGAGATAGATGTCGCTACATATGTATGCAATATAATTTTTGTTTTTGCATCAAATATATTATGTATTATATTAATTAGTGTATGTAAAGCGTAGACAAGCCTAATTTATTTTAAAAATATATAATAAATAAGTGTACACAACAAATGATAATATATAAAATTATTAATTATAAACGACATAAATCAGTCTTTCATTAACATAATTTCTACATCAAGATACTTGATATACTTGATACATATTAGTACTTGAACTGGGATTTCAATAGACTGTACTATATTCTTACAGCAATTGGTCGTTGCGCTTGTGGTCGCGGGTTCGATTCCCGCATATGACATATATTTGAATAGGTCATACAGATATTTGTTGTGGTCTGGAGGTTGGTGCTTGTGTATTGTATGTTCGGACCCCGAAACAGGAATCACACTTACTGGCTGGCCGTGCGAGTAGTCGCTTCAAACCGCACGCCGGCGGTCGCGGGTTCTATTCCCTCTCGGGACAGATATTTGTAGAAATATTTGTTTCCGGTGGACTCAAGGACGGTGCAGGTCCTGCACCCTCCTGGGTGTATGTCCTTCCCTCGGAGAGCACGTAAAGCCGTCGGTCTCGGTTGTTATCATAGACACCTGATAACGATCGTTACTCATGGCAAGAAAATTAGCCGCCAACCCGCAGTGCAGCAGCATGGTGGATTAAGCTCCAACCCTTCTATATGGAGAAGAAGCCTTCAAAATATTACTTGTTGTTTTGTAAAAGGTGGTAAGACGAAGTGGTTTGTTTTTAAAATTATTAAAACAATTGTTTCCAACGATATCTGAATATTTAACGAAATCCTAATACACGGAATTCTATTTTGAAGACGAAAAATAAAAATTGCTGCTTTTAAATAATTAAATTTTAACTCCCTCCAAAAAAGAGGTCCTCAATTCGACTGCATTTTTTTATGTGTGTTACCTCGAAAATTTTACTGGGTGTACCGATTTTGATGATTCCAAAATTCAAAAGCCGTTGCTTGTCATGTAGTTCCATCTAAATTTGATCGAGATCTGACGAGTAGTTTTTGAGTTATCCCTAATAATGCGTATTTCATTGACTTCGACTATGTTGATGATGTTCTCATTTTATTACTTGTCGATGTAAAATGAACAAAACTTACCATTACGCTTACAAGCGGTTTTGCTTACCCTCGTTATAATAACGGGAGTCGATGATATAGAAAGAAAAGTAGCGGTACCGAGAAAATGTTACTTATAATATGCTCTCTCGCCTCTTATCTTTAACAACAATACCTCGGCCTATGGTATGTTATGTAATTCGATAATTGTAAATTACATACCAGCCACTTGATTTCTTCTGAACGCCTAATATAAATATTATTGTGAAATATTAGAAGAATTTACTTAAATTAGCTCATCGCGGATTCCACTGAACGAACGAACTTCCTTTTTAATGTTTTACATGATATTCGTTAGGCATATATGTTATACGAGCGGAGCGAAGGTGGAGCGTCGAAATTTATTTAAATCTCTAAGTTCGGAGGCCCGCCGACTGCGAGAGGTGTGAATCATAAATTAACGTCGTCTGTCGTTACCTATACCGCGTTGCTCGTCCTATATCTAGCATTTATTTATCGTTAATATGGCCAACGTTATGTACCTACGTCAATTCCGTATGTAAGACACCGTTTTCTTATATGCTTCAGTATTAATATGTCACTAAAATCTTCCTAAACGGTTTGACCGATTTTGGTGTGTTGGAATGTCACAGCGTTTGTTTGTGCGAATTGTATGTATTTGTAGTAAGTCTCTAGTTAATTTAGATCTCAGCGTCTACCAGTTTAGAGTATTTACATAAACTTGCCCAAGAATTAATAATTATTAAGAGATATAAAAAGAAAAACCGTGAGGTACCAGAGAAAATCCTGGCATCTTTCTTCTGCCGGTATGTCGTAAAAGGCGACTAAGGCCATAGTGGTGCGAACAACTACACACCAATCAGGATACTGATGGGCAGGGCCGGATTTAGAGTTGTGGGGGCCCGGGGCAATGGAGGAGTGGAGGTCCCTTGATCTGAAATTCAATTGTTCTTTTTTCTTGCAAAAAAAAGGTCGTCGCCATCTCACGCTCATTATAATATATTATCGTTGCCGGGTGGACAAATTCCTTATAAAAAATAAAAAAAATCTCATCCCAACTCTGGACCGCTCCAACTTGGTTGGTTCTATTGTGGAAGCTCCTCTTTTGTGGATGTGGGGGCCCCTCTTTTGTGAATGTGGGGGCCCCTCTTATGTGGGGGCCCGGGGTAGTTGCCCCGGTTGGCCTCCCCTAAATCCTGCCCTGCTGATGGGCAGCAGCGTCACCATATATCCTGCTACAACACACTGCGCTCGCCAACCCGCCTGCCAAGCGTGACGAGTATTTGCAAGTCCTCCCAGAGATTATCATCTCTCCTATTGGAGAGGCCTACGTTCACCAATGGATATATATATATATATATATATATATATATATATATATATATATATATATATATATATATATATGGTGATGATGGAAAAATAAAGATTAAATCTTTTTTCCGTACCGTTTTACAGTTCCGTATACACTTTATTTACATGTGACAAAGGAACTCCCTACCCGTTACTAAGATTGGTCGGCTTATCATATTAGGTATATCTCTGCCGATTACGTAATTTAGCTTTAAAATGGCTCCAGGAAAATGTAATTAAGATTCGTTAAAAGTTATTCTAGCTGGTGAACGGAATTCCTGAACGAACAGTAACTACAAAATTTCTAGACAAATAAAACTATCCTAATTATATTACAGCGGTCCGTCCCAGCTACACTCGGGGTATGAATACGTACCTAAATCTTCCACATTAAGCACTTTCTATTTGGTGAAAACAGCATGAAAATTCGTGCATTAATTTTTAAGTTTATCGCGAACAGACAGAAAGACGTGGCGGAGGACTTTGTTTTATAATAATATGTAGTGATTTACAGATTTAATGTTTGATATTTTCCTGAACAATATTTAATTTAATCACTGATTTTTTTGTGTGATTTTGTACTTTAATTAACAAATTAATTAAATACGACGAATAAAACAAACGATAAAAACTATAAATACCAAAACTTTAATCGTATTTTTAATATCTGCTGTTTTTTTTAATTTCACTTCTTTCATTAGAATCTATCAAGCTGTTCTAAGTCTATAGTGTTCCAAAGCTTTTCAGCCGAAATGTCGAATTAGAAGGTGTATTCGTTTTTAGAAAAGCAAACAATGTATGAGAAGACCGCTGGTTACTCCATTTAAAAAAATATAACTGCTTATTTTCAATAATTGATTTCAATTGTCAACTCTAAATTTCAATTGGTAAATAATGAATAGAATTTTATTAACAATATTTCTATACTTCTAAAAAGCAAGAACCATTAGAATACATTATCCAATAGATTAATTTTATCTTCTTTTAGTTCTCTAAGTTAATAACTTATAAAAGATTGTCCTGAAAGCTCGCTTCTTAGCGATAAGACCGTCTTATTGTGCATGTTTAGTTTATTTTTAGTAATAGTGTTCTGTATTTTTTCTATCGTGTTATAAAGAATTAATCAAATACATGTGGAACCGCGTGAGATAGTTACATATTCACAACTTGGAGAGCATTTAATCTCGATCTATCTAGTGATTCAATTACAGTAGTATTTCGCGGAACTCATCTATGAGTATGAATTTCTTCTCCTTTATAAACCGTTATAGTGGTTACAAAAGGCGATGTCCATGTATTTTTTGGAGTTAAAGAAACTATATTTAAAACTCACTAGCTGTGCCTCTAGTTCACCTACGTAATTTCCGATAATGTGGGAATATCGGATTAAAAAGTAGCCTAATCGGTAATCTGAATCTCCAGCTACCTACGAATTTAATTGCAATCGGTTCAGTTATTTTTGCGAGCAAGAGTAAAAAGACATTCGTCCAAACTATCGCATATATGTATTATATTAGTAGGATTGGCTGGCCCGTTGGTGCAGATGCTGATAAAGCTGAAAGTCTTTATTTATTGTGATCTGTTGTTGACCACTTGATTGTCGTACGTTCTTTTGGGCATTTAATATAACTTCAAAGTCAAAGTCAAAATATTTTATTCAGTATAAAATTATTACAATTATTTATTGAACGTCACGTTTCACCGAGACTTAACATCATATGTCTCAGGATAGGCAACACATAAATGGGTTGGCTGGGCTAGTTCCAGGTAAACTAAGTTTATGTTCATGGGCGACGTCGACCACTTACCATCAGGTGGGACGTCTGCCAGTTTGCCTATCCAAATAACATTAAAAAAAAAGAAAACGTCATGAGTCTACTACCAGTTCGACAGAAGAAGCCTCTAAGCTGAGAACTGGCGAAAGAAACTCAGCGGGACTATATTATTATTATTATTTTTACCTAATTGTTTCTTCTTTTAATTCTTCGGCAATGGACTTAGATTGATTCGCCTATCTTAGTTCTAACAAAGTGAGTTCATTCTCATGCCAATAATACCCATCATTTAAATCTATTAGTGCTTTTTTTAGTTTGATAAGCCTTCCCAGCATCGTTTCGATACTATTCCAGCGGGTTTTCACGTCAAGAAACAGTGACATTTCATTCTTAAATTCTGTTTCTACGTGTTCGTGTAATTTAATATTTTCAACGGACTTTTTCTAAAAGACTTCACAATCTTCCGAGTTTCTTTAAGAACATTGTTTAAGTCACGTTGAATACTTAAATTGGTTGAATTTTCTAATTCATGAGTAACGTAAAAGTCATTTTCTAAATCGTAGTCTGATCCCGAGTCTGAACTTGCATTAGTTTCATAGTGATCTATTTGTCGATACATTACGTCCATTAGTCAATTGGATGGTATGATTCATACACAAAACCATTTCTACTGAACTTTCCTGACTGAATCTTTTCATATCATTTGGCCCGTCGGTTGTAATGCCCACAACATCTTTTGAAGCTCTATGTCAAACTCTGATAAAACTTTTGTTCAATTTGCTATATTTCTACTGCAGCACACCTTTCTGGAATATATGCCATATGTATGTATGTTTTTCCCTCGTTTCCATGCAAGTGTGTTAAAATATCTTCATAACTATTAATCCACTGCTTAAAATCACTCAGTAATATGGTATTAACTCAATTATTTGCCATTTATTTTTCAATTCCGGGATTCCCGACCGATATTTCCCGGGATCGGGAATGGATATTTTCCCGGGAATTCCTGGGATCGGGAAGCCGGAAACGAAACCCTAGAGCCACTACAACAGTCAGTGATTCTAGTTAGTACAGTAACTAGCGGACGCGAATTCGATTCCCGCTCGTAACAAACGTTTGTATGAATGAATCAGCCCGTAAACGTCCCACTGCTAGGCGAAGGCCTCTTCTCCATATCGGAGAAGAGTTGGATTATAATCCGCCACGCTGCTCCACTGCGGGTTGGCAGATAATTTTTCCCCATCATGAGTAACGATCGCTACCAGGTGTTTTTAGATGACAACTGGGACCGACGGCTCTATGTGCTCTCCGAGGTACGGTGGGGAGACCGGAAACAAATATTTGTACAAATACAAAAATCTGCCCCGAGCGGGAACTGAGTATTTCTTCGGAGACCCGACACAGGATTTCATTCTATTTAGGGCCGTTGAATGTGAGGCGTGAATTTATTTACCAAGGTTCGATAGAAACTATCCAAATTGATGGACAAAACTCTTTCATGGACAATAGTAAATTTATTAACGATTATTGTAATAAAAATACGGAGTGCTCATTCTATGAAGAATTTATAACTTAAGCTACGTGGCTCGATATAATGATATCATTATGTCGAGACGATCGTTAAAATCATTTGTCAATTAGTAAATATAAATATTATTATATTTATTTATTATGTACACAATAATCATTAAGTTTACAAAAATGTTAGCTGATAGATTAAGTACTAATGGCAATAAGATCGCCTTTGCGTAATGTACTTACATTTAACATAGAGGTATAATAAAAAAAATGTATATCAGTCGGCTGTTAGCTAAAATAAAGCATTAAGTTGCCTGTTTAAGCAAAAGATTACCGTGTGTACAAGTAAAAAATAAATAAATGAGATCTTTAGAGTCAGTAAATACTTTGGAAGTCTTTTTAAAAAAGTTAATTTAATAGTACCTAATAGTATTTTTTATCTAAATCTTGATTATGTTTCATTCACTAACTTATCAACTAACGAATTTACTAAATAACAAGTCATCTTGTCTACCTCTTATACTGAAGCCTTTATATTTTTTCTTAAAAATTAAAGAGAGGATAATTAATTATATGATCATACTCCTTATAGTAATAATTTTCATTCGCAGCAGCTGCTATATTAGACAATACAATACCGATTGAATTTAAAACTTAACGTCAGGTTTGTGGTGTGGTGTCGTGCGCTTATACTTGTCGTAGATTCTTTGGCTACTTCTGCGAAGTTTTTTTTTTAAATCTAAGGTTTAAAGAAGTATTGAGATTTAAATGCTTGGTTAAAACCGACGTGTCGACAAAAAAAGAAGGTAGATGTTATAAGTCAATAAATATATTATACTATTATACTCTATATAATATTATTATATAATAAAATTGTATTGTAATTTACGTATTATTACGATTATAAAAAATAAAAAAACTATCGTCTTTTGTAATTTGATCGTGTTAATTAAAACGAGACATTAAATATTTGCACAAACTTTGCCTTTAGTGCCGCATGCGCGCGCACGTAAAACATTTATTAAATAAAAGTATTTAATATTAATATAATTTAATATCAATCGAAACTAATCAATTGATAGTCACGAGAATAGATAAAAAAGATGGAAAAGAAACAAAAGTAGCAAACGATAATGTATAAAACGCGTTGGTTCTGCAAAGGTCAACGAACGCCGAATAAAAGGGGTTAATGCCCCCAAAACCGTACCCTATATAATATAAAAACTGTGATGATATCATGTAACAATGGTTCAGATTATTTCATCAATAAATATTATTTTAAATAATAAATCACACAACTTACCAATGAACCTGTAATGCAGCAGGAAAAAAATAGACAGAAATGTAAAAATTGTGTAATCAACATTTTAATATAATTTTTGTTCAAAGATAAGTAAATGGCGCATTGATTATGACTGATATCCTGACCTATATATCCCAAGGTCAAGAAAAAAAATGAAATGCAACATCGAGGTCTATATGATAATAGCAAAATTTGTATGTTCACAAATCATACCTACTTAAACTTTTAATGAGATAATGATGTTACATTTCAATGATATGTTGTTACAAATGAATGCTTGAAACAATGTTTTTGCAATTCTTACCTCATTCAGCCAATCCAGTAGAATAGCTCTCATCCTTGGCTGGAGCTTAGGATGATTGTCAAACATATTGGGATTTTTCTTCATGCTGGATCTCGTATCACACTCACACATACTCCTCCATACGTCTGTGGGGTCTGCCCAGGATAATCCAGGCAGAGGACACTTGCGTTTTGGTGGAGAGGGGCAAAGAGGTTTACTAGTGCTAAAAGTATTATCAATAAACATTAACATGCAATGAATCTACATTATACACAACAATGTTGGGATTTTAATTGTCATTTTCCTAATTACCTGGGCCTCTTATTAGAATGTGGTGTGCAATCACCCCTCGCTACATTTTCCAAGGGGCTTAGAACGCAGTTGGGTAGTTCAGGTATACTCGGTGGGCTTAAGAAACTATCAGCATTATAATCTATGTCTGTGAATACACTTCTTGGTTGCTCATTGCTTTCATCATCACTTGAGCATGATGACGACTCCACCACAACATTGTGTCCCGGCTGGTCATTAAGATCATCTTCCTTTGCTATTATTTTCTCTGGTGGCATATTTTCTACCTACAGAAATGTATGTATTAAAAACAACTGGTTTACAAAAGCTTCTAGTTTAAAGTTACTGTTATTCAACACCTTACCTCCTCATCAGTTGAATTTCTCTTTCTTTTCAAATTGGAACGCTTCTCACTGGCCTCACAGGAGGAACTGAAAGAGTTTCTATATTGAGTTAATACAGTGGAGTAAGGTCAACAAATTATTGTGTCTCAGCTGTACATACCCTGCTTGCGCCATATTGAGGGTTACAGATGACCTGGAGCACCCTCCACTGTCTATAACATTAACATTAATAAGTATGTATTCTAAAATGTGTGATAATAAGAAAATATTTCAGAACTAATGGTCTAAATTACCGCATGTCATGATCAAACCGCAAATAGGGTTATGTCAATTGACAACCGTTTTAGAGGACGTAGTTCTTATAAATATATCCGATAAATAGAACTAGCCACGTCTAAGAGTATCGTCGAAATCATAAACGAACTAATTTTAACGTAAAAGTATCACTTTTTTATCAAAAGACAGTCAGCGTGCCCCCTGCTGGTTGGCGGGAGAAATTTTTTCAAGTCATATTTTGAGACCGAAATAGTTAATAAATGGTATTAATTTTTCATTATATAATCAGTAGAATACGTAATTTATCGTTAAAAGTCATATAAATGCTAGAAATAAAGAATCAGCTGGAGTAAAAAATGCCACGAATCCGTCACAATCGCGCGCGAAATCCTCCCGTCAGCGCCATTAGACACGTCGCTAGCTTGGGTTTCTCAGCCCAACCACTTTTGGAAATTGTTAAAAATAGCACATTCTTAATCTAGTATGATCGTTTTGGGTCAATTTATGACTAAAATATCGAATACAACGTTTTAAAGCGTATTATAAGTTAAAACCGTTGAAGCCATAATTGGCCGAGCTTATCGGCTTATTGAAATTTATAACCTAATTATAGACGAAAGGACGATATTGATATAGATTTTCAATATAAAATCAGTAATACTAGATCCTTAAGAAGACAAAACTAAAATAAAAACTCACCTGATCATTCACAAATTAATCCAAATTCTATAGAACAAAATTTCCTCTTATACTAGATATGAAGTTCAAACTTATAACACAATTACACTCTATTTAAAGTCTTATTATAACACTTAGACAAGTTTAACATTAAGTATTCACAAAAATCTTACAATAAAAGTAATTTACAAATTTTACATTCTAATTTTTAGCTTTCCACGGCTCAATAACGCCCGGCTTTCCGCGCGAAAATGTCGCGGTAAAACATCGGTACTCAGCAAGCTAACAAACTGATAACTTCACGTTTGTTTCTTCTGAAAACGAATGTCATTAGTAATGGCGTTCCATTTGGTGCAGAATTTTTTTTAAATCAAATTTATTTATATATTTCAATTATCCAATTTATTATTGTATCATTAATATGTATCATTAACATAATAAAAGCCATTTGCTAATCATCATCATTAATATAATAAAAGCCATTAGTTAATTTGCTAATGCTCTTGTTCATATTTTATACACACAATTAACAAATATGATTGTTATATTCATTAAATTAATTAAGTGTTAATGACTTCATTATTTATTTAAATATATTTGTTTCTATTTTATTTTATAAAAATAATATTATTAATACTTTTGTTAAGAATAATACGAAGAATGGAACTCAATTCTAAATAACCGATTTGTATTGGATTACTGGAACACTAGCGCCAACTAACGCTATAGAATATTTCACTGATGTTGTCATTATTGTTATAACTAACTTCACTACGCTATACAGCTGGCGCCCAGCTGATATGATTACGGTGAGAAAAGTCAATAATATCGTCAACTATTTATATGATGATAACGCCGTATACATGTTATATTTAATATTAATGGAATAAAAACAGGTTAAATAGCTATCAATTCAAAAATGTCAGTACAGAACATTGCTGTAAAACTATGTGGGGTACTGCAAGCAAACAGTGACGAAGGTAACATGTAATTTTTGGTTTCTTTAAGCGTACAAGCTCTAGTTATTTCTGATACATTTATCATTTACAGAAGTCACAGCTCGAGAGTGGCGGCTAGTTGGTCAAGAGCAAGACGGATCCCAAATTTTAACCTGGATTTCGACGGTTAAAAATAGCGATGTGATGAACATTGGTGTATACTCAAATAAAACGAAATCTTTATCTATATTGTACACTTTTAAGAAGAAACTCAATATAATTCAAGCTTCGGTCAACTCGACTCACAGTTTACTCGTATATGTGGAAAAAATTTTAGCTACAGATGAGTCTCAAGAGGCTTTATATCATCCATATGTTGTTTCTCTATTGCCTGATAAAATAGGTATTCCGGAAGCAGTAGAAGAAGCTTCTACAAAACAGATAATGTTACAGTTTGTTTATGGAAAAAGTAATAAATACAGTCCTGGAATAAGGAATGATAGATTTTTGCTTTTCAAACATTTAGAATGTAAGTATACTTCACTCTATTTAATTTGATAATTAATCTGAGTTACTACTCATCCCTTATTTGCGTATTAATGATTTTAAAATATTTACAGGTATTAAAATATATCGTTCGCCTTTGTTCTTAAATGAATGTGATGATGGGACAGAGAAATGGGGCTTTGATGGTGTTTATACTGATCCAGAAACAATTGTCAATGTATTTTCATGGGCGCAATGGGACTGTGCCAATCAGGTAGTGTTTCAAATTTTACTAGTAGCACAAACCATTCTTAGATACCTAATCTGTGTATAATAGTACAGTGTATATTATAAATGTATAATAATGTCACCTCTCTTATGTTTGGCTACTATCTCACTATTAAGTTGTAAGAGGATGTTTTGTAGCCTAATTTACACATTCATAATGAAGTTTTTAATAGCCAAAAAAATTATTCAATTTGGTTTACTATTTTCAATGTTTATAATTAAAAAAAAAAAAAAAATCATTCATTAAATTGACCTTTATCATATCTTTCTCTGTAATTGATAGAGCTCTGGGAATCTAAAGAATTGCTTATATCTGATATAATGACAATGCTTAAAACCTAACTTATAATAATTGTCACAAGACACCCATTTTAAACTACCTATCTACTATTTAAAAATATATATACTTTAAACTATTTTATATTAGTTAGAAATGAAATCAAATAAAAATTTACCTTATTCAAATAGACATTAAAAGCAGTTTTGAGTCATCACTGTACAATAATGCATTACGTGAAGTTATCACTGGAAAAGAAATGAAAAGTATAATGTGAATCGTAAAATAAATGTTATGTTAAAAACCTTGGACCAGATTCTTTAGTCTACTTACTGATTTTAAGTTGTTGTTTTTGTGAATAAATTCTTTTGTAAATTACAACATTATTATTTTTATATTGTATTGTATTAAATCTTTTTAAAGTTTCTAATAATATCTGATAACTTAGTGTTCTATTGTCTAGAAAAAATGTTTAAGGCTTTTTAATTTTTTTTAAGGTAATTTTTTGAAAACTTCTATTTTCATAAGAAAGTCTATTTGTTCAGCAAGTTTGTAAGCTATAAAATAACACTATGACTCATAATAGTGGATATGTAATAAAAATGTTAAATGATCTGAGGAATATTCATTAAGTAATGTGAACCATGTGGGAGGTCCATCTTTATTCTTACACTGTCAGACTATCATATACCACCACTAAATGTTAAAATAAAATAAAACGAATGTATTTAAAGTTTATGAACACAAGTTTTTAATATGTTATCAATATATTAACTTTATTATTAATATTAAACATTAAAATAGACACAATTATACAAATTTTTAAACAAAATTATAAAATGTTAAATAGATTCTTCATCAAAATATCACCATTAATATTGAATGACTGTTTTACTAATTATGGCTTATGAGCAATCAATTTATTGTTTTTTGTGAGATATTTTTCCAGCATTCTTGTAAAGTTCGTACTTTACTTCCAGTTACACTTGCACAGAAACATCCCCAGACCTTGAGCTGTAGCTTCTGATATATGTCCAATGAAAACTCTTTTTGAATCAAGTCATTCAAATTTCAATCAGTCCAAAGGAGTTTAAAATCTTCTGATCCTCCTAGATGAGTCAAGTCCCAAGTTATCATTTTTTTCTAACTTTTTTGGTTTTTAACTAAGGTTTTTGGGCAGCAACATGACCAAAGAGTAACAAATTAGTAATATTATAAAATATGTATGACTGTCTGTAACTATAAATACCAGGAACCATAACATTAATAGTAAAAGTTTCTAAGAAGCTAAGATAATCACAAACTTACTATCATGTAACAGAAAAAGTAAAATTATTTTTACAAGATATGTTTACCTTAACAATCCAATACCATATTTGTTCCACTTCCGCACTAGTGAAGTTTTGAAACAATGATCCTTTATTTACCTTTCTTCAACAAAAAAAAAAAAAAAGGATGACTAGTTATGACAATACCATAGAATATGGGGGTCTGCAGATTTTTTGTTATCACTGATACATTTAAAACAATTTAACTATTAAGATAATATAAGTTTTTTTTTTCTATTCAGATCTTCTGTTGCAATAGACCCTGAAGTCCATTATGAAAAATAAAAATATTATTTTCTATACTAGGTAAAGATACTACATAGTAACATAATAAGCAAATAATTTAATTGTATGTTTTTCTTTTCATATTTAGTTGGCAAGAAATATTGACAGTAAAATTATAACATTATACAATAGATTTTGCTTGCAATTATAAAAAAAACTAAGTTGCAACTTAACAATTAATATACAGTGTATTGTTTAAGCAATAAAAAAAAACTCGATTACGTTAGATTTTGTTTTGACTCCACAGTTGCATCTGGATCGAGACACCTATACAAACTTACTTTAACAAATATGTATTAGAAAAACGACAATAGTACGTATAAAGTGTGGCGTGACAATAATGAACATAAAGATGTTTATTTTAAGACTAGTCTCATAAAAAAAAATGAAAAAAAAAAATTAATCATCGATATAATTCTGTCATTACTCCATATATAATAGTAGGGCGCATGAAATAATTTGGAATTATTTCAGCATTTATAAATGTATGATATTTTGGAAATATACTTAAATAAACCTCTATGGAGTTTGTTATAGGTAGCTCGTATGATATACAAGCCTACAAGGTTACTGTTTACAATTGTTGAGAGTTGTTTACAATTGGGTTAAGGGTGACTGTTCATTGATGCGGAGCGAGGCGGCGGAGCAGAGAAACGGAAAAATATTTTATCTGTTTCTCCGCTCCGCCGCCGCGCTCCGCATCAATGGACAGGCACCCTCTTTTTCTTCTAAGATCATTGACAGGCACCATAAATGCTTTTATTTTTGTTGTATGAGTTTATTTTTTTTAAAAGTCATTTATGATAAAATGTTAAATGTGAGAAAAAAAATGTTCTCACCTGTAATTTGGTCAGAAAAGATAACTGTCAAGATTTGAGCAACCAAACAAACTTTTCAGTTTTATTAATAAAAACGATAATTAATAAAAAAATGGAATGGTTAGCTTATCGTTATACTTTTAAATGCTAAGGGTGCGAAGCGGATGCGCCGAGGTGCTACAAGTTTCTATAGCCACATCGAGTCACATGAAAAAAAAAAAATACAGATGCAAGATTCATAATTGTTTTTTTTTGGTTTCGTTTTTTTTTTAAACTAACAATTTAATAAAAGCAAAAAAATGTACTATAAATTTTCTATTCATAGGTTCTTTTCTACATTCATTATCGTGCACCCACTCAAAGTTTCGCCGAGGGTGAGGAAGTTAAGTCTCCATCAGAGTTGACGCCGACTCTCTCCGCTTTGCAGTTTCATGCTGATCTGCCTCATGAGACTGTGGTACGTAAATTATTGTTATTGAAAAATGATATTCGATCACACAAAATACGCAACCTATTTTCACACTGGACAAACATTTGCATTCTTTTTAAGCCGTCATAATATTATGTTTATCAATGTTAAAATGAACCATTCTAAAAAGAACTGTGTTAAACGTTGCAGCACTAAGACAAGGCTAAACCTCCTTAAAGACTACGCTATACTATTCTGCTATGTATTACAGCATTAAAATCCATAAATCAATGCTATATAGCATTGTGTTCACATTACGCGATATAATCGGAGGAAATATGATATTATGGTAAGCTCAGTTAACCTGATCTGCGAGTGTGCATTCAATGGATTTGATACTGAACAGCCTTGAAAGGTCATCAAGCTCAACATTACTACAATAACAATAAAAATTCGCACTGCCCTAACTCGTATCCAGGGCTCTTGTCCAGGCATGTCGTTTGGTCCGTCTGCTTGCGAGGTTTGGGTGGAGAAAGCGGTGCAGGATTTATAGCATAGCATTGAGCGATCTCAATTTCATAGAGTATAGCAAGCCAATAATGTATAGTATAGTTAAGTATGAACATGTTCTAAATGAATGTATGATGAGCGATATTGTTGTGCAATGAACTATATGCTATTACGTAGTTCACTCGATAAGTTTTGAGATGCTCGTAATTTAAAAATGGAACGCATCCGTAATATATATTTTTTAAAAGCTTTATTTTAAAATATAACGCAAGTAGCAAGGTACAAAAAAAAAAAGATGTTCCAGTCATTATTACGGCGGTTAACTACGACGGTTTTCCGCGTTTTTCTTTGCAACGATGGAGTTTAACCGCAAACATTTACGCGCTATATATAATATATATATATATTATATAAATATGATTTAAAATTTGATTTTACTGAAAAACTTAGTCTTCAACTATTACAACCAGCGTCGTCACGTAAAAGAAACGTCAAAGATGACCATAGAAGTGGTCGCCCTCAAAAGGCAGTAATTGTAGAAAATGTGTGGACTACTGAAATGATGGTGCGAGAAGACCCACGAATTACTTAGTCGGACATAGGGATGATTCTTGGCGTTAGTTCGGGAAGCGTTAACATTATTTTGCCTCAGCATCTTGGAGTGAGGAAGCTTTGTTGTCGTTGGATCCCGCGTTTGCTCTCAGACACTGAAACAGGAACACGGACCTGCCGTGTGGATTGGTGCCACGAAATCCATCTACGATTTGAAAACGGAAGGTCAATACGAATTTCGGAAATCATCACAGGCGACGAAACGTAGATTTACCAATATGATTCGGAAAATAAGAGATAGTCGTCAGTATGGGTCTTTTCAGAAGAAAATTTGCCGACAAAACTACTAAGATCTCGTAACGTTGGTAAAAAAAGGTGGCTAGTTTTTTTTTTCGGGTAGCGGGCATGTGTCAACAACAATGTTAGAAAATCATAGATCTATTAACTCGGAATGGTATAAAACAGTAGCATTGCCGAAAGTTTTCCAAGCTCTGCGAGAGAGGAGACGAAAGACTGAGCTTCGAGGAATCATGTTGCATCACGACACCGCTTCGTCACATACGTCCCTAAGAACGAAGGCGTTTCTCGAGGAATCCGGTATTGAAACCATGCCCATGAATCCAGTATTGAAACCATGCGTACAGTGATTTCTTTTCGTTCCATATACTCTAGGAAAAATTAAAAGGGAAATTTTTTTCGTGTGCCGAAAACCATATAACTAATTAAAAAATATTATAATTTAAATTTTAATGGAAGTTACTGGTAACAACGTATATTGTTATTATTAATTTGAAATATAAATTGTATATATTAACCAAATGGGCAAAATTTTCATAAAATTTTGTTTTTTTAAATTTCGCACTAAATTAATTCAATACTCTTGGAATTACAGTTATAACCCGATATTTTTTTTGTTCTTGGCAGACGGAATACATTTATTTTGTTTCAAATGTATCTATCTCATGTCGTTCGCATGTTTGGTGATGTATGATGATGTACGGCGACTGAAAGACAAATGGGATGCCATTATTTAAAATTAACTTATTTGAATAGCACAGCTTTTCAGCAGGTTGTCTGCCATGCAAAGTAATTTTTAAGATATTGCATATTTTTTAAAAAACTAATTTTTTTTTTGTTATAGGTATGACTAAGAAGTCATTAAACGAAATTTTTCTATGTTGATTTACTATCGTAGAAAGATTATGGTTAACCCTGAACGAAAGTACAATTTAATTTAAACATATTATGTAACCGAATCTGATGACCATAATAAGGTTTCAATCGAAACGATTTATGCAAATGTTCTGTCGCGAAAGGATTTTAACCTCTCTTATAAAAAATAAAAAATAAAAAATCACGCCGTATACCAACTACCTATTATGATATTTTAATATTTGAGAAAAAAATTATTTTACCAAAAATACTAGAAATTTTGCTGTTTATTCCAACATTCAGTTCATTTGACAAAATTGGTGAAATTTTATTATCAATAAATATTTTCGGAAAAATAAAGATAGTTCATCCTTTGACGCAAAATTATACTTGGTAATGCATAATTTTGATGCGTCGACGACAAACAATTTTTTCCTTTAGATTATGGCATTTGGATGAGTTCACCTGCGATTCCAATTCACCTCGCCATGATTAATAATGCTTATAGTCTTTAGTGCTACTAACGTATAAAATTACGTCTAAATCGGGATTCAATATGCGATGCAATGTACTTTTTATGCATCTCACTGATTAGCATATACCACTGCTGGGCCCTCGCCTTTATATACATACTAGCGGCCCGCCCCTGCTTCGCACGGGTATTTAACTAAAATTTTAAAAATTATAAAAATAAATTTAATTTATACTTTAGCCTCAACAACACGTGGTAATTATGCTGTTAAAATGTAGCTTATATGACACGTTCGTAGATTTACCATAGCAGCGCCATCTATTGATTACTTACTCAACCCAGTCGAAAGGTATCGACATCTGTTAGAATCATTTGGAGTTAACAGATAATTGTGACTGTCAAATAATAACAGACAAATAATTAGCAATAAATTAAAATTGCGACTATAATTTGAGATTTAAACTATCCTATCTCTCAAGTTGGATCGAACTGCACATGGTGTGCGAATTTTATTATAATCGGTTAAGTGGTTTAGGAGTCCATTGAGGACAAACATTGTGACACGAGATTTATATATATTAGATAAATAATTGTTTATTTACTAAGTAAATAGTACGGTTTTTATAAATGGAACTTTGTCAGACTGTAATCATAACGTTAGATGAATGATATGATAGAATAATTCGAATGATGAAAACATTAATTGCCATCAAAATTTTCGTAATATTAAATTTATTAATTCATATGCCGCCATACATTAAGCTGTGAACACTTTAGGCGTGTCCGCGGCACAAGAAGAGAATTTTAGTAAAGTTGAGTTTCATGTTATTGTCAAGCTTTAGAGTAGGATTTACGGTACAGTATTTTTCACCTGGCAAACCTGGACTTGCAGAAAAGAAATGACTTTATATTGGTCGTTATTATTACAAACGTTTGTAACCTACTTTATGTTTAGATCAGATATTTGATATAAAAGTATTTCATGCGCGGACGGAAAAAATCTTGAATTTTTTTTAAATAGGTTTGCATTATCTATCGCCACCCTTAAAATTCATAATCTTACAGATTTGATTTTTATATAAGAGGCTTATTCGAGTTAGATAATAAACCTTTAATTAATCAACATTATGTCAACACAACTTGGCCATCTGCTTCTTGTTTCGACAGTTTACTATTTTTTTTTTTTTTAATTAAAAGTCTAAAAACGGATTTTATCGTGTTTATTTAAAGTTACTGTTTAACAATTTAATTTAAATTATTTCCCGACGTTTCGGACCCTTTACAGCGTCCATGATCTCGGGGGACTGAGGTGGTGGGTGTCCGAATAATGAATCAATTGTTACATACCCCGCTTTTTATACAATTATAAATTATTACTTTTGACTGTTTCTATTCACACAGAATGAACTTGTTGTGTCTGGAAGTCGTGCTGTGTTCTTATTTTCCTTGGGTTCAATTAATTTTAGAACTGGTTCCCAAGCTGGTGGTACGTTCCAACCATCCTCTCTATTGAAATTAGAATGTTTTTTATTTCAATAGCCTCGCGAATCATCCTTGGTAGGAATCGGAATAGAAAGAAGAAAGAAATAGAAGGAATAGACCTCAGTCCCCCGAGATCATGGACGCTGTGAAGGGTCCGAAACGTCGGGAAATAATTTAAATTAAATTGTTAAACAGTAACTTTAAATAAACGCGATAAAATCCGTTTTTAGACTTTTAATTAAATGAATAAAATTCGCATAAATATAAGAGAACAATAGTTTACTATTATATTAATAAAAAGAGATCTGTAGCTAACGAGATTAACGGTTGATTTATTGATAAAAAATAATTTTGGTTTCTTAAAAAAAAGTGTCATTACATAGATACTTATGATTAATCAAAAACACTTGGCGTGTTGTCGGCATTACAGAAGACCTTTTTTTTCATACAATGCAATAGTAAATTTTTACTGACCATTTTAAAACTGCTTAGTTAATAGTCTAGAGATTATGTACTGGTAGTTTGAATGAAAAAAATGGCCTAGTTTTTAGACATTACGGAAATTCGCACAACAGACCTTGCGTGTTGCCGGCATAGTGATAGCGATTGGCCTGAAAACGCTATGCGTGTCGGTAGCAGTGATGAATGTGTGTTTTTAAAAGATGACAATTTAAAAAACATTTTTAAAGTAAGACGTATTTTTGCGATACTGTACTGAATGTCGCACAGCTGGGCACAGTTTGAAAAATATCGGAAATAAACAGGTGAAGCTGCGAGGGATATCTAGTGTATTACAATTTTAATATTTCAAATATTAAAATACCGAGACGAGCAGAGATGTCATAGTAAATACAAACATGTATGTTTCAATTGAAATCGAAAATTAAAAAAAAAAATAATAACGGTCGTAACTCGTAACTGTGCCAGTACCAGTGGTAGTTGAGTTTTCAGTGTAATTTATTTAATACAACTCATACTACTCGGCTCTGAAAAATCGCATCTCATTAAAGGATGACTGTATTTGGATTAACTTTGAATCATATTCATTAATCCCTTCAGTGGAACGGCTTTATGGATTAAGCTCTAATCCCTTTCCTTAATATTTTAATAGGCTCAGCGGTGGAAGTGGGACATTTATAAGTTGTTAACAATACAGTAAATATTAAATTAATATATTTTTGCAGCTCAATATCCCTCTCAGCTTGCCGCATGTACCAGGAGCGCATGGCGCCGCAGCAGCTTGCGGCTCCTACGAGGACGATCCGATACCGCTGCGCGTGCACGACTGCAGCTTGGATCTGTATATAGTGTGCGACCAGCGCGGTATGCTGTGTGTTTGCCATCACTACCTTTATAAGGTAGGGTGTTAAAAGATAACATAGGAATATTCATATTTTATAACTTAGTACGTTATACTAGACCTTTAAGATGGTATTTTTTCTTAAAATATCTACGAGTATATTCTCATTTCATAAGCTCCAAGAAAACTTTATTAAAGCTGCTAAAAATAACTAATGCAAGAATTTAATGCGTAATACTATATCGATAAGCTTGATTTTGCGTTAACAACCTCCTTACCGTTCAAATTAGAGGAGTGACAGCTAAGGCGTTTATTATATTAATAAATGACGATTATTTAAAAATGCCTCTTAACATCAAATAATATAATGTTTAAATTATAAAATTCGAAACTAAGAATTTTATCACTGCATCGAAAAAAAAAAATCATCTTTTCCTATATTTTAGCCTCTCGATGATTCAACGAGTTCTTTGGTCCTGGATGATGTGGATTTAAAAGATTCTGGCGTAAACTTTGCGTATTCCGTGACATTGCTCCACCACGGTTGCGTGGTGCACAGCGTCGTGCCAGACCTGCCGTGGTCGCTCGCTAAATCCTTACGACCTTCCTACATTCTGTATAATGGTAATTAATTTCGGTTGGACAATTAATCCTTTTTGGAACTTTCAGTTATTTCTCTTTGGTCTGTTGGTGATGATATTTGTAATTTTTAATAATAATAATAAATGCTTCACACTTAACGCCGTGCTAGGACTATCACCTACATCTTTTTGGCCTCCCTTATAGAAATGTTCCCTTTTTTACTCAAAAGTCAGAGATTTTAAACAATATTTAACTTTATCAGAATTTCTCAGCATTTTTCAGAGTTTTTTTTATTAATGATAAGAAAAATGCTGAGAAATTCTGATAAAGTCAAATATTGTCTGAAATTTCGGACTTTTCAGTAAAAAAGGGAATATTTCCATAAGGGCTTACAGATTATTTTGTATTAGAAGAAGTAACTTACTGGTCCTATGACTTTGCAACGTATATTTTATTACTTTATGACTCTACCTACCTCCTGAACTAGTTATCTTACGCAGACTAATTTTTCAGAGCGAACTAAGTAGCAAACTCAGCTTATTATATTATTATAGATATTTAACATGGTATCAAACTATATGGAAAAGACCAAAAGCGTGGCACATACTCAGAATAACCAACTTCTTAGAAAAAACGAATTAGAGTGATTGAAGGATAACTTGTACGGTCTTGTAAATTATTCATTTTAACAATGTTTTTGAAAAAATGTAATAGAAGACCAAAAGTAGAAAATTAATTTTTTTATAGAATAGGTACTACGTTCTCGTTTAACATGTCTCATGCATTTCAGACAACCACCTCCTTGTTAATATACCGATGCTATTCACACATCTCATTGACATCAGTCCCCACCACGAGCCTTGCTGTCACATAGTCATTCCCATGGAGCCTAGTGACAGTGGGCCAAGCTTAGCTCCACTGTTGGGATGGGGAGCCCACGCCATGGTCGACCTTAATACCCTGGATGTTCTTATTATGAATGTGACGGAGAAGGATCTAGCGTCGACCTTTAAAAGTGATACGTCGATTGAGAATAAATTGGGAATCATGCATTATCTGATTCAGCACGATGGAAATATGGAGTTGGCTGAGGAGGTATTTAGGTTTTCTAACACAAAAAGAAAATTTTATATTAGACCTAGAATATTTAAAGATAAACACGTTCACAAACACCTATTAATATGTGCAGTTAATATCGTGGCTATGCCTGAACCAACACGACGGTCTGGGCGGCCTGCAGCGCGTGATGCAGGAGTATCTCATAGGAACTACGTACGCCGTGACGCGACGATCCCTGCCCGCGTCGGCGGTCAGCTTGATGAACTGGCTGCCCTTCATGTTGCATCTGAAGTTTTCTGATGTGAAGGTTAGTATTATTACGTTTTACAGTAGTCACGGGAGCAGTTAAAGGTTACTTGTTGTTTTTGATTTTTGTTCTTTATGAAATTCGAAAGAGAGAACGACGGTATATGTACCGGACCCTAGTCGACGGAAACGAGTGGACTGTATTTTAGACGAATATGATTTTAAGTTTTAAAAATTTACTAACACTTTTATTTATTTATATATTACTAACATAGTTGTAAGGTTTCTTTGTTACTAACAAGTGGACTGTATTTGTCTTTAATAAAATTTATTTATTTATTATTTATTATTATTCTTGGGCCGGTACTTGAAGCCGGTATCATTGAAGAATTGCCGCTTGTGAGTTGGTTAGCTTCTATGTAATCCTTGCTGTACTATAATCCAGTGAAGAATGACCTGCGACACCAAAAATTGCGTCTTTTTTCTATACAAATTCTATCGCTATCTCTTTCTATATAAAATTGTATTAAAAACTCTTTAATAAAATATATAAACGAAATAATATAAAACGATTATCTTAATTAAATAATTCAAATATCGAACTATTATTCTATAAATCTATAGTTTTACGAACGTAATTAATTTCACGTCTATGCATCCTTACGTAAAAAGGGACTGCGACATTCTGTTGTCTCGCTCGTTACCGAGGGAACGAGATGGTAAGACTTGTTTGTCTCGCTCATGCACGAGTGAAAGAGACCGCCGTCGACTGCTCTCCTCGGTTGTCTCGTACAATATAATATATTGATTGTTTGCAGGCGGGCGGTGCTCGGCTGTGCGTGTCCGTGTGCGCGCTGTGGCGCGGCGCCGCGGCCGCCGTCGTGCTGGCGCCGCGTCAGCGCGTGGCGCAGTTCGCGGAGGACGCGTGGACGCGCCTGTGGGCCGCGCTGTGCGCGCTGGCCGCGCCGCGCGCCCGCCTGCGCCCCGACCACGTGCGCGCGCGCCTCGCCGTCACGCTGCACTGCTACCAGGTGACGCACTACCGCAACACGCGTGACGTGACGCAGTGATGTGTTTGCGCGTTCGTGGGCTCCTGTGTTCATAATGAAATTGTATGAATATTTATTCCGTGCCATTGACTAACAAGTACAGGTGACTAGTTCTAGAACAATATGTGCTAGGTATGATTAGTTTAGCTCATTAGAGCTAATTGGTTATATTTTTTCATTACCAGAGTGAGAATCCTTTCATAGCAGCCCTAAATTAACGGCTTATTATAGTGTGCTAGCAAACATTTCCATGATACGCCCTGAACCCGGCGCTCCCCAGTGAACACATTTACGTAAAATTTACGCCAGGATGACATAATTTACGTAAGATGTAAGTCACATATGAGTCATATATGACTTAGTATTTCATACCTCCTGACGTAAAACTAACTTAAAATATTTGACGTCAATCTGATATAATAATGATATCATAGTGATGCCGTGATCGTAAATCTTACCTTCACGTGATCTAAATTGACTTCAATGTGATATAACTGATGTCAAGCTGATATGACGTCATTGTTAAGTTTAAAGTCAATATGAGGTCATAGTGATGCAATACAACACGACCCCAAATGAAAGTCATCAAACACAGTCACTATTATGCCATACGTACGTGAAACTTTTGTGACCTCTGGGTGACCTATATCCTATATATGACGTCATTATAAAGTCAAAGTCACACACGTGTTCACAGCCAGAGGCGCTGTCCCGCTGCAGCACGCCGCTGTCGCCGGGCGGCGGCGCGCGGCGCTCGCTGGCGGCGCAGGACGCGCTGCCCTTCGCCGAGCTGGACGTGTGCACCACCAGCCGCCAGGAGCACGTCATCGCGGCCGTGAGTCTCGCACCGACTGTCTTATAGCTAGACTATTAAATACTATAAACCACTTGCGGCTTCACCCGCTTGGATATCGGTTATCACGACCAAAAAAAAAGTATCCTATGCTACTTCTAATACTTTTAAGTTTCATGATGATCGGTTAAGTAGTTTTCGCGGGATAGCATAACAAACAAACTTACATTTCACATTTGTAATATAGGATTAGGGATAGGGATAATGGATAAGCCAAAAATAAATTTAATATTTTTTTAAAGAGGCCTTAACAACTAAAGTAAAATTAGTAAAGTATTCCGTTCAAATTATATATAATATACACGATAATGATGTATGGATTTGACATTGGCTAACTTTCTCAGGTGACATTTAATTACCTAAATTTAATATTAAGAAGTTTTTTCATAATTGCAAGAATTCTTCCTTGAAGGCTTTTTCTGGAGTTGGCTCTATATAGCGTAAATTTACTAAAATTTTTGTGATGAAATTTTGACGATTCTATTATGTTTGTAAAAGCCCACTTCAACCAAGTGTGTTTTGATTTATTTATATTACATTATTATTTTGGTCTATGATACATTCCACATGCGCGGAAATGGCATGCGCAATAGTTGTTTATTTTTCAGTTTTAAACAAAAATAATAGTATATAATAACATGCAGTTCGAACTGATAACTTATTTAACGTTAATCTCTCTTTGAGCATTTGGACTGTCCGTTAAAATAAGTAATGATGAATGATTTTTTATAAACTTCTATACTTATAATAAAAGCCAATTGCCATCACTGAAGTGGTGAGGTCAAACGTTTTCTGAACTACTATTAGTATTAATTTAAGATTCAAATTGAAGCAAATTCAATAATATGTCGTTATATTTTTTAAATTTTGGTTTCTCGGATTTAAGAGCGGTTGAGCCAATATTTTCATGATTATTGTATTGAAATGTATTCTAGGAGTACTTTATGGAGTAAATTGGGACCGCACGTTTAATTATCACAAGTCTTCCACAAAATTATTTTGTGCGCTAACCGTTTCTTACTGAATGTTATCAAAATTTTCTACTTTTTAGTACATTCCTTAACCTGACGTTGCGTTGCAATTCCTGTTATGTATAATCATATTGAGAACTTTCATAAATTATGGCCTTTCGTTACTGAAAGAATTGTTGATTGAAAAATTTGGTAAGTTACCAAAATACTTGGATACTAGCAATTGAACGTCGCTATGAATGAGCTTTGGCGCTGTCGTGAAAATTCGCTTAGAGATATGTCAGCGGCAAAGGCTCGGTAGCCGGCGGTTTGACCTTAAAATTGGTGGGGCATTCATGGTGATTCGTTCCTTGTGTTGACGTTATCCTGGTGTAGAAGAGACTTTAAATCGGGTCCCACATACATGGTGATGGTGACGACCGTTCTGGTGTAGTAGTGCGAGTAGTCACTCAAAGCCGTCGCCGGCGGTCGCGGGTTCGATTCCCGCTCGGGACAGATATTTGTATTTGTAAAAATGTTTCCGCTCTCGTTACTCATGGTAGGGAAATTATCCGCCAACCGCAGTGGAGTAGCGTGGTGGATTAAGCTTATATGGAGCTTCTCCTATATGGAGAAGAGGCTTTCGCTCGGCAGTGTGTGGTGTACAAACTGATACTGTACTGTACTGTACACACGGTGAGCCCGCGGTTAGTGTTCGGATCGATGAGTGAGTCGGGCGCACAGAACCTGCGCGCGGTGAGCGTGCACCTGATGACGGAGAGCAGCGGCGCGGAGAGAGCGGGCGGCGCGCTGGAGAGCGGCGTGCACGCGCTGGCCACGCGCTGGGCGGCGGCGCAGCTGGACGCGTCGCGCGCGCTGTGCCGCGCCGTCGCGCGCGCCGTGGCCGCCACGCACCCGCACTACCGCGGCTTCCACTACATGTACGACCCGGCTGGCCTAGCCCGTGGGACTATTACGTTACTTGTGCGACCTCGAGAAATCGCTGTGGTGTAGAATTTCAATACTAATTGAGACTCAGCTATACTTTGTCCATTTTATTAATGTTTTTTTACAGCTCACGCTTCATACAAATAATATTGTACTTCAAGGACGGGTAGCACCCCTCTTGTTGATGATATAAAGATAACCACATAACGATTACTACGATTGTGCCACAGATTACAAATAATCGGTAGAAATAAATGCTAATATTTAAATAAGGTGTAATATGTTATTAAAAACAGAAAGACAATAAAATGTCGAGCTGTCAAAAAACCATTAATAAAATGGACAAAGTATAGTATCGAAATTCGACACCATAACGATTTCTCGCGATCGCGCAAGTTACGTAATAGCACCACGGTTTTAGCGATTGACGAATTCGCTTGTCGACAATTAAACCATATGGAAATATCAGAAATGTGTAAATGTTTTGTGTTATTACGTACATTTTTATCGAGTGACAGATGAGTTCGTCAAGCGCTATAATATTTCGTCTAGTCTTACTGGACTCTGGTGTTTGAGTTCGAGTTTTGTTTTCTTTTTTTTTTTTTTTTTTGATCTTTTGTTTTATACACGGTGTGGTAAAAGAGGCTCTCATTTTTAAATGACTGTGAAAATGTTAAGATAATATTCTAGCTATATAAGTTTTTAAAAATTTTGATTAAAGCAATTTCTTAAATATCTAATTTATAACATTTTTAACACATGTTGATATGAGGGTCGATTTGGCGCATCCTTGAGAATCTTTTACAGGGTTGTCGCTAGTTAGTGTTGTACCTGTTACCAAATCAAATCGGTATTGTCACTGAGTCAATTGTTACAACAATACTAATTTGGTTTCACGCAAATTTGAAAGGTTTTTTTTTTTCGCTTCATTAAGCTTGCTTTTGTGTGGTTTTTTGTTTTTTGTTTTTGGGGTTCAAAAGTCTAGGTTTGGTTTGGGTTGTTTTTTTTATAGTTCATTTGTTTTATGTGTGGTGTGATTTCGGTTTACATGGGTCTAATTATCATCACAATCATGATATACTGCTTACGCCCATATTTTTTGTTTGGTCGTTTATTCTTTTCGTTTCTTTTTTTTTGGTGTAATAGGCTTGCTTCGTTTTTGGTATTGAGCATCAAAATTCACTTTACTTCTACAATTGAGAAATTACTGTTTTACTTTCATTACAAAAAAGAAAAATCTTCGAAAATGCTGTTCTAGAGATGAAATGGACCCCACCCACGCGCTGATCCTCTTCAAGATCCTGGAGCAGTACTACGCGGCGACGGACTCGATCGCGTTCCCGCAGCCGCAGGGCTTCAGTTCGTTCTTCACGTACCTCGGCTACCGCACGCTGCCCTTCCACGCGTTCGTACAGTACGTACACCGGAACGTGTTCGAGCTGCAGATCGACGTGCTCAAAGCGATTATTGCGAGTTAGTAACCATTTTCCTACGTACATAATTATAATAATATTATAAAATCGAATTAAACTTAATAAATATTGTTGGTACGTTATTAACATTTTCTTAAGGGGAGGAACGCGGATTCCGCTTTACTGCATAAATCTCCGACTTTTTTACTAAGAGCAAATTTTATCAGGACATAGTTATTTTCTTAGACGACTGTTCTGGTGTAGTGGTGCGAGTAGTCGCCTCAACGCTGGTGGTTGTGCAAATATTTGTTTCCGGTCTAAGTGTATATCCTTGTGGGTCTCTCCAGCGTGGTTGTTATTATAGAAACCTGGTAACGATCGTTACTCGTGGTAGGGAAGAGGCCTTTGCCCAGCAGTGTGACGTATACAGGCTGATTCAGTTCAGTTATTTTCATAATGTCAGGAAGATTGTCGGATTATTCAAAAATATGTATTTTGTCCACCATATATCAGCTGTATATTGATTAACCAGAAACTGATGCGCGAATATCGTTCATTTAGGCAAGGACGACGACAACAAGCGCACCGTGAACAACAAGCTGCGCCTGATCCAGCTAGTGGGCGAGGGCCGCGGGCGGCGCGCGCTGGCCGCGTGGCCGCACCGCGCCGCGCTCGTGCTGCGCGCGCGCGACCACGCCGCCGCGCTGCTCAGCGGCGTCACGGCGCCCGCGCGCGACCACGCGCCGCACCGCCCCGTCAGGGACACCGGTAACCGACACGACCCGTCCCGTCCCGAGGGCCGCGGGCGGCGCGCGCTGGCCGCGTGGCCGCACCGCGCCGCGCTCGTGCTGCGCGCGCGCGACCACGCCGCCGCGTTGCTCAGCGGCGTCACGGCGCCCGCGCGCGACCACGCGCCGCACCGCCCCGTCAGGGACACCGGTAACCGACACGACCCGTCCCGTCCCGAGGGCCGCGGGCGGCGCGCGCTGGCCGCGTGGCCGCACCGCGCCGCGCTCGTGCTGCGCGCGCGCGACCACGCCGCCGCGCTGCTCAGCGGCGTAACGGCGCCCGCGCGCGACCACGCGCCGCACCGCCCCGTCAGGGACACCGGTAACCGACACGACCCGTCCCGTCCCGAGGGCCGCGGGCGGCGCGCGCTGGCCGCGTGGCCGCACCGCGCCGCGCTCGTGCTGCGCGCGCGCGACCACGCCGCCGCGTTGCTCAGCGGCGTCACGGCGCCCGCGCGCGACCACGCGCCGCACCGCCCCGTCAGGGACACCGGTAACCGACACGACCCGTCCCGTCCCGAGGGCCGCGGGCGGCGCGCGCTGGCCGCGTGGCCGCACCGCGCCGCGCTCGTGCTGCGCGCGCGCGACCACGCCGCCGCGTTGCTCAGCGGCGTCACGGCGCCCGCGCGCGACCACGCGCCGCACCGCCCCGTCAGGGACACCGGTAACCGACACGACCCGTCCCGTCCCGAGGGCCGCGGGCGGCGCGCGCTGGCCGCGTGGCCGCACCGCGCCGCGCTCGTGCTGCGCGCGCGCGACCACGCCGCCGCGTTGCTCAGCGGCGTCACGGCGCCCGCGCGCGACCACGCGCCGCACCGCCCCGTCAGGGACACCGGTAACCGACACGACCCGTCCCGTCCCGAGGGCCGCGGGCGGCGCGCGCTGGCCGCGTGGCCGCACCGCGCCGCGCTCGTGCTGCGCGCGCGCGACCACGCCGCCGCGTTGCTCAGCGGCGTCACGGCGCCCGCGCGCGACCACGCGCCGCACCGCCCCGTCAGGGACACCGGTAACCGACACGACCCGTCCCGTCCCGAGGGCCGCGGGCGGCGCGCGCTGGCCGCGTGGCCGCACCGCGCCGCGCTCGTGCTGCGCGCGCGCGACCACGCCGCCGCGCTGCTCAGCGGCGTCACGGCGCCCGCGCGCGACCACGCGCCGCACCGCCCCGTCAGGGACACCGGTAACCGACACGACCCGTCCCGTCCCGAGGGCCGCGGGCGGCGCGCGCTGGCCGCGTGGCCGCACCGCGCCGCGCTCGTGCTGCGCGCGCGCGACCACGCCGCCGCGTTGCTCAGCGGCGTCACGGCGCCCGCGCGCGACCACGCGCCGCACCGCCCCGTCAGGGACACAGGTAACCGACACGACCCGTCCCGTCCCGAGGGCCGCGGGCGGCGCGCGCTGGCCGCGTGGCCGCACCGCGCCGCGCTCGTGCTGCGCGCGCGCGACCACGCCGCCGCGTTGCTCAGCGGCGTCACGGCGCCCGCGCGCGACCACGCGCCGCACCGCCCCGTCAGGGACACCGGTAACCGACACGACCCGTCCCGTCCCGAGGGCCGCGGGCGGCGCGCGCTGGCCGCGTGGCCGCACCGCGCCGCGCTCGTGCTGCGCGCGCGCGACCACGCCGCCGCGTTGCTCAGCGGCGTCACGGCGCCCGCGCGCGACCACGCGCCGCACCGCCCCGTCAGGGACACCGGTAACCGACACGACCCGTCCCGTCCCGAGGGCCGCGGGCGGCGCGCGCTGGCCGCGTGGCCGCACCGCGCCGCGCTCGTGCTGCGCGCGCGCGACCACGCCGCCGCGTTGCTCAGCGGCGTCACGGCGCCCGCGCGCGACCACGCGCCGCACCGCCCCGTCAGGGACACCGGTAACCGACACGACCCGTCCCGTCCCGAGGGCCGCGGGCGGCGCGCGCTGGCCGCGTGGCCGCACCGCGCCGCGCTCGTGCTGCGCGCGCGCGACCACGCCGCCGCGTTGCTCAGCGGCGTCACGGCGCCCGCGCGCGACCACGCGCCGCACCGCCCCGTCAGGGACACCGGTAACCGACACGACCCGTCCCGTCCCGAGGGCCGCGGGCGGCGCGCGCTGGCCGCGTGGCCGCACCGCGCCGCGCTCGTGCTGCGCGCGCGCGACCACGCCGCCGCGCTGCTCAGCGGCGTCACGGCGCCCGCGCGCGACCACGCGCCGCACCGCCCCGTCAGGGACACCGGTAACCGACACGACCCGTCGCCGTCCCGAGGGCCGCGGGCGGCGCGCGCTGGCCGCGTGGCCGCACCTGGAGTAGTGGTGCGAGTAGTTGCTTCAACGCCTCGCGCCGACGGTCGCGGGTTCGCTTCCCGCTCGGGACAGATATTTGTTTGTATTTGTACAAATATTTGTTTCCCCACCGTGCCTCGAAGAGCACGTAAAGCCGTCGGTCCCGCTTGTTATTATAGACATCTGGTAACGATCATTACTCCGTGGTAGGGAAATTATCCGTCAACCCACAGTGGAGCAGCTTGGTGCCAACCCTTCTTCTATATGGAAAAGAGACTTTCGCTCAGCAGTTGGTTGTCTACAGGTTGATACAGTACAGTGATAGTATTGAAATTCGACACAACAGCAATTTCTCGCGATCGCGCAAGTTACGGAATGGTTCCACCGATATCTTCCCGTTCCGTCGCGTCCCGTCCTGTCGCACCGCCCTTTCGAGGAACCGGTGATTGAACTGTTCTTTATCTTTTTGACCTTTGCTTCACTATGACTCATTGTCACTGCCCTTCCGTAGCGACTCTCGTATCCCTTTCTGTTATGGGTGCTACACACGTTCAGTTTTATCTGTGCGACAAAACTGTGCAGTCGAACTGTACAGTTAAATCGTACGCTCCTACAGCCCACACGTTCAATTAAACTACGCAGTTTATTCATTTCGTTCCACGATTGCATCGACAGACGACGCATTAGCTATTCTTGCATTATTGTTTATAAAAAACAAGAGGCATGAAAAATCTATAAAATAATATTTGATTCCTTGGATTTTATAATCCATAAATAAGGTTCATTGCGATTTATGAAAATAAACATCACGCGACTCGTGGTGAGTCATTTTATAAGTACGAACGCACGTCCATTCGATACAAGATTTATGCGAAAACTAAACGCTCAGCACATATACGATTATCGGCACAGTTTCTCCGATTCCGTTTAATTTATTTTTATTTCAGTTGAGTGCTAGCTACGCGAGCGCACACATTGTTATTAATCCCTTTGTCTTTAATTTACGTAAAAAGTAGTATTTATTGTTTTCTGCCATATATTGCTAACAGTGTCATATTACATATTGTAGTACTTTGTTTGGTGAATAGTTGATATACGTGTGACCTGTAATTTATGTGTTTTTGATAATAATTTGCATAAGGTGCACTCAGTAACCTTGTAGTGACCTCCAAAATAGCCGTTGTGAGGACAAAGACCTCCAAAATCACCTAGCTATAAAAGCTTCCGCTCTCAATTAGTAGCATTATTTGACACTATTGCTTATTGAGAGCTTGGTCCCGCGGTATATGCACTTGCTTTTTATAGTTCACTACTTACTGCGACGTTTCGAGGTTCAAACCCCAGCTAACTCGCTAGTTGAACATTTTGAATATTTATTATATTTAGTCAAAATGAAATTTGCTTGCTGCAATTTGACGACAGGGGTCTCTAGTGAGTGCTTACTGTGTTCAAGGTGCAGTCATAATTATCACTTTAGATGTCTTTATCCTTCTGATAAACGAAAGGAATTACCTTCAGATTTAAAAAAGAATTGGATTTGTCCGGAATGTACAATAACTCAGCCAAGAACCGCTAGAAAGGATAGTACACCTTTGCGAGTACAAACAACGTGTAATACATTCAGCGCTAGTGATAATGTCAATCCACGAAGAGGCGCTGCGTCTGAGGTTGATGATGACTGTATATTAAATCTTAATGACAGGACATCTCTTATAGAAATAATTAAATCTGTTATATCCACGGAATTAGCAAGTTTAAAAGCTGAGTTCAAAGTTTTAATGAATCCTATAAAAGAAGAGATAAAATTAATTAAGAGTGAATTTCAAAATTTTAGAGAAAGTTTAGATTTTATAAATACGAAATTCGAAGAAATTGATAAGCGTACAATTAGTTGTAAAGAGGAAATTAATGTTTTATCAAAAAAATGTATTGAAATCGGTAAATTGAGAAGTTCCCTTGAGATAATCGAATCCGAAAACAATAATCGGGAGCAATGGGCCAGAAAGTCTAATGTGGAAATATATGGCATTCCCGAAAAGAAAAATGAAAATCTAATTTCCCTGTTGCAAACTATAGTTAATAAAACTGATTTGCAAATAAATATGAGTACGGATATTGATTTTGTTACTAGGGTAGCCTCAAAAAAAAACTGATAATAAGAAAACTAAACCAATTATTGTGCGCTTTTTATGCCGTTGGAAGAAGGATGAATTTTTGTCAGTAGTCAGAAAATTGAAGCTCAAATGTAGTGATATTGGTTTTAGTGGTAGCAACAGTGCGATATTCTTTAACGATCACCTCACAAGTATTAACAAAACATTATTGCAATCAGTTAAGAAGGCAGCTAAAGATAAAAATTATAAATATGTGTGGGTAAAAAACTGTAGTATTATGGCTCGTCGTTCTGATACTAGTCCAGTTTTACATTTTATGAAATCTAGCGATTTAAACAAAATTGCATGAGTGTTATTGTATATTTAGGTCTACTGTTTAATTTTAAATTATTTGAAATGTTTCTTTTCTTGTTGTTATTATTATTGTTGAGAATATTCATGGGTCTTTGTGTGATTTTATTTTATAATTTTAGTTGTATTATTATTATTATTATTGTAAATTGTGACATATTTTACAAATGTACGTATTTTTTTGGTGTGATTTTATTATTATATAAATTTGGGTATATTATTATTATTATAAATTGGGACATATTTTATATTAAGAACAATGTTACGCTCTCTCATATTTTAACTTGTATATTTATGATTATTTTGTATTGGTGCTATAATGGCTAAGGATTTCTCAATTCTGTATCAGAATGTCCGCGGCTTGCGAACTAAAACAAACTCTTTTTTTAGGAACATCTTGAAGGTAGATTATGACATTATTTGTTTAAGTGAAACATGGCTTTGTGATGGTATATACAGCGAAGAACTTTTTGATACAAGATACTTAGTATATCGACATGATCGTGAGTATGAGAGCCGTGGAGATAGTAAAGGTGGTGGGGTCTTAATTGCAGTTAAAACTGATATACTGGTTCGTTCGTCATCATCACTTGCTGTGAAAAACTTTGCAGGTGAGGTAATTAGGGTCTCTATTCCTTTGGTAATGGGGCCTATCCTTAAGCAACTCCATGTTTATTGCTGCTATTTCCCTCATAGTAGATTCCATATTGAATCACTTTGTGATAGTTTTGAACATATTTCGAATGAAATTTTGATGCATCCCGATGATCATTTTCTTATAATTGGAGATTTTAATATTACAAATTGTATTTGGGATTGGGATGGAAAATTTATGAACATACGTAATTTTGATGAAGGCGATGCTGGAGTTGACTGTTTGTTTAGTTTTTTAAATATTTCCGATCTAAAACAATTTAATAGTGTTCCTAATGCGAATGGACGTTATTTAGATTTAGTAATGAGCAATTCCAACTGCTTGGTGAGCCCTAATAACTCTTTTCTAACAAGGGAAGATGCTCATCATCCTTCACTTAATGTGCAATTACGTATTGTCAATGAAAAATCGACTTTTTCTGTTCCCCGAAAAATAAGACTATTTCGTAAGGCTAACTATAGTCATATTGATGAGGTCATAGCTGGGATTGATTGGTACGACATGCTTGGTGATTGTAACATCTCCGATGCCGTAAATAAGTTTTATGAGACCATAAACTCAATAATTTCTCAATATATCCCGATAAAAACTTTTAAAGGCGATAAAAGGTATCCTTTTTGGTATTCGCGTGGTCTAATAAAAATAATATGCGATAAATTGCGCTGTCATAGGCGATGGAAGATTTATGGTCGGGTATCTGATTACAATATGTTCAGGTATTTGAGAGACCGCCAGAAAAAAGTCCAAATAGATTGTTATGATAAATATATATATCAATCTGAATTAAAAATTAATAAAAATAGTAAATTTTTTTGGGCTTTTATTAAGTCTAAGAAGGCTGCAGTCAATATACCTAACAACATGTATTTTAAAAATGAATCCAGCTATGATGCGAGGAAAATATGTCAGCTTTTTAATGACCACTTCAAATCTGTCTATTCCTCGCCTTCTACAATTGCTAGCTCATATGGGTGCCAAGATAACGTATATTCACAAAGTAATTTGTCGCTTGGTTACATTGAACTAACCGTTGATGATGTGATGAAATATCTTAAACAGCTGAAAATAGATAAGGGTTCGGGACCAGATGGCTTGCCACCTGTTTTTTGGAAATCATGTCATAAATCGTTGGCTTACCCCCTTTTTATTTTATTCTTAAAATCTTTACGATCGGGTGTTATGCCTGATATCTGGAAGCGTTCCTTCGTTGTGCCTGTATACAAGTCTGGTGACAGGCATAACATTGAAAACTATAGACCCATTTCAAAATTGTCTACTGTTGCCAAGCTGTTTGAAAAAATTGTCTATGACAATATTTATCCTAATCTTAGGCCATTTTTGATTAGTCAACAGCATGGATTTGTGGACAGGAGGTCTACGGAGAGTAATTTATGTGAGTTTGTCCATCGTATTTCGGTTGCGATGGATCGGGGTTGTCAGGTGGATGTCGTGTATACCGACTATTCTAAGGCATTTGACAAGATTCCACATGAAATACTAATACGCAAACTAGATAAAGTCGGTATACATGGCGATCTACTTCGATGGCTTTCTTCGTATCTCACAAACCGTAGCCAG
The DNA here is from genome assembly GCA_036937285.1 of Euphydryas editha. Classification (NCBI taxonomy): domain Eukaryota; kingdom Metazoa; phylum Arthropoda; class Insecta; order Lepidoptera; family Nymphalidae; genus Euphydryas; species Euphydryas editha. The sequence continues at coordinate 2,753,030 of JAUPFZ010000003.1, forward strand.
GCAGTCACAGTAAAAGGGCATGTTTCCTCTTTCGTGCCTGTTTCTTCTGGTGTTCCACAGGGTTCGCATCTTGGTCCTCTTCTTTTCAATATATTTATAAATGACATACATAGCGTTTTCGAGAATTCGGATATACTTCTCTTTGCTGATGATATGAAGATTTTTAGATATATATCGGAAAGTTCTGATTGCACACTACTTCAGAATGACTTAAATAAATTACGCGAGTACTGCTCAGAGAACTCCATGTATCTGAATATAAGAAAGTGCTATGTTATGTCTTTTTCTCGTAAGACTAATATTATTAAATTTAATTACCAACTTATTCAGGAGACAATAACACGAGTTACCGAGGTGCGAGACTTGGGTATTTACATCGATAGTAAATTAACGTTTAAGCCGCATATTGATTTTATTACTGCGAAAGCATTACGAATGCTTGGCTTTGTGTTAAGAGTGGGAAGAGATTTTAAAAATGTCAGGACAATTATTCTCCTTTATAATTCTTTTGTAAGATCTATCCTGGAATATTGCTCAACCGTATGGAATCCTTTCTATAAATCTCATGTTGAACAGTTGGAAAAAATTAATCATAAATTTATGAAATATTTAAATTACAAAGCTTTGCCGCACCATCAAGACATTCTGTATATTCCTTCCTTAGAAAATCGTCGATTGGAGAGAGATCAAATATTTTTATTTAAGTTGCTCCATAATTTTGTCGATTCACCTTATTTAGTAAGCAATGTATTATTTAGATGTCCCATAGTAAATACACGTAACCAGTCCCTTTTTTATATACCTAAAACTAGAACTAAATATGCCCAAAATTGCTTTATCTTTAGAGCTTGTAATAAGTACAACAAATGTTTTCTTAATATTGATTTTGCTACATGTACAATACAAAGTGTAAGAAAAGAAATAAGAAATGCAATAATTTTGTAATTTGTAATTAATTATGAATAATTCGTGAATTGTAGTTGAGTTGATTTCATTTTTTTTTTTATATTTATTTATTTATAATTGTATTGATTCTATAGTTCGCATGATTTATTGAAGTAATGTTGTAGGTATTTCAAATTGATTTTGTTATTTAATTAATTATTTATGGTTAATTGATTAAGAATTTAATTGTTTTATTATTATTATTATTATTTTTTACTTATTTGATTCAATTTTTTGATTAATAATTTTTTTATTTGATTTTATTATTTGATCGAATGTGAAAATTTTGGATTGATTTTTTAATTTATTTATATTTGAAATTCGTATGCATGATTATTAATTTCTTAATTTTTATTATAACTTGACATATTTTAATTTATGTTTGTAATTACTCGATAAATTTTTTTTAACTTTTTTATCAATGTGTGCTGTTTTGCTCTTTTATGAATTGTTTATTATTGGAAACTTTATTGGTTTATGTATTTGTTGTATGAATTTTAATTCATTGTACTACTATACTGTTTGTTTCCTAAAAAAATAAAATAAAAAAATAAAATAAAAAAAAAAATAATTTCCGGTAATTTTAAAAATCGTAAAAACTGTACAATTTTTATCACACTATATTATCGGTGCAGTTCAAACGGTACAGTGCGATCGTAATTTATTTTTTAATGTTTAATTAGTTTCATTTTTATGATGTATAAATGTATTTACAAAAAATAAAAACTATATAATATTATATAATATCTACTGTGGTATTTTTAAGAATTATTCATTTAATAATTCAACTAGAATATTAAATTATACAAGATAAATATTTTATTATGTTAAAGTTATCATTATACTATTCTAAATAATGAATATCGTACGCAGGTTTAGCAGCTCTACCTTCGGGTGAACGTTTGTCTCCACTCGACACATTCTTGGACCTTTTGACTGCCAAAGCTAGCCTCAACGAACTGGACTTCAATCTTATTATAGAAGCTACGTTGGCATCAGTACAACAAGAAAATACATAAAACTTATACCGTTAATTATAATAGTAAAATAATTATTCTTCTAGTCTTATATTAATATCAATAGATTTAGATTTAAATTGTGGTAAATTTTGAAACGATTGAGATAATTCAAGTTCTGTTAATGACATAGTGCAATGATATAGTTTCTTATTACGGCACTTAACTCATAATTTCAGTGTCAAATAATATAATCATAGTATACAGGATGAATGGTGAGTTACCATCAATATGTAAGGAGAATACTCGGTACATGATTCTCATTCGAATTATGTAAAAATATAACCTAAATATTAATAAACTTCGAAATAAAGTTACTCAACAGTTATCTAATTATTTACGCATCGTCTGGACATCCTAGTAGCTAGCTGCACTGTCGACACAAAACAGGTAGTTTACCTACGTTCAAAAGCCGTCGTGTGAACAGGGTAGCAGGCTACCTTTGATAAACAAGCATGATCTAATCTCCCTTAATACTTTAATCCTGGCTTAGGATAGGCAAAAATACTAAGATAATTTTACTCGTTTAAGGTAGTTCCAGCGTGGTGAAGTGTAGTCCTACCTTAATACCTTCTGCCTTATATCGTTAGTTATAGTAATCTGGCAACGTTGCTCTGAGTGTTTTATATATTTTTGTTTATATGATCTTAGTATATACAAATAGTATTGCGCTTTCTAATAATAGTTTTATTGAATTAAAAAGATGAGAGCGTTGTGCACAGTGTTGCCAGATCACTATAAATTTAAAATTAATATTTATAATTTTAACATCTCGATAACAAAACCGTGAATGGTACTTTTATTTTTTTTGCTTATTCTAAAAACATTTTTCAACACTCTCCTAGTTTTTTTTTTTCAATTCCGTCGAGAGATTTTTTAATACAATAAAAAATCGGACATTTTACATACATAAATGGGACATTACTCTCAAAATCGCGAACTTTGTCTTTAAATATCTCGCGATCTAAGCCGTCAAAAATCATGAAATTTTAGGAATTCATAAATAAAGCTATTCTGAACCCGTGAAAAAATTTTTGGCCGAATCTGTCAAAAAGTGGTTTCATGCTGGAACTACCTTAAGCAACAAAGGACAATGGCAGATCCCCTAACAAATTTTTGTTGGCATAAATTTCTAGCGTCTACTAATGAAAAATATGTGATAATATAGTACTTAAATTCCTGATCACTTTTGCCTAAAGAAGCACCACCGAAAGAAGTAATGAATTGAAGATATTCCAGGTTGAACATTTAGAGGTTATGTTTCGACAACTTGTAGGTAACTAATCAAAAACTTAGTCAAATATATGTTAAATATAAGTAGTCCGAAACTATATTTTAAATAACTAGATAGATTGATTACAAAACAAAGTAGTAGGTATATCTAGACTTTTGACGCACTAACAGAAAAAAAAATAGACGCATTTTTTTAACCCTCAGGCCTAAAATATTTCATATTCGGGGATTTTCCCGTTACCTATCCTTGGGTATTTCCTACTTAGGTACATCAGCGTTAGCTATAGATGATATAAAATTGACGATCGACAAAGACGTTCATCTTCTTAAATCATGAGCGCTGTAGGTCAACAGACCTAATAAACCCTGCTCTTAGAATTTCTAGACCTAAAGGTGGTCTGTCTAGATTCAGTCAGTCAGCATCTGTTTAGATTTTTCTGTAATGATAAATTGATAATCACCATAGATAGTTAACTACGAGGACCATCCACTTATCGTGCCCTTTGCAGCATAGGATCATCTTTTTATCAGATAATCAGATGAGCAGCCCGCAAGATCTTAACTAAATAAGAAACAGTTTACAATGGAACACAAAATGGCTGTTCCCTGCAAAAAATGAAAGTGCGGCCTCTAGGTTAAAGAGCAGACTCTAGAAACCACTTATCTACTGATACGTGGCATAAAGACAGTGGATCTCATCAGTGCCGGATTAACCAATAGGCAGAGTAGGCAATTGCCTAGGGGCCCCGCTTCCACTAGGGGCCCCATGCAAGCGACAAGAAGAAAAAAAAGTTACTGGCACCGAGACTTTAACACCTTATGTGTAGTGCCGGATTAGCCTATAAGCTATTTAAGCAATTGCTTAGGGCATCCCGTCTTGGGGGGCACCAGAGATGACATCACAGAGACAAAATCATGTTGTGTCGACTCCACGTAGCCACTCACCTTATTTTTTTTAGGTATTTGGATAGGGTACGGAGGAAAATGTCCATACTGAAGGGCGGACGTTTATTTTTTTTTTTTTTTATTTCGTCGTCCGAAAATGAAACCGATAACAATGGAATAAAACAATGGAACCGACAACTGGGCTAGTTCCAGGTAAAGTACGTTACGACTTACCACTTACCATCAGGTGGAACGTCTGCCAGTTTGCCTATTCACTTAACATTAAAAACAAAAGTAAAAAAAAGGGGCCCCGAGTATAGCATTGCCTAGTGTCCCTGACAGGGTTAATCCGGCTCTGGACCTCATATATAGTCACTTAGAGTATCTGCTGATTTTTTCTAATAGAAGAAAGGCATGTTTATAAAATAAAACATTATTTTCTTATTACGAATTATTATTGTATTCATGAAATAATTGGGCTTAGTAAATAAATAAATAACGCGGTATTCTTTGTAATAAAACAAGATTTCGGATTGATACAATATAAATCGTGTAACGTGATGCAATATAATACGTGCAACGTGTTTTATTTATTTAAAGGCAAAAAGTTCATGTATGTTAATGAGAGAAGATTTATTACCATGTGGCAACATTCAACGGAACTATCATTAGTACTTCATATTCCAATGTAATGTCAAATCATTTTTACAATAATCAAATGTTTTTTCATTAAAAATGATATTTTTTCTAGACTTACACAGATCTTAAAAATATATTGAAAAAACGTAAGAAATTATTTTATTTCCATTAGTCATTAAGACATTTATAGATGCTTGGGAACATTCAACGGAACTATCGTTAGGTACTTCATATTCCTATGAAATGTCAAATCATTTTTACAATAATCAAATGTTTTTTCATTAAAAATGATATTTTTCCTAGACTTACACAGATCTTAAAAATATATTGAAAAAACGTAAGAAATTATTTTATTTACATCAGTCATTAAGACATTTATAGACGCGTGGGAATTCTATCAACAACTTTTTCGCCATTGTCCTTTGTTGACTAGGTAAATGATGTGAACTTTGGCAATTTTTTAGATGTGAACGTGAATGTTTTAATGTGTTTTAGAAGCGGCACAGTACCACATCTGTGCATGCGCCGCCGGCATGACTGGAAAAGTGTCCAAGCTCCATTTATTTGAATTGAAATGTTTGGTTTGGTCAAAAATTAAGTACCTATTTTTTTTACATAATTCGAATGAGAATCATGTACCGAGTATTCTCTTTAAATATTGATAGTAATTCACTAGTCACTTATATATTGTAAAAAAGTCATTTAGTACTAATCAACTTTACTTATAATTTAAAGTTTTTACTACATTCCCTTTCCATTAAAAGCAAGATATTTGTTGTGAGATATTTTATATAATGTTAATTTGTTTATTTCAAAGTAAATTGGTTTTTTATGGAAACATTTTAGCACAAAATTATTATTTTATCGATTATATATATTATTATTTGTATATATTATCGATTTGCAAGTCATTTATAATTTTAATATTATAGCCATCCTAGATGAAAATATGACATTGAAACATTTGATAAATTAAAATTTATTTAATTTCAAATGAAAGATCTTCATAAAAAAATGTTAATTGTAACAAAACTCTGGTTAAGTATTCAAAGTTTGGTAACTTATTTAGTTCTGTTCATTAGATTTCCACATTTATGTGCAATCGTAGTGCAATATTATTTATTATAAGAAATAAAACATTCCATGTAAGTGAATTTGTTTATTTATTTGAATTACTTTAAAATAAATTTGGTTTAAAAAAAATATTACAACAAGTATCGGACAATCTAAAAAAACGAAAATAAAAATTTTGTGATAGCGTTAACATGATGGTTTATATAGTCAGTCACCGACACATGCTACTTCTTTGACTGATGCAGCTTTACTTCTTGTTATTGACCACTTTGAGTTTGACACTCAACACACACACAAGACAACACAGACAGTTTTTTCCTATTTGCAATCACTGAATTTATACTAAGCCTTATTATTTTTTTATAACATATTTTAGTTATAAAATGGATTATAAGTAACCCAATGGGCTCTCTGTTGATCTTTATCATTCTTATGTGATGTGAATATTGACTTGTAAACTTCACTCGTCTGCGGATCTTTGGCTATACTATAGTCCTTTTTAGTTTTCTTGTATGAAGGATCCTGCGCTAACTGAGTCGGATGTGCCCGTTTATTTGATCCAAAGTGACCTCTAGTCTGCTTATTGGGATTAAATTTAGGCAATGATAAAGGAATCGTGTCTAGTTCTTTTTTAACTTGAATATTTCCCTCTGGTTGGTCATCGTTTTCTTTTTTAATAGTGATTGATGTGGAAGGTACATCTGTGGATGTTGAGGTTTCAGTTTTTACTTCTGTCTCAGTTTTAGTAGCTTTGGATTTCTTAGACTTTCTATTAGCAACGCGCACTGCCATCTTTTCTTTAAGTTTTTCAATATCCTCATCTGTTCCATTGAGTACTATAACATCGTTATCGGTAAAGGGTTGTTGACACTGAAATAAAATCATCAATTTAATTAAAATTTTGATATGTAGACAATTTGATTCTACAAAAACATACAATATAACACGATTTTTTATTACACCTATTCTTTTTTTTTTTATACTCTTTGTAAACGACAAAGAAACAAAAAATAAAAAAATAGAAGTAAAGAAATATGTACAAAGGCAACCATATTGCTAGAAAAGCGATCTCTTCCAGATAACCTGTGGGTATAGGATGTAGCAGAGAAGTGTACAAAGAAAGTAACAGCGTTTTCCGAGAATTGGAATTCACAGTAACAAACATGTATATTATATACATACATACTTAAATATACTATGAAATGTATATATTTAAATATATAAATAAAAAATACAGATATAATGTACTGCATATGTAAGTACGGCCCGTATTTATAAATCGCTCTCAATTCTGAGATCGATCTCAATAGCGATATTGAGATGTTGTTCTAATTAATAGACCGAACTTAAGTACTGCCTTGAGTTCAGCGTATCAACTGAGTAACGCGCATATTAATAAATAGAACTCAGCACTTAAGAGCGCACTCAAGATCGATCTTAAGAGTTCATTTCGTAAGTGGCGACATTTGTTGACTTGAGTTAGAGATTCGTGGTGCGCTGTATTGTTTTTTTGAAATAAAATGGAGTTTAAAAATATTTTAAATGAAATTAATTACTACGACGAGCTAGATCACTATGATGATATATTTTGGCCAAAATATTATCGCATACCAAAAACCTACATAAGGGACGTGGAAAATCCATTCGAAATGGAACCCGTACAGTTTCAAAAAAGGTATAGTTTTTACCAGGATTCGATGTTCTATATCACGTCTTTAATCAAAAGTGATGATAGAATGGACGAGAGGGGCCTTCCAATTGCCCCTGAAATAGCGGTCCTACTTACCATGAGATTTTATGCTACAGTATCATTTCAGGTTAGTTTATGTTATATTGTTTGGTAATTTTAATATTTTAAAACGGCGCGCCGCCGCCGCCGCCGCTCCGCGCCCCGCCTACCACCCGATACGCAATACAACTAATGTAAACAAAAAGTGGCGTCTTTTTTTATTTTATTTGTATGATAGTTCTCAGACGCTGCTGCTTGTGTTTTATTTTTGCTTTTTTATAAACAATAATTTTCTCTATATTTATTTAAAATTTAATCATATTATACACTTTTAAAAAAGTAAATAAATAATATTATGCAGATATTTTGTGAAAACATCAATATTTTATAATTTTTATTCTTATAATTTGACGGTAAATCAAAAACTAAACATGAGAGCGTATCAGCTGAGATCGCTCTTGAGATCGTATCTGAGAGCGATTTATAAATACGGGCCTACATGTATATGTGTGTGCATGTGTATGTGCTGTGAACATTATGAGTTTCTGACAGAGTATCTCCAATTCTAACCTTGAATGTCCTATCTGTCAAGAAGTCTGATATCTGAGAAGTTGTCCCCGGATTCCAAAGTACTCCAGTTTTGCTATCAACATTTCAATAGGAACCCGATCAAAGGCTTTCTTATAGTCTAAGTATATTGTGTCTGTTAGATGGTGTTTGTTCCAGTTTGATGTCCATTTACCAAGGCAGGAAAGAAGGTTGGTAATAGCTAATCTACTTGGAACAAACCCATGTTGTTCATCAATAATTATATTTTCGATTGTAATAAATTTTCTTAACTCTCCTGCTATTATTTTTTTTATAGTTTTGCAGACAATACTTGTGAGCATAGAAATTTAAGAACAGGAGGAGTGGTATGAGGGCGTGTCCACATAGACGTTACTTGCCCAAAACGCGCACATATTTCTTTAAATGGCCGTTACTACAAATCAGTATAATTTCGCCCACGAGCGAGAAAACATTTAACAATGCCGTCTTGTTCAGTGGTTTGTCGTAAGAACAGAAGTCAAATACTTTCTTACTATATTTTACTTCAAAATTGTAAAATACAAATATACGAGAAATATTTCTAGCTTATACTACATCTAATACATTGCTTTTTAACCACTGGCTCAGTATGTTGCGGAGTAACGTTGTGCTCTCGTATATTTTTAATGAAATAACATATCTCCTTATTTAAAATATTTATGCTTGTGAGGCTAATTGGCCGGTATTGCTGCATTGTTTAAGTAATATGGAGGGCAGTGAATTTGGTCCCATTTAGGTGGTATCGGTGCAGGCCCGGATTTAGGGAAGACAAGCGGGGCAACTGCCAACTGCGAGCCCCCACATTCGCAAAAGCGAAATTTACGGTACATCCATCAGTTTTACATGGGAGTAAATTTGGAGATCCTGGATACAAGTAGTAGAGAGAAAATATGTGTAGACTTATTGAATTTTCACATATCATCGAAGATATATCGAAAATAGAAGAGGAGACAACACATCTTGTGAAAGCCAGTAATTACGTTTGACCAGTCTAAAAAAGAATCCTGGACATGAAGGCGCTGTCAACGCCCATACAAGAAACCAATCAATTACGATGCAAATTTCTTAAAGGAACACAAAATAGCTACCACTATTTCAAAATCCACTGTATTGAACATATTTCTAAAGTCTAGTAGGTCAACACTGTGAGATTTTGTTTGTCCATGGTAAGTCTAATATCATCAGTGATTCCGGCAAAAGCCACAGCCGTACTATTACTTTATAGAAACCAGATTGATAAGGATTTAGGAGATTATTTTAGGAAAGCAATAATGTAAGCTGTTGTTAATGGAAAAGAAACTCACACAAAACACACAATTGGACGAAAATAGGAAAACACAGTAGAATTAGGTTTCTTAGGTAGACGAATAAATTGAGCGTCTTTCCAGCAGGTACAAAAATTATCCAAATTTAAGAATGAGTTAAAAATTTTGGTTATGACATTCAAGATAGAATCTTTGATAATAATGATCATATTACTGCTAATAGAGTACAAACCCACCGCATTTGAACTAACAGTTATTATACTCTTCTTAATATCACTTTCAAACAATTAAGCAAAATTTAAGTCGAGGATGGTAAAGGACTTTCGATGTTAGAAAGACAGCTAAGAATATATATTTGGTCATACTGTCTATAGTGACAGAGAAAGCAAATTTTTATCGAGCTTATTAATCAAAGGAATTTAAAGTAGTGTATTATTAGATTTTGCCAACTCTGAGTGACTTTAGGGATTTCCAGATTTTTTCAGGTTCTTCTTATACAGATTTGTGCATATGGCATTTTTGTGCATCTCTACATGCCTTGTTGCAGCAATTTTAAATATTTTATATTTCTCCTTGCCTCAGATCAGATTTATTACAAGCTTAAGCATATTCACATTATTCCAATGCATTACAGTAATACCCCGCTTTATGCAAGGGATATGTTTCAGAAAAAAAATATATAAATAAAAATATATAATATATAATATAATATAAAAATAAATAAATAAAACTGAATAAATATTTGGATGAGCATTTCAAATTCTACGACCAAAATGTCATGTAAAGCGAGGTATTACTATATAAGTCACTTATTAATAGGTTAAAATTCGATATCGGTCACCACGAATTTAAGGGTGAGGAGGGGTTGAGGGGGGAGGGTGGGAGGTTGAAACTAACCCCCAACCCCTCGCAACACAAGGTAATGCACCGTTCTTGAAAAAAAAGAAAAAAATTTATCATGTAAAACTGTTATCGGTCTGACGTTTATCGGTAGAATTTCGTTCTTTCACGGCTCCGGCGCTTCGGAAGGTGCAGCCCCCGCCCGCCGTAACAAAAAGAAGACACCCGGGCGAGCCGGAGCGGCTGAGGCTGGTCGCCGAAGGCGACCTAAAAGCCGAAGCTGCGGAGGCGAGCCTCCCTCCGCGCCTCCGGCCTCTAAAGAACACTCTAGGGGTAGGGCAGACAAGACTACGTGGAGTCGGGGTAAGCTGATTCTGTTCTGTGAGCGCGGTTCCTTTTTCAGTGTCATTATACATTTCATATATTAATAATGAAACTTCATAAAAAAAATCGTATACCTCGTTTTATTTCCTACCGAAAATCGATGTTTTTGGAAATCGATATTTTTCAATTGATGTTTATCGTACATCGACTATGGTATATAATATATATTTTCTGTAAATTTTACCATGCTCTGTGGTATATATACGATATTGACAAGTGAAAAGTAAATATCATTAAAGATGTAAAACTAATGTTTTAAAAATTAAAAGAAAATGATTGAAAATGTTGTATTTTGCAATCGTGAGTCTCTACGTTTGTTTTTTAAGACAAGACCAATGGACATCTACAGTACCGGAGACGTCAAGGAACGAAATTATGCCGATTAACATCAAATTTTGAGATCGGTTTTACGTAATTTATTTTTTTCTTTTTTTAAAAAATGGTGCATTACCTTGTATTGCGAGTATTATGGGGAAGTTGGGGGTACCCTCCTCCACCCCCCTAACTAACTCTCTCATCCAAATTCGTGGTGAGCGATATCGAATCCAACCCTATTAATATATTATTCTGACTTTATTAAGTAACTTATATTCTAAATTATATAAGTTACTTAATAAAGTCAGACTAACTCTACTTTTTTTTAACAAGTTTATCACCATGATAACATAACATGAAATTAACATTTCTTGATAAACGGTTTAGTGAGTAAAAAAAATTAATGAGGTTAATTTCAAACTGTAAATATTTACCATATGACAAAGATTCTGTTTAACTTCCTTCAATGCACGTTCAGCAAGCACACAGCCACAGCTCCATAGAAATATAAATCTGAATTTACCAGTCATTTCTAAACCACTAATGGGGCAAATATATGGTGCACTGCCTTCAGCAGCACCATCTGTATGTTCAGTGTTTTTGTAGGCTGGGTTCCTTGTAAGTTTCAAGTCTTTGATGTCCTAAAAGTATAACTATATAATTAAGAAAATAATATATTAATCTATAGTTCTGTATACAATATGCTAGTTTATTGTTACAACTTGAATTTAAGTGAACCAGCCCGTAAACATCCCACAGCTGGGGAAAGGCCTCTTTTCCATATAGGAGAAGAGTTGTAGATTAATCCACCGCAATGGCCCAATGTGGGTTGCTAGACAATTTCCCTGCCATGAGTAAGAATCGCTATCGGGTATTTATGATAATAACTGGTCATGACACAATAACATGCTTTCCAAGGCACGGTTGGCAGACATACAAGGTCTTATAGGTCTGTCAAACTTACTGTCACAACTTTTTAGTTCTAGAAAGTTCTGTACAGTAATATAATAAGGATAGTATTTAAATTTTACCTTTAAATTTTTAATGTGATTTATTGACTCAGGTTTGGTTTCTTTGTCCAACAAGGCTTCTATTACAGAGCTTTTGCTGTAAAGTCGTCCCAAACCACAGGCAACCACTGGTTCTTGCAAGGTTTGTTGAGACAATGCGCAATTGCGCCATTTGAACGAACGTTCTGCATCTTTATCTTTCTAAACACAAACAAAAAGTTGTTAATATGAATATAAACTACATTAAGTAATGATATCAGTATTAAAACATAAACGATTATAATAAATATGTTTACCTGTTCTGGTTTCTTTTTTAGTCGAACGAGCTCATCCCTGCGTGGAATAGTGCCACCATCGCAACCCATGATAATTGCGTTTTTAGTTTTTCTTTTAATCAAATCTATAACAAATACTCTTTTTACTATTCAATAGCTATTTGAATTCAGCAATTAGGTAATTATATTGGTTTTACTAAATAAAACAATCACAAATAAAATGTATTACTAATTATTACCACTTACACAAACAACAAAAGATGACGTCGTAATGTCAACATATGACAAATTGTTATGTCACGTACCTTTTTTATGCTTTGCAATCTAGGAAGTTTTTGAAGCCATATAGACGAAAATAGTTTTAATTAATTAAATTCAAAAATAAAGGAAAAAGTATGAAAAATATATTTTTTCAATTACAAAGAAAAAAGATTTTTTTCTTTAAGGTTTGTATTGTAAGTACTTTATTTTCATTCATGTTGACGCTTAAACTGTAGATTCTAATTGGAAAAGATCAAAAATCATCGTGTTACATGGGGCTGTCACACTTTTATTAATAAAAAATTGTAATTTATCACCAATTTCCTAGTTATACATTTAAAAAAAAATTGTTATCTTTAAAGTCGGCTTACGGACGATAATTTTACGTGATATCGTCGTAAGAAAACATTGATGAAAAATAGCATACTTTTATGAATTGGATTTTAATTATTATTATTTTAATTATCATTATTTTGTATAATACAAAGAAGGAGTTAATTAAAAATTACAATTTTTTCGATAAATTAACATTTATTTGTACTCGGTAATTCATATATTTTTTCTCTTCTACTCGGACGCATCTGCCGATGGAGTGGAAAAGAGATAGATGCGTCACAAGCCGAACGCTTAGGAAGATCGTGCCTCTATCGCTTGTTCCACGCTCTCACTCGCAGAACGTGACAATGAGTCATGGTTTATCGCGCGTGCAGCCACCGTTCATTGTTTTACAAGACGTTATAATGTAAAAAATTTACTTTAACACTGTTTTCTACACTTTTCACTTTACCGCCAAGTACGTAATACGCAAGAAAATTAGCTTATAACAAAAAAAAAAAAAATTAAATACTAATATACTTCTAAAAACTCTAAATTTTTAACACTGATGGGAACATTTTCCAGATAAGTCACATTTGTTTTTTTTTTCAGACGTTATATTGTTGAAGATAAATTGTAATCGAGTTTTGTGCACAACTTTAAATATTATAATTATTATATTTACGTAAACGTAAGTAAAATAAATAAAAATAGAGAATGAGTGTCTGAACTATATTTATTGTCATTTTTAATGACAATAAATTTATTTTAAAACAAATGTTGTTTTATTTTGAATGCTATTCTATATGCTTAAGGGATAGTTTAGCTATTTTTAATAGAGGCATATACATATTTATGAAAATATTTAGAAATCATTCAGTAGGAAATTAGTTCCACCCAATGATATTCAAATAAAATCGTTGGTTACACCCATGTTAACAAGTAAATTTTACCTCTATAACTATTACTATACTATTACTATTATGTAAATATAATAATTATAATAATATTAGATCTATCTTGATATATCTAGCTCCCTGACTAATTTATGTTAAGTTTTATGTAGCTTGTACTACTGTGTATAGGGTAGTTTTATTACACAGGTATTTTAAATTTTTTATTACATGTATAATTACAAAATTAAAAAGCTAAAACTAACAACTACTAACAACAACTCATAAAATTGAGTGAAAACTCATAACTTGAATAAATTGTAAAAAAAACTAACCTAATACATATTACATAGTTCGTTATTTTTTAACTTTAAACTTTAATATTCATTTAATATATGTATATAGCCGTATTTCGTTAACTTATTTTAAATGTAAGTTTTCTCGATTCCTTGAATCGTAGTCATACTAGTAAAAAGAGATGTAATGCCACTCTTCGGAACGTTCTTTGAGTACACGTGCGCATTCCAATTTCCAGTTTGTAATGTTTGTATATAAATGGTATATAAATTCCTTGGCCACAGAGTAACCACAGAGACACAGAGTACCACAGAGTACCTATATTTTGACCATATTTTTATACTCTTTGATTTTGACATTTCACCTAACATCTTGTCAGTCACTTGTCTGTTTCATCTTTCGTGTTGGTTTTTGGTTGGTTTGATGATATACTCTTTTTGGTTTGATGCAATTGCAATAATATTAATATTTATGCAATATTTAAGAGAATATCTAAGTAATGCCATCGATAGAAATGGACCGAGTACCGGAAAATGGTTCAGAGTGTAATTCTGATAATGAAGGCAGCCTAGATAATTCTTTGATGAATGAGAAGTTAATAACAAAAAAGAAGACAAGAAAACGTGGTATTATTTATTTATCAACAATTCCTCCTTACATGAATGTAGCTAAAGTCAGAGAAATTTTTAGTCAGTATGGTGATGTCAAAAGAATATATTTACAATCGAGTGCAAGTAAGTATTCAGAGGTTATTATAATTACAATAATATTAATTTTACTCCACTATCAAAGGACCTAAAATAAACCTACTATAATAAGAACAGTTGACCGCATGGCCATATGGAAGAGAAAAGAGCTACATGGTCTCATGGTCAGGTCTACAGTTTTAACAGATCAGTCTATATCTGTATCCCGGTTACAATACAGTAACCTCCTTGGGGAGACCGCAGGTTTGTTTATGCAATTAGTAACGAAATTATTTAAGACGAATAACTACCAGAAATATATTATGAAAGATGGAACACCTGACATATGCCGAGCATGTCATCTGCCTGGAGAATCCAATAGACATGTTGTTTCTAGTTGTAGTTGTCTTGCTAATGGTGAGTATTTACACAGATGTAATCAATTAGCTATGATTATCCATCAATACAAAATGGCCATGTTGAAAATGAGTTGCCCTACTAAATTTACAACCCAATGCCATTTATTGAAAATGGTCATGCTCTTTTCTAGTGGGATTATTCTATTTGCAGTGATAGGATTATAGCAACAAAAACCTGATATACTGGTTGTAGACAGATCAGTGTGCCAAGCAATTATTTTTTATGTTACATTTCCACATGATGATAATCTTCTACAGGTGGAAAAACAATTATTAAGTAAATATTTAGACCTTGTCCACGAGATTATCAGCATGTGGAATGTGGACTCAACAATAATTAATAAAAAACTCTCGCTCGACTGTTGGATTAAGTGTTGGATACAAAAGGCAGTGTGCTTAAAATGGCATGTGCATTATGTGGAGATTCCTCAGCCTGGAGCCCTAACTACCGGCAGCCTGGGCCTTAACCTGCCACCAGTGGAGAGCTATTTTTTATATTTTTAAATATTTATATTTCTATTATTAATATATTTAAAAGTATCTTAAATATATATAAAAAAAGAGAAACGCTATTAATAATTAATATATTACTACAATGTGATTCCTATTTTATTTTTTTAAGAACCGGGTGAAAAAAGGAAGCGAGTGCCCAACTTATTCACAGAAGGCTGGGTTGAATTTGAAAAGAAAAAGGTTGCTAAAATGGTAGCTGCAAATCTTAATAACAAACAAATTGGTACACGGAAAAGGTCAAGGTACTATGACATGATATGGAATATCAAGTACATACCTAGATTCAAATGGATCCATTTGAGTGAAAGGCTGGCATACGAGAGAGCTGCAATGAAACAGAGATTGAGGGCAGAAATATCTCAAGCAAAGAAGGAAGCACATTACTTGCAGAGTAATGTTGAGAAGAGTAAGAAGCTAAAAAAGAAGAAAGCATTAACAAATGACAAAAATAATGAATAAGCATAGTTTCTGTTGTAATGTATTTTATTAATAAAAAAAAGATTACAAATCGTATCTTGTTTTTTATTTATCTACAACTATGAAATTTCTGAAATCAAAAACAGTTTTATAAAATTGATATATGATAAAAATTAAAAATTATGCCATATTAAGATAAAGTTCTATATTTTATGAAACAAAAAGTATTATTATTCATTATTGTTAACTTTACTTGTTGCTAAAATTTACATTTCCACTAATTATTTCTTCGACCCTCATTCTTTGATGTGATGTTAAAGGATCAGGAGTTAGTTTTTGTATGTAACGTCTTGGAGGTATTTTATGTGACAATATGCCCTGTGAAAATTCTCGGTGAACTCGAACTCCATCTAAAGCGTTTGCCTGTAACCTTTCAAAACTGTGTAGTTCATTCATAAACTGGCGACGTTGTGCAACTTTCGCCCAATGGTAACGATGACGACAAACTACACGGCTGAAAATAATTACATATGTAGGTAACTAGTATGTTTTCTTTGTAACGTATTTTAAATAAATGAGAAGAATAGTTATAATAAAGGTCAAAATATATATATATATATATATATTTTGCCATAGAATATATCAATGATACATCAATATATCATGTAGGTATAAGTTAACCTTCAATTGTAATGCAATTTACTTGGATCAAGAATGATATATTTAAATATTAGTTTAAAACTATTAATTTTGGTATATTTCCTTCTTTTCTTTTCTACATTTTATTTGCAATTAGAATGGAATATTTAGCGACAGGATTTTTATATTCAAATCTTGAAATAAAGTTGCCAACTATTTTTAATTATGAATATTAATATTTAGCTATTGAACATAATATTAATTACTTACTACGCTAAAGCTAGCTTCGTATATGATGGATAAATGCTGACATCAGATCTAGCAAGTTCGGGAAAGCCTGGATAAAGAGGTACGCGTTTTTTTTTCTCTTCAGTAATATTTGCCTTATCCTGTGTTGTCATTTTTAAACTAACTTTAAAAATGGGTCTTATTTAACATAAATACAAAAATTGTTAATACTGTGATTATATTAAAACCTGTGATTGTCACTAGACATTGTTGCTATGGTAAAGAATATATTGATAATATTTAAAAAAAGCTCAATTTACCGACGGTTTGGCGCTGTGGTCACATCAACTAGCTGTTGCGATAGTGGTCGTTGGTTCAATCCACGCACGTGACAAATTTTTGAATTGGACATACAGATATTTGTCGTGTTCTGGGCGTTTGTACTTGTTGTTACTGGACCCCCGACACAAAGTTATCAACCTACAGCAGGCCATTGAGTGTGAAGTGTTTTATGCATATATTAAAGGGTTTATTACGATTTACCTATGTTTTATTTATTTAGAAAATATTGTGTACTCAAAAGGTATGAATGAGTAAGGGAGAAGAAATAAATAAGCATTAGATTAACAATTTATTCATACATAAATAATATTAATAATTCTACTTCACGGGGCCCTTGTCAATGAATGTTAAAGACAATGTTGCAAGTTTTGTTTTCTAGAATTTATATATACAGTTCGATTGCTCAGGAAGATGCTGATACTGCAGCAATTCTGCTTCTGCATACACAGTCATTAAATTCATTCACTAACACTGAACACAGAAGTGATTTGTCAGGGTTTGAGCTGTAGCACTCTAGCATCTGAAATAAGTACAATAAACAAAAATCAATTTTTTTACACACATGGTCACCCTCAGGTTCCTAAGATAGGCAACTTAATGCTTGTGTTTTAGGTACCTAACAATATGACTGATATACATATTACTATTTTTTTAAATGTATATGTAACACATTTATAAATATTACACGTTGGCAGTTTAACCCAGCAGAAACAGGATTTCGCTCGGAAAGCAGGGTCACTGCCACTTATTTTACACAGAATTATTGATGACCTCTGCAATACATGTGGGTAAGACCACAAGCTTTTAGACTTAAAAAATTTGCCTTTCAGGAGGAATAATCCACATTACATATTAATAATAATATTATCTTTACATACTATCAGAGCTACACCTGGGAAGGTTACAATAATCAAATAGCTTATAACCTTTTGTAATATAAGAACATTTCATTCATTCTTGACACCAGAGAGGTGAACAACAAATATGTTTGACAAAAAAAGTATAATTTTTGTTTGACACTTTATGAAATGAGTGGTATCACCTGTGTTGGCATTTATGATTAATAAAAGTTTTATTAGATGCTCTGCCCTTGCGATTATAGGATTGACATCTTCTAGTCTATACCTTGTTATAAATAAGGGTTTTGAGCACAGATCTTCAAGAATATAACATTAATATCAAACATTTATAGAAGACAAATAAATTTTAAATAAGACTGTAAAGTGAAATATAAAGAAAATAATCACCTTTCCTTTTTCCTCCTGACAAGGTGGTAATTTATTTACTACTTTATCTGCTTGTACAAGATCAAACAATTCATTTGCTTCTTTAAGTGTTTTTTGATACTCCAAGTGCATGCCACTGTTAATCTTTTCATGGGCACGCTTTAAATTTTCTATACGTCGAGCCCAATAAGCTTCCTCTGCTGCATATTCATGTTGTTTCTGTTTATCATAGTAAGGTGGTGGAGCATATTGAGGTTGAGGTGCTGGCTGCTCAGCTTGCTGAAAAATAAAATATAATTAATGAATAATTTTTTTTGCTTGCTTCACTATATAATATGAAAGATCTTAAAAATTAATACTTAATTAATAGAATAAAAATGCAATTAATTAAGCAAATTAATAACTAATTTAATTTTTTGTAGGTTGGTAAATATAACCTATACTAAAGAATATAAAAGATTTTAATAGTAATATTTAATTTTAAATTAAATACATATTTTTCGATATTAGATATAAAAAAGATATATTTTTTAATTTAAGTTCTGTGTATTGTTTTAAATACATGACATTGATGTAAATTATGTAATGTTAAAAATATATATACTTTAGCGTTTAACTGCGCTTGTATACGATCTAAGGCTTCTTGGGACACTTGTATGGCATTTTCATTGTCAACACTCAACTTTCTAGTACTTTGAGAACCACCCATGTTTATAAAAATGTAATAATCAAATAATTATATCGGTAAATCACGTCAAATAGGCATTTTTGACAAAAAGATAACCAACTTTCCGTCATTGATTGTAATTTCATTTTACTACGCAGACTACGCTAGAATATTAAAGGCAACAGATCAAAATTTATATGCCAGTGGAAAAATATTTTCTATGGTGAGGATAAATAATTTTTTATTTTTATTTTAATGTAATTAAAAATAACTACGTATTTATAGTTTTTGATTAAAAATATTTTACTTTGTCGTAAGTTTAATTTTGAAAGAATAGATTAAAATATAACAAGCTAGTTACATTGTATTACGACTACTCAACAATAGAGGGCGCTAAATACTGAAATTGCAGTATACGATGTTGAACGAGATGGATATGTTTAGTTTTAATTTAAAATGCCGTTAAATAAAGAAGAAGGAGAAGCAGAAAATAAAGAAGTTGATTGAAAACTATTATAATTTTTTCGCTTATAGTTCTTTATTTATTTTCTGTCTTACTTTTTAGCTAAAGTTAAGTCAGTTACAAGAGCTAAGAAAACCGCTCTATTATAGTGTTTAATTCTTAAACTAAAGTTACTGGCTACCTTTTTCGCTTCGCTTGCCTAGGCACGCGTTGCCCTTGAAATTACTTATAAATGTAGTGTGTGTGTGCGCATTTTAAAACTTCCGTAGAGGAATCGAGTGAAGTCATGATTCTTCTTTCTGTGACACATTGCGATTGCTGGTCGTATCTTTAACATCCATGGTTTAAATCTATTTAAATTTAAATTTTCACGGGACTGTTTGTTGCTTGCATTTTTTGACTATAAAGTAATAACACTAAAGTTTCATTAAATTATATATATATTACTAAATAAATAAACTTTAAATCATACTCTACGAAATATAGGTACTCCAAATTACATTTTATATCAACTGCATTCATTTAATCTGTACTTATTATAATATTATAAAGCTGAAGAGTTTGTTTGTATGTTCGTTTGAACACGTTAATTTCAGGAACTAAGTACTGGTTCGAATTGAAAAATTCTGTTTGCGTTGCAATATAACATCACGCTACGACTAATAAGGGCTGAGCAATAATAAGAAATGTTACAAAAACGGGAAAAAATAATCTTTTTTGAGAGCTTCCGTTGCGTTCCTTTATTATTTCTCTTCTCGAGACATTTTTTACTATAGTTCCACTTTTAAAGTAAATACAACATCACTCTTTTACTGAGAATTTTCGAAAAAAAAAAACTCAATAATACCTTGAACGACCCAGAAATTAAACCTGATACCCCTTGCTCGGCAGTAACACTTGCGACCACTAGACCAACGAGGTGGGTACCTACTCTTAGAGTAATTGTTTAAAAATATTGAGGTACGTTTTTCCCTCAAATTAACGCAGGTGAAACTGCGGGGCAGAGCTAGTTATTAATAATTTATAAATTAGAACAGTTTGACAAAATTTTTTTTTTATATTTATACTGAGGTTACATTTGCTATTTAAAATGTAAATACAACAAAATGATTGAAAAGGTTTCAATCCTGGAATACAGAGATAGGTAGGACCACCCTATGTCAAAATCAACTTGAAAAAAATGTATGTTATGTACATACATAAAATATCATGAATACGATGTCGAGAAGAAATCTGTGCAAAATGTGTAAAGACATTTTTAATACATAGAAATAATGTAATCTGTAATGTGCTGTTACTTTGGAAGTTCTTTCAACGTAATTCCAAATAAATTCGAAAATTTTTTATACTTGCGTGCGTGCAGCCGGCATTCATCGATTTACAAGACGTCATCACGTCAATAAAATATACAATGAACCATTATATTTATTGATTAAATGATCTCCAAAAAGGTTTTAGTTATAATAATAATAGAAATTTGTTATTACATACTTTCTTTATAAGAAATTTTCTTAAAACTAAGATTTAAGCTGACAGATAAAGAGTTTTGGATGAAATATTGTTCTTTATGAGCCTTGAAATAAACTACAGTATCTACGAAGTCACGTTTTAAAGTTAAATTCGGATTATATAATCACGACTCAAGAATGGAGTGAGAATTTAAAATAAAAAAGTAGACCGTAGATTTCGGGTCGAATAATTTTTTTGCCAATCGAACCCTCAGATCGTTCTGGCGGGGTAGAGGGGCCAAGGCGGGGGGCGAGTGGTACAAAAACTGACCACAATAGGGTTTAGCATAACCGGTCCGGCCGGTCGCAGCCTCCGACGCTATCATCCTGCCATACTTTCTTCTGTCTGATCGACGCGCGATCCGGTTCGGTAATATTTATATATGGAGGTTTTAAATAAAACTTTTGTTTTTGATAATAACATCGAAAATAATGTGTAGTTTGTTATTTTTTTCTAATAACTAATACATAAGTATTAATAGATATAATATTATTCTATGTTCAAATTACCTAATTTGGGTGTACTTTAATAATTGTTTATTTTATGAAAGCTTGAAGTAAATTGGGTTATCTGGAAGGAATGACTAATTAAATTAGTCAGAAGTCCGGCCATTGTACAGTCTGTAGCTATTTTTGAGTTTCGCATATATTGTATTTGTGGTATACAATTAAGTATAAATTAATTAATGAATTAAATGATACACTAAATTAATAAATTTTGATATTTTGCAAGTATTTACATTTTACATATAGGTACATACTATTTTTGACGAGTATTTTAAAGTCAAAATAATTAATAGCAACTTTGCTAGGTTAATAAAATATTAATAGAAAAAAAAATAGGTATTAAATATTATAACTGTTTACCTATGGTAAAATTCCTACATATTTGTAATTTTAACATTGTAAAACCTTACAAATCGTATTATAAATCTTGTTCTTATAAGTTCTTATTAAGTAAGCACAATTAAGCAAAATTAAATGATACATGTAAATGTAATTACCAAAAAGTTTTATGGACTTTTTAAATTAAATCATATTTTTTTTAAACTTCATTTGAGATGAGCCGGATCGCGCCTCTTCACCCATAGGACGAACAGAGCCCATTGCTCTTCATACCAACGCACCACGAGCGACTCGATACTGTCAATTGCATGCTTCTACTATAACCATTAAAGTCGGCTACCATTACAAGAATATCACCCTTAATGATAAATCTATAAGAGATACAATGGCGTACATATTCCAGTCAATGTATAGACACGGAAAACTTTTAATCCAGCCACAAATAGCTTAGTCGGAACAAAGTAAACGTTTACTAAATAATTATGAAGTCAATGAACATTTAGCTAAAACTGGTTTTATTGAAATTGCGTTTGTATCAAATGATAGAGCATTATGAGACATATTTATAGTAATTAAAAGTATGTGTTTTTTATATTACGCTACATCCTGTTTTCGATGTTTGCTGCAAAATATAATTTTGTGTAGTCATACATTTATTGCACAAGTGAATGTGTTAAAAAGAAAATAAATCTATTTTTATCTAACCATTTTTGTATGAAATAAAAAATATCCTAATCTATATTAGTAGAGTATATTCAGGGTCGGCCTAAGGTGAAAATGGCGAGTGTGCGAGACTTATATTAAGGATGTTCATGGATGCCCCTAGGATAAAATTATGCCCCCTTTTATGCCCTAATTGTATGCCCTCCCAAAAAGCTCGAGTGTGCGGCTGCATACTTCGCACATCCCTTAGGCCGGCCCTGAGTATATTGGAAAGTGAGGTGAATAAATCTTGACGTACGTAAAATCATATTGGCGTGGACTATACACTTCTTTCATTCATTTCTTTTTGAGGACTGTCTTAATTTGAAACTCCGTTAAAATAAAACTGACAACATCTTTGTTTTAATACCCGTTGATGACAAAAGTGGCTGGAATTAAATGCAATCAAAACTATAAATGAGATTTTTAAATACTTATGTATGTTATGTAAAACTGTAAGTATATAATTACCTATAAGTATTTTTTTTTGTCCACTATACTATACGAAGCCGAGACCACAGGTTTTAACTACTCGCATCACTACACCAGAACGGTTGTCTAGTATCTAGTGCTTATTATTATAAAGCTGAAGAGTTTTTTATCATAAGCACCTAATCTCAGGATTGACCGATGCGTGTAGAATAAAATTATGTTTTAAAACCTTTTTATTCATCATAATTTCAGTTATTGGATATTTACTGCTGAACGTAGGTCTTCCTCGATTGACCTCTAGAACGACTGGTTCGAAGCAGCCTCCATCCAACGGCTTTTGGTCGACTCTCTTCAAGTCTTCTATCCATCTCGCAGACGGTCTCCCGACGCTGTGCTTGCCGGTACGTGGTCTCCACTCAAGAATTTTTTTGCTCCATCGGCCGTCAGTTGTACGAGCTAAATGAGGGTTATTAAGGTTAAACGATGGTTTGGTCTCGGTCTGATCTCGGTAGGGTAAATAATCAAACCACACTACAATATCATCGTGTCGGTTTCGGTAAAGTATAATCACGTTCACAAACTGATTCAACTCACAATTCAGTATTGAATAACAAAGTTAACGTAACGAGTTCGATATTGCTTAAAAAAACTTCTTGGAGACTTAATGTCCTTTTGTCTGTCTTGTCTGGTACTGGTGTCTTGAATGTCTTGTTGACTGAACCTACATTTCAATACCGAGCACAGTCCAAGACCAAAACTGATCTTGAGATATCGTGACTGGAATTCTAATAATATACAGGGTGACTGGTGTCAACGCTTCATTTATTTGAATTGAAATTTATGAAAATTTGGTCAAAAATTAAGTACCTATTTTTTACATAATTCGAATAAGAATCATGTACCGAGTATTCTACTTAAATGTTGATAGTAACTCACCATCCATTCTGTATATATACATATATTGAAAATCTTCAATTTTATTGCAATTGACAATTTGTTAACTCTATATTTTAAAGACTCTTAAAATATACTTAATGTTATTTAATTCGTAATTTTAAGACGATAATTCTTTTAGTAACTGTTTTTAATACAAGTACTAATACGATTTGAAAAATCTGGTGGCCATAATAGCCTGTAGAACTTCACCTTACGTTTCAGGTGACAGTAGGCACGTGAAACCGCAAGGGGCGTCAGTATTGAATAAAGAAGCGGGGCTTTAATTAATCTAACAATAAAATAAAACTGTCTGCTGATAGAAACTATATCATCGCTAATTATCAAAATATTTAGACTAACATGAGGCTTCTGCTTGTATACCTATCTAAACGTCATTTATCTGCGATTGTGCGGTGGTATTATAAAAATTCAGAACATAAAGAATTTTTGTTTTTTTTTAATTGAAATATATGATAATATGCATCGAGGTTCAGTCTACATCATTAATGTATAAATAGTATATTTTTCATAAAATAAGGTTCAGTGTTCAGATATCGCGAGAGTGCACTGCGTGCGGTCGCATCGGGACTTGTAATATTAATACAATCGTTGGAATATGAAAGTGGGTTTATTTACATTTATTCATATATAGAGCGATAATCTCTAGCTCTAAATACAGATATTATGTAAAGGAATATTGATACCTTGATAATTTTTGCAAGTTAATTTTTTTTTCAGTATATATGTACCTACATACTGAAGATCTTTTACTATTTATGCATATAAACATGCTTATACACACATGTTCATAAAAAAATAGGCGAAGTCCAACGACACGATCACTAGAGGTTACGTACAACTGAATAATAGGTATCATAACTAGCTTTCGCGGTTTCACCCACGTTTATTTGAGGCAAAAACGTACTTAAATATTTTTAAACAATTACTCTAAGAGTAGGTACCCGCTTCGTCGGTCGAGTGTTCGCAAGCGTTACTGCCGAGCATGGGGTCTCAGGTTCGATTCCTGGGTCGTTCAACGTATTATTGAGTTTATTTTTAGTTTTCGATAATTCTCAGTAAAAGACTGATGTTATACTTACTTTAAAAATGGAACTATAGTAAAAAAATATCTCGAGAAAAGAATTAATAAAGGACGCAACGGAAGCTCTTAAAAAAGATTAGGTACTTTTTCCCATTTTTGTAACATTTCTTATTATTGCTCAGCCCCTATTGGATCTAGCGCGATGTTATATAGCCTATAGCCTTCCTTGGTAAATGAGCTATCCAACACAAAAAGAATTTTTCAATTCGAACCAGTAGTTCCTGAGATTAGTGCGTTCAAACAAACAAACAAAAAAACTCTTCAGCTTTATAATATTAGTACCTATAGATTATCACTTTAATCATATTTATGTACTTATTCGGGAAACACACAGTTTAGTTTTGCATAAATAAAAGCAAAATATTTAAATTATACATAATTCAATTTATTATTTTTCATTATAACGGCCATACGTAGGTACCTATATATTCTGTGGAAATTAATGTGACTTTAAATTACCAGTTCATAAGATAACTTCTATTTCCGAACTAAGCTTCTTATTTCCGAACTAAAACCGATGGTGGCTCTCTTTGAATACAAATAGAACACTTAAAAGTTCAATTATTGGATGTCGTTGTTACTATTTAAATGTTATGTATAACTAATGTTTTATGTTAAGACTTATTACACAATAAATACGATCGTTTAATAAATTATTAAATTAATAATAATACTTATTTCATTTATACATTTTTTGTTATCAATGTAAAAAAAAGGCTTAAAACTGTACTCGAGTATGACGATAAAGCCACCAAATATCTTCAATAATTACATTTATGTTGGTATCGATACGACGAAATATAACAAGTCTATTGAATCACGTCGTTTATATAAAAATACTCGATTCGTCACGACTATCATCCAGTTTCGAAAGTAAAATAACTTTATCTCAAACGTTATTATGGCACCTAACGAAGTGATTTGTTGTTTTTTCATCTATTACGGTTACTTTATGAAGTTAAAATCGTTAACTCAGTAATATTTTCGTTGTTGATTTTATCAATTGACAATTACATATGTATATAATATTATTGTACCTACATAATTTAGAGTTAATTGTTTGTTTTACATACTTATATCTACGTATAATGTAGTTATTTGTTCTTGTTATACAATAAATATTTGTATCTATACAAAAAAAAATGTTTGGTCTGGATGTACCTATGTCATTGCATTGTGCCTCGGAACGCGTGTAAAACCATCGAACCTAGTTGTTATCATAGACACCTGATAGCGAACGCTATTAATACCTAGTAAGGAAAATTTTCACCAACCTCCTATAAGGAGAAGAGGCCCAGTAGTGGGGCGGTCACATGTTGATAAATACACTAAGCTAGGTACTTACTCTTTTATGTTATTTAGCATTATTAACGAATAACGTTTATATTTTTAATGAAAATTAAAAACAAAATAAGATAGACATTGAACATAGCAACTCTATGATGCAGACTAAATATTGAAACGCAGCTTTCTTTTTTGTATTTAAAAAGTTGTATGAAAGTTGTTCGTGGATGTAATGTCGCGTTAATACTTGAAACCAAAGACATTAAAATAGTTTTTTTTTCCGAGAATATCTTAAAAATTTAAATTACAAAAAGAACTAAACTTCATATCTATGAGGTATTTTTGTACCTACAAAGAAGATTTTATGTACCTACCTACTTTTTTTATAAAATTGAAACTTTTGCTGATATAAAAAAGAATTTTTTTTTTATACAAACCGCTTTCTTCAGTAACACGGACTCTTAACGAATTAGAATTGCAAATTAATCCTAATGAAGCGCCATTAATCTCGCGACAGTAAATTATTTAAAGCAAATAAATCTAAAGTACAAAATAGAAATGGCTTACGAAAATGTCAATGTTATTTATTTGATTCAATTTCGTATATTCAATAAATGCATGTAGTTTATTTTTTCACTTAATTGCTTTTGAAAAAGTGTTTGGTTTCTATAAGACAATTTTATTATTTCTATAAAGAAAACATAATCTAGCAATCTTTTCTCACAGTTACATTGGGTTTCGACTTGTACAAGTAGTTAATATTATCTAAAACTTCTGTAAATCATACTTTACTCTTAACTTAAAAAACAAGGATGTCAACGCAAGTCTTTTTCAAAAAACACGGACCAACTCCTGACATTAGTGCGTTCCAACAAAGTCTAAATAAATCTGATTAATCGTTCCGTCTTCCAGTTAGTTCCAGTTCAGTCTTAGACGGCTTCCATAAAACTTTTATACAGATAGATAGACGTTGAATAAACTGTGCAAGATAATAGATATTATTAAAAAAAATAATCATCTATTCTAGATTCTGTTTTTTGAGAACTTATTTCAATTTTTATTATTTAGGATCTACTTATTTATGAATTTCTTTGTAAAAAATGTAAAAAAGGGATTAGAAAAAAAAATAACGCATTGAAACGAATTTTATTGCACTAGGTTTTTATTATGCTTCCTTCCTTTTATTACAGTCAAAATAAAGCGTATAATTTATTATTATATAATAAGTAAATTAGTTTAATAAAATAACGTACTATAAGAATTGTGTGTAGATACACTAGACAGGGAAGACAATCTCGTAGTCTCGAGCAAGTTCGTGAGAAAACTCCTGCGCATGTATGTACTGATTGGCGGGAGTTGCATGTGTGGGTGTCGCACACGTTTCCATTACACACGATTGGTTAGCAGCGTCTCATCCTAATTGGTCGGCCATTAGTGTGATAAAGTCAAATTATATCCTGAGATAAGAAGATCTACCTACTTAAAAAGGTTTAGTTTGTATATAGATGTTTATGGGCTTTTATTTTGAGATAATATTTTCAGATACTTTAAATCCTGTACTTGTTACGTGTTTTAATATAAGGAGTTAGTTGTCCTTATGTTAAGGAAGCATTTGTATAAAAAACCGGAGTCTCCGAAGTACGAAATCTAAACTGTCCAGAAAATTATATTTTTAAATTTATGAAAGTAAGATTTTACGTCATGATTTTTATCTTAGTAAAAATGCTGGAGATTGTTTGTTATTGCGATATCTGCAGTGATAAAGTATAGGTACTATTACAGTACAGGCATTGTGTATATTATAATATATTAATTAAGAAACACCTATATTTATCCTAATTCTATTCACATTCGAGACTGTATAATTATACTTACAAGTATGTCGGTGAAGTGTGTGGCTACCATTACCTACAGTTTATAAAGACCAATTTGCTACATTACAATTTCGCTATAGTTTTTCTCCAAATGTTGTTTTTTTTTTACTATCGACAAGAATAGTTGTCGTTGATAGAACGTAGTTGTTTTTTTTAAGTAGTATATTTAGTTGTTTCTTCATTTTTTTAAATATTTCTAACATTTCAAACATAGTAGGTACCTACTATAATTTGGAAAAAAGGCCAATACCTACTCTACATTTTCACTTGTTATCCAATGTTTGTCAAATCACTAACGATGGAAATGCCCTAAAATAAGTAAATATCACCTTTGCATCAAAACGCCTCTTTGGTGAATATATGTAAATATAATAACTACATATTATGGTTTTTAGGATAACCGTTCTGATATAGTGGTTCGAGATGCCTCAACGCTTGCGATCGTGGGTTCGATTCTTGTTTGGAAAAATATTTGTATTTGTGTTTGATCTGGGTGTATGTCCTTGTAGGTATCCTCACCATGCCTCGGAGAGCACGTAACGCAGTCGGTCCCGTTTGTTATTACAGACACCTAATAACGATCGTTACTCTAGGGAAATTATCCGCCATCCCATAGTAGAGCAGCGTGGTAGATTAGGCTCCAATTCTTCTCTTATATGGAGAAGAGGCCTTTGCCTGGAAGTGGCACGAATCAGTTCGTTATGTGGTGGTTGTAGTTGGTGGTACAATATGAAAGGCCAACGTGTATATACTGAGTAGATTTTAGTTTAATTTTTTGAAAAAAAAAAATCGGAAGCACCAATTAGAATCATACAATTATATCCAAAAATTTTATGCTGCTAGAGCCAATAACCAGTTAATCATGTTCCTTAGCACAAGTTGAATCTTAATTTGATTTTTTTAATTCAATCAATTTTGTTTTATATATTAGAAAACGAAGCTCGATGGTTAACCAATACTTTACCTTCAAAAGAACTTCTTGAAGACGACGGTGTAAGGATTTCATGTGAACGACATAAAAATCAATTACTAGTTTTTATCAGACCAAATAAAATCACTCGTAAATTTTTCTCAAAAGTTATAGAGATCGACAAGGTATGTACATACTAAGATATGGTTCTCTTATGGTATGTATGATCGGATTCGAACCTTGAAAATAATTTGATACGTATTCTATATTTGTCACTGATCTTAAGTATATTTTACAATAGCATATAATATAGAATACATTAATATATTTGTACTACAAAAAAAAAAAAAAAACTCTTATCCGAGCCTTAGTACCTATTATAAGATATGGGTAACTAAAACTGATCACGGATAAGACGCATGACATGTAACATGTTTAAGAGCAATAAAGCGTCGTCTACACATACTGACAGGCTCATAATATACGAGAACTCGTGAACACTTCAATATAACAAGTACTCCAAGTATACATCCATTAATAAAAGTCGTATACGTGTTTACAATGAGAACAGTATAAGAACTCGTTTCGCGTTTCGCAGGCTACACGCCGTGCCTAAATGGTTCATTCGCGGAGTCAATGCACGGGAATTCGGTTGCGTTTTTTACGGCCATGTCACATATTGCCATTCGTGTAACTCCGTTGATACCGTGTTCGAACTTTGGTATTTACTGTTCTTGTAAATATTTTAAGGTTGCTACTTATATAGGATAAATGTATTTATTTTCTGTGGGATTTTCATTCACATTGCTCTATATATCTATTGTCAATTATTGTCTATATTTAGATCTTCTTAATTTTAATATTATATCTGCGCTCAAACGGCATCTTTGAGTCTGTGGACAGGCGTCTGTGTGGCGCCCTTTCTGTTTTTCGGCTCCAACTATTACAACAGTTTATCAAACGTATTTTTAAAAAAATATTTTTGAAATAACGGAATATAGCACTTACGATACTTTTTTTGTACACTATTAATAGATCGTCGATTAAAGATGGGGAAATTTTCCAGGACTTGTAACTTAAATTTTTTATTAATATTAAAGTGTAATAGGATTTTAAATCGACGACCTTTCTGGTGTAATGATGCGATTAGTCATCTAAACGCCGCGCGCCGACGGTCGCAGGTTCGATTCCTGCTTGTAGCAGATATTTGTTTTGTATAAATATTTGCTTCCGGTCTGGTTGTGTATCCTTGTGGGTCTCCACACCGTGCCTCGGAGAGCACGTAAAGCCGGCGGTCCTGGTTGTTATCATAGACATCTTATAACGATCGTTACTCTGGCATTATAATAATCCGCCAACCCGCAGTGGTGCAGCGTGGTGGATTAAGCTCCATCCCTTCTCCTACATTGAGAAGAGGCCTTTGCCCAGCAGTGGGACATTTACAGGCTGATTCAGTTCAGGATTTTATATAATTAACATAGTATTTTTTTTTAAACGAAAATTATAAAAAACAGCATGAAATATAACAAAGCTCGAGTTGCAATTGTTCACCGTTTTCGTTTTTACAGGGTTCCGTTGAAAAATTCTGTTTTATTTCATTCAAGAAATGACTTTAAAGTTTGTTTTATAATAATTACCAACACGAAATTTGACATTTGTATGCTTGTATGTAGAATTTTTATGATACTTAAAAAGTAATGTTTGAATTTAATCAAGAATAAGGATGTAAAAAGTGCGTTTTTCGTATTATAAAATAATTCGATAAAAAAATAGATTTTTATTTTAAAAATTATTAAATAACGGTACCAATGGTAATAATTTCGGTGAGCAGAAAAATACGCTTTTAGCTACTTCAACGTAAGCAGCATGGCTTATGCTCGTTTTGCTATAATAAAGATTGTACTTAAAATAAGCCAGATTGTAGCTGTCTTATAACACTTTTTGAAATTTTATTAATTGAGGGAGAGTCTCCTCGTGATCATAGCGATTGAAACATTGCCGAAATATAGGGACTTCAATAAAAATTTATAAACGCGGTAAGCACCCGAACAAATATAAATTTTAATATGAATAGTGATCGCGTTAGTTTAAAAAAAAATATTAATTTAATATAAAGTATAAACTTTTTTAAATAAATTATTATGTTTTATTTCATTGTTACGTATAATTTAAATATGTATGTATATATAATGTGTCCTCAATCAATAAAGAATTTCACGCTAATTCGCGTCTTATTATTTCTTTTGTGAGTTAACGTTGGATAAATCTCTTTCTACTTAATTTAAAAGCAACTGAAAAGAAATCGGTATAATGGTTCACCTAAAGATATCGTTTGCGAAAATTCGTTATCTACAATTGTCGAAGTTATTTGGAAATTTCATTTTGTTAATAAAAGGATATGTTCGAAAAGAATTTAATATATTTTAATATGAAGCAATTTGATTAATTTAGACATCTCATTTTGGTATTAATTAATTTGCTAATTTGATATTTTTATGTTTTTATTTAATGTCCTAGTAGGTATATAAACTAGAAACTATGTATATTTACTACTATTTTGATTTAATATAGAAGTCGATGAAGTTTTCATATAAATTTCTGATACAATTGAGATACAAAAAAACAACTTTTTTATCTTTTTAAACATTCATATTAATGTGGTCGTGTTTTAAAGATAGGATTCCAAAAATATTTAATTATACGACAATTAATTTCTTAACACACTTTAGCTTTAAACAGGTATATATTTATTTGCGATATAAGTCGAAAAATAAAATTGATAAAAGTTTAATAAATAATATTGAAATGCAGTTACGAACGTTTATGATAATCGAAACGAAATTATCTTAATTTTAAGAGAATAGTCGAAACGTTAATAAACTCTTTTGCAAAAAAACGGGCACTTAAGCAAAGAACTATTTTATAGTTACTATTAGTTTGTTTGACAATTTTAGGTTTTGTTATCCTCAGAATTTTATAAATTAATTAGGAAGGAATAGTTTTCGTCAGTTTTATCATAACATTTTAATTAAATTATTAAGAAATAATGTTTAAGCTCAAAACACTATGATTGTACCTGCTCGCTAAATAAAAATGAAACGCGTTAATTTCTTTGTTTTTCTTGAATACATTAAAAGCAGATAAAAGTTTAGTATTGAGTGTGACCCCCTCTTGCTGAAATCACAGCTTGCATTCGTCTGGGCATGCTAGTGAGTATATCTTTTATGGTTTCTTGGGGAATACGTTCCCACTCCGCGGTAATCACATTCTTTTGCTCTCTGATGGTCTGCGGAGCCGGCTGCACTGATCTCACTCGTCGCTTCAGAACGTCCCAGACATGCTCTATGGGATTGAGGTCCGGACTTCTAGCTGGCCAGTTCAAACGACGAATTCCGACTTTTAGCATATACGCATCCACACCGCCAGACCGGTGGGCGCGAGCGTTGTCGTCCATAAAAATTGAGTTTTCGCCAAGAGCGGTTAAAGCGGGTTGTGCATAAGGAATTAAAACTTCCGTTATGTATCGGTGTCCAGTCAGTGTACCGTTTTCGATGAAGACTAACTCCGTACGATCCATAGAATTTATTCCTGCCCAAAACATAACAGAGCCCCCTCCATAAGGTGTGATTTCTTCAAAACATGCCTCTGCAAAGCGTTCTCCTCGTCTACATAGCACTCGCCGACGTCGGTCTTCACCATGCAGAGATATCCTGGCTTCATCGGAGAACAATACCCTATCCCAGTCTTCATGAGTCCATGACACACAATTTCGAGCGAAGCTAAGCCTGGCAACTCGATGTCCACGGAGTAATTTAGGGCCGCGTGCCGGGCGATGACTATGTATATTAGCAGCGAGAAGCCTCCTACTGACCGTCCATAGACTAATTTGCACATTTCTTACTTCTTCGAGGGTGTTCTTGAGGTCCACATAAGAAGATTTGCGATTTCTCAACGCTTGACTAACTAGAAAACGATCATCCCGTGGTTCGGTACATGTCTTTCTGCCAGAACCAGGCCTTCTCTTGACGGAACCGGTATCTTGATAGCGCTGCCAGGTCCTTTGAACTGTCGACCGACTCACATTTAGCCTCTGAGCCACGAAGCATTGACTGCAACCTTCTTCAAGCAGCGCAATAATTTTGCTCGCTTTTATTACTTTATCTACCATTTTCGAGATTGCTAAACAGCAATAACAATACTTTTAAATGTCAAGGGCACCAGATAATTTAATAAAAATTGACAAAAAGTTAATTAGAGTCGATATTAACTATAGGGAATTCGCGCCACAAAATGTAGTTAAAAGTTATTTTCTTTGAAAACCAGGCTCAGTCAAAAATTTGAATTTGGAATGTACTCTTATAAACATTATGGCACTTTTATAACTGGCCAGTAACATGTTCAAATGATTAAAACCTTTTTGGTATTTTATTTTTTTCAGCCAGGAAGAAAATCGAAACCGCCTGTTTTTTTTGCAAATGAGTGTATAATATATAAATATATAATATAGCTTATGGTCACAGGTGACTTACAAAAAAGTTGTATTATACTATCACACAGTATATATTTTGTTATCGAAAACTCGTGTGAGAACAGAGCAACAGGAAGAACGGTATTGCAAAAAAAAACCTGACAGTTTCGAACTTGTACAACCGGTTTAACCAAATCTCACTGTACAGTATACCATATATTCAAAAGTGAACATACATAATTACACCCTTTTTCAAAAAAATAAGGATTCAAATTGCATAAACAGTTTTATTTAATGCGATTTGATTATAGAAATATATAACTTGTGTACAGTAAATCAATCGTTCCAGTAATTTTTTATTGAATTAAAAAAGTACATATTGTTCTTAAAGTTGTGTTTGAGATATTATAAAGTGTTAAATATATTTTTCTAAAATAAATATATATGTATATATATCTGCATTGCCGTGCTGCCGTCAAGTCAAGTACAAGCAGACAAACAAACGCAGAACTTTACTACATATCTTTTTCAAATAGCTATTTAGTATAAATTTAAAAAATCGCTGAAGTGACCTAGAAAACATAATATTACTATCTATTTTAGAATACAGTTTTTTAAAAATTATCAGTTGAGATTCTCACAAGTCGCATTAATAATCGAAATTCGAAAGTACTTCTAGCAGAAACACAACCTTACAACCACTATACTTTGCGCACAGTTTGTGTTTATCTTAAGACAGAAGAAAAAAATCAAACAACCTGTTTCAGTTCGGCACACCACTAGCATTCTTTTCAGTTTCAATATTTTCATACATAATTACGAGTATAAGTAAATATTTTAAATATCTCGATAGTGTGTAAAAATCTATCATCGAAGTCTTAATTAGGTAAGATATTTACATGCAATTTCACCTTTCACCACCACATTTCTATATTTACATAAATAATAACCGAATAAATGTTCAGTATACAAAACAATGGCTGGTTAAGTCAAAGTAAGACACTTTGTACTTCATCCAGAATCGAATTTTACACTTAAATAATGAATTATTATATAAATTCAATAAATTAATATCAAATTTAGTAATAATAAACGTTCAAGAGTAAGCTGAACATGAACGACTTAAAAGCTTTACTCTCTAGACTTGTCAGATATTGTTACGTTGCAT
Organism: Euphydryas editha; assembly: GCA_036937285.1. Classification (NCBI taxonomy): domain Eukaryota; kingdom Metazoa; phylum Arthropoda; class Insecta; order Lepidoptera; family Nymphalidae; genus Euphydryas; species Euphydryas editha. The sequence continues at coordinate 2,787,824 of JAUPFZ010000003.1, forward strand.
TTGAGAGAAACCAATGCAGACAGGAAGCTTCAGGAAAATCCATTGCAGGTGTACTATAAATATTATTCAAAAAGGAGGACTATTTACAAAAAAAATGAGATAAGGTAAAAAATTTGCTAATAAAAGTGAAAAGGGGAAATGTAAATGATTTTTACCTATCGAGAAAATTATATCTATTCGAGACTTGGCTCATATAGTTCTTTGTTGATAGTTAGTTCGAAAATTCATGAAGGGTACTCAGAATATTGATAGATGGCGTAATATGTACTCTGAGTCACACTATGGTTTGGTTCAATGCAAAGAGAGACAATAAATTAAGTCTTGATCTGAGGTAAAAATTGTTTTATTATGTATCACTGAGTTAGTTAGTATCTTGTATCGATATTGTAAAAGGGATTTTGAAATTAAATCCAACCTAAAGGTATTATATACTTTCGAGGTATCGATGTAATTGGAAGAGCATTTATTTTTATGAGCTTAGTCACTACCTTCTCATTAAATTACCGCTCGGACGCCAACGGTAATTAAATATTATACAACCACTACTGCCATTCATTTTAAATATTTTGAACTACCAAGTTCTGCTGAAAAAGGTGTACAAAAATATGCTTAATTCGTAGACTTCCTGTAAACCTGATTGTTTCAAATATAACGTTTAATAACTGGTAAACTAACTAAGCTTAAGAAAATTGCCTTCTTTTATTTAAATAGTAAATAATAAAAAATAATATACAATCCATAAAAATACACCTGATATAGAAGAATACACGATAAATTTTTCACCCATTAACGGGGCGCTCTATGTAGTGTAGATCTCTATCTAGTGACGTCATAATTAAGAAATATCCAATTTTATTGATAGTATGTCGTTTGGACGTGACAGCTAGCAATCCCATTAGCTCATTAGCTTGCCATCTTTGTTGAATTCCTATGCGTCTAGTTCTTAAGATGCTTGGAGCGCTCTATTTTATGCACTGAATGGGTACACACGGAAGTTCTTTACATTCAAGTACGCGGCGGTTTGAAGAAAATAAATATATTTAGTTAATATTTCCGAATAAAATTTTATAGTAGTACAAAATATGCATCTGTGACTTCAAGTTGTTTTCTTTTGAACCATAACTAACTAGGCTAAAGGATCGCTCAATGGTTTGTTACTGAAAACAAAATCGTACAAAGCAGCCGAAGTCAATAAAATAAAACATCGCATTTATAATTCAATTATGTTCACGTATGTTTTATAACAGTAACGTTTTTCCGTGACGGCTTGCTCCTTAGAGAAATTCTAATTAGCTGATTATAACAAAACAATTCCTTTGACCAGGTGCGACAGTTAGATTAAAAGTTAAGCGGAATGTTAAGGAGGCGAATTAATCCCTTTAAAGTGATAATTTAAACCTAAAACTACGTAGAGTATCAATTACGAGACGCGACGAATACATGGCTTTAGAATTTATACTAGGAATCAAGAATTAATAAATGGTATATTTAGAACCAATTTACTAAATTTATCAGTTGGTTAAAGTTTAAAGTAAAAAATTAAGAAGAGGTTTATTAGAGAATAGACTGCAAATTTCTACAAAATTTAGGACATATTTTTTTTTGAAAGAGATCTATACACACACATACAGACACATAGACCAAAAGGGCCGTCCATAAATTACGTTAGGTGTTTAGGAGGGTAGGCGGTCGAGCGAAATTTCACAGAATCTCACGTGGAGGGGAGAGTGGTCTCGGTAAATATCATAATTTTTTTCCTTATTAAAAATGTAAAATACTGTTTATGTACCGGTGATGAAGTTTTTTTTAGGAACACGTATAGCCTGGAGGTGGAAACTCGTTTTCAAAATCTCACGCGAGATTAGGGTAGGGGGGAGGGGGTCGAGCAAAATCTCACGAAATCTCACCAAGGGGAAGGGTAGGTCACGCCAAAATTGTCACGCGCAATTTATTTTAATAACAAATTACGGTATAATAGTACACTCTTTACATTCTATTGTATTATTATTCTATTTAGTGATTAAGTGCGGACTTTGGGAATATTGCTGACTCATCACTTTATGACGTTAGTGATATCAATCATTTTGTGAATATGAAAGCCTAATCACCTATTGAATTCTATAGAGATTGTTGGAGGCTGTAGAATGCGAATGAATGGGTTAATAAAAGGGTTTATTCTATTACCTTCCAATGTCTTTTAAATGTCAGTTTATTATTATTATGATTGGAATTTCAGTTATGTTGAAAAATGTTCGTCGATTGTAGTTAAGTTACCAAATTCAGTGTATGAAATTTCGAATAAAAAAATACGTGCAATGCTTAATACTTTTTGATTAAAACGTAATGAACATTCAGTCGAAGTAAATATGATAAAATAGGTTTATATATAGTTAGGTATATAATAGTTGGTTTAACGATCATAAGATAAATAAGTAAATATTTAACATTCGTTTGTTCCTTAGCTTAACGCCCGTGTTTTAGGTAACGGCCGATTAACATACATGTTTTTTAAATGAGTGTATATATAAATATTTCATATGTAAATGTCGTGGCCATATTATCGTAGAATTGACCACATCATGAATAGCTCCAGAATATGTTATGTTAATATGTTAGGTTACGTTAGACTTTTTTATCATTGATCTTGCTAAGACACATTATGATGTGGCCAATGGTCAGTGAAACATTATATAAAATGCGACCAGTTCATGAAATTCTCGAGCACATCATGATTTGGCCAATTCTACGATATGGCCACAAAATAAATATTACACCCAGACTCAGAGCGTAAACCAAACCCATGATATTGGAGCGTAAAGCAGAGTCACTACTAACTGCGCAAACGGGTCAGTCGAAATATCATACCCACAGAAAATTGGCTTAAAGTAGCTATCGCAGCTGTAGATAAACCATTAAATCTAAAATAAGAATAGCTGGCTAGGCAACTAGTCTGCTTTACCAATAAGAATTTAATCATGGTAAATAAGATCTAAATTATCAAAATATATACATAAAAATAATAAAAATTGTTAGCATACTTTATTAAGCAATTTTGTTTCAACTGACGTACCTAATTCAAAATTACATTCCAAAATCTGGCAAAGTGAGTCAGCCGTTTATTGCGTATGAATACATGGGATTTTCATTTTTATGTCAAAATACTTTAGGTATATTTCCATATATTTTTATAAAACATTTTGTTGTCATGGGTACTAATGGATCACACTCGCATACCAATAAAACTAGTGGCTTCCGCACGGATGTTATGTAACAATTTCTATCGATAAATTTTATCACACCGCTTACATTGCTCTTTGATTTTAACACACCATCATTTTCAAGTTAATTTAATAAGCAATGGATATAAAATTGGTTGTGCTGTGGTATCAAAATGTTCAAGTTACGAATGTTTGGTAGATGCAATGTTACCGCTTCGTTCCCGACAGTCATCAATTAACCGTCGCTGGTCCAGCCGGTTTATTCCAACGTATAAACATCTACATGTACTTATGTACGTAAAACTTGAAAAAATGTGGTAAATGGTGTACTTATCGATCATTCTTATCGACTGTTATAATGGCGGTTGATTATATAATTGTGGCCTTTTAACTAATAATAATATTTCTCCTTCTAAATTTAAAATATAGATATTAAATCATATACCTGTAAATAAGGCGATGAAATCGAATAGAAATTTTCATTAAAAGTAAAATTTTATCATAAGATTTTTGAAAATAAATATCCAAACCGAGAATTGAAACCGGTGATTTAGTCGTTAATGAGGATCAAACTCCTCCGTTTCTTTAAATATCGTAACGTTTTCTAATCTAAAAAAGCGTGTTGGATTTGTACACCGCTTCTGTCCATTTTCTTTTCAAATAAAAAATAATTTGTCGTATATATTGTACCGCAATTTTTGATGAAAATTTTCTGTATGGAATCTTACTTATGTCATAAAAGTGTAAGCGAAGTGGTGAGGATAGATATTTATTATTTTATTAGATAAGTCTGCCAATTTAGGATGAAATATAATAATAGTTTATGCATTCTTGGAGTAAATATTCGTTTTAGTTTTCTGCGAGACTGGTTAGTCAAACAACAGCGGGTGCCTCTAGCCTTTGTTGGAAAACGAAATAGATTTTATAAATGTTATTGCTGCGTATTCAAAGAATTAATTAAAAAAAAATGGCGGATATATGAATCAACGTTAGAAATAAAATTTTATTCGCGACTATTTCAAAAATATTTTATAAAATAACAATTTACCGTTACTTTTTAAATTTCATTAGCAACAGTATGTTTGGCTTTTATAACTTAATGTCTGTGTTTTAGGTAACAGCCGTCTGATATTCATATATATATATATATATATATATATATATAAATATATATATATATTATATATATATATATATTATATATATATATATATATATTATATTATATATATATATATATATATTATATTATATATATATATATATATATATATATATATATATATATATATATATATATATATATATATATTACATATATATATTACATCGTGATACGGAGTGGGAATCGAACCTACAACCCTGGCCCAGAAAGCAGGGTCACTACCAACTGCGCCAAAGAGTCAGTCATAAAATAATATCTACATATAAAATTAAGTAATGACATGTGTTGGTCCTTTGCGTTGAATGGTAATTTCAAACAATGTATAGAAGATCGTCAGTTTACAATCCATACATTGCAAACCGTAAAATTATGAACCGTTCCTAATTAGTATCCAAAGAAGCGTGCATTAGCTTAGGCTATTGTTAAGTAGTTTAAGTTTAGGTTTAGTTCATGCTGGACAAAATTTTTTAGAAACAAAATACTCTAGATTACGTCACCTTTTAAAGATAAGACCAGATCTATGCTGGTTCATCCATTTGGACTATGCCGTAGACAGAAACACATACACGTATGTATATGTAAAGCTTAAAATGACTTTCTTTTGTTGGGTACTAGAAAATTACTTTAAGAGATAAATTCTTAAACCAACATAAAACATATTGTAAGAAAATGTCAACTACATACACATTGGTTTAAAACCCCTATCAATTGTTGGTGAACCTTAAATAAATAAGTAAACTAAAATCAATCCAATACGGTTTGATGAATTTACTCGTATATCTCAAAATTTCTCTCGGTATGTGAAGGTTTTTTCATCATGATTTCACTTATCCAGTAAGAGTTTAATTAAACACTTCAGCGTCTTAATATCAGCTGTGCTATTCTGCGAAAACATAATTTACTATTAAATAAATATTATACCATTCAAGTCTCTTTATTTGCCTGTTTAATAATTTTATTTTACATTCAAGTAATATAAAGCAAATTCAATTAACTCGCCAAAGTAAGTGCACCATATACATACTTGTTATGTCTGGAATTTCTACGCACTCGCAGATTTAGTGCAGCCATTTTAGTACACAGAATACACATTACACTATATTGTGCATGCCTCTTTTGCGTGCTATTGGTGTTTCGTTTATTTGCGACAGTGTTGGAATGCCACATTCAAGTTATAGGCTGTTGCGTTTGGCGTGTTCCCTTACACGTTAGAATCATTTATGTTTTTGCGTGTGATGGATGCTTAGTTTAGATTTGTAATAGATTTGAAATATACTTTTGCAATATTTTGAACTACATATATTTATTTAAATAATTTATAAAAAATAATTAAATTGCAATACTAATTTAGTTTACATGTTTTCGATGGATATTATCTTTAGCGATTATTCAGAAGTCTAAAAATAAATTTGCATTATTATAATTCCGTGAATTACGCATTCGCCATATTATGTATTATCATAGCTTATGTATCGGTTATTGTTAACTAATACACTATTAGATTGATAGATTTGTGAGCATGTGCGTTTTATTTGCTAGCCGAATGCTAACTGACTTTATTTAATTAATTTAATTATTAAAAATATAATTTAATAACGCGTGCTGTGTAAAATAATGAATGTTCAATTGTGAAATATTAGGGTTGTACCGTACAGCCTATATCATAGCTTATTAAACAATAAGGATGAATCTTAAAAATCCTTCTATCTTCTCTTCTTTATTAGTGCTCATTCACATTATATAAGGAAATGGCATTTTATTGTTCGTAGACAAGCCAGTTTTGGTTGTGTATAACTAGCTCGAGTGTTAATTTTAATTAGAGACTCCGATAATATAAACGAAGTACATTGTGGTATCAAAATAGATAAACACCGCTAGGGATACGCTGACATGACTATATGTATTATCCCCGATAGCTTTACTAATTTATCCCTAATCACATTCTGATAAAATTGATTTACTACCAATAGATAATTTACTATTTTTTCATTGAATTAATATATTCTTTTTGGTGTTTTTTAAAATTAGAAAAGTACTTTTTTCCCTTTATTTTCATAGAGGGTTTGTTCACAGCTTCAAAATGTTATCCTCATTGTTACACACTGAAATTTACACATAATAAATAATAAATAAATAAATATGTTTAACATACACACACGGTCGTCTGTTCCTAAGGTAGGCAACTTAATGCCTGTGTTTTAGGTAACAGATGACTGATATACTTTTTTTTTTAAATAAATATACATATAAATAATACATATATAAATAAATACATATTACACCCAGACTCGGGGCGGGAATCGAACCCACAACCCTGGAGCAGAAAACAGGACCACTGCCAACTGCGCCACGGGCCAGTCATTTAAGATACAATTGTGTAATTTTATATAGTTGTCTTGCGTTTTCCGTATGTGGGGAACACGAAGCAATGTCATTGCTTCGTGGTGGGGAAGCAGGAATAGTATTATGTTCTCCTGTGTCATTAAGTTCTAGATTGTGTTCTGTATAATATAAATTTTTATCGGCTTCAATACGGAGAAATTCCGTCAAAATGTGATGAACATCTTCTATTCTTCCGCATTCCGTGCAATTTGGTGATGTAAGCTTTCCCATAAGACAATAGAATGCATTAAATGGGATGTATCCGTATTGAAGCCTAAAGGCAATGACTAGTTCAGACCTGCTTATCTTCGCACCATCAAACCAAGGGCGAGTAGATATACTAGGTTGGACAGTCTTATACCACATTCCTTTTGATCGTGAACGTTCTTCCTCTCTCTCTACATATCATTACATTTTTTTAATAGCATGTAACATAGCAGAGTAGAGTGGTAAACATTCACAAACAATTTATTTATTTATTTATTTATACTTCATTGCACAACACAAAATTGAATTGTACAAAAGGCGGGCTTAATTCTAAAAGCATTCTTTACCAGTCAACCTTAGGACGTACAAGAGCGAAATGATGCAATGCCGTCAGAACAAGCCTCCTTCGCTAGCACATCTACCACCTCATTGTATTTTATACCAACATAACAGTTATCCACGGTAAAATAACTTTTTTCTTTTTATTATTGATTTTACGTATTTGATTTAAAATAGCCAATGGAATGCCGCGCTTTCCATAAGTACAGCTAATTAAATTTTGAAGAGCGTTTTTTGAATCACTGTACATAACAAATCGTTTTTGATCCAATGCGTAGATATGTACAGTTAGAAGATTACGTATTATTGTTTCGAAATACTACTCTTTATTTCGTATTTATTTATAAGAAAATGTAATATTAAGAAATATTTAATTTATTTCAATTTATTTCTTAAATTTAATATATAAACATGGCACAATATAATAGCGATATTATTTAGAAATATAAAACTGAATATTATATTAATTAAAGTCCAATAAGAAAATATGCTCATATAAATTGAGATAGTTAAAGCTATTGCCCATAAAACTGTTCTTTAATAAAAAATCAACCGCTTAATTGAACAGATACGTTCATAATTTTTTTAATTATTATTCTGGGAAATTATTATTATAGACAAGGCCAGGAGAGTAGATACGAACCTACAGTCTCAAGGTCTCCGCAAGTGAGGGGTCTCCAAAATAGAGATTTTAAAAAAATACCCAACTTACGACAGGCTACCAACTTTTCAAATAGATTTTGTTTGTTTATATCAAAAAGCAAAAAAAAATGTTTCTCTTATTCAATTATTACTTAAATAAATAAATAAATAAATATGTTTAAACATACACACACGGTTGTCTGTTCCTAAGGTAGGCAACTTAATGCCTGTGTTTTAGGTAACAGCCGACTGATACGAGTATACATTTTTTTTAAATAGATAAACATATATATAAATAAATATATATTACACCCAGACTCGGGTTTGGGAATCGAACCCACAACCCTTCGGAGCAGAAAACAGGGTCACTGCAAACTGCGCCAACGGGTCAGTCGAAAATTATGAACTTATGCTAACAAACGGTGCTAAGAAACGGTCATCAATATTTTGGATCTGGTGTTGCATTCTTGATGAGCTTACTATTAGTGAGAAAGTAAACTACCGGGTAGAAATACAATAGATATAATAGGACCGAAATACATTTTGCAAATATTTGCCAATAGAACAAATCTCTTTTTATGACTGTTTTCATAATCTACAATTTTATGATGGTGTTTTGTTTATTACTGAAATATTTAAAAGCTAACCGAGTTGACAACCATTCTGGTTTTATTGGTTTAAATCTTGCTTAATTTTTCTTTACTTTTTTTTAAATTTATTTATATTTTACTTAATTTTTGTTATTTTGGGTATATATATTTTTATTTTATTACTAGCTGAGCTGAGAAGTACAACAATCTGTATTCTACTTGTTTCCATTGTTGTTACCAAATTTTGTTAATGTTGTTATCACCTTTAATTAAGATACCTCTTGTTTTTTTTATTTTACTTTTTTACATAAATATTTTACTGCAATGTTTTTAGTGTGTATTTTGTTGGTGATCTAATAAATAAATAAATATTGGTGCGAGTAGACGCCTTAACGCCGACGGCCGCAGATTCGATCCTGCTCGAGGTAGATATTTGTATTTGTATTTGTTTCTGGTCTAGACTTATGTCCATGTAGGTCTAACCACCGTATCTCAGAGAACTGATAGCGATCGTTACTCATCGTAGGGAAGTTAACCACTAACCCTCAGTGGAGCGGCCTAGTGAATTAAGCTTCAACCTTTCTCCTATATGGAGTAGAGCCCTTAGACCAGCAGTGGGACATTAACAGGCTGATTCAATTCAGTTCAGTTCAAATTAACCAGTTGAAAACTTTTCGATTTGCGTACTTTTATACTTTCAATTTTCTTTCAGGATTTTATATCACTTCATCTCCACACTTTTATGTTGGCTGAGTTGAATATTTAGAATAAGTAATACTGGCCCGGGAGCCAGGTAAAATTTTGGTTGGTTATTTCCTCTCGAAAGGTAATCAGTAAGACGTATCAGAGAGTTGCGTCATAAAGACTCGTGAACGTCAGCTGCGGTTCCGTTGGGGGGATAAGCGGTAGTACCCTCTCACGCACGATGAAAAAAATATATATTCAGTTATTTCCTCCCAAGTAAAAACTTGTTAAATTGTAGCTAACCCAATATCTTGAAGAACAAAAACAATCAGATGACTAATACATGGTGGATTATACGTCAGCTGGTCGCTCGAACATGAAAAAAAAGTATTATAATTTCAGTGATTTCCTCTCAACTAAAAATTCACATGATGATAGCTTATATGCAACTATGGATAAATATATATGTCAAGCTGACACTTTGAAAGTTATGACAAAGGAGTTAAGCAGGAGAAGCTATCGCCTACTTAAATGCGTCAGCTGACGAGGTTTCCCTCGACTCACTGCTAGCTGTTTTTTTTAAATTTATTACAGTAGTACATTACAAATAAAATCACAAAATTTTCATCTGGGAGGAATTGACGTATCTTCGTGCATCGTGCATTTATTCAAGTCAGTCAATGGTCAGTCGTAAATGTAGGTAACATTGTCTATAAAATCAAATAAACAATACTTAAACCAAAACTTTTACTACTTGATTATTAGTGGACCTAAAAATCCATCAATTTTGTGCTATGGTATTTGAATTACAAAAAAGCTCCTTAAGCTTTAGTTTCAGAGGTTTGGTTTAATTAAAATAGAATAGAATCAGAAATGATAAAGTTTTTCTACAAGTTGTTGTTAAAATTTATGCATATCAATTACCTATTTAAAGTAACTATATGAGTATATCTACATTATATTAGCAAGTTCAACGATTACAATAATGTTGAACTTATTTAAAAAATCGTAATACTTACTTAATACTAGGAATAAATTTTGATGCAGAATGCGGTGTTTATTCAAAAGTATTAGTTTTAATGTTTTTGACAGTTGCTAATCTTGTAAATGTTTATATTATTCTTTATAACTAAATATACAAAATAAAAACACAAGGACCTTAAATAAAGTTTTTAGAATATGAAACTGAAGGGTTTCCGACATAGAATTTCTCATTTGACGTAATTAAACGTCCAAGTTTTTTTACATTTCGAGTTATTCCCTATTTTTAATTTTCCCAGCCCTTTTATGATGACGCAATATTTGTCTCTTAATTAACAAAGTTTGATAACTTTATTTAGAAGTTAATTCCTTCAAAACAAGCCGAATTTTTGTGAGAGCTTAAAAAGTCTTAATTGTGTTCATATTTGTGTGCTTCTCCTTTGTGTGATATTAGGTTTTCATATTAAACTTTTTACATTTTCATTAATTACATTTTGTTCCTTTTTTATAACTTCTAGTTTAGTTTCGTTTCACAATTTAAATTTTATTTACATAATGAAAAAGTTACCGTAGAGCATTAAACCTATATCAGATTTTCTATTATTTTTATAAAGCAATATGAGAATTATCTACTTTTTACTTTCAAATTATTAATTATATTGATGCAATAACCTAGAAATTTCATAAGCGTGTTCGATTAACATTTAGCTACTAATATTGAATAATACAATAGGTACTATATTTCTTTTTGAGTCGTTCTTTTTTACTATTTCATATTTTTAGTGTAGCAAAGTAAGAAGAATAATTTTGCAATTTTACAACTACCAGCAGCAACTATCCAGATCAATTGTTTACTAACAATTGTTTAGGAGTTCTCTAGTTTATTACTAGACCATCAATCATCATCACTTAGTAGAATAAATATTCAAAGAAAGAGTCCATCAATCGCCCTAGAAGTCTAGAAGACATACATACAAAAATAAAAGAAAAACAAAATAGATTTTGGCCAAAAAACGACCGAACTTCTTGTACTTCTTGTATATTATTATTTAATTTTTTCACTTCATTGATTTGTTTTCTTTTTTTCTGCTTTCTATTTTACGTTCTAAGGTTGTGTAGCGACATTTAGCTCACTACATATGAACTGACGTATCCTTCATCGCCCTATGGAAGTTATCCGAGCGATTGAATATATATACAAGAACCCGATAACAACCGTCGGGGGCTTAGTAGCCCACCAGACACAACACCCGTGTGGTTGGAGGATCATCCCTTTTAAATGGCAGCCTCGCTACCCCCGAACTGGTGACCCCGAGCATGAATGTCAGCGCAGTCTTCGCAAGACTACGTCATCATCACTTCCTCAAGCTTTCGAGCAGCGAGTCGTACAGCAGCCAGCATCCACGTCTATTACGGGTATCCTGACCACCAGCATGCAGCGGACGCGCATTCCTGGTCATCACCCACAGCCTTCTTAGCGACCTCGGCACAGCATACTGCACTTTGGCCGGTCAGCAAGCAGAGACGCACTTCTCTCCTGGTCGACGCAGCAGCTAGCCACTACGCAGCACTGCACCGCCCCGACTCACTGGGGCATCACCGCAGACAGTTTCGACTCACCGTGAACTATGCGGCATCTGGTTCCGACTCACTGTAACATTCCACTGGTCCGGCAAGCATCACAAGATGTATGGACGACTCAACTTGCTATCGATCTCCGGTCTCGGAGGGGTGTGATTTAGCGACATTTTTCTCGCCACATATGAACTGACATATTCTACATCGCGCTATTGAAGTTATCCGAGCGATTTAATATATATACAAGAACACGACAACAACCGTCGGCAGTAGCCCACCAGACGCAACATCCGTCTGGTCCGGAGGATCCTCTCTTTTCAATGGTGGATGAAGAGTTTTACACCCTGTTCCCTTAAAAAAAACCCAAACTGGTGACGCCGACGTGATCGTCAGTGCAGCCTTCTTTGCGAAGGTATATGTTACATCATCGCGACGTGATCTGTTCTTCGCGCTACCCCTAAAGTTGATAGTAGAGAATACTACTAGCATTAAGCCTGCCTTTTGTGCAATATAAGTATGTATTATAGGTGCATTGCGCAATATAGAATGAATAAATTATTTAAATTGTTAAATTTCATTAACAAAACTTTCCTTATTTGCTTCACATAAATTTGTATAAAGTCTGGTTGGTGAAACAAATCCCCGGAATTTGCGACGTGACCGCGACCGCAGCTCAGCCGACCTGTGACGTCACCACACAAATATTGAACCGGCGCGGCTCAGGCGCAGGCGGCTCACATAAAACCTAAAGTCTGAATTCACCTAACGATATAAACGTGATATAGTAATTTTATCAGATCGCTTGCGTTGATTTAGTATTGTATTTTAAATTTGATGGCTAGCGGATTCAATTGTAGTATCGTTATAAAGAAAAGTTTGTTTGATTGCTCTGATTTCAGAGATTACTAACAAATTCATTTATTTCGTTATGATGAATTCAAATTCGAAAAAAAAAGTTAATTCTTGCGTAGCCTAGCGTTGCGCTCATGCCGCAACGGCCGCGAGGAGACCTATTGAATTAATATGAATTAAAACTATAAATAATAAAGAGAGAGTTCCGGGAGTTTGAATTTTTTTTTAAAAAAATTGGAAAATTGGAAATATCCTCCTCATTAAGGATATTTTTTCCTTAAATATTAACAGTCTTTGAGTTATTAACAAAAATCTAAATGCTATCTTTTTTTATCTTAATTTATTAATAACAATTTCAATTTTTATGTGCTAATACATACTTTCTAAACATTTTTCTAGGCGTCATTCCGAATTGAATGAGACATCGCTCATATTTTTAGAAGCTTTATCAAGTATTAACACGTTTTTGAACTTGTTGACTAGCCTAGTTATAGAATAGTTTGGTCTGATTATTATTCGGTGCAGGATTACTTAGTCGATAAAGAGGTGTGAACTTAGTGGTGCTGTATTTCATGCAAAATATTACTAATTTTGTACCAAAACACAGTTTATATATTATTTTCAAAAGAGTAACTGCGGAGTTTCTTGCCGATTCTTCTCTGCAGAATCTATATTCCGAATCGGTGGTAGCTTTTTAAATTAATGTTAATTTGTAAAATGTCGTCATTTTTCAAAGGTGCTCGTGGGGTCTATTTGAGTAAAGTTGCATTTTAATTTTATTTTGATTTTATGACACAAATGACACTCCAGTATTTGTTATCAGTTATTTGATAAGAAGTTTTAACGTCGAATAGTTACAAACGTCTAAAAATTCATCTTTTCTCACAATAGATATATATAAATAATATTGTTTAGTAAGCTTATAAAACAGTTACTGTTATTAATTAATATTATTTATTTATTTATTTATTATTAATAATTGTAATAATTGTAATTTAATATTATTACTTTATAAATTCTTTATTTTAAGATATTGTAAATATTGTACAAAATTTACAAAAAAATGTGTTTCTTACTAAAATATCATAACTAAGAAAATAATATACTTAACAGCTATTTACTTATTTCATTAGCTATATATAAACTAAACTAAATTGAATCAGCCTGTAAACGTCCCACTGCTGGACGCACCACTGGATCTTAATCCACTAAACTACTCCACTGAGGGTTGGCGGATAATTTCCTTACCATGAGTAACGATCGTTATTAGGTGTCCATGATACCAATCGGGACCGACGGGTTTACGAGCTCTCTGAGGCACGGGGGGAAATCCACATGGGCATTCACCCATACCGGAAACAAATATCTGCTCCGACTGGGAATCGAACCCCCGACCACCGATGTCGAGGCGACTTCTCGTACCACTACACCAGAATTATCGTCGCTATATATAAAATTGGTATATATTTTAAACCGTACAATTCTGATAGTAAGCTCACGAATTTACACCACACGTGAGCTGATGCAAACAAACACCGTCTACTTGTAGAAAAAAAAAAAAAAAAAAAAAAAAAAAAAATATATATATATATATATATATATATATATATATATATATATATATCGTACATATAACATCCTAAAAGTACAATGCGTGGCTTATCTAATGATCTGATGTATGCTAACATTAAATGTTCATTGAATGTTCGAAACTTACTTCCAAAGCGTTGAAAAGTTGGAACAATCTCATTTCTAAATTCAACAGTAGACTTTTGTATATACTAACGTTTACCATAAACCCAAATTTCTAAGATTTAGTCGTCAACCGATGTTTAATGCTGAACAAAGACCTCCTGCATAAATCTCCAACACTCGTAGTCTTGCGCTTCACGCGGACACTTCATATACTGGTGCAGATGTACCAGTAGAACATTCGATAATGTTAAATTTTCCTACGTTATTACTTTTTATTTATTTTACTTATATATAACTAATTAATACAAAACAATCTACTTAAAAAAATCCAGTGTCGAATGAAGAGCTGCTATTTTTTAGTCAGTTAAATATTTTCCGTACAATAGACAGAAAAGTTTATTTTTGTATGTAATGATGACTATCTTATTTATCTTAATTTGTTTTTTTTTAGATATTCTTTATTAAGTTTCAAACTCATACAGTAGTTGTGCATACGAGTCAAGATGGTAATGATAAACTTATCATTCCAAAATATTAAATGAAATCAAACATACGTGTTTCATGTCTGTAAGTACCTTTACAGTTGTACCTTTAGGATGTAATATGTACGATATATATATATATATATATATATATATATATATATATATATATATATATATATACAGTCGGCAATGTATTTATTTCAATTGCTTCTGCTTATATAAATTTAATATTCAAAGATCAGCTTTATTTCATAGCGTATATCTTGTCGGTGAGAATTCTAATGAAGCGTTAAACATGTGCCTAGTTTCATTTATTCTTACGTCTATTTCCTACAGGATGCTATTTGCATTTAGAACAGTTCTTCGACATTAAATTCCGTACTTTATGTAGCAAGATTTAAAGCGTGGACGCAGTGTAAGTTATGCTGTCATTGATATGTATCTACTTACTTACTTAAATAAGAAGAAAATTGTATTTTGTGTGATAAAAAAATATTTTTTTATTTTATTATACATAATTGTAATGTTTCTATAACGCTTTATTAGAATTTTTATTGACGTAAATGTCTCTCAGGTGAATTTAATTAAATTAAAAATAATTAGTAACGTGTGTTTTTTATTTCAAATTGTAAAAACGTTAATCGAAAAATAAATCAAATTAATATTTTATTTTTTTGTATCGTGTTCTATAGTTAAAAGAAATCTAAGACCAGTTTATAGTAGATGTTTATTATGCTATAATTGATGTACGTTGTATGTTATAGATTCGATTGTTTTGTCGGTCGGCGACCTCCAAACGAGCAGTCAAAAAACCGCCAGCAACGCCGCAGGCACTCATACACATTATATACAAGTTATACCATGTTTTATATAAACTTGTCAAATTATTTAACGAGATAACTTACAAATGTGTTACAAATTTTGTCGACCATAATTCTGATATGAAAT
Organism: Euphydryas editha; assembly: GCA_036937285.1. Taxonomy (NCBI): domain Eukaryota; kingdom Metazoa; phylum Arthropoda; class Insecta; order Lepidoptera; family Nymphalidae; genus Euphydryas; species Euphydryas editha. The sequence continues at coordinate 2,803,590 of JAUPFZ010000003.1, forward strand.
GCTAAGATGTTTAATACTACTCCAGCGTCTGTATTTCCTGACACAAATAGGGCACCTTTAAGTGAAGAGGGTGTAGACATTTTCTAGACAAACGCACTCCAATGCAGATCTCATCTCAGATTTCTATTGTTCACCATTATTCTATAGGTAACCATATTATGTATAGAGAAAAGTCTATTTTCATTGAACTGATGATTTCCAAATAAAAGATTGACAAATAATTATATAATTTTATGACAACAAATTAAGATCATGTTGAAAATTTCTTTTTATTTTAGTCAGTCACAGTCAAGGCATAGTCAGTCACTTAAAAGTATGTAAAAGTGTATAGATTTTCCTTTGTAATAGAAGGCGTAGCGTATATGTGTGTTCCAGAATTTCTTCCAAGACTTTGCATGTTTCTACGTGATATGTGATTAATTTTATAGACAAAATAAGCATACAAAATTTATCGCTAGCAGTCCAGTTTTAAATCTACAACTCTCGAGTACCAATTCAAGTGTATTGTCAAAAAACGCTAATAAAAAAATAAAAAAGGTAAATACTATTATACCAAGTACTTTTTTCACATCGCAAACTGTATTCGTCTGAAAATAATTGAGTAAAATATATAAAAATTATAAATTCTATACTTTCTTTGAACCGATGCAAAAATCGATATTAACATAATATAATATGTATTAAACGATCTGCAAATATATTTCTTATATTTGAAGATCGTTTTACATTTTTATATGTGTGGTCATAGATAATAACAGCATTAAAGGCTTATGATAAAAATTAAACTTGACAAATTATTGCATTCTTAACAAGTTATAAGTAAAAGTTCTTTCTTCCTTCATCATATTGTTTCAGCTAATTGTCTTCTTTATGACTTTAATTCTCTTCCAAAATTCTATTTGTAATGCTTTAATAATTATGATGATAGTATGGCGTCAATAATTCATTTTATCCATAATATTTTCATAAAAATAGTTCCATACTTTATGTAGTCGCATCAACATTATATACATTAACAAGCATCAATACCTATAGCCTATGGGGTATCTCAGACCGCATTCCTGGACCCACGCCCGCGACCCGCAACCCGCTCTCACTACCGATATAACAAAACCTTAAAAAAATAATAATCCAATCTTAATACAAAGATATAAAGCTCATACTCGATTGACCAGAATCATTTCAAGAGCGGTCATAAGGTGGTCAGCTGACAGTTCATTACAAAGATCAGTACGTCCCTATGCCCAGGGTATAAGGTGTGATTTTGTCTTTAATATGCCTTTTGACGGCAGAATGTTGCTATGTAAGACGTCTGTGGACAATGTTGTAAATTTTACGATCCTATGTCGTTCACATAAAGTCCATAATCGCGTAAGATTTATGGGATATAATTTTTTTTAAACGAGTACACCACGACGTCGTTATTTTTTTCTCGGCGAAACCACGGAAGAGATTAATTTAAAACAAATAAACTGTTACATGATCGGTAAAAAATGTCGAAGCTTAAAGCTTGAAAAAAGCTGTACAGTGATGGTTTGTGTATCATCATTAAAATGAATTATTAGGAAAGGCACTGCGTTCAGTTTTACATTAAAAAAAGTAAAATTAGATTGATACGTACTATGAAAACAAATTTTGCATAAAAACAATCACTGAAATGCACATTACACGACAGTTATTTTTTCACATTCGCATTTTTTATCTAATCTGTATATATTTTAATTTGAACTATGTAGAGAAAGAGAACTGATGAACCACATCGTCCACATCAATCACTACTCTACTTTCTAAGTAACATTATATCTGTATATTGAATTTCATGGTCAGTAACAGAATAGATCATGTTTTAGAAATGGCATTTACCTACCGGTTTTTATTTTATTTTAAATCATATTTTTAGTTTAAACCGAATTATTCTTTCGTTTTTTAGAGTTTATTATAATTAATTAAGAACTGTTCATTTGTTATCGAAAAAACTTCAACAATGTTTTTTTTTGGTTTTAATATTCAAGACTTAAGTCGCTTATTTTTTAAGTTTTGACTCAGACTTTATTCTTATATTTTGAACCGATTTCAAAAAAGTAAAAGATTCTACGTTCTTATTTGTATTTTTCTGTGTTCACCGATATCATCATTAATTGTTAATTAATTTTGAAATATATTTTTTATTTGAATGGGCATACTTCAGAGATGATCTCATCTTCAAGTGTAGATAGAACTCTTTAATGGTTGTTAGTAAATTAAAATTGGTTCGAGATTGTTGCTGCTGGTAGTTATTACTGTATAAAATGACTGCTTGTACTAAAAACAAAAAATATGAAACGAAAACGAATTTTCAAAATAACTCTACAAAATATAAAACAACATTTTTGTCTGTTTCCATTAACGAACTATTTTAAGGTTGTCTGTCTATTTTATTCTACATCTGTAAAATGAACTTATTTAAATCTCAACGCTGCTCTTTTTAAAATATTACATGAATTATTATAAGCTGTAAAAATTCAATTACTCTACATAAAATTTTAATTTATAAAGACATGCATTAGACAATAAAACATTTAATTTTTTTAAATAATCTAACTCTTTTTCTCTGTAACGAATGAAAAAGGATACCAATAACAAAACATTCGTCAGTCATATTGCAACTGCTCCATAAAAATTCATAATAGATCCTTGGATTTAATGCGACTATAAAAGTTTTGTACAGCGACAATCATAAGTTAGTTTTACAAACGAAAAAACAAATTAAGCAATAATGACTAGTGTATTATTAACACAAGGTACATATTTGCTTGTAACATTTAGTTCGATGTTAAGCGAAGATGAGTAATATAATAATATATTTTACTCTATAATAATAAATTTATATTATTCGCACTGTCAGCGTATACTTTTATTGCTTAAAAGAACATTCCTCAATCTTTGAATCTCAATTTTATTACGCAATTAATACTTAAATATTTAGAAACGCATCTAAATCATTTGAAAAAAATAATAATAATTAAAATCTTCCTAATTATAAACGGACATCTGTTATCTTAAGTACCATTCAATATAAGATTTTATCGCGTACTTTTATCCGAACTTATCTCAGAAAGTACTAAACAGATATTGATCAGATTTTTATTTATAGTTGATTTAAGTGAAAAATTTGTTTAATATATTAATGCATATAACGTATCATCTTTACATAACAATGTAAATTTCATGTGTTTATTTTTTTCACAACTTTTTGGAAAAAAAAATATTGTATTGATATTGATCTATAAAAACACTATTATAGATCAATGTGTAGGGATCTAAAAACGCTAATTATATGTATCTTCACTATTTTTAGAAACATATGCCTGTCTGTCTGTTTGTTTAAATACGTAGCACTACTAAAGTACTTAGTATATGTTACAAATCAGTATGACATCAGGTTCGGACCCTTTACAGCGTCCATGATCTCGGGGGACTGAGGTGGTGGGTGTCCGAATAAATATATATTCTGCAACATGGTGTCTCGAATTATGTGTGATCTGATTATGAAGACGGCCCCCAGTAGGATGTGGATCCTGTGTCTGGGATCCGGAAACATACACAATACAAAAGCACAAACGCCCAGACCGACGACAAACATCTGTCACTACTGCGCCAACGCGACGTCTTTGTAATCGTAATCGTAATTTTTTTATTTACATTAAAAAAATCGTAAGTTAATACGGTCTTTACATTTTTGTAATTAATAAAATAACTTCATAGTTTTATTATTTTTTATGGCGTTAAAATTATATTTTTTTAACATCGGCATAGAATAAGAAAAAATTGCATTTTTTCAAAGTGGCCGCTGTGTGGGTTGACACCATTCTGCTGAACAAGGTCTAAGTAATGTTTGTACAGGCACAAGTGGCTTTCGAGTCGATCTTGACATTTCCTGCATCACTGAAGATGTGGCTCGCATAAAGTAAACTACAGTATTTATATTTATATAACTTTTCTGTTTGTCTGTACAACTATCGACTTAGCTTGGTTTCACATGAACAGCAAGTGATGAAGAGCGTTTTAAAACTTCTTTTCAATATTTGAGATAAATATAAAAAAAATGTTGTAAGTTATTGCGATGCATTGTTTTACGGAGCAGCAGGAGGAGAACAGAAAAGCATTTGTCCAATTTCAAAATAAACTTATACAGCATAGATTGGCCAAAATATATCGCACCGCGATTCAGAATAAAGTTAATTACATATTTTAAAATTCCGCTTTCTATCTCAAAAATTTATTACATTTTCTACATTAAATTTTTAGTAACGATTATAGTTTATCACAAAGATATTGACATATTGGAGGATTAAATGTTCCTCTTCCTCCTTTCCACCTTCTCCTTAGTAATGTTCTGGCAGTGGAACAGTGTGTTACCGAATATTACAGTACTATGGTGATATCTATAATTACTTTTGCCACGTTACTCAGTTCTATTAAATACCTATCAGCGAGGTTGTCGAACCCTGAGTCATCATTTCATAACGCAGGCGGTAATAATGTATGCAAAATTTATTAAATCCTATTCTCTTTGCATTCTTCGGAATATTATAAATAATATCTTTAAAAACGTAGTCGAAATTTTAAGCACTATGGCGATAAAGTTGTAAATGTTTTAATGTTGCCGTTTCTGCCAAAATCAATCGTTTATATCGATTTAATGGAATTTTTATATATCCTTTTATATTTAGAAAAGCGCTAATATTATGAAATAAATACAGAAAATAAGAATCTGTACTACGTAATACTACAAACCTGATTAGATTGTTTGTTTGGATCACTTATTTAAGGATGAATTTCGATAATTTTTAAAATTACTTTGAACATTTGAAAAGTACTTTGTTCAAGTAAGATAAAATTTTTGCATTATGTAAATTTTGTAAAAATACTAGACTATAGTATACTTACTAAAGGCTGGTTTCTATGAATTATTTACATATCTTCTTTTTCACTTACTAGAGACGGTACACAACTTGTTTCGAGTTTATGTCTAGAATTTTCATTCTTTCTGGTATTAGCAAAAACATTAAAAGATTGTTCATAAGAACGGGCCGTATATAATTTTTAATAGTAAATTAAGACTAGTTTATATCTAAGAAAAAAAAGTCGTTGTTTTTATAATTGTTTTTATACCGTGTATAACGTTGATAACATTTATCGACCATGTAATATAAATTAGATGTTATAACATTTTAAAAATCGAATATTTAAGGAGATTAAATCATTTTTAACATATCACAAGCGATGTACCACTTTAAGCTTTATTATCGTACGTATATTTAAAGACAAGTTCTCAGATTCCTCAAGGAATCGTCGTAAATGACTCGCCTGTGTTTTACGACGCGGGATACGTCTGCGAAGTCGATTGTCTGAGAAACGTTATTTTAAAACTTAACGAAGCCAAGAATCGTATATGTATAAAAATAAAATTTTAGATGTCTGTCGTTGTTCGCCCATCGCGGAAAAACTACCGGATATATTTCAAAGAAGTATTCTATTCATAAATTAAGTTTTAGGTAGAGTTTTATAAATACTATGTGTTTTTTTTTTTCTAAATAAAGAAATTTTATATGAAATGTGTATTTTTGCTTCCGATATTTTTGTGTTTTTACACATAATATACATTATTAATAAAATAAGGAATGCAGATGAATTCTTGGGTTAGTAATTATATAATACTAATAAGTCTATTTGAACGTATCAATTTCTTAATAAGAATTCTTGTCTTTCCTTGTTACGGTAGTTATTTTTCGGTATACAATCTACTTATTGAGAGAAGTTGTAGGATTAAATATTACTCTGCTGGTGAAAAAAGTACGAAACTATAAAGGTCAGCCAATGTGACCAATACCAAAATTAAATGCAGATAAAACCGCGACGTATGTCTTCTATATAACAAGACGTAAATTATACGTCTGACAGTAAAATAATATTTTAAGAGTTATTGACAGATTTAATAGTTGTAAAATATTTGTATTTTAGTGTGAATATGAGAAAATATGACCGGAAATAAAACATGAGAATATTTCAAATATACTTGAGAAATAAGTCTCAATAATATTCATGATATAAATAATATAAACATATTAAAAAAAAACACTCGTATCAAAGATTCATAAATTCACGCTGATCTTCCAGTAAAATCCGAAATGTCTAGACTCAGAGTATATTATATAAAATGACGTCTTAACTATAACTATAAAACCCGAGACTTTTCTACGAAGCAACGAAAAGCAAATGAAATTCGTTGAGATATTTGGGATACATGTATAATCGTAAAAAAAACTTATTTAAATTTTTATAATATACTTTCAAGTTGTATTTTTACATTACTACTATATTACTCATTATAATTTACACGTACGTGTAAAAGATAAATGATTTACGCAGGCTGTAGTTATGAATCATACAATAGACATCAACGAGCGCTGGATGCGTACGCGCATGTTATTAGTTTCTATTAACTAAATATTTTCTTACTTTTACGCTAATTAAAGTTAATAGTTAAATTAAAGAAAATTTTACTATATCTCAATGTTTTTCTATAATAAACAAATATAACTCGAAATTACAAATGAAATTTAAAATCAACATATTTTTGTAAGATTTATGAACAGAATATTATATACTTTGATATAAAGAAGAAATTATGAACAGTCAAAAAGTGTAGTATTTCAGTTTTTGAAAAGAATTATTTAATATAGAAATTGGATAAGTGTCAATTAATTTACCCATATTTTTACAATGAACTTATTTTTTATCCGCATACAAAAGTACACAAGATGAATTCGAGGAAGAAATACAAATTCAATCATATATATTCTGATAGAAAAAAACAAATCGAGATTTATTTGTCACCATAAATAACTTTTGCCAATCTATAGTAATAGTATTAAGGTCAACAAACAACACACATCATACGACAAAATGAAACAATAATGATCGATTTCCCAACCCTAATATAACAAAACGACCGCATCTTGAGCGTTCAAAATGTATAATAAATATAAAGACAAAACCGACGTCGTTGACCCGTAATGTACTTAATTACATAACAAGGGATATGAGACTTTTTTTTAAAAATAAAACATGTTTTAAATGTATCCTCATTTCCTGTACGAGTATGTAGTTATTACGTCGACCTTGTAATTTATATGTGAAAATGAAGTCTACGGAGTTATATAAGTTTTTCGAGTAAATCGATTTGAATGAACATTCTTTGATGTGAATTTTAAAATGAAATTGTTAATTAGTGTTTTTAGAATGTTGTTATACTTTTAAAAAATCATACCCAAATTCTGCCAACTGTACCATGTTACGAAGATTGCTGTCCGTCTGACCGACAAACACAATGCGTACAGCATTGGAACTAAAATCGATTAAATATATGTATTACACACGTTAAAAGTCAAATATATATATATATATTATAACCTCTATAAAGACACAATAAAAATAAGAAAAAGATAAAAATTTGAAGATACTTTCCCATACGGGAAACGGGCTTTATTTTATGGTCGTACACAACCTGTCGTGAGTAACCCTCTGTCAATTATTTTTAATTTCTTCAAAAGTAATAAATGTAAGAATAATTTACAAGTGCTGTATGTACTATGATATTGGGTATGTATGAGATTTTCGTTTTAAACTATTTAATAAACATTTTAAAAGCCGCTTAACTCGGATTTCAATATAAAGTTATACGTTTATTTTTAAACTTTACATTTATCGTGGACTTTATTAAGCCTTAATTAAAATATGCATATTAAGAGATTTGTATTTACCTAAAGTAAATAAAATAAATATGATTTAATAACATTAAGCGTCCCTTGAGTGAGGTTTCAATAATTTATCTTTGATTTTTCCTTTCAATTAAATTATTTTTTTATATCGCATTTTATAACAGTATTATGAAAGCAAATAAAGCTTTCATTGGGGACAGGAGGGCTGGATCGTTTTTTAATCAGAAAATCGGAATTGTAATTCAAAGGGGAAATGCTGCCAGCATTCTTGCTATCATTCCACGAGGACATCATCTACACTATACTGTCCTTAATAAATAATTATTTTTTAATTTTCGCATCGCATTGTAGATATTAATAATTCTGTAATTTAATTTAAAATATATACTCGTACATGCATATATATTATAAATACTGTATATTTGTAAAAAAAAAACAAAGCAAAGTTGTCTCCAAATGTATGTAAAGTGATCTGAAACTTCTTCATTTATTTCAAATTATTTTTATACAGGATATCTATATTATATTAATTAAACACAACACGGGTGAAATTAAGAGGGTTATCCAGTTTTATATAAACTATATATTATAAAAACTATATATTATGTACAATGTAATGTCTGTCAAGTAATATATATATAGTTTATGTATACAAATAAGATAAAAGCAGGAATTATTAAAACTAAGTATAGGTTGATTTTAAAATAAACTGCTAAGGAATTTAGTCACAGCTTTCACTCAGGTCGGCTCACGCGAAACTGATTTGTTCTAGGTTAATCTAGTATACTAGGTTACATTACGACCAGATATCCGGTCCATTTAAGACTAAGTTTGGCCTAAAATTGTTTATCCGCTACCAAATAGAGATACTCCTCTAGCCTCGATTATCCATATTTATTATTATTTAAAGTCATCCCGATAGTGAAATAAATCTATTTTTTATTAAAAAAATTTATCTTAAGGTTTATTCTCGTTGTTGGATTTTTTGATAAATTGTGGTTTTTTTTTGAAGTATTACAATGTTCAAAACGACCATTCTGCTGTAGTGGTGCGAGTAGTCGCCGGCGGTCGCAGTTTCGATTCCCGCTCCGAATACTTATTTGTATTTGTTGCAAATATTTGTTTCCGGTCTGGGTGTATGTCCTTGTGGGTTTACCCATCGTGCCTCGGAGAGCACGTAAAGCCGTCGACCCCAGTTGTTATCATAGACACCTGATAACGGTCTTTACTCATGGTAGGGAAATTATCCGCCAACCCGTTGTGGAGCAGCGTGGTGGATTAAGATCCAACCGTTCTTATATACTATTATATACATTCTTATACTATATATATATACTATTCTTATATATAGAGACCTTGGCTAAGCAGTGGCTTGTTTACAGGCTGATACAGTACAGTACAAAATGGTCAAATCAGTTACGCATTTTTTTCTTCATATATGAAGAACAATTATAGAAAGAACAATTTATAAATTGTTAATTATACAAATTAATTATTTATTAGTATACTTAATTGACATACTAATTAAAATTATGGTGATGTGCTTAAAATCCGCAGTTTATATGAATATAAAATGTGAAAGTCAATCTGTTCGTTGCGTTTTTACGGTTAAACTGTACACGATGTCTTTAACGAAAATTCGTACGGAGGTAAAAAAAAAAAAAGTTAAATGCAATTTTAATACTAAAACTCGAGGTTTCACACCATAAAAATATTTCTTGAACGACTTGTCAGCTTTCGAAAACGAAGACCAGATACTTTATTAATAAGAAAATAAATAAAAATAAAATTTATTTATTTTCTTTATATCTATCACCATTGTATATACACAATACGATGCACAATTATACAAATTAATTTTGTGTGTTATACATATTCACTATACATTAATAACTTAATAAAAAAAAATTGAAATTAGACCTTTTGAAGGTAATATAATTTATAAAAACTATGATTTCATATAAAAACGGGAACAGAAACTTAGTATTTTAAAATATATGTCCACTATATTTTATCAGCGTTAAAATTTTTAGAATTTTCTGCGTTATTTACATGTATCATCATCATCATCATCATCATCATCATCATAGTCATAAACAGACTACTAGACTAGTTGGTGGATACTTTATCTACCAAAAGTAATGATCAGTATTTGGTCCTTATGATAGCAAAACATATCGACAGTTTTACGTGCTTTCCGAGACACGGTGGAGAGACCACACGGACAAACACACATACTGGAAAAAAATAATTGAACAAAAATATTTTTTTTAATACGAGGAGGAATCGAATCCACGACCGTTGGTGTAAATGGATCTATATCATAAGTACACCAGAATGATAGTACATATATGTATATATAAATTTACACAACGGTATTAACCCACTTAAGTAATGTTATACAAGGCGAAAGTTCTCGTACAATCTCGCTCGTCACATCACTAGTAACAACTTTAATTAACCTCTGATACCGGTTAATTATAATCTACACCGGAATATTGAAATGGCATTCATTAATGTACTCCCGACTTCCCACTACAGCCTTTGGTGGCAGGAAACGTGCTTATATCAATAAAATTCTAATTGGTAACTAAACGGATTTTATTATTTTTTGGAATTTTATTAAAAAAATATGTAATAAATTATTTATATATTTTAATCCGTTGTTGTAAAGTAATATTTTAAAGCTTACAGATTTTATCCATAAACAGGCTATTAAACCCAGAAAGAGTTATTAAGCTTTGTAATCCTAACTATCGATTTATTTTGATTACAGAGAAAAATTCAATTAATTTATTATATTGAGTTGAAGTGTTAAATAATTAATAAATTTGTTAAATTTGATTGGTATATTTTATGATCGGTAATTTTCTTTATGTGTGCAGCACTGTGTGTAATCGTATATGTTACACGTTTTTAACGGTATCTTTTATTTTTTAATGACGTCATATAATAAAAACATAAATTATTTCTTTTTAAATGATATTTACTAATGCATAAATTACAACTATTAAACTGTCTCGGGCCGTGTATACAACACGTGGATGTTAAATAAAAGTTCTTATCTTTAAATCTTACTTAACCTTCGAAATTTAAGGTACTAATTTTTTTGTATTCTTTCCGTTTTTAGTGGTAAAAATATTACAGAGATTCCGCTGATCCACTGTATAGCAACGTAGCAGATTAAGTTCCATTTTATCTCTCTAATAGGGAAAATATCACTTCTTAATTGCGTGACACAGAGAGTAGTCTGTTTAAATAATAATAAAAAAAGTGTAAATAGTATTTCTGACATTTAGTTTTTTTTAACATTCAACTGTAACTTTTTTATAAAATAAAAGTGTAAGTAAATACATATTTTTGAAACAGACATAAATAAAAAGCAAAAAAATCTCCATTTCTAAAAATATCGTTGTTCTTAAAAACATTACGTATAAGCCGTATGAAACAACGCACAGCTGAAGAGCTTTATTATAACATAAATGGATGTAATTCAAATTTTATGACGAATAATGTGTTCAGAAACGTAAAATGTAAATTATATACTTTTCCATCGGAGTTAATAGTTTTGCAATTAAATTGAACTGAGTAAGTCGTGCGACCGCAGAGTAATGTTAAATGAAACCGCAGCTCCAACTCCATATTATAACATTAGCCGTTCCCGAGGATTCCTCATTTATTAACGTTTTAACAAAACCGAAAATTGTTCTTGAACTAATTCGTGAATTCTTGAGGTTTACGGTATTTAATTAGATTACAATTAACGTTAAAACTCTTTTAAGCAATTTATTTAAAAAAGTTTTAAATAAGTGTAGAGAGAATATTATAGAGAGTGAATTTTGTGTGGTAGCAAAGGATGATATCTAGGACTCTTGTAATAAATAGCGTACTATTTCAGATATTCAAAAAATCGTACTACGTATTATAGAAATGATTTCCTAATGACTCAAAATCATTTGAGAAGTAAGAATAATTTTTCTTTCTTTAGATCTCCTGTCACACCCTTATTTGATAATTGCGTTACGTTCAAAGGTCTCAAGTAGGATGTGACCGTGTATTTTGGGAAACACAAATACAAAGACCACGAAAAATATTCTTGAAGCCTGTACAAATATTGTCATAGACGGGGATCGAACACGCTATCGTTAGTGCGACAATCGATATGTCAATGTCAATTACATCTTTTCAGATTGTCATAGTATTTTCTTAACAAATTGTAAAATTAGGAAGATAAATATATTTCGTGTAATATTAATTACTTCAAAACTTTGTTTGGCTGAAATATAAACTGTATTAATTGAATACAGAGAGAAGTTTGTTTGTATAAAATTTGAGCGATTAGAAAGATTATTTTCGCGTGTTTAACGCGAAAATAAGGTTGAAGTTTGAGTCTACTATTATATCTGTGTAACAATGGCATTATTATTTTCATACCAAATTATCTCTGGGGGGTTTGCCAAACTCGCCATGCTGGGCAGGCGGGTTAGAGAGTGCAGTTTGTTTTGGCAGGATATGGTGACGCTGCTGCCCATCACTATCCTAGTTGGTGTTCAGTTGTTCGCACCACTATGGCCTTAGTCGCTTTTTACGACATCTCGTCAGCAAAGTACTATTTAAGAGTCTGGGCAACCCAGTATTGTACCAAGAATGGCCTCAGTGTATATAATTTTCTTCCTACTAGGGTTATAGTGTTACTAAATCGTACCTAACAGGTTTTCAGTGAATATTATATCACCTTATATATGTAGAATTTCATCTGTTTTTAAAATAAATAAAGAAAAAGATCCGTAAAAGATCCGCCAAAAAAGTCACGGATACGGATACGGATTTCTTTTTTCTCTTGGATATCCGCGGATACGGATGCGGATACGGATATCCGGCACATCTCTAGAATAAACAGATCGATTGATAATTTCTGATTCGTACCACGCGCCTTCGGCAATTGACTGATTACGTTTTATTTTTTTGTTGCAAGAACTATTGAATTTTATTAAATTCTAATGATAGTGCAGTTAGTTTCGAGTTGGGTGCAGTTTTTCCACTGTGCAAAAAGTACGAAATTCGAAGTATTTCAAGTGATATCGGCAGTGTAGCATGTGGTATCTTTATTTATTTTTTATTCGTAAACTAGGAGGGTGCTGTTTTAATAGTAAATAGTTTTGGAAAGTGCTATTTAAAATACGTCGATTAGTATTTTTTTTAATTTTATATCTCAAATTTACAGGCCGGGGTGGGGGGGGGGGGTGTGAAGCCCGGTAGATCCGCCAATGTCACGTGGGATGGAAATAAGGATTATGTTTACTACATAAAATATAATATTGTCAAACATATTTATCTCACGTTATAAAATGCCAAAAATAACCAGAAATGTAAAATGTCAATCAATCAATCAGATTCAAAGATTTTCTGGAATCCAGTAATAAGTAGTGTACATACCATCACCAATCACTTTTAAGAAACATTCTCCTGACCTTTAGTAGAGAGATTTACTTTGTATAGGAAACAAAGGAAAAGTTTATTGTTCACTCTCTTGTTGTAGTGAGAGGCTGATCGCTTGACCTTTTTATAATATAATAAATTTGAAGAGTGTGTTTGCTTGTATAAGCACGATAATTTTTGGATATACATACATATATATAGGATATTAATTGATTTGATTTTTTGTTGGTAGAGAAATAATGTAATTGCGAAAGAAAAATGAATATTCACTTTTTATCGATGTGAGAATCGTACCAAGGAGAATTAGTGACTATTCAATGTATGAATATGTGAATATCAGAGTCCACTGATTTGATCATTGAATAGGCATGTGTATTAGTGAATATTCACTAACTTGTTATTGAAATTCACTGATATGTAGTGAGTACAGCTTCACTAACGTATTTAATGAAAATGTCACTGATGTTAAAGAGTATAATTAAATTTTTATGTAGGTGTCAGTTTTTATCATATTATTACGATTTCGCGAGCGTTATATATACGTAAATATGTAATACCTATTAAATAATTAAAAAATAATAAAGTATACTTACAAACAGAGAAAAATGCCCCTTAAACTTAAGGAAAATCTACAAAACAATCATAAGACCTGTCGTAATGTATGGATCAGAATGTTGGGCAACGAAAGTGACGGATGAAAGACGAGTGCACGCAGCCGAGATGAGAATGCTGAGATGGATGAGTGGAGTCACGAGGAAAGATCGGATTAGAAATAGGTATATAAGAGGAAGTTTGAAAGTAGCACCAGTGACGGAGAAAATGAGGAGCAGTAGGTTAGCGTGGTATGGGAATGTAATGAGGAGGGATGAACGCCATATTGGTAAAATAATGTTGGGGATGAATGTCGAAGGACGACGAGCGATCGGAATGGCAAAAAAGCGATGGATGGATTGTGTGAGAGAGGACATGAGAAAGAAAGGAGTAAGCGCTGAAGTGATGAATAATAGAGAGGAATGGAAGAAGAAAACATGTTGCGTCGACCGTGGGATAAGGGCAGGGAGATATATACTTACTGACAGATAAAAATTACAAACGATGAGCGTTAAAAACGTAAGATCAGCGTTTCTAAAACTTTTTCATTCCGTTTCCTATGTTGAAAGGGTATGCGTATGGTAAGGCATATGGAAAACATCCAAAATGTTTCGTTGCTCCTCCAGAAAATAATCTTGATGCCGGATTTAGGAATCCCTGGATTCCAGATACCGAATTTCAAGTTTTTTTTTTAGGAAAAATCCAACTTAAAACTATCGATCCGGGGATAAACGTAGCGAAGAATACGATTAGTACGTACAAAAGGTATACGTTTGACTACACGTACCTCAACGTTCAGTATGTATAAGGTTTCGCCGGTCGTAAAAATAACCGTTTGTAAAAATAAACTAAATATTTGTACATTGTTCTACAATGTATTAACGTACGTTAAGCATTATAGTCGTTTTATTTACATTGTCAGCTTATTTTATAAGGCGGGAATAGTTCGCCCTTGTAGACATAAAATTACTCAAGTAAACAGAGTTGACTAGTACGTTATTGTGTGGATTGTGTACCTATTAGTTCTATTTTCTTTAATAATAACTTGAATATTCCCAGTTGTTCAGTGTGTTTATAATTTCACTACCTTTTAAGATACTCTGTAGTAACGATAAACATTATTAAGATAAATTAACGAATGCTTGTTATGTCTTATAGGAATATTAAGATTAATTTATTCATTGTTGAATATTATGTAACTGACAAAAATCATATTACAAAAAAAAAAAGTACGATAAAATAAAAATAGTTTTCAAAAAATATCATTTGATAGATAACCCAGTCAAAGTCATTTGCATTGAAATAATTAATCGTTACTGTTTCACTTTTTTTAGACGTAACTTTATGTTTTACGGCCTATAACATTCCTTAATAGACGTATTTACATAAAATAAAAATATTTTTGAAATCGGAAAGGCATCCTGAAATTACCGTATAAAAATAAATGAAAAATAATTATTTTGGTTGGTAAAAAGTTGGTACCGTGACACTATTAAAATACAATATTCAATATAAAAACATTTATTTCTCATTAAGAATACAAATTTTAACTTAAAATGAGAAACGACGTGGAGACACTTTTATGTACACACAATAATAGATATTATTGTATATATATAAAAGTGTCTCGGATACAGTCAAATATATAGTTAAATACTTTAAAATAAATGAATATAGTATTTATTATAAAAAATTAAAATACAACGTATAGTGGTGAGCCAACATTAACTAAAAACTGGTTTATAGATATATAATTAGAAATTTCTTAAAATAGGAAAACTTTTAGCATTTACATATAGCATTTTGTATAGTAAGTTACAGTAAAACAAACAATTATAAAGACAATTTTTCGGTTATTATTTTATTATTAAAACAAATAATAATTGATACTCTCTTTGCTTTACATTATAAAGTTTTGAAGTATTTACGGCTTTAATGAAACGTTAAATTATATTATAGAAGTGTAGTCGGACAAGAAATTAAAGCGGTATAATAACAGTGGCTTTAATTAAATAGATTTATCGTTATACTTTAATGCGTTTTCTTAGAATAAATAGATGTTCACGCAAACTTTGCTTAAGTACTCTATCAATTATTTGAGCAATATAACATTAACGGTCTAAGGGTAACTATAATCTTTAAACTTGAATAATAATTTTCGAACGGCGCAAAAACGTAAAGAAGACCAGAATTGCAAAATTTTCTCCCACAGCAGCTACAGCGCTATCGATACATCATTATTTACTCGTAGCTCTATCAATAATAATGAATTTTGACATCTTTAGACATCTTGATAATTACGAATTGTATCATTTTATTCATTATTTTTGTTTAATGGCATTCATTTATAACCATAATTATAGCGTATATGACATCGTCAATATCACATAGGATGGAGAATATACGAAGGATATTGATGGGTACAAAAATGTATATTATCTGTGTGTGACAATTTTTAAAAAGTAGCTCATAATTTTCTTGCCGGCTATTTTTCAATAAAATCTACATTCCGAATAGAGTAGCTTCACATTAACGTAATGCGTTATTATATAATGTCGATTTAAAATTGTTTTTAAAGAATACTTTTTTAAAGTCAATTTTTGATTTTATTTGATTTGTCGTATCTTGATGTATGTATGTAATATCTATATAATACGTTATGTTATTGTATGTAACTAATTCAAGTGATCGTTCTCCAACGATGAAAAGTTTGTGACATCGAATTAGTGATCATTGCACTAATTATATTTAAAATTAGAAAACTATTTTTGAATGGTAAATTTTGATTTAGTATATTTACATCAATATAATAAAAAAATTCTCTTATTACCTCAGAGTAATGTTTGTAAATATCTAACATAACATCACGACTCCATACAATTCACGTTCGTCCTAACTTATTTATACCATACCACATTGATTGCTGGGATCATGATTTTTTTTCTCGTTTTTTATCCAACAAGCACCTGTGTCTAAAAGCCTAAGATGATTTCGATGACTCGTTATTTTTCCACAAATAAAATCGTAAACCCGTACTCTTTCCAAACAAATAAAGACTTTAAATATAAAAAATAAGGTTGAGTTTTGACTAATTTATTTGGTACAATGCAGTTTTTTTAATGTCTTCTTTTTAGACTATGGGTGAGAAGATGAGTCCACTGACAAGGCCGAGCAGGCAGGGGCAGGCAGGTAGAAAATTGATTGTTGCTCGATTCCAACTATAAAACTTTAGTGCGGCAGATGAGGTTACTATTGTGCAAGGGTATCGTTATTAAAGTATTATTTCAATAACGAATTCTGATCGCAGCTTATCGTTGCAATAAATTCATAACAATATGTTAAGTATTTTGTTCGCACCTGTACGAATATGACAGTTGGATTTTTGTTGTAAAAAATAGTAAAGCAAAAAAAGGTATTATAATTGATTGTCTGAAATTACCTGTCGCTAACTTTGGATACTTCAAAATAAAATAATTTTATTTTATAATGATATTAATGATAAATGTAATGTTGGATTCTCGAACGCATAGTACGATCTCCACTGTGTCTTCTCCATCCCACATGACATTGGTGAAATAATTTGTGTCAAATTGACACAACTAAAAGCCATACAACAAAGAATTGAATTAAATTATGAAAAATGTACCTACTGTTCGAATTATAAATATCAAGTCAGTCTATCTTTACCAAGGAATTTATATCATAACTGGAACGCTCACTGAAAAAAAATTGTAGATATATTCAAATAAGTAACTGGCATAAGGTTGACATTTGTTTCCAACATGTAAAGTGAAAAAATTGTTCCGAGCATTTCGTATTTTGTCTCTTTCTTACGAGTTGCCTTGAATGCATGGTAGAAAGAGATGCAATCACTCTCCTAGGAACGTTTTTTGTGTCGAGTGCACGTGCGCATTTCAGTTTGTATATAAATTCCTTGATTTTTACCAATACGTTGTGTCACAATTTTTTTCAACATAATAAGAACGTATATGTTTCAAGATAAATAAAAAGTATATTGAGGTTATAATCTCGACCGCACTGAGTGATTTCCTTCGTCTCTTCACCATTCTACGTGGCATTGGCGAAAATAATGTTCTTTTTTATTCCCAATATTATTTTTTCCCTAAATGTTTATTTGGAAAACAGGCAGTGTGAAAAGCTAATTCATTATAAAAAAAACTATATTTCATATAAAGGTATAGTTTCCACATATATATTATACATATTGTTAAAAGAGAAAGTGAGATATAATGATGCAAAAATCATCTTAACAATAATAATAATTAATTCATGTTTTTAATAAACAGTCTCCAATTTTAATATTGTAGTGTGAAGTTGTTTATAATATTAGCTCATATTAAAATACACTTTCTAATATATCGTGTGCAAATAATATTTAATAAGTGCTAATTATCATGCTTCTGTAGACGCGAGCGTATTGCATGTAGCATTCCTGGTATATAACAATGTATGCTCTCTGAAACACGCTTAGAGGAAAATTACACATGATCTGCCGAAATTACGTCTTCAACGTAAATTAGAATTAGTTATGAAGCTGGAAATATTTATTGAGTTATATTTTATAGTTATTTTGTCTTAAATCATAACTATTATAGCCATTCTGATACGATATACTTGTAATGTATTATTAGTAGAGATGTTCCGACTAGTCGGCGACTAGTCGGTTAAGCCGACTATCCGGCCACTTTTGTAGTCGGCGATTAGTCGGCGACTATCCGGCAAAGAGCGCCGACTATCCGGCTTAAAATTTGTATGTATTTTATCAATAAAATGTATATACTTCAGAGGAATTAAATTAATAATTACCTTGATTGTTAATTAATATTTTTATTTTAGAATCAGTTTAAAACATTTTGAAATATAAAGAATTTTGCCTTTGGTCTTTAAAATCTCTAAAGTCTCTAAAATTACTTACTGTAAAAAAATATCTATGATAATGATCAAACAAAATTACTATTATTATTAACAAACAAAACAATATAATATCTTGTTATCCTTAAACATTTATAAATATTTCTTTTTATTTTTGAATAAAAGACTAGATTTTAACAGACTAATAGTATTAAACCAAGACATGTACCTACATGACGTACCTAATGTAAAAAAAATTCGAAACACCGATAGCTTGTATCCAAAAATGTACCTAGCCAGGGTGAAGACTTTGTCATGCTCCAAGTCGAACCTACTCTTCAAAACATTGTCCAGCAAGACTTTCATTTACATGGTTTCTTGGTTTTCTTCAATGTACATTTCTTCATATTTCTGTTATGTTTTCAAATGAGGTATTACTTCAGACACCGAAAAGCAACTTGTACTTATAATATTCGTAATCTCTTCAAATGGCTTCACCAATTCAATGCTTTTTACGAGTACTTCCCACTCTTCAGTAGACAAATTTTTAAAATTAACCGATGTTTCAACCAAGTAAAAGAAACAACCCACTTTGCCGCCGCTGAAACCATTATCGGCTTAGCCGACTAGTCGGCCGACTAGTCGGCGTCTTCACAACCGACTAGTCGGCTAGTCGGCTAGTCGGCCAAAGTTATAGTCGGCACATCTCTAATTATTAGTGTTATTGCAATATTACTGTTTGTATTATTTATTAACTCGACTTGTATTGATGCTTGAACTATAAATATTATTTTCAAGGTAGCAATTGTACCTTTATTTTTATGTGAAAAAAAGTGTCATACTTAGTACAATAGTAGATATCTATAAAGAGATCGAGAGAGAAGTAGATCATTTAAAATCAAACCTTTTATTTATTTTTTTATTCTAAAAAGTTAATGTTTTAAATTACTCCGTTCATTGGCAAAAGCCGTACGAAAATCGATTTAGTAATTTTCAGTTTATTGTGTTCCTACAGACGCGGCCAGGAACTTTGTTTTATAATATACAGATATAAAAATTACCCTTAAAGATTTCTTGTTAACACAATGTGAAAAATTACCTTTAGTTTTAATTCCAAAAAAAATCATTAGGTACACTCCCGAAAACAGCAATAAAAATTATATTTTTATATTATTGATGAAAATCATATAAAACCGTTGGAAAGTTTTTTTTTGATTTCGTAATCTAAATGGCAACATTTGCTTTGCCACAAAAGGATTTAGTAATAATAAGTAAGGATTACAACAGCAAATTACATCGTACTTTTGTTAAATTTATAGCGATAAACAATTTAATTAAATAATTTTTATGAATATAAACTACACAGTACAAGTCTTGTATAACGAATACATAGTCTACTTTGTCGTTAGTAATCATCTAGACTGAAAGTCGAGTTTATTGGCAATTATATATTTTACAATAATAAAAATACGTATTAAAGTAGACCACCCAGACGTGCGTATTATCCAGTTTGATCACCTTATTACATCAGTATATTTTAATCCTTTTCGTTAGCTATTTTAATATTCTAAAAGAGTTTCTTTATTTTAATCTGTTTATTTCAGTAACAACAGGTGATAAGATTTTTTTTTTAAATTAGATATTTTATCGAAGAAAAAGAAGAATATATGGTGGAAGTATAACGCTAAAACTTTCAAAAGCGGTTACAATTATCGCTAATCTATCCGAAAAGTATTGAAATTTAACGAGGGTGAAACCGCGAGGTACGTCTAGTTCTTTAATATTTTACTCGTCCTACGCATTAATTGACAGATGAATCGGTATCGGGCACGAATTAATCGTTCGCGTTGAATTATTTATAGTGCGGCGAGCGGGGAGCAACAGGTCCTCATTGTGTGGGGAACGCGAGGGATGTTTATGGTTGTCACTCGCTTAACTTGGGGTTTTATAATATTCCATTTATTAAAAAAAAAAAAAAAAAACTTATAATCGTTCTCGTATAGTGGTGCAAATACGTATATACTCGTATATAATATCAACGCCGGCGGTCCTCGCGGTTTATATTTGTACAAATATTTGTTTCTGGTCTGAGTTCTTGTGGGTCTTCACCGTGTCCCTGAGAGCACGTAAAGCCGTAGGCCCCGTTTGTTAACATCTGATAGCGATAATACATCGTAATAAAACAAGATCTCCAGTACGTAACTACCTGTTATACACTTATACCTATCCACTTTGCCATAAGGTTTTAAGTGAATATGTACGATAGTCTTACTCTTACTTACTTATTACCTCTTTTTATAATTTTAATAATTTATCAGTACGTGAAATATATTTCTTTTTGACATATAAATAATGTCATAACCGTTAAATATCTTTATAAGATCGCAAGTCAAATAACACGTAATAATATTTGGTTAAGAATTGTTAAAAGTTAACCGTAACATTACTAAAAGATCAAAACGTTTTAAGCAAAATACGGTTTATTTTTACTGTACTGTATTATTACAGTCTGTAAAGGTCCCACTGATGCGCAAAAGCCTCTTCTAATATCAAAAATAATACTAATAACACTAAAATCTTTTTTACACTTTTCCACTTTTTGAAGTGAAACTTCTTTAGAATCGTTGTGATTTGAAACGGGATGCGACGGAAAAAACGACAGGTAAGAGACACAAATACAAAAATGAGTAGGAGAGAATAAGATAGTATGATGTCGTGTATCCTAGCAACACGTAAACTACGCGTAAATAAGTAGAATGTTTAACTATTAATATTAATAAATTTTAAATTGAGTTTTTTAAATGTTTCATTTCTGACATGTGTACTCCGTACACACGACATTCTTTATTTATGTTATTTTAATTATAAATTACATGACCGGTTTCGACAAAGTCATCGTCAGGTGAAGGTAGATTAAAATTCTAAAATAATACTTCGGTTTCGTTTAAACTCGCAACTTGTTGGTTAAGATTCACACCTTCTAATCATTGAGTTATCACATCTACAAATCAGAGTAATTTATTTTGTTTGGTGCTGCGTTATTTCTCTGTTCAATGAATAAAATCAAACATTTATAATAAAGTCAAACCGTTTCTTACAAACTGGCTACAAATAAAGAGTTAAATTAATTATCTCGGTCTTTAAGATTGTATAGAATTGACTGATTTTGATTTTAATGAAAAGGATATAGAATAACTTCTAGAATATTAGTTCAATTTTTCATTATAACATTTTTTATTAGGATAAATTTTTCAAAACACACTTGATGTTGTTGTCATTTATGATCTAAATCGGTCAGATCTTTATATTTGCATACAAACACAAGTTTATATATAGTAAGTCACATGTTGATGAAATTAAGTAATGCTTGTTCCATGTAAAACATCTGAGTAAATAATTGTAAAATAATTGCGTTTATAAAAATTGAAAATGTAAGTAATAAGTTTCTTGTTCTTATTGATCGCAGATTCTCTCAGTAGAATAATGAATTGAAATTACTATATTAAAATACAGCTAAACAATTAAAATACAAAATCATTTTTTTAAAATATAAGAGCTCATATTAATTATATTTTTATTACAAATCACATCACACATTTTTCATATTTCATAATTGTAGTAAGTGGCAGCCCTGCGACGAAGGTGCGCGGGCGCAGAGCACGGCCAGGAATGCGGGCTCTTGTTCGTTTTGGGGAGCGTCCGCAGGTAGGCGCGCCCCGCCCGTCGCCGCCGCCTGCCGACGTCTTCGCGTTACATGCGTATTTTTGTGCAGTCATACTAATAAATAAACAGAATAACTACATTTACTCATAAAATCATGATTATGAAAAATATTATTAGATAATTACAAAACTTCGTGATGACTTGGAGCTGGCTTGAGAACTTTATGTGCGGTTTGATGAATACATTATACTATAGTAAAAATAATTCATATATTCTACTAGATTTAATTCTTCATACTAAATCTTATGTAGGCTGTAAAAAGACTACACACAAATTAATTATTACTTTTGCGACAAAAGGAATTACAAATATTTACAAAAGAGGTTTAATATAAAACTAAATATCATGTCTATCAAAATCTTTAATGACAGGTCGTGAAATGTATAGCGACATGTAGTATACTTTAGTAGTACGCTCGTGAGTAACCGTCGCACCCCCCTCTCACCACCTCCTTCCCTGCGTGTTGCCATGCGCTTGAGCATACTGGACTTGCAGGTTTCGAACCTTTGGTCTGTTAGTATTTTAAGAATGTACAGATAAGAACATATATTTTAAACATATATAAAAATATGTACGTATTAAGTTTTTTTTAATACTTTTAAAAATAATACCGTTATACTGAAAACGTAATAAAGACGATATGATAACAAAACAATAGAAACTGGTTATTTAAATACATAAAAAAATAAAATAAAAAGAGCTCTTAATAATATTTTTTCTCACGAAAGAAGAAACTTGAAAAAAAAAGCAACAACATTGGTCTGGATTCCTGGAGACACCTGGATTCGAACTCGGGTCTTCTGATTTCAAATCCGCCCGATTCTCTTTCGAGTGATTATAAACTTATCGATGACAGAGAAATTTATCTTCGTATTCTAATGATATTTTTTAATTGCCTGAAAAAACGGATAAAACGAAATTTTCTAAAAATAAATCCTAGCTAGATCGATTTATCGCCCCCGAATCCCCCTGCATACTAAATTTCATGAAAATCGTTGGAGCCGTCTCCGAGATTCAGATTATATATGTATATACATATACATATATAGAAAAATTGCTCGTTTAAGGGTATTAGATATATTTAATTTCAAAAAGTGCATTATAATTCCAAAGAGAGTAATCACTTTTGAAATTTTTATGGTACTCGATTATAAATACTGTATAAATCGCATAAAAGGTAGAAGTGTTTTGCCTTAAATAAAAAAGGGTTAAGCTTCTTAAGTCGGGCGTGGTCGGGCCTTTCGTTATTTTTTCCTTGGAGGTCAGTCGAGTAGTAAAGTATTAAAAGGTATAAAAAGAAGGGCCAAGTGCGAGTCAACTCGCAAACGATGGCCTCCCTACCATCGTAAGATATTTACCGTGCTAATCTATAATATAAAAATAAGTCGGGTTTTCCTTCCTGACGCTATAATTCCAGAACGCACGAAGTTCGCCGGGTTTGCTAGTTACTAAAGAAATACAAGTCTTGTATAAGGATCCCTTTCGTTTTGAACTTATTTTATATCATTATAACGATAATATATAGTAAAGATTTCAATTGTCCACTTATTAGGATTTCAAAAATAAAACCCAATAACAGTCGGATGGATGGACAGACAGATAAATATCATCAAAAGTGTGTTTTTTTCAATCACTGCGTACGGAACCCTCCCCTTTCCGGCTCGTGAAAGTCGAATACTGGTCATAAATGACTACATTAACTCCGGTGTAATATTTAACTATAACCGTTAATATATTTGACTTTTTAATATTTCGTCATTTAAGCATAAACATCTATATAATTTAAGTCATATTTTTTATCTGTGTGTATCAGATATTATTGTATTTTGATAATTTAAGTAAATGGAACTGCAAATCATTACTTCTACTGTTAATCATTTCTTAGTTTTTTTTTTTTATTTTTTTTTTTAATGTAAGTGTAGCTAATGATGTATGGGAGAACTTTTATTTGTTAATTTTTTCTTAATTAACAGCATTTACAGATATATTTGTAAAGTTTTTAATTAAAATATAGTTAGAAAGATTTCATTTTAAATAATTTTAATACAATTAAAACATATTTAACAAAGTAGAAAAGAGAGAAGTTTAAATAGGTACGATTATTTTTTTATCATCAGAGTGTATACCCAATATTAATAAAGTTGTTTTTAAATACCGACTTTATTAGCACTAATACTGTATAGTGTATTTTTCCTTTACATAAATTAAGATCCTCTCTAGGGTTGTTTGAAAGAGGGTGCTTATAGTAAGACCGCAGTTGATTGCTATCTGTGAGTACTTCTGTTTTTTTATATATAAGTACCTATTGTTTATAATCTTGTGTATTTGATTTGTAAACAGTAAAGAAATAAATAACATAAAATAAATAAATATAAGAACGAGATGAAGATTCTCTAATAGCAAGATACCAAGTACCTAGTTTTCTTACTCAATGCATCTCATAAATAAATTTACTGATTTTTTTATTGTTAGTTTTTATTTAATTTATTATTTCTCTCTCTCTCTTTTAAACTTATTTTCTAATTAATTCATAATGACATCCCTTGCATCTACGCCTCGTACCTTATTATATGTGCTAATTAATCATTGGAAACTGTTATTGGTAATGATTTTTTTTAATACTTGTTATTAATGAAATTTAATAATGTACTGTTTGTTTCCATAATAACAAAGTGATATAGTAGAAAGCTTGTTTCTCTTGTTCTAATCAAAACCTAAGATAACCGTTCTGGTCTAGTAGTGTGAATAGTCATCTCAACACTAGCGGTCGCGGGTTCGATACCTGCTAGGGGAAAATACTTGTACTTGTTTAAATATTTGTTTCTAGTCTGGGTTCTTGTGGGTCTTCCCTCCGTGCCTCGGAGAACATGTTAAGCCATCGGTCCCGGTTGCTACTACAGAAATCGGATAGTGATCGTTACTCATGGTAAGGAAAAATATCCACCAACACACAGTGGAGTTATGCAGTGTATTAGGCTCCAACCCTTCGCCAATATTGAGAAGGTTTCCAGTTTATTTTTACCAACTAGTGGGACAAAAATAGAATTTCAGTTAATTAGAAAGTAAAGTACTACAATATGTTGTGATTTTTATTAATTTAATTGTAATTTACGATAAAAAGATTGTATTATTTCATTAAAAATTATTACTTTTAATTTTAGTTTTAAAAATTGTAAGAATCTGGCAACTAAATTAATTTCATCTAAACCAATCGGAATCGATTATAGTGGGGGTATGTTAAGTGGGTACAATTTGTTCATAAGCTAAAAGCAGGGACGAGGAATTCATTCGGGGCTGGACTTGAAGCGAGCACTAGTTCTCTCATTATATACTGTATTAAGCATAATATATAATTGTGTAATAAATATTGTATATATATAATTAATTTAATTAAAGAATCAGTCAGAAAAGGTGTCTAATTTCTTCACATATCAGAAGTGGCAAACATCTACTGCTCACAAAGGTACGTTAAATAATTATTTATTAGTCTTAATCTTAATTTTTTATTGATATATAACATATTTTATTATGTATTTAACAATATAACAATTTTTATTATTGTAGGTAATAGTAAAAAAAAAAAAAAAAAAAAAAAAAAAAAAGGTGACAAATTACTCGGCGGTTTTTATCGGAATATCATTCGGTCAAGCTACTCTTGATAATGATATTCTGTGTAGTGTTGCATGGATCATTTGGTCAGGGCTACTCTCTGACAATGACGCTATGCTATACAGAACCGTGCCGATTACAGTTTTGTATTTTTATGTTGTGACAATGTGAAATGTTTGATAAAACTTGGCCAAAGCAACTCTTTGGCAGTTTTATGCGAATATTCTCGTGCTGGGCTGTTATAAGATCATTTGGTCAAGGCTACACTTTGATATTGGTCTGTTACAGCCTTGGGAACGAGTAACGCTTTTAAAAAAGAGGGTACCTACATCAATGGATATAGAATTTAATATTCCGTGTCATTTTTTTTTACTATTATAATAAAGCAGCGTAGGGTCCGGTAATTTTCATTCGACTAAAAGTTGCTAATTCAAATTACACCACGTTACCTTCTACTTGGTCAAGGCTACTCTTTGACAGTGTTGCGATAACGTGATGTATGATTTTGTGTATTGTGATTTAGTTTGTAACATAATTGTAATAATCCAAGAATATACTTGTGACCCTGCGTAATTAGTACGTGCTTATTAGATTTTGAAGGTTTGATGTACTGTTTTATTTAATTCTATTATATATATTTAAAAGTAAGGATATTCATATATATATATATATACAGATAATCCCTATCAATATATACCTATATAATATTTATAACATATTCAGTAAGGTTTAACAATCAATTATTTAATATATATACATTAATTAATGTACATACTACGAGGCTATACTTATACAATAAAATAATACATGTACATATAATATATGATTAAATTATACGTAGATAGTATGTATACGTTATTATTTATTACATAGGCTAGATGCACCTATATTTTTATTTTTCCTTCGCTAGATGCGCCTTGGTTTACATAGGCTAGATGCGCCTATATTTTTATGAGGCTAGATGCGCCTCCATGTTATGAGGCTAGATGCGCCTCCGGTTTACCTGGGCTAGATGCGCCTTCGGTTTACCTAGGCTAGATGCGCCTATATTTTTATGAGGCTAGATGCGCCTCCATGTTATGAGGCTAGATGCGCCTCCGGTTTACCTGGGCTAGATGCGCCTTCGGTTTACCTAGGCTAGATGCGCCTATAGATTATGAGGTTAAATGCGCCTCCAGTTTACGTGGGCTAGATGCGCCTTCGGTTTACCTGGGCTAGATGCGCCTTCGGTTTACCTGGGCTAGATGCGCCTTCGGTTTACCTAGGCTAGATGCGCCTATAGATTATGAGGTTAAATGCGCCTCCAGTTTACGTGGGCTAGATGCGCCTTCGGTTTACCTGGGCTAGATGCGCCTTCGGTTTACCTGGGCTAGATGCGCCTTCGGTTTACCTAGGCTAGATGCGCCTATTGATTATGAGGTTAAATGCGCCTCCAGTTCACGTGGGCTAAATGCGCCTTCGGTTTACCTAGATTGTTTTCTTTTTTCTCTCTGTTTATTTACTTTAGTAACTTTAGTTTTAGCATTTTTATTAGTAACTAGCTGACCCAGAAAAAGATCTCTTTTGCCAAATTGGAATCTGATGTTAGTTTTTATTCAATCTACGGAATTAAACTCTTCTTCAGTTTATTATTTCTCAAGATTATTTTTCGTAAAATTCACAGTAAAAATTTTATATTAGTCACAAATGACACTTATTCTAGTACTATTATATTTTTTTTTGAGGTTACAATGAGCCAAGGGGACAATATGAACAACAAAGGACAGCGTCGTAAGAACCCGTTACCAGCATCGCGATCCACTGCCAAAGTACGCAGAGTTAATTCACCATCGACATGGACAGTGGAAGACATCGAACGCGCGTCGAACACCAGTACCAGGTCAGATATTTTGACTCCACCGTTGCCTGCGGAGACTATCGTTACGACACCCACGCCTAGCTTTAGTGTTGACGATGTGATGAGACTTTTATCTTCTGTTAAACAAACTGATACGCAGAAATCGAACTTACTTAGTAGTAACAACTTTAATAACGTCGTACCGGAGTTCGATCCTTCCAGTAAGACGCAAAATGTCGAGAGTTGGATTAGGAAGGTTAACGAATGTGCCACAATCTATGGATGGGACGGGAGGCAGACCGTACATTTTGCTTTACAAAAGTTTGTTGGTTTGGCAAAAAAAATGGTACGAGGCTTTACCATCAGTTAACTACACCTGGGATGAATGGCAGGTTAAGCTTAAACGGGCGTTTCCTAGCGAGCGAAATTACGGTCGGCTTCTCGAAGAGATGCTGTCTCGCACCTCTAGGTACAATGAGAATTTACGGGAGTATTTCTATGATAAGCTAACCCTATTAAACAGATGTGAAATTAGTGGTAGAAAGGACGTAGACTGTGTTATTCACGGTATTAATGATAAGTCTGTTAGAAATGGCGCACAAGCCTTAAATTGTGAGGAGCCGGAAGATCTTTTGAATTTTCTCAACTCTCAACGTTCTTACGATAATTTTCCTATTAAGAAACGTAATGACAATGTTAGTAACACTCGATTTAATAACGCTTCAAATGATGGCAGTAATACTAATAGCAATCCTATCTGTTTTAATTGTAAGGGTAAGGGTCATACTTACCTTAAGTGCCCGATGCCCTTGATCAAATGTCAAAAATGTCAGCGCGTAGGTCATCTTGAAGCAACTTGTAGGGTCGGAACATCGGCTGTACAAAGCTCGGAATCTAAAACTACGTTAGACGCACGAAAGACACTGACCATTTCTACACTTAATAACAGTAACGATAAATTCTTTAAGAAAGCCGAGGTCAATGGTCACATATTTTTAGCATATATTGATTTTGGTAGCGAGTGCAGCTTAATGCGTGCATCTGACGCAGAGACGCTGCAATTGCAGAGGCATTCGAAAGATTTGCCGGCAATTAAGGGTTTTGGAAATTCTTCAGTTACTCCCATCTATAAAAGTGCGATTTCTTTGAAATTGGATGAGGTAGAGGCTGTCGTGGAAATTCTCGTCGTCAACGACGAATTTATGCAGACTCCTCTTTTGGTAGGGCAAGATTTTACTGAACTCCCTCTCATCGCTGTTATGAAAGATGATAGAAAGTTACTTTTTTATAAAACCTCGAGTGGTGATTATTCTGTCGACGACGTTCATTTTAAGTTGATTGTAACGTCGTCGACAAACATAACAAATATAGGCTTAGTTGAAGTTTCGGTAGGCAATCCATTGTTCACTGGAGACTTGTATGTCGAAGGATACAGCTGTGCCGAGCCTGGAAATGAGTACCATTTGCATCAGGGGCTATATCGCTTCAAGGAAGGCAAGGGACATTTAGTACTGACTAATCTCGCAGCCGAAATGCTAACCTTTGAAGCAAATTATCTATTAGCTAGGGCAAAAACTTTTGTCGAGAGAGAAATATGTCATGTTAACAGGATAGTTAAGGACGTGTCGACACTGTACCCTTGCAAAGGTCTGATATTAAAGTTGGCGATAGTATTAATGATAAAACAATTGGGAGGCTATTTTCTCTATTGCAGGCCTATCGGGACTGCTTTGCTCTTAGTCTGAGTGAAATAGGGTGTGCTAAAGACGTTTCCATGGAAATAAATTTAGTTGATAAGCAGCCTGTCGTATATAGACCTTACAGATTGTCCTATTCCGAAAGAGAACAAGTTCGCTCCATTGTAGACGAATTATTAGAGAACGATATAATCCAAGAGTCTTCCTCTGACTATTCGAGTCCGATCCTAATGGTTAAGAAAAAGACGGGTGAACAGCGGTTATGTGTCGATTACAGGGCGTTGAATAGGAAAACTCGAAGGGATTGTTTTCCGTTACCACTTATAGAGGATCAGCTTACCAATCTGAGTGGGAACATGTTCTTTACCACATTGGACTTAGCTTCAGGATACTATCAGATACCTATGTCTGAAGAAAGTCGTCGAATTACTGCCTTCGTCACGCCCGATGGGCATTACGAATTTAAAAGAATGCCGTTTGGGCTTGCGAATGCACCGGCTGTGTTTCAAAAATTGATCAATAAAGTGCTTGGTTCAAAAAGATTTGAATCTGCTTTTGCATATTTAGACGATATCTTAATACCGTCGAAGACTTTGGAAGAGGGCTTTGCTAGATTGGAAGAGATTCTTAAACTTTTACGTCTAAATGGTCTCACATTAAAACTGTCTAAGTGTAGGTTTTTTGATAATAAAATAAATTATCTCGGTTACGAAATATCTTCTAATGAAATTAGGCCAGATGAGACAAAAATTGCTGCTGTAAAGCGCTTTCCGATTCCGAAGTCTGTGCATGAAACTAGACAGTTTTTAGGTCTTGCGAGTTACTTTCGCAAATTTGTTCGAGGTTTCGGAGAAATCGCTAGACCCCTTACTAATTTGCTGAAAAAAGAAGTTCCTTTTCACTGGAGCGATGAGGCAAACCACGCGTTTAACTTATTGAAAAATAAACTCGTAGAACGCCCTATTTTATCGTTGTATAATCCTCAACTCAAAACTGAGCTACATACAGATGCTAGTTCTCTAGGTATTGGTGGAATTTTGTTACAGTGGCAGTCGAGTCCTCGAGCTCTAAAACCTGTGGCTTACTTTAGTCGACAAACTACACCCGAAGAGCGGCATCTTCACTCTTACGAGTTAGAAACCCTAGCGATTGTGTGCTCGTTGCGGAAGTTTCGCGTCTATCTCCTAGGTATTAACTTCAAAGTCGTGACCGATTGCCATGCACTCAGGACAACCCTCGTTAAGCGAGACTTGGTCCCACGTATAGCGCGTTGGTGGCTTCAAATAAGCGAGTTTACTTTCGAAATCGAATATAGATCAGGTACTCGGATGGCTCATGTTGACGCATTGAGTCGAAATTCAAACCTTTCTGAGCTGTCTGAAGACTCTAATATTACAGTCTATAACATAGAAAAGGAGCATTGGCTTCTGTCGCTACAAATGGCTGACCCAGACATATCGCGTATAGTAAAAATATTAAGACCCAATAATAATGAGGAGATTAAAGATATTAAAAAGCATTTCGTGATTAAAGACAACAAGTTATATAGGAGAGTAGGAGAGAAGCTGTGTTTAGTTGTACCTCGAGGAGCGCGCTTTCAAATCTGTCAATCAAATCATGATAACTTAGGTCATTTAGGTATAACAAAAACTATTGAGAAAATTCAAGGCAACTTCTGGTTCCCAAAATTACGGCGGTTCGTAAAAAAATACGTTGAATCGTGTCTGCAATGTGCATATAACAAAGATAATGTCACTAAAAGGAAAACTGGTTTCCTTTACCCCATTAAAAAGGTAGATATTCCCTTTCACACGATACATATAGATCACCTTGGTCCTTTCACCAAAAGTAAGAAAGGGAATGTATACATTTTGACTATAGTTGATGGTTTTATAAAATATTTATTTGTAAGGGCTGTAAAAAGTACGAAAACTAAGCATACTATAAAAGTTTTAGAAAATTTATTCTTTGATTTCGGATTACCTTCGCGGATCATTTCTGACAGAGGTACTTCTTTTACCTCGACAGCATTCCAAAAGTTTTGCGACGTCCATGGCATAAAGCATACACTTAATGCGGTTGCATGCCCCCGTTCGAACGGTCAAGCAGAACGGTTTAACCAAACGATTTTACAAGCAATAAGTAAATTGAACGTCAACACTGACGAACGTAACTGGGACATGCAACTGGGACATGTTCAATGGGCAATAAATAACACGATAAATTCCACAACAAAAAAGACTGCATCAGAGGTTATGTTTGGGGTTAGGTTAAGAGATAGCCTATTAAATAAGCTCGATATCGGTGAAGATCAACCTTCAGTTGACTTACAAGGCATACGAGAGGAAGCAGATCGTAATATCAGAGAGAGTCAGGCAAAACAGAAACGCCGCTACGATGACGACAGGACCCCTGCTGCAGTCTATAAGAAAGGTGACTTAGTTAAAATAACGAGAACGAATTTTTATAATTATGGCAACAGTAAAAAACTATTATCTAAATTCATCGGGCCGTATAAAGTAGTAGAATCCTTAGGAAATGATAGATATAAGATTATTAATGTTCCAGGATTTAGTAATAAGAAAAGGAGAGTTGAGACTGTTGTTGCAGCGGATAGAATACGACCCTGGATTAATTTAGGAACGTCAAATTTTTCTGAGGAATCTGATGATAATGCCAATGATTCTAGTAGTGATAGCGAAGACGACACACCTCTGTCAGAGCTGCAACAACAAACTCAAAAATAAAACTGTAAATAATAAATTAAGACTAATAAATAAATTCATGTAAATTCCTATAATATAATACTAGTATATAAGGTAAAGTTTGTACAAATAATAAGTATAATATAATAATTCGAATGTTGTGATTTTTTATGTGCACCAGGAGGTTGCACATATTCGGATGGCCGAATGTTGTGATTTTTATTAATTTAATTGTAATTTACGATAAAAAGATTGTATTATTTCATTAAAAATTATTACTTTTAATTTTAGTTTTAAAAATTGTAAGAATCTGGCAACTAAATTAATTTCATCTAAACCAATCGGAATCGATTATAGTGGGGGTATGTTAAGTGGGTACAATTTGTTCATAAGCTAAAAGCAGGGACGAGGAATTCATTCGGGGCTGGACTTGAAGCGAGCACTAGTTCTCTCATTATATACTGTATTAAGCATAATATATAATTGTGTAATAAATATTGTATATATATAATTAATTTAATTAAAGAATCAGTCAGAAAAGGTGTCTAATTTCTTCACAAATATAAGTAAAGAAAATATATTTATGGTAATTTAATTATATATACATATAAATAGCTCTTAGTTTATATGGACATATAGTTTTGCGGTAGTTTTAGGTAAGACTCACATTTTCTCAGATTTGTTTGTTAAAACGATTATTGTTATTTGTCTCAACAGCTTTGACAAAGAAGCGTTGCCTGACAAGTATTATTGAGAGTGTTATTGAGACAAAGTTGCAAGCCAGGAAGGTTTGAAGTTAATGTTTGTCCTATGGGATCTTTATAGAGAACGCATCTCAGTTAGTCATTAATCAGAAGGTATTTTCAGTATATACTTACAGTTGCCTAACATTACACAATTGAATAAAATGACATTAAACGGATTATAATTTAAGAGGTATACCTACACTAATTTTACATTTTATTGTTGTAAAAATCACAAAAATAAACTTCAAAATTACTATTTCATTCTAAATTCAAATCGAAAATTTAATCTTTACAGATATAATATATTTAAAAGATATACTTGTACTGAGATATTCATAATGTCTTCTCGATGAATTCCAAATCATTGTATTATCTTAATATTAATCTGGATTAATCCATTAAAATATCTTGTTTTAGCGATTCGAAATCTGTCGTTAAATCCCACTTTTGTAAGGTACGGAAAGCAATTGAATAAATAGATATTGATTTGCACAGTTCGAATTAGGAGTAAGTTAAAAAATAATTTATTAAAGAAGTAAGGCATATAAAATTCTTTATTATTGCTCTTATAGACAGTAAAAGTCAATTACTTCAGTAAACTACATGAACGGAACTGAACTGTATCAGCCTGTATACAACCCACTGCTGGGTGAAGGCCTGAAGGCGAAGAAGAGTTAGAGCTTAATTCACCACGCTGCTCCATTGCGGGTTGGCTGGTAATTTTCCTACCGAGACTAACTGTGGCTATTAGATAGCTTTGTTAACAACCGGGACTGACGGCGTTACGTGCTCTCCGAGGCACGGTAGGGAGACCCACAAGGACATAGACGCAGACCAGAAAAAATATTTGCACAAATATAAATATCTGCTCCGAGCGGGAATCGAACCCGCGACCGCTGGCGTTAAGGTGACTAAACGCATCAATACATTAGAACCGTAGTTAATTAAGCTATTGTTATTGTATATAAAACAAGATACAAGATACAAGCGAAGCATATATTAAGTAAAAGCAGATGTGTTAGACGTGTACAAATATGTTACTCTAAAAGCCCAAATATTAATGAATTCCAGATTTTACGCACTAATATTAAGATTTACCTACTATCTATGGTGTATGTGCTGCAATAGTTCATTTAGAACTTGAGTATATTTTTATGAATTCTAATTCTATCTCATCTTGTACTAGGTACCTACCTATTGTCACCTGGATCTAAGTTATTCAGATTTAACAAGAGTATTAAACGGATACATAATATAGGTACCAAACGTCTTTAGTAAATCCTAGGTCGTGTAATGAAATTTTAGGTTCAAAGTTTATTAATTCAAATAAATCAGTAAAAAAAAGAAAAAAATCTTG
This sequence comes from Euphydryas editha, assembly GCA_036937285.1. Taxonomy (NCBI): domain Eukaryota; kingdom Metazoa; phylum Arthropoda; class Insecta; order Lepidoptera; family Nymphalidae; genus Euphydryas; species Euphydryas editha. The sequence continues at coordinate 2,837,929 of JAUPFZ010000003.1, forward strand.
TATTTGTTTTTAATAAGAAACCATTTAAAAAGATAGACTTTATTAACATTTAATATAGATAAAATACTTAATATAAATATTGATAGCTGGCAAATTTCCAGCTCTAAATTATATGAAATTTTAAAAAGGAACATCTACTAAAAACTAAAATTTATTTAGTATATCCTTCACGGCTATAAAACTTATATTTCAATTTAAAGTATAAAAATTGGCTGAATCAAAACTTAATTTAGACAAATTATTATCGAATTCTCTAGATTGCTAGCTCGAATTCCGATACGACAAGTTTTAATTGCGTCTACAGTAGGTACCTACAGGTTTGTTTATTTTACTCGCACGTGTACCGGTGGAGATGCCCTGTCTGATAGGTCGAGATAAAAGTATGTCTAATTAAGAAAATCCATTTCAATTGTATTGAAAATTATTAAAAAATAATATGGAACTATTTTTATAGATAAAATGTTAAATCTTGACCACATACGTTTACCGAACATAATCTGGCTAAAAATAAAGGTTGTTAAACAAAATAATTATTTATAGTTAATCATCAAGATACCAGTAATGAAACGAATATAAAATTTATTATAGGTATCTATGCAGAGTCGCAATATATGCTGAGTTCGACTGTACATAATACGAACTATGAAATTTTTTTTTGAACGTTAAAAACATACAAAATAACTTAATATTATGTAATTTTTTCCTTTTGGTGAATGGCTTTTAATGGTGCCAAAGAGTACAGCTGATTTCACCAATGTCACGTAGAATGAAGAATACACGAGAAATTGATCGGTGTGTCGAGGTTATAATATGTTAATATTGTCAAATAAGGATTTTAAACTATCAAACATGTCAAGGTTATATATCAATCGTATAAATAAAAATTATGATATTATATTATTTATTTATATTTTGGAAATAGATCAACACATAAAAAATACATTAATAACATTGAAATGGTACAAAATACCACCAAAGCCTCCATGAATTACAATGATAAATGAACATAACGTAAATGGTGAAATAAATATTACAACACGGTCTAGTGGTCTCTTGATAGGACTCGATAGGAATTCCTCTATTAAAGAAGTATCTCAGCACAATTTTGAAGACAGTGCATCAATTTTAAGTAACCTTATAGTGGTCCATTCAATAGTACAAATATATATATAAAAAAAAATGTAAAGACAAGATATACACATGAAATAGCTAAAATTGTACATTTCAAATGACAAGGGAGCCAAAGCAGTTCCTTTAATTTTTATTTCACTTTCCTAGTTCTATTGATTCTCTTATATGTCTGTTAGTGCCAGCAACATATCTATGGTCCCTTTTGTGTAACAGATGTAGATATGTGATGCTGATGACTTAATGTCAAATAACCAGCCAGGCTTAAGCGTATATTGCATAATTATGAGTTTTTATTCCGCTACGATGCCATTACAACTTAATTGCAATTTTTCTAAAATTTATACCGTACATTTCTGCAACATTCTGGAAATATCGCCCTGCTTGGTAAAGGCCTCCTTTCTTTTAAAGGTGAGGGATAGGAGCAGATAGAACAGAGTTGATCAGACAATATTGGAGAATGAAAGTTAGGCCTTATCTGAGGAAGCTGGATCTTGAAAAAGATCTTGACTGATTCGTGATCATCAATTATCATATCAATCACTAATTTCCTCCATCCTCGACTACAAAATATTTTAAGAAAAACTCAATTTTTGGTACACGAAGTTGGTAGTCTACTGAATTTACTATGATAAATCAGCTCGTTTCCTGGCTATCGCTAACAAATATCTCCACAACAATCTTTACGCCACAGGGCGCCGGACGGGTGTGAGTTTATGCATAATAATTCGTGAAGTCACGCACTTACACAGTCTCAGCAATCTATCATAATATTGCTAACACCTATAAGCAAAGTTCGCTATCGTATTTTATGACCATTAATTTTAGAATGAGGTAGAATTTATGTGTATTCACATAACAACTAGTAAATACACGGAACCGCACGCCTGAACACCTAAACTTATAAGTTTTAATTGCATCTAAGTTCCATGAAGCGCAACGTAAGTTTGAACATGCTTCGCTTATAGTATTTGTAATTGAATTTGTGATGCTATTTACCCGAATAAATAGTTTTTAATAAAATAAATATCACATCATCCTATTATTTCTTTGTTCTTTCATTAGTATTACATACTTACGAAACAGTAAATTCAAGGAAAAGCCTTAAATATTTTTTTCTTCATAGTGGTTTGTTTCAAGTTTTTTTGTTTTTTTTTTTTGGGTCTGATTTTCTGTCTGTGATTCTTCGAAACACTTCAAGACTACTGGATTTAAATGAAACTTGGCATAATTTGAGTCCAAATCTCGAAGTTTAGTACAGTTTTTGGGAGAAGGGATAAAAGTAAAATGTGTAATCGTGAACGAAGTCGAGGATATAAGATTTCTCTAGTTTAAAACTGTTGTATTATAAATGGAAATACTTCCGTGACTGATTTTTGAAATAAATAAAAAATCATAATCCTAGTAGAGATTTATGTATTATGAAGTTATCCAAATAAAGTTTCATTTACAACTTTTTACATTATGATTTTTCTTGGCCGAAAAGAATAAAGAATTACAAGACAGAAAAATTTTAAGAGCATTATTATATAACTACCGCTAAAAAAGTTTTTCTTTTACAACTTAGAGAAATATTTTACCATCGAGACTCAATTTGGCAAAGAACTGCATCACGAATTATAACATGTCAGGGTAGGAATCTCAATCAGATATCGAATCTTCATCGGAGATGTCAAATCTTATAAAAATGTCTTTACTAGAAGAATGCATCTTAATAGGTTTCCTTTGGGTTACTAGTAATTCCTAAATACCATACAATTGAAGCTATATGTGCGCAACAGCCTATAGTTCGAGCACCATTCGTATATGGAACTGATGCAATGTGATTTCGATCGAAAATATATAAAAGCTTTTTTATTTTGGTCACTGCCCGTCAACAAATATTTTTCGACAGATTTCTTACAGGGTTCTAATGATTTCGAACAAGAGCAACATTTAAGGGTTTTTTTCGCGAACCGGTAGCATTTTCAGGGTGACCCCGTATCGAAGGCTGATTGGTTCCTGTCGATGCATCCACCGCTTGCATCTATTCATCTCCAGGACGGACTCTAGAGACATTAAAATCGCTTTTCGATCGCATTCTTCTTGCCATGATGGCATAGAATGCGTCCAGGATCTTAGCCAAACGATAAATAGATTTCATTTGTTACCACCGTCATAACGGGGAGGTGCTATGGGTGCAAGAAGATATATAATCAAATAATGGGAATAATACATAGAAAAATAATTTTGACAGATTTTGATTTGAATTGTGAAGATTTTAGACAGAAAAAACTCCATGTATTTTTGTCATAGAGTTTCCGACGGACTACTTCACTTTGCATGCATAATAATGACTAAATATACACATATGAGCTGAGTCTTTACAATGCTCTTCACAATTACATATATGTTTTGGTAATACGTGGATGGTGCAAATTGATTATTCTAAGAGATACAGTTTTTTATTTTAGTTGTCAATAAGAGAGTCATAAGCACGTCGGTTGTCGACGCGATTGAAAGTTACATTCGTTTTATATATTGCGTTTCTTTTATTTAATGAAAGTAATTGAAATTAATAAATTGTTTATTCTAGTTAAAGCTGATGAGTTTGTTGCTTAATTCCTATGAGCTGATTTTGTAAGTTCTTTTTGCTTTATCATTATTAAGAAAGTTTATAGAAATATATAAGCGTCAGGCTAGGATTGATATGAGTGGGACTTGAACAAAAAATAAATAATAATGAATATCTCACACTTAACACTGATAAATGACTGTATGAACTACATACATATCTTTCATGAGCAATGATACTCAATAAACACTGTGTAGTTGTGTTTTTTTTTATAATTTTCGTCAGCTTATTAAGTATTATGTATGTTTGTATTATATGTGTATGCATGTATCTATTTATGTACGTATATATATATATATATATATATATATATATATATATATATTAATTTCTCGTGTATTTAATATAACGATTGTTACTAATGTTGTCTTATTTTACCTTTTTTAAAAGTGAATTTTATCAATAATCAATTTTGCACACCTGCAAACTTCGTTCTTGTATGTTCTGAGGTTGGCTGGTAGATAATGTTTTTAGCATGTTGTAGGAATGAATTCTTGGAAAATCCACCGATCTCACAATCAACAAGACTAAACTAAGGCGAAACAGTGTGTGATAGCTATTCTCTTATTAGATAATAAGTATATAACTAAGAATTCATTTTAATGAGAAAATAACAAAATATATTCTTGAAATGTTTTATTTTATTTTTCGTGTTTAATAATTGTATCTGTCATGTAACACCTGTGCGCTAAATCCAACCAGTTCTATGTCAAGGGGAATTACAAAAGTAAGTTAAGAGTAATGTTTGACTGTATTTTTACAATGAAATATACAAAGTGTTGATATATGGACAATGTATGGGATTTTATTCGTATTAAAGGTTGCTATCATAAACACTTGACAGCAAATCGGTACTCATAGTAGGGAAATTATCTACCAACTCGCAGTGGAGCAGCATGGTGGATTAAGCTCTAAACTTTGCTCAGTAGTGAACATTTATATGCAGATTACACCAGTTCAGTTCACTTCAATTGTTGCTGTTCCTATAAGTCACAGCGTGATATTTTATAGCCTAACATTCTTTATTAAATTGGCTACTGTTTGTTGTAATGGGCTTTACAAGCCTGTAATGTCCCACTACAACTAATACGGGACAAGGCCTCGTCTCAGACCAGGTCGCTGTCCAGCTCGTCATTCTAAGATAGGCAATATAATGCCTGTGTTTTAGGTATTGTAAGAGGCAGTAGAGCTATATGCTCGTATAGGTATTTTAACAGTGTTGTATATGAGTATTGTAAGAGGTAGCGCCATGCTGCTTTTCAGCCGTATTGGTCCGGTACGACCACAGAGCAAAAACAAAGTTTTTTTGTTTTTGCTCTATGGGTACGACCGGGGTGGTACCTCTCGCTCACATGATACCGGCGTAAAGGAGTATGAGGAAAAAGAGTGCAACGCATCTGCATTCTCTTATGCAGATGTTCATGGGCGTCGGTAGTCAACAAAAGGCTCCGATTACCCGTTTGCCCCCTATATCATAAAAAAAGGTAACAGACGACTGATAAACATATTATTTTTTTCTTAGATTTTTTTTAAATAATAGGAATCATTTAGTTCTATAATCTTTGTTACAATTTATCACTGAGTCTTCCTAGGAAGTTGTCCAAGACTCTTGTATTGGTGAAAGAAATGTAGGTACATATATATAATAAACATATAAAATAATAAATATATATCACACCCAAACTCGACATGACAATCGAACCCATAACCCTGAGCAAAAAGCAGGTCCCTGCCAACTGCGCCAGCGGGCTAGCCAAAATATCAGCCAGATATCTATTATTCAAATATGTTACATACAAGTTTCTGTTAGTAATGCGTTGAATGTTTTTGTAACAGATACAATAATTAAAGTCTATTATAATTGTTTTGTTCGTATAAAACCTATTTTATTGCTTTTTACTTAATAAATCTGTAAGAACTAATAGCAAAATTAGTTCTTGCCAGTTTATAATGTTTCTTATTTTGATTCTGTAGAAAAATGTAAGTGAAATAAAAAGATATCCATTTTTGACGACGTTTATTTAAATTTTTAAGAAACGGTTGTTTTGGCTTTTCTTGCCTCACACCTAAGAAGGAATCCCGTCACTCCCTCTTCCGTCTGTCTGTCTGTCAAGAGCCTTTCACTCAGATGTGAAACGTGTGAAGATTTTAAATTGAAATTATAATATTTTATTAATAATATGGTCTAACAATAAATCAACAATCAATAACAAGTAAGAAAAAAAAAGTACCAAAAACAATAAATTCTGCTGATATTACAAGATAATTACCATTACAAACTTATACTTCATATTATGAACTTGTACTTTTATTTGTCTGCTTAATCATATACAAAACTAGCGGCCCGCCCCGGCTGCGCCCGGGGTATATATATATATATATATATATATATATATATATATATATTTTACTATACGTCCACAGGCTTTATTTGCCCATGCCTTTTTTTATTAACATTTTTAGATTGTTATTATTATTATTATCTTTGATGCGTACTTATTTAGACAACGAAACTTAAACTAAGCTTAGGATCTCTATTTATCGCGAGTCCTTGCACTGACCACAAATTCACTTATTTAATATATAAATAATAAACTTAACTTACTTATACTTAAACAATAAACTTAACTTAATTTTTTTTTCTTTTTTTTTCTTTTTTTTATTCTTAAATCTATTTATTTACATTATTTTTTTGATTCTACCTTAGCCTATTTACATTCTTTCGTGAATGCTTACATGCTTTAAGTTATATTTATCTAATTCGGGTATATGTCAATATATGTATATATGTAATATGGGGGTGTCTATTGGTGAAAATCACATGAAAATCTCTGCAGTAGTTTTTGAGATTATCGCGAACCGACAGACTGACGCGGCGGTGAACTTTGTTTTATAATTTGTAGTGATTATGCTATAAATTTGCAAAACGTTAATGACTTATTTTTTGTAAAGAAATTGATCAGCTGCAAAGTCAGCATTTTGTATCGATATTTTTTTAAGAAACTCTGATCGCGCAAGTATGACTCGTTCACCGGAGTTTGCATATAATCTCAAAATTGAGAATATTATCTCTTAAAATTACTATAAAAATATTAATTAGCGTGTTTATGTATATATCTATACAAGAGGTTAAGAGTTCTGGTACGTTTTATTGATCTTCTTAATTGGCTGTTGCCATAAATATTGATGGCTTCGTCTTGAATAATTTACTGTTTTAGTGTGGTAACTATATACATGTCCTTTTAGTGCAATAAACAGCGAAGCCTTAGAAGCCTTTCAATCAACTTGATTTGTTGTGTTCAGGGCACGTTTTCAAATGGAGTAATAGGATGATGTGTACCGAGATCTTTTAAAAGCGATCTATTTATTAATAAACTAGCGGCCCGCCCCGGCTTCGCACGGGTCTTTAACTAAAATTTTAAAAATTATACATTTATATTTTTTATCACCTACACCTGCGTCGATACTGGAAAATATTTTATAATAGACGGATTGAGTGACAGATTTATTATATCTATATACATACTTACATACATACATACATACATACATATATATGTATATAGATAGTACGGATGAAACATTTGAACTGTTTTTTTTATTAATTATTTTCTCATTGATGAATACCATATTTTAATAAGTATTATTCCCGACGAAAACAAATCCAAAAACACAAAAATCATAAAAATCGTTCCACTCGTTCTCGAGTTATAAACGGTGTAACTAACACGACTTTATATATATATATATATATATATATATATATATATATATATATATATATATATATATATATATATATATATATATATATATATATATATATATATATATATATATAGATTACAACTTAAATAGCTATAACCATCCAACTTTGTACAATCAACAAACATATAAATTTTAAATTTTAACAACGAACAAACAATCAAGACCGTAGTACCCTAAAGTATTTAATTATATACAAAAAAGAAAAACAGATTTTTAAATACGGGCGAGTGTCATTCTTTTGGCCGAAGTTTTGGTCAGCGCGATTCAGAAAATTATTTGCGCCATCTATCGTATAATTGTAGAATATCGTTTTTATATTTAGTGACATTTAACATAATTAATATTTAACATAATAGTATATTAATTGAAAATGATGTTTATCTAAAATATTAAAACGATTTCTATTCCTATCCGACATATTTAGTAAACTTTTAAGTTTAACAAAATAATAACTCAAATATAAGTTTTGTGAGTTTTAAAGATTCCTTAGACCAGATGGCGTTGGCGGCGTAGGTACCTATTTCTATTTTCTTAACTATTTATTTTTAAATTTAATTACAATGAAACAAAAACTAAATTATACTGTGAGTTATTTCTAATTTTTATGTATTAAAGTTATTAACATTGGTTTTGTACTTTTTACGTGATACGTGATCAGAGAAAAACACGATAAGAGATGGCGCTGATACAAAAAAATACGCGCTATTGAAATTTATTCTTGATGATATATAGTGTATTAATAAAACGGAGGTTTTAACAGATTTATTATTTGTATAGATAATTTAATCTATCATTGCAAGAAATAACTAGTAATCAACTTTTTATTTTGCGTTATTATTGCAGGTTTAAAAATTATTTACCTCTGTTCAAACCTATCTTAGACCAGGGTAGAAGCCTTTCAAAATAATAAAAAGTGAAAAAAAATAATAGTATGATGAAACCCATTAGAAAAGGAGGGGAATATTATGAAAATGAAAGGAAAAATAATTTACGGGCGATCTGAGGTCGGGAAGGGGATGGGGGTGAGTTTTTAAGGGTAAAAAACGGTTTTAAGGGTAAAAAAGGGTAAAAATTAATATTTAATGTCTTATTAAATATTAATTTTATTAACTTATTTGTTTGTTAATTATAGTAGTATATTCTTATTTGCAATTTTTTTTTTATCAATGTAACATGTAATCTAACGTTTTTCGAGTAATTAAAGTGTTAATTTTAATAAATAGCTCAAATTTTTTTATAATAATTAAAAAAAAAATTTCGAATTCGAGTTTTTTTCGATTTTTTGCATTTTCTGAGAAGATTTACTGTAGTAACATATATTTTTTTTTCATCATCGAAAAGTAGATATTTCAACGAACAGAAAACATACCAACTTTTTGAAAAAAGCTGATATTTTGACGGGTGAGTTTTCGATTGAAAATTAGGGTGTTTTTTCGATATTAATTCAAAATAAGGTAAAAAAATAAATATTTTTAGTCAAATAAATTACAGCGTATTTGGGACATAAAAAGGTAAGTTTTCACCAAATTTCGTTAAAAAAATTTTTTTTTTGTAAAAGATAAAAATTAAAAACCAAAAACTTGGTTTTTTGAATTTTTCACATAAATTTTGAGGTTATGTGAAAAAAGTGTAAATACAAAAGTTTTAGATCTTTTTATTTCCTACAACTTTGCCATTTGACTTTTTTCGATAGGACTTTTAGTTTTGCCGGAAATCGAGAAAAACCGTTTTTTACCCTTAAAAACTCACCCCCATCCCCTTCCTGACCTCAGATCGCCCGTAAATTATTTTTCCCTTCATTTTTATAATATTCCCCTCCTTTTCTAATGGGTTTCATCCTACTACTATTTTTTTTTGGTTTTAAAAATTATCGACCCTGGTCTATCTGTGAGTCGTGTTATTTCAGATGTTTCTTTTGCAGATTCCATCGAAATCGGTAGAAAATAACGAACAGACGATCACGTAGGATTTTGCATCACGACTTGATTTGTTTCTGCATTAATTAGATATAAATTCATTAATTGTTTCAATTTGTGTGTTAATTTATTGCTCCGAAGACCCATCACATTTTCATTTTTTGAGTTCTTTAAAATTTTCTAAGATTCAACTATTATATCGTAGTTTGGTGAAAATGGAACTGGGTTAATGGAACTTCTGGAGTACAATCGGTTAAAAACTGTCGATAGTATCGGCGGATATACAGAAAAAATATATATAGACGTAAATAGAACCACCTCCTGTTTTGACGTCGACATGAAAATGATCAATCATTGAAATACGAGCCACATTGTGGTCTAATCAAAGTAAATACTAAAAGTATCACATAATTTCTCTTTATTGTACAATACAGAGTAAAAACATACAGTACCTAATAGCCTAACTTCTTAGATTTTTAATTTTATACTTTCTATTGGTAAGATATGTTTTTTTATCAAGAAAGTAATTTTATTAATATAAAATAAAAGCATTTTGCTTTGTTATTTAACCACAGCCTTGAAAATGTTTTTTTAACTAACTCATTCTTAATAGCATTTACCAATATATTATTATATTTGATGACAAGTATTTTTCAACCGGTAAGTCGATGGATAAAAGACGAATCTACAACTAATTCGTATCCTCTCTAAAAAAAGAAATAGTATCTATTGTTTAATAATTTTACTTACTTTTTATTATTGTCAAAATACATGTTGTTCTTAACGTATTTGTTATTTATATTTAATATATTTTATGATAACAAATACACAAATATAAGAAAGTAATATGAACAAGCGTGTACAAAAGGAAAACAAAGGAAAGCCGGTGCGGGCGCAAGTGGGCGCCGATCGGAGATATTGAAATTAACAAGACATAGAAATGTCGAAAGGTCAGCGACGTCTCATGCCCCGATGCGAATAGCATAAATCGTTTACTGTCTTTAGAGTTCAGGCGGTACTGGAAACACGAGAAAATGGTATTGTCTCTCTTCATAAATACCTTTTGGGTGCGTAATTTACTTCAATTAACATTTACTACTACTTCAGCGCATAAAGGTGAGAAAACTTTAGGCCGATTATTTCTGTAGAATTTTTTTGTCACAGTTGGAAATAATTAGGTATGAAGTTTTAGTTTTGTTGTAATCAAAAAATAAGAAATATGTGAAATATTTATGTATCAATGCCAAAAAATAAAAAGCTGTTAAAAAAAATTTAAATCAGCGGCGATTGCTGGAAGAAACGCAAAAAATGCTGTGAATTTTGCTCAGACACAAATTGAACAATAAACGATTTAACAGTCTGTAGATCTGCAATATTTTTGGCGAATGCTAAAGAAGCAGAATAATATGTTCAATTTCGTAATCGAAGGACTTTTTAAAGGTTTTGAGAATTGTAATAAAAAGAAAAAAAAAATGCAGGATAATCGACATTCTTAAAGAAATTTGCAGTAAATTTCATATTGATGTTTTTACGAAACGCTAAATGTCTCAATAGTGTAATAAGTGTTAAAATAACTAAAAGGAAATGTTTATGTTGTCAGTAAGTGTGGTCGTTCAAGAAGTTTCTGAAGCATTAAAATAATAATATTATAATAACAAAAGCGTGAATCACTTATATATCTCTTGACTTAATCCAAAGACGGTAAGTCTCATCGAACTCACATGACATGACATATCTTTTGTTTGATTAATTAATTAAATAATAAATGTTTATTAAATCTGATAACTTTCGTTGTGATATGTTCTAACATCAAAAAGATAGATGGTTCATTTTTTACACCTTAAGAGAGTTGAGAGGTCTACAGGCGTTAATTTTTTCACTTATCATGTTTTATTTCTTAAGTTTACTCAATGTACATTGATTTAAAATTAGTCAGCTATTAAGTCTGGTAACATTTATTTTAAATAGATTACTGAACTGAACTGTATCAGCCTGTAAGCGTCCCACTGCTTGGCAAAGACCTCTTCTCCATATAGGAGAAGGGTTCGAGCTTAATCTACCACTCTGTTCTACTGCGGGTTGGAGGATAAATTTAACTACCATGAGTAACTTTCATCATCAGTACGTCTACCATGAGTTTTTGTTACAAGCGCACATGACATAACTACAGTAGTAAACTGTAGAAACGCAATAGTAATGATAGTATCCGTTAGAGGCGCTGCTCAACTTTCCATACAAATTGTCTACAACACTCGCTAACGTGGACGTCACGGAAACTCATGGTAGACGTACAGGTGTCTGTGTAAACAACTGGGACTGACAGTTTTACCTGCTCTCCGAGTATATATTGACTTAAAATGAGTCAACTATTAAGACTGGTAACATTAAAAAAAAAATAGATTATTGGTTAAATATTGCAGATTTCTGTCTATACAATTTCTAAAGAATTACGAACATCTAATTGAAGTAAATTAAAATGCTACATAAAACGATAATAATTAATATTTTTACGTTAAGTAACCAAAGAGTAAATAGCCCGTAAAATATCAAGATATCGAAAATTAACGGGCGAAACCGTGATGGACGTCTAGTCTACATAATTACGATTTCTAAGTCTAGTATACATAATTACGATGAGCTTGTAATGAAATGTAACAACAGAACGTCTAAATATAATGAAGTCTTCAGAGAATAGGTTTTTTCAACAAAAAAGTGTTAATTATATTTTATTTAATGAGTATTTCTGAATATAAAATTTCATAGGTATAAGTATATAAAGTAACATTCTTTGATTTTTGTAATATATATAATAATATTATGCGTTAGGAAGTATATATTTTGTTATATAAATCTTGGCACTTTTTGCAGAAAAACAGTTCGATACTTTATAATATAATTATGGAGTATCATTTGAATAGTCATAATATTTCAAGTAAAACTTGTCGTGGGCAGTCGGTTATTTGATGTTACTTTTATAAAAATATAAATTCGAAAGAAATGTATACTTGAACTAGCAAACCCGGCGAACTCCGTTTCGCCACCAACTTATTTTCGTGAGGGATACTCACACCACGTACTGGCGCCATCTGCTCCACCACCATGCAAAACCATATTGGTTTGTAGTACATGCTATGTATCAGAGATGGCGCTGTTTTCCTGCTTTTCTGTTGAAATTTTTCGTGAATTTTGTTTGCTATAAACCTCACGGAGCCCAAGACCTTTCCAACGAATGCAAAACCGTGTAAATCGGTTTATGCGTTCTGGAATTATAGCGTCAGGAAGGAAAACCCGATTTATTTTTATATTATAGATTTAGTTTATAGAATACTTGTTTACCAAATCGAACACTTAAAAAAAAATAATGATAATAACATTAAAATTCAGCCACACCTACTTCGAATGGAACTGTTATTATCTGAGCTATCTAGATATTTTTATTGTTTGGAAGATATTACTACGAGATTCGTAATCATAGCAAGCAACGAAACTGGTCGGTGCACAGACTAATGATACGATAGACTATATATATATACTATTGTATGCATTCTGACAATCCTTTATATTAAATAAAATACATTGTTGTAAAGCCTAAATATCTATTAACACCGTTATCTAGCAGAGATTTAGTGTGAAGTAGAGTGAAGTATATTATATGATGCGTGCGGAAATTGGAATTTAACATCGCCCCTTTCTATAAACATTTACTTACCTTACTCCTTTTTATCAGATTAGTCAATAAGGAATTTATTTGCGCAGGTCACTTAGTATTTGAATATTATAAGAGGTTAAAAATTATTTGGTTTTTTACAATCTGATTAGACGTAAAAAATTGTGTAAGATCTCTGTAATTTTGGAAGTTAATTTAAATAACAAAATGAATAAAAGCTCAGTTAATGATGTTATTTGAGCTTTTGATCAGAAATCAATACCTTACATTCGTCTATTTTAATCTTATATCTAAGTGTATGAAATATAAAATTAAATTTTAACAAAAAACAAAAACCGACTTCAAAGCAAAAAAAAAAGAACGGTAAAACAAAAATGCACTAAAAAGTAAAAAAATAATTACGTATTCTTTTGTCTGTAATCAAATTATTACGATAATATAATGTACAATTATTGTTGTCTTCGGAGTCGGTGTCATCTATAACATCAATTTTTTTGTGTAACGGATGTTCTCTCTCTGTTGTTATTAACTTATAATATTTTAAAATTTGTATACATGAAATCTCTACTATTTCTAATCTATACTGTCTGGCTTGCACGTGTTTCTGAAGCGGTTCGAATTGTTAATGATAGTTTAGACAAAGTCGGTATCGGTACAGCACGAGTCACGTGTTTTATTTAGTTAAAATAGCCTCATACATCATACCGTTTTATTTATTACGGGTAAACTCTTAAGAAGTATATTGTAGCGAATTTATTTTTATGTATAAGTGAAATACTTAAATATTTTAAGTATTTTTATAGATACAAAACATAAATGTAAGTCTTTTTGTGGATCTTGGTTTAAAAAAAAAATTATAAGAATAAAAAATGTGGAAGAACAAAATATTCTTCAACAGAATTATTTTATTCTATAAGGAAATTTGAAATTTATTCCATAACGCTTACGTAAGAATATTTGAAACATTTTATATCTTTGTCATGTCACTTCCACGTTAAGCCGCCATCGGCTCAGAATGTAAAGTTTTTGAGGAGAGTCAGCAAGTAACTTAATGGTTTCTTAATAGTTTCTCATCTAAGTTGGTCATTGGTTACATATTCGCTTATATGAGTAATAGCTTGACATTTTGCAGCATAAAATTATGACCATGGTATGATTCCATGATGACATCATCATCATAACAGCCATTAGATGTATTGCTGAACGTAGACCTTCTCCATCCACCTCCAGAGCAACCGGTTCGAAGCACCATCCATCCAATGACTTCCGGCAATTCTCCTCAAGTCATTTGTCCATCTCGTGGACAGCCGTCCGACGCTGCGCTTGCCTGTACGTGGTCTCCACTCGAGAACCTTTCTGCTCCATCGGTCGTCAGTTCTACGAGATATGTACCCTGCCCACTGCCAATTTAGCTTGTAAATCCACTGGGCTATGACGGCAACCTTCGTTCGTCTGTGGATCTTATCATTTCTGATTCGATCTCGCGGAGAAATACCAAGCATAGCCCTCTCCACTGCTCGCTGTGCGACTTGGAGCTTGTTTAAAAGGCCTATAGTCAGAGACCATGTCTCAGATCCGTACTTCAGTCATATAATTATATTTAATATTAAATTACCATTAAAGTTGATTGTGTTTTTTTTATATACTGATCTCTTATATTTAAGCGAATTTTACTCATTTAATTAAAAGTCTACAACGGATTTTATCGCGTTTATTTAAAAAACTTAACAGTTTAACAATTTTTTAAAATTATTTCCCGACGTTTCGGATCATTTAGACTTTAGAGCGTCCATGGTCTCGGGGGATTGAGGTCGTGGCTGTCCGAATAATTGGAATTTTAATTGTGTTTTTTTTGGAAATTGCACGTTTTTGAAAAAGACAAACAGAAAGATAGATAATTTTGTATACATATAATAAAATTGTAACTGTTAAATTGTAATCGATGTCTGTACATAAGATATATTAAGGAAAAACGATTACGCGATTTTGAGAGTCGAACTATACTAAACTGAATTAGCCTGTAAACGTCCCACTGTTGGTTAAAGTCCTCATCTTCATATAGGGGAGGATATAGGTTGGAGTTTAATCCGACATGCTGTTTCACTGTGGGTTGGTGGATAATTTCTCGATCATGAGTAACGATTTTTATCAGGTGTCTATGATAACAACCGGGACGGATGCTCTCCGATCCTCCGGTGAGGAGACAATAAAGGACATACACCTAGGCGACAAACAAATATTCGTACAAATACAAATATCTGTCTCGAGCGGGTTTTGAACTTGCTACCGTTGGCGTTAAGGCGACTACTCGCAGACACTAGTACGGTTGTCGCAACGGTATCGGCAGAACGGTTGAACAGAACTCAAAACAATTTTGTTAAAATTTTTGTCTGTCTGTCTATCTGTCTGTGTTTGTGCTGGTATCATGCAAAATCTGCTGTACAAAATTGGATGTGGTTATCACAGCTGGGATGTTGAAGGTCTAATTTAAAAAAAGTTGTTTGTAGACCGCCGGTAAAATCGCGGGCTACAGGTTAAAAATTATTTTACGCAAAACTATTTCTCAAAATCGTTTTATAGCTATCGAGATTAACGCAATTAGATAAATAAACCAACTAAGCTTCACTTTTTTTATAGTACGAATAGAATATTTATATTTAAACTATATAGAACTTAACAAACTTTAAGCTAGCCGCATATTGTAATAATTTTCTGAAATTACTAACGCTATGACGTTGGTTCATAACCAAGCTTGTTGGACAATATCTGATGCTATATATATATATATATATATATATATATATATATATATATATATATATATATATATATATATATATATATATATATATATATATATCAAAAAGATTATCTGTTGCTGACTAAGCATACATTGGATCCAAAATTCCTCGAGTGCCTAAAAGAACATTTTTGATCAGCGATTTTGATATTTTTTTAATGACTTTGTCTTTAATTTATATAATTTAACGAAAACAACGTACGAATCTTCCTTATAAGCAAAACGCGAACTGTAGCATTGACACTTTTTTATCGCAACAACAACACATCCTAACTTCCTTTATATGAGTAGGTACTCGTACATCTTTCTTTATTTGTCACAATTATTATTCTTTGTTGTGTGCAATAAAGAGTTTTATTATTATTGTAACGTATTTTTGTTTAGAGAAAATAACTAACAATATGCGTTCGAACTTACAATGCCTTAGGGTAATGTTTTGATTGCAAACATTTTATATATTTAATGTTTTATGTGTCATGTTTATAAGTCTTGCCTGTAGGCAAAGGATTGAGAAGCTCTTGCTATGGCGCTGTCTTACTAATCACTTTGTAATATTGTAATTATAAAACCAGGTATAATGTTAAGAGAGGTAGGGCACAGTGGGGTATATACCCTACTCAAGAGAGGTAGGGCACAGTGGGGTATATACCCTACTCAAATCGGAGCAGCCCGACTGGCGAAGTACCTCCGCCTTACAGAAGATCGCAGCCAAATAACATTGTTCTCTGACGGTGTTGTGTTCCTGCGGTGAGTAAGGTATCCAGAGCTCCCGAGGATTCGTTGTGTTGGTAGCGGAAGGCCGGTGATGCAAACGATACAGTCATCGGCAGGTGTAGGCGCGGAGTGTGGGCGCAGCGGTCAGTGAGACCCAGTGAAACGGTTTGTCGCTGGCCGCCCGCGGGTCAGTAGAGTTCCCGAACCCAGGGATCACTTAATCTCCGCCCTGGGAGGCTGAACTGCCAACCCGCGAAAAATCCCTGCTGTAGCAGTCGTGCCGGAGAAGGAGACCGGGGTGGACCCGGCTGTTGCAGTGGGGGGGGGGGGGGACTGGGGGCCCTCTCGTTCGCTGCGCCGACAATTCGCACTACCTATGCTAACCCGTGGCTGGTCTGCATTGCAAATTTGCCTCTTTAGCTATCAACACAACAAATCTTCACAAAAAACCTATAACCTTCCCCCACAAAATGAAAAACAAAAAGAAAAGTAAGGTATACACAGCGGCTCCCCTCTCCACACAAGTGGACTTCTGCAATATCAGGGGGCTCCATGCTAACCTTAGCGCAGTCCATCAACATCTGGAGACTGCGCAGCCGACCTTACTATTTCTAACGGAGACGCAGATATCTTGCCCGGCCGACACTTCATACCTACACTATCCCGGCTACAAACTCGAACATAAATTCCTGAGACGTGCCGGTGTATGTATGTTCGTTCGGGAGGATATCTGCTGTCGCCGTCTCCTTCATTTAGAGGACAGGGACCTGTCGATATTGTGGGTGCGCGTGGACTACGGTGGCCACACCCGTGTTTACGCATGCCTATACAGGTCTCATAGCGGTGACAGGGAAACAAAGCGGCTCTTCGAGCACCTGCAATTGACGACGGACAAAGTTGAGCTATACCCCTCTGCGGAGTTGGTGATTTTAGGAGACTTTAATGCCCAACACACTGAATGGCTTAGTTCTCGGTCCACTGACTACGCGGGGAGGTGTGCTCACGAATTCGCTCTGGCCTATGGTTACTCACAACTGGTACATTCTCCAACAAGAATACCAGATATTGAGGACCATACGAGCTCTATACTGGACCTTCTGCTGACTCAACGTCCGGATGGATATTCCATCTCAGTGGATGCACCACTCGGCTCGTCCGACCACTGCCTCATCCGGACTCTTGCACCATGCACGCGCACAGATCCACCTCGGCCAACTAGTTTGCGGCGCATATGGCAGTACAAGTCAGCAGATTGGGATGGATTGCGAGAATACTATGCATCGTACCCGTGGAGGCAGCTTTGCTTCACATCAGAAGATCCCGACACCTGCGCAGCTGCTGTCTCTGAGACGATACTGGCGGGTATGGAATATTTTATTCCGAACTCGCTAGTTGCTGCCGGGACAAGGAAACGACCGTGGTTTAATCGGCCTTGTAAGGAAGCGAAACGGATTAAGCAAGCCACGTTCAGGGCTTGGACCACGGCTCGGAGTAACAGCGATCCAAACGTATCTGACGTGAAACGCAAGCTAAATGCTGTCTCAAGGGCCTGTAAAAGAGCAATTGCCAGAGCTAAATTCGAGTTCATCGGGAGAATTGGCGAAAGGCTTGCCAACTACCCTTCCGGGAGTCGAGCCTTCTGGTCGCTCGCCAAAGCTGCCGAGGGAAATTTTTGTCTGTCGTCCTTACCACCATTGCAAAATACCGACGGCAACCTGGCCCATAGCGCCAAGGAGAAAGCCGATCTTCTAGGTACACTCTTTGCCTCAAACTCGACTTTGAATGTCGATGAGAGCGCCGTACCGCCAACCATCCCACGGTGTGGACACTCCATGCCGGAAATAAACTTCTCACAAAGAGATGTCCGGCGGGAGCTGCTTACTCTCGATGTTCATAAGTCGAGTGGGCCCGACGGCATTCCAGCGATGGTGCTGAAACAGTGTGCTCCAGAGTTGTGCCCTGTATTAACGCGACTTTTCGCACTTTCTTACCACACTAGGCAAGTACCGTCTTCATGGAAGACCGCCCATGTGCACCCGGTACCCAAAAAGGGCGATAGATCAGATCCATCGAATTACAGGCCTATCGCTATTACCTCCCTTCTCTCCAAGGTTATGGAGCGTGTTATTAACACCAAGCTCCTCAGGTACCTAGAGGAACACGATTTGATCAGCGACCGGCAATACGGCTTTCGCCACGGTCGCTCGACTGGTGACCTGCTAGTGTATCTGACACACCGATGGGCTTCAGCCATCGAGAGTCAAGGTGAGGCATTGGCAGTTAGCCTAGATATGGCGAAGGCGTTCGATCGGGTCTGGCACCGGGGTCTTCTCTCGAAGTTGCCATCGTACGGACTACCCGAGGGTTTGTGCAAATGGGTTGCCAGTTTTTTGTCTGGTCGATGCATACGAGCCGTTGTAGATGGCTGCTGCTCCGCAAAACTAGACATAAACGCTGGCGTCCCGCAAGGTTCTGTGCTGTCTCCAACACTGTTTCTCCTGCATATCAATGACTTACTGTCTATTGATGGCATTCATTGCTATGCGGACGATAGCACTGGAGACGCTTTCTACACAGGCCGTGCAAACATCCCTCGTTCCGCTGTGGTAGAAAGTCGCGAACAACTTGTGTCTGAAATCGAGAGTAGTCTTTCCAAAGTCTCCGATTGGGGTCGAGACAATTTAGTCCAATTCAACCCCTCCAAGACACAAGTTTGTGCGTTCACCGCTAAGAAAACCCCATTCACTGTGGCCCCTCAATTCCAGGACACAACCCTTACCATCTCTAACAGTATTGGTATCCTTGGTGTCGACATATCCAGCGACGTCCAGTTCCGATGTCACCTGGAAGACAAGGTCAAGATGGCATCCAAAAAACTCGGTGTGCTTAACAGAGCGAAGCGGTACTTCACGCCGGGGCAAAGACTGCGTCTGTATAAATCGCAAGTCCGCCCCCATATGGAGTACTGCTCTCATCTCTGGGCGGGAGCACCGGCATACCAACTTGGCCCTCTTGACTCGGTTCAAAGAAGAGCTGTGAGAATTGTCGACGATCCAATACTGACGAGCGATATCGAGCCCTTAAGTCTAAGAAGAGATGTTGCATCCCTATGCGTGCTCTATCGCTTGTATAATGGGTTGTGTTCCGAAGAATTGTTCGAAATGGTGCCAACGGCCACTTTTTATCATCGCACCGCTCGCCATCGACAGGGAATTCATGCTCACACATTGCAGCCCCAATGGTCCCGTACAGTTCGGTATCAGAGGAATTTCCTCCCACGGACCATTCGGTTGTGGAATGAACTCCCTGCCGAGGTTTTCCCGCAGGACTACAGTATGGGGTCCTTCAAGAGGGGAGTAAATAGGTTTTTAAAGGGTCGGCAACGCGCATGTGATGCCCCTGGTGTTGCAGGCGTCCATAGGCTACGGTAACCGCTTACCATCAGGCGGGCCGTATGCTTGATTGCCACCGTCGTGGTATAAAAAAAAAAAAAAAAAAAATATATAACATACACATATGAGTATGTATATATATACTATACGATACAAGTAGCTTAAGACTAGGCGTGCCTTTGTATCCATGGGGCAGGCTTCGTCTGATGCGGGGCCACTGGAAATTATAAGATTCTGTTAAGACCTTATTTTAATAAATACTTTATTTAGATTTAATCTAACCTTTTTTTTATGTATAATAACTAATTGAATCTAAACTAATGTGGTCGGCATCCAACCCACTCGAATGACGATTTTCTTTTGTTTCTTACTTTCTTTTGCTACCAGTCATTTATAATTATTCAACCTACCATATCACTATAGTACTTATATATTTTTTGTATATATAATGTTATCTTATTTATAATTAATGTCTAATATATTATTATTCTCTATTTTTACCTACAACATTGGATGTGAGGATGTGACATCGTACGATCAGCTATCTAAACATCAGGAAATTGTAAGAGGTATCTGGTACCCACAGAACTTATAATAACAATGGATATTGAGTGAGACTGTTAGTAGTTCATGTTAATAAATTTATTTCTATTTATTTAATTTTGTTAAATTCAAAAGAGGAATGTATATATACGTCATCTCGTCGAGGTGATTCTAATTAAGACTTTTGTTGCTCTCCAATATTCAACAGAGTGGAACAAACCCAACCAAAGACTATATTTAATAAAAAGGTTTTTTAATTTATATTTTTATGAGTGGTCTATAAATAAAAATTGAATTTCATCATCAGCAATGACCTCACTTTCCTCTCTCCTGTACAAGCTCTTGGAGAGCGTTACTATAGTCAGCTCGTGATCACGACGGATGCTGCTTTGTCGAAACGTCAGAAATAAAAGTTATGTACCGATAAGGTAGGTATATAAAGGTATAGACCGGTAACTTTAGCAACTACTATTTATAATAACTGCATTTAAAAATTTAAACGCCAAAAATAAAACAGATTGCAGATAAGTAAGCGTTAATCTATATAAATGTAGTAACAAGTATGCTTAATTAAAAAAATCAAAAAACCCGACTGCGTAAAATAATCTTATTATAAACTAAAAAGAATAAAACAATTTACTAGGTTTCATTTGATACCCATATTGCTACAGTAAGAAAAAAAGTTCAACCCCCCTCTCATTCCGCCATTTGCGGGCGCCATTTTGAAAATTTATATAGCCTATGTCACTACTACAATTTAGACAAATCCATCGACACCTCATATGTCAAAAATCGTCCAGCCGTTTGGGCTGTAGGGCGTGCCAAAGAAATGGACATACATACATACATACATACATACATACATACATACATACATATATACACTCGAAAAACATAACCCTCCTTCTGTCGCAGTCGGGTAAAAATGAACTTTATTATTATTATTTTTGATTATTTCTTGTTTATTTCAAATTATACCAATTAAATATGAAATGTATTTTTACTATTTCTTTCTTTCGCTTCTCTCTCTTCTTTTTGAGGAAGATTATGCTTGGCATATGTAATATCATGTATGCTACGGCTCAAAGAATTGCCGTAGTACCTATAAACCAATTTGGATAGGTAAACCCATAAAAATATTAAATTGCAAGAGTGGATAGTATTAAAATAAAAAAATACATTAAACTATGTAAAAAGTATATATATTCAAGATCCAATAAAATATTGCTAACAATTATTAACTACTTGACTATTCTTTTATTAAATAAAGAAAAAAGAAGAAATACACACTAAAACACTTTATTATAATAATGTATTACGAAAAAAAAAGACGAATAAAAACCTCGTGATTTAAATTTCATTCCATTTGAAGATCCCATTAACATTTTACTGCAGGCTAGAGGATGTTTCTATCGGGAATGGAAAATAAACCCACGTAGACATAAGTTTTTATCAGGGCCGGATTTAAATAAGAAGAGAACCTTAGGCAATGTAAACCTCAAAGTCATATTCTATCTAATAAACTAGAGAAATCGCACGGGTTCATCTACATTTATGATTACTATTCAGCAAAAATTATTCGTATCATATATTATATATCATATACTCAAGTGTTCTAAGAATCCACACAGCTCTAATAACATTCGAGCAAAGCCGTGCTGGAACGTGTGAAGTTTGCACCGATTTTGTCTATTTATTTATTTATTTATTTAGAGATATACCAAAAGCATTACAAACATGACATTATAATAATATATTCTAAACAATATTATGATAGTATGCATGCCAATTACAGGTATGTACATCACTTTTCATTAATTTTGATTTTT
Organism: Euphydryas editha; assembly: GCA_036937285.1. NCBI lineage: Eukaryota > Metazoa > Arthropoda > Insecta > Lepidoptera > Nymphalidae > Euphydryas > Euphydryas editha. The sequence continues at coordinate 2,860,300 of JAUPFZ010000003.1, forward strand.
ATACAATCAAAAAAGAAAAAAAAAGTGAGTTTACGTTACATACTCGTACTCTCGCACAGTAGGTCGGTCTATGTCACCAATATACAACACTCGTATCCTCTCGGTAGCTTTTAAAATTCATCATGTCTCATGGCAATGTCACCATAATTAGAATGTGGGAAGAACCTTCCGAAGGAAAGGCCTCGAAAATTCTTTTCGGCATTGATGCTCGGAACTTTGCGAGTAGCGTGCGGGTGAAAACACGTATGTTTATTTCCAAGTTACACACCATCAACAACTTCTATTAGTTATATCTAGTCTCTTTTCTCAGGACGTATATCGTATACAGGTTCTCCATATTTAAAGCATATGAATTCATCTTCGTAAGGCAGATTCCACAATTCACTTTTAATATGATATCTCTCACCACAGTTGGGGTGTGGGATAATCTGGGTGAAACTTATATCCATAAAGCCCTGGAGGTTTCTCTCCAGATCCATGAGCATACGCAGAGCTCTTAATATTACGCTCGGGCGAAGCGGCTTTGGAACGTTTGCACTAGTTTCGTTACTTTTTTCGCTTTTTTTTTTGCCAACGCCAACGCCATTATGAGTCCGTTGAAGGATACGGTTGATATTAAGCTCGTTTCAAACTGCTCCTCGGTTAGCGAGTAAAGAAATTCCATTTTATTTACACTTTGTAAAATACTAGTCTTAAGTTTAACAGTCTTTAATTGTTACCTGCAGCAGAATTCCACCACCGGAAATCGCGTCAAAATTCCAAATTTCAACAACATTACCTCGATGTCAGGAAAAAAAAATTACATTACACACAGGTAATGTTATAATTATATAAGTATTGAGTTATTTAACAGATTTTTTTAAAAAAATGCAAATTTAGAAATATCTGTTTCTGATTTATGAGACTTTTATGTGATCCTATAAGACATAAAATCAATAATAAAAAATATAAAATAGCGGCGTACTCACACTATATGCGTAGGTGGGTAGATAGGAGGTGATTAAGATTGAATGAATACGACAGAAATATATTCTAAACGGTAAAACGCATTGATCAAAACATTATCTTCAATTTTTATTTCGAAATTGGATAGTTTTACGATGGTAACAATTCATTCAATTTCTTTAAATGTAAAACTTTTCAGACCAAACATATTGTTGCATTGTGTCTAAATAGACCTATTCCTATCCTATTATAAGAATTCTACGATTTTTATCGAAGATATTTTTCGAAATGGCTATACATGACGGCGATTTAAAAAAAACAAAACCTTCTGTTCAAAGAATAAAAAATAAAAAACCCTATTGTTTAAATATCAAGGCTTATTTTAGAGCATGGCGATCGCTCACCAAGACTTTGTAATCTATAATATCTAAAGCGAATCAAGATTAAATTTTTCTTCCTGCATACACTACCTAAGTTAGAGAACATTTTGTATTGTAGTTTCAATACAAACCTAGTATGACTTTTGTGGTAAGATAAGCTCATAACGGAGACTTGCTGTCCTGTAAGATAAAAGGCCGGTCGTGATAAACGAGGGTTTATTTCTAACTCGTTCGATATTGAATGAATTGAAATGTAAAGTAAGTAAAATGTAATGTTACTTACATTAACAAATAAGTAAATTAAAATACAATAATAATTATTACTACTACAAACAATACTCTTCTATTTTTATTCGTTGTATTACTTTGCTCCATAATATTTTATATCAATTGTATTACTTATGTCAGATGGACGACCGTTTTGGTAATGTGGTGATGAATTGCGAACGTTAAGACAGATAATTGAATTTGTACATTTGCAATAATATCTCGAATTTTAACAAAACATAAAACAATAAATTATTGTAGTCTAAAAATTACCGATTTACACCCTTCAAAATTCAGACTATTATAATAAGCAAACCGTTAACATACCCTGGTAAAATTCAAGTAAGAAATCGAGTAAACTTACGTTAATAATGAAATAGCAGTATGTTTTAAAAGTATACTATATATTTAATTTATAATACTAAGGCCAATGACCCTCAGTTTTTTTGTACATTGTTATCATTTCGTAAAATGATTAAGCTTTGTCTAAACGACTTTGTGGATGAACTATACATATTAGGTTACGTTAAGTACTGAAAAACTTCTATTAGATAATAACATACTACATATTACAAATAGGTACAAAATATCCTTGAAATTTGGGTTATAGATTATAAATTCACCACAACCACTACCACATCAGCCGTTATATATCCACCGCTGAACGTCACACCTCCCTTATCATCTCTGGGGGGTTTGCTAATGCAAGCCACGTTTGGCAGTGTGCTGTAGCAGGATATGGTGATGCTGCTGTCTATCATCATCCTGGTTAGGATACAGTTGTTTTCACCATTATGGCCTTAGTTACCTTATACGACACCTCAGCAAGAAAGAGGTCGGGGCTGTTCTACTCTGCTGTTCACTGCATGGTCAAATATTTGATTATATTGTAAGTGGAATTAGAGGTCGTGATTCAAGATTTATTCTAGGTATGTCGTGACTCGTCAATAAAATGTAATTTTTTTTTGTTATGAGTATATTTTAGGTCTTGATACTATGCGTAATTATCTTCCAAGGTTAAACAAAAAATGGTGCTTGGTTCGCCATTTTTCTATATTTCGGTTCCATAGAATAAAAACTCCAAACGAATTATTCTTCAATACCTTCATCATCATCATACTTAGTACATTCAAATTTAATACTTTAAATTACGTATGTTTGTATTTTCGTTATATCAATATTCGTCGCGATCAACCTTTAAGATATACTTGTGCTGTGAATTTTAGTAACTGGGCTCTCAATGAACTTAAAAATCCAAAGAACAAAATCATCTATAAGAAAATCGACATAATAGCCTTACTTTAGTAGGACCTCCATACAATTTTATTACGTTCCAAAGGCACTTACTCTAAAGATAGGCCTCGTTTCTCGATACTGACAAAGAACTATAATATAAGCTATAGTTATAGCTAGCCAGGGTATAGATAATAATCTTGACACGTATTGTCCAAGCCTGAATTACTACGTGTACCTCCTAAGAACAGGTCGCACAATGAAAATGGCTTATCAGTCGGATTTCTTACAAATAATAAATTGTTCTGGTTTTGTTTGACAAGACACATAATAAATCTAACGATTTCGAATTTTTTTATTAAAAATGAAATAATTTAGTTTAATTTATTATAATCAGTCTGATTATAGCAATTTAAATTAATTAAGACATCTGTTAAAAAATTAATAATAAACAAAAATAATATAAAACATATGAAAAGTTTTGATCTAAAAGTGTCCTACTTAGCTAACTAAAATGAAGCTCCTATATATATATATATATAATAAAATACTATAATGTCTTTTTTTTTTAAACTGATTTAATTCTTGTGGTGAATGTCATTTCTAGTATATTTATTAGTATTAGTAGTACAACGTCGTAAATTTGCGCTTACAGCTCGTCTAGGAATAATCTTTTATCGATTTCTCGATAATCAACAGGAGTGTAATTTAGTATGTATTTAGTTAAGGTAGTTTCTTTAAGTTTTCAGATTATTTTACGAGCCTACTAAAATTAATTGAATGGTGTAAATATAAAGAAACGTCAAAAATAAAATACAGTTTCCTTTGTTGGATGCTACAAACATTTATATTATCTCTGTCGCAAGGAAAATTTATCGTGAATAATATTGAACAACAAATAATTACACCCCATAAATATTTGTTAAATTTTATACTTTAAACACATACTATAAAAGAAAATAACAGATTTTAATACCTTTTCCTTTACTTTCACTGTTAAGTTACAATACCTATAGAAAGCTACATTATCTAAAGGTATATATATATATATATATATATATATATATATATATATATATATATATATATATATATATATATATATATATATATATATATATATATATATATTAAAGCCAGTAGACACTAACGGGTATACGAGTTCTACGAGACAGCGGGGTTGGCCAGATCTAAAATCAAGTAAATGAAAATACCAGTCTAAATATAACGAGTGGAAATCGAAACCGCGACCTTCGATACAAAATGAAGTTGTCTCTTGTCCACTGCACTATAAGAAAATTCTCATTTATTCGTAACAAAAACTTAAATAAAATTCCCAAGAAAAAAAAAATCGTATTTAAGGTACACAATAGAAAAAGTCTATGGAAACGCTCATAGCGAATATGAGCCAAAGCCGGATGTAATTTTAACTTGCCATAATAGGAGGTCAATGAACTTGTGATCTTTTCAAATGAATGATTTATTTTTCTTGAATGTTATGAAATATGACCTCCGATATAGTCTTATAAAATGTGTTTTAAATATTATGACGTTAATAAAACATATAAATATTGAATTAAATTAAAAATTAGACAAATATAAAAAAGAAATTATATATATATCAATATATCTCTATACTGTATCAGCCTGTAATTGAGCAAAAGCTTCTCCATATAAAAGAAGAAGAATTGTGTGTTATTTTGGTTACTCTAAGTCAGGGATTCCCAAACTATTTTGGGTAAGAGACCCATTCTCCAAAATGATCCAAGATGATCTATCTCTAGTCCTTTTTCGATTGGTACAAAATACTTATAAATTTAAAAACTTTGTGGTTGGTTAAGTGGATTAGGTTTTATTGGTCGATTTCGACCCCAAGGGTTCGATATCGACCCCTTTGCTAATCTCTGCTCTAAATGAATGATGACGAGTTGGTGCAGTTGTCACAGAAGCCCGGTCCTATATTCAGAAACCGATTTTGTTGCTTACGAACCGTTCAATTTGAAACGAGTTATGACTCCAATTATATTTATACTCCATATTTATATTTATTTATATTTATATTCACTATAAAAACTATTTGTAAACGAATAGTTTTTATTAGGAATATTTTGCGTCACAAGTCGAATCGTTTTCTGAATATAGTAATTGGGTATTAGACAACACAGATGGTTTTTTGTCTGGGCATTTGTATGTGTTGTGTATGTTTCTGGACCCCCAACAAAGGATTTCATGTTATGTGGACCATTAAATATGAAGTGTCTATAAAATGTATATATGTGAAATACATGTAACATCAGATTTTATGCAGAGACGTTCAAGTTTCCTTCGACGCCGAGCGCGATATGAATTTTTAAACATGTTTAATACTTGAAAATTCGTCGGTGGTAACCCTTGTTTGAATTTTGTGACCTTTCGTTTAAGCTCCGAAGAGTCTTCTCGTTTCAAAGTAATATTGTTAAAACTGATATTGCATATAATTATATGCACTGGCTTACATACGTAAGTTGAATTTAATTTAATTTATTGTATATTTTATTATATTTATATAAAAAAATAAAAAAATATATAAGAGCTGTCCTCAAGTAGCAAGTCGAGGCCCAGGCCGCCAGGAATTCAGACTGAGGAATTTCTGCCTTTTGCATCCAACCCGTGATCCAACAGTCATGCGAGAGTTTCTTGTCTGGTTTGTCTAAGGCAGAGATGTCAAAGATACGGCCCGCGATCGCAATCTGACACAGAAAGAAGAATCACGACTTCACTCAATTCCTCTGCGGAAGTTTTAAAATACGCACACTACATTTACAAGTAATTTACCTAGCCCGCCTACACATTCGAAATTTAATTTAGGGCCCTCTGTAAAATTGAGTTTGACACCCCTGGTCTAATAAGGCAATGACCGACACAACAATAGGGACAATTATTAATTATTATTAACATAGGAAATAATAGGTAATCGTTATTTTGATTCTAAATGTATATTTTTTATTTATAAATATATATTTTTTATTTATCATGTTTTTCTTCTATATTAAAAAGTAATTTGATAAGATATATTTTCCTTGAAGCGACTGCTGACCTTTTAAAATGTTTTGAGCGGTCCAAGGATAAATACATTTTAAATAAAAAGCCACGATTATCAGAACACAAAAGGTAGAACTTCTAAGTGTCATCTCCAGGAATAGAAAATATATAACCACCAATATTTTGTACTGTACAGCCAAAACTTATCCAGTTTAAATGACGGTTATATTATATGCGTTTTATACACACACACACACACATATATTATTTTAAAATTCATAAAGATATATGAAAAAGCAATTAATATATTTTTTACGTTTCATAATTCAACTGTGATTTTTATGGTTTTGTATTAATGTAGGTAGTGCCGACGGGAGTTTATTGCTAAGACCTCGGATCTTACTGTAGGTACACTGAAGATACGACAAGGCAGAGAATTCTTGTTGTGATGTGTAATGTTCTTCGAGCATACTGACGTAATAACTGTTTGTGATAGGCTTTTTCACTATTTTCGTAATACTTTTTCAGAGCAGTAATTACATTGTATATAATATTGTTGTATATAACGTTGTATATTATATTAATATGTTTTTTTTTGACATTTGGTTATGTAATAACCCGGATCCGGAATGAAATACGTCCCACCATTCTTTGGCAGCTAAAAGTCTGTACCATTTCTAAGAATACCGTGGCATTATTACTAGTACTTCTGACAACATCAATGATTGTTAAAATTTCGATATTTTTATTATTAAGCTATAATTTTATTAGTCGTCTAAAATATTCTTACTATATCGTTCCGCTATTATGTACAGATCCTAAGAATCTACTGTAGTTTCGCCGATTCAACTGTCTGGTACAGGACTTACATGTCTTTTGAATTGTATTATAACTATTCCAAGATATCGACCTTTCTAAAGATACGTATGTGGGCACTTGAAATTTTCACTGAATATGTTTTATTATGATAGCTATACAAAATGTATTCGTCGTTTTTATCACGATAAATATGTGGTCACTCGCATTTGGCTGGTTTTTGTGGACTTGTGTATTACGAACTATGTACGCCATTTATGAATCGTTTTTATGTTACTATTTTTCAATGAATACATCATAGAAAGAATTAAGAGAATAAGAATTAATTAAGAGAAAAATATTGGTTTTTGAAAAGTATTGCAATAACATACCTACAAGATTTGCAGAATACTTGGAGACGATTAATATAAACCTTGTTATGGTTACTGTGTAAATAAATGTATAATATGTTGTAATATTATAAATCTTTAAATTAAGTGATAAATTAATTTTAGTATTTTAACATCCAAAAGAGAGAAGTACATAATATGTACTTCTCTCTTATATATAAGCTGTTATGTAAGCTGTCTGTGATATTATACGATATTACGGTAGTACTAATATAAAAATCGAATAAAGCTAAATATAAAGATAAATGATAACTTTATTTGTGATATTCTTTTAAACAGTGATTATCCAATTTGTCTGAACAAAAAAGAAAAATAACTTCGTTATACCTAACCCTCACTACGTCTAATATAATAAAGTCTAAGATCCCTTCGTGTACGCGAAATCTTTGTGTCAGATCTTTCGGTAACGTTTACTGAGTGCTAAGTATTATTTTTATTAGATTTTAGTATTCTTATATTCACACACACACACACACATATATGTTGTTTTTAATGTAACTAACTGGTCTTACACGAGCTTGTCTTTCTTTAATGAAGTTGTGTCAAGAATAAATTAACCAAATTTTTATTGATGTTATTTGTATCAAGATGAACATACATACATTTTTTAAACTTTTATTTATTATAATGATAGTATCGAAGGGTCAGCGATTTTCATTACGAGGAAGTTTCTGAAAAGATTCTTTGTGACTGATCTGGAAGGATGATATTTTATCCGGGAAATATAATAGGGTCCTCAAAGGACTGTCAAAAATATTATTATTCATGTTTAGTATTTTCAACGAAGATATAATATTGTTTAAGATAAATGTGTCTGGTAGCTTACTTTGTAATGTCCTATGGGCGAAGGGGAAAGATCACACGCTTTGCTAAGCTATTCATATGTAGAGGCTACCTATTAGACTTACATCCAAACGTCCTAATCGTCTTTCAATGAGCTTTTGTTCTATAACCAATTTAGTCTGCTAATTATCTCAAAGATTAAGAGAACTGCTGCCACCTTTGAACCTATTTTATAACGACTATTGTCTCTAGGACATCAAAAACAACACCGCTTAGTCTCGTAGATAGCTAGTTATTATTGTACTGCAGCACTTGTATTGTAGTATTATTGTATGTAGCACCAGTGTATTTTAGTAGGACTACGTTGTATAGTACTAGAGGTATAATATTTTGTTCTAGCAAAGCTCTATAGAAAAGGTACCCCTGTTACTTTTGGACTAGACTACTACTTATTTTGACTTAAAGCTTGGATTGTTTTATTTTAATTAAAAGTGTTTTATATGTTTTTATGATAATAAGTTACTTGTGATTACAGTAAGTTATAGTATGTTTATACCGTTAAGTAAGTAGGTTTAAGAAATAAGTGTAATCATGTGTACAATGTTTGGGCAGGCGAGGAGCTTGTCTTTTATATTGAGTATATTTTAATTTGATAGGCATCGTCTTAAACTTGTTCTATTAAATTGAACATGACTGCTACGCCATTAAATTATTTCGTATTATCATAATGGCCACCATATTATAATAATGTGTAATAGTTGTTGAAAAACTAATTAAAGTTTTACATCGTTTGGTACGACATTTAATATGATAAATAGAGAATGTCATTGTTGGGGAAACAAGTTTGGGAGTACATTAACAAAGGTCATTTCAAGCTTAATGTTATAATATTTTGGTTTCTCCAAGTAGGTTCTTTGCTTATTATATTTTTTCTAAATTATTCTAAAAAAGGAAAGAAATTTATTTATTCCACACTGTCAGTTTTATTTTTACGGCGATAATTGAGATAATTCTTTTACCATCAATTTATATTTAAAATGTATAGAAGTCATACTCGGTTTATTAAAGTAAAGATAACAATATAACATTTTACACATCCTATGCATATAAATTGGAATAATATTCAAAGAAAATATTAAATTCTATCTATATATTTTTGTATAACTAAACCCTATAAATGACTTAGGCAAGTTTTTTAATTTCCGTACATAACTTAATAAATGTCCTCGAAACAAACTGATAAATATCACTAAGAACATTCGAGTCACAAGTTACACTGGTACTTATATGTAATCTAATTCAACGGGTCAACGACACCAACCTGTTTGGCATCTCACCAAACTCCATCGTATGCTGATTGTATCTATTGGACGCTTCACCGATTGCGTTTTTAAAGAGGGTGTGGTAGTATAAATGTTTTAAGTCTAAACGCGGATATATTTTAATTTTGATAGAAATTATATTGATTAAAGAAGTGATAATAAATTATATTAAGTCTTAATGTTCTCTTATATTTACGCAAATTTTATTCATTTAATTAAAAGTCTAAAAATCAGGGACGAATGGAAAGATCATGGACGCTGTAAAGGGTCCAAAAAGTCGGGAAATAATTTAAATTAAATATTGTTAAACCGTAACTTTAAATAAACGCGATAAAATCCGTTTTTATTCTTTTAATTAAATTAAGTCTTAAATTATTAAGAGTATTGGCAAAAATGGTTTTATAAAATTCATTGTAATTTGTATTAGAATAAATAGAAGTATAGTTTGGCATGTGAAAACTTGACTGTGGATGGCATGTTCCAGAGTTTCTTTTGTGTATTATGTGGGAATGATGTGGATGTTTTTGTTTTTTGTACCTGTAAACATATTTACTTAAATTTTTAACGTATCTATAGAATTCTTAATTCTTTACCATTTCTCATCTTTCTTACATTATCTCCAGTGGAATAGTAATAAAAAGATAAAATACCAGTAGTCGCGCTTATTAAATTTTTAGATACATATTCCAGTTTTAGAGACTTAGAAATCAATATGTAAATTCTTATTAATATTCTAAATTGTATATGTTTTATAATAATATAAATAGGCTGTTTTTGAATTATTTATTTTCCTTTAATTTCCTTTAAATATATCAGAGTTACTATACCTACTATAAATTGTGTTCAATCTCCTTTCTAGTTGAAACCATTTGTCACTGCCGAGAAAATCACATGTAACACAGATACTCACAGACAGACACCGAAGAGCTTTCCTAAGGTTTTTTTTTTTAACCGTGAAATTAATTGATGTTAGCGGTAATATTTAAAGCAGGTATTATTAACTATTATATAAAATATAAATAAAGGTCAAAGGCATTAAAACTTGTAAAGAAGTTTTAACGGTCACCGCCCACATTGTTCTATTCGTATTTGTAGAAAATGAATTGTTCTTACAACGATAGCTTCGTTACATCTTTCGTAATACATGTTCTATAAAATAATTGTATATATATAAATAAAAAAAATAAGACAGATAAAGATTAAAAATACATACTGCAGATAATTGTTATGAAGTTTGATTGTTAATATATTTGTTATGACGTAGTTCTGTATGCGAAAGTTTTTAAATTAACAAGTTTTCGTGGATTTGTGGGCATAGATTACGATTCTAAGTTCTCTAAATATTTTAAGATTCTAAAATAAAATTAGTTTCAAATATAATTAGCCTCTGTATTTTTTTTAATTTATACAAGTTTTACAAAACAAGGGAGCGAATTTCGTAAGTTAGTGTGTTAAAGGTAATTTCAGGAATTACTACATCTATCAAAATATCTTTCCTTATTTAAAATTTAAATTATTTCAGAAAAATATATGCATATATATGCATGTAAATATATGCATGCATAATACATCAGGTTATGCCTTATCAAACCGGACTAGTAATCATGAATTTTTACAAATCAGTCAAGAATGGGACCCCAATAGGAGAGAAGTTTTTACGACGTATTATCGGTTATCGATTATTAACAAATGAGAGGTTGTAAAAAAATCAACACATGGATAATATTACAAATTTTTATAATATTATGTAGTATGTAGGCGGGTTTTTTTCTACGTGTGCACGTCCTAATACATCAGAATTAGTACTCCAATTGATTAGGTACGTACGCCAAAGCATTGAAATCTTATCAAAAGATGCGTAATTTTTTCGACTTTACACACTCAGTTATAGAAGTTATATTTGCATGTATCGATTGAGGTATCAATAACCTTTTTGTCAATCAACCGGACTTTGAAAACTAGTCCAACATTATTAATAAAGTCGAAAAAGGTTAACAAAAATGGCGTCTTATCTAACTTAAAACGTATTATTATTTATTATATTTTTTTCATGTGGTTGAAAAATGAGGCCGGTTCTTGATTGAATTATAGGCATCGTGTCATTTTTATATAAGTTTCTATTAATTTATTAGTAATAATATGATGTTTTAGTCAATATTTATATGTATATAGAATGTTTAAACGTTTATCTGTTTAATAAGCCTCAGGCTCTGCGGTTATGATTTTAAAAATTACTTTCGTGTTGGATACTGATGAACTGTAGGCTATAAAACGTAAGAAGTCATGGGAAGGGAACGATAACGTCGCAAATAAACAATTATTTCGAGTTGATGGAAGCTAGTTTTTAGAAATTATTTAAAAAAAATATATTATAATAAAATAAATAAAGGAAATCTTAAAGTAATCATAATATTATAAAATAAAAATAAGTTTATTCGAAGAAAGTCAATTATAATTATCATTGCTTAACAGTAACAAACTGTTAACTTCCTAAATACTTCCAACTAGGATTATCTGATACTTTTAAAATAGTAGAAGATCCGAACCTAAGTCGACCTTCACCGGTGTGATAATAGATTGAGACCTATCTATACAAATAATAAATCTGTTAAAACCTCCGTTTTATTAATACACTATATAATATATATCATCAAGAATAAATTTCAATAGCGCGTATTTTTTTGTATCAGCGCCATCTCTTATCGTGTTTTTCTCTGATCACGTATCACGTAAAAAGTACAAAACCAATGTTAATAACTTTAATACATAAAAATTAGAAATAACTCACAGTATAATTTAGTTTTTGTTTCATTGTAATTAAATTTAAAAATAAATATTTAAGAAAATAGAAATAGGTACCTACGCCGCCAACGCCATCTGGTCTAAGGAATCTTTAAAACTTACAAAACTTATATTTGAGTTATTATTTTGTTAAATTTAAAAGTTTACTAAATATGTCGGATAGGAATAGAAATCGTTTTAATATTTTAGATAAACATCATTTTCAATTAATATACTATTATGTTAAATATTAATTATGTTAAATGTCACTAAATATAAAAACGATATTCTACAATTATACGATAGATGGCGCAGATAATTTTCTGAATCGCGCTGACCAAAACTTCGGCCAAAAGAATGACACTCGCCCGTATTTAAAAATCTGTTTTTCTTTTTTGTATATAATTAAATACTTTAGGGTACTACGGTCTTGATTGTTTGTTCGTTGTTAAAATTTAAAATATTTGGTCGTTATTTGTTTGTTGATTGTACAAAGTTGGATGGTTATAGCTATTTAAGTTGTAATCTATATATATATATATATATATATATATATATATATATATATATATATATATATATATATATATATATATATAAAGTCGTGTTAGTTACACCGTTTATAACTCGAGAACGAGTGGAACGATTTTTATGATTTTTGTGTTTTTGGATTTGTCTTCGTCGGGAATAATACTTATTAAAATATGGTATTCATCAATGAGAAAATAATTAATAAAAAAAACAGTTCAAATGTTTCATCCGTACTATCTATATACATATATATGTATGTATGTATGTATGTATGTATGTATGTATGTATGTATGTATGTATGTATGTATATAGATATTATAAATCTGTCACTCAGTCCGTCTATTATAAAATATTTTCCAGTATCGACGCAGGAGTAGGTGATAAAAAATATAAATGTATAATTTTAAAATTTTAGTTAAAGACCCGTGCGAAGCCGGGGCGGGCCGCTAGTTTTATAATAAATTTAGTCTATTAAAAAATGTATTAAAAATGGGTTTACTGCAATAATCCTGGACAGGATATTTTTAATTAATTATTAAAAAAATATTTGTGTTTTAATTTTGCAATATCAAGAAAATATTTTTTTTTTAACAATAGACTTGAAGTATTAAAAATACTTCAAATTTACATACATGATTTTTTAATAATTATTTATATAATATATAAATATTAATAAATACTAATTAATATATAAATATTAATAATATAATATATAAATATTAATAAAAATATTACATAAATGATTTTTTTATAATTAATTAAAAATATCCTGTTCAGGATTTTTCCAGTAAACCCATTTTTAATACATTTTTTAATAGACTAAATTTATTATAAAATAGGTCTCAATCTATTATCACACCTGTGAAGGTCGACTTAGGTTCGGATCTTAGACTAAAAAGAAAAGTCAACTTGGTTTCATTATCAATTAATATAATATTTCAACAATAATATTCACATAGTCCATACGTTATGATGTTGATTTGCATGCTTTGTTTTTGTAAATCTAAAGATCTATCTCCGATTAAAACAATTTTTGTGTTAGACTGTTTATTGAGGAACATTACAGGCTGTAAAACATTACGTTATGGATTATAGGAGCGGTGCAATAACAATAAACGTAATCCTGCTCGTACCGTGTAGTTTAAGATAAAAATAAATTATGCCTTTATCTTTATATACTAATTGCCACGACGGCGCAGTGGGCCTGTTTTCCGCTCCAGGGTCGTGAGTTCGATTCCCGCTCCGAGCCTGTGTGTAATATTCAAATATATGTATTATATACAAAAATTATGTATATTATTCAACTGTTACCTAAAATATAGGCATTAGGTTGCCTACCTTAGGAATAGTCGACCGTGACCGTGAGTATATGTTAAAACATATTTATTTATTATATTATACTACTCAGCGTGGGTTTGTTTTGTGTTCGTTTGAAAGTCTAGAATCTAGGTATATACTGGCTTAATTTTATAAAATATTTTGGTATTATTGGGCCTGTTCATGAAGAAGTCCCATAGGCTATGAAACCTCTTGTTACAATGACACACATCACATTGAAGCGTTATAAGCATAAGGAAGGGAATCCGTGCGTATCCTCAATTTTAGTGTAAGAGAATAGACAAACTTATGTTTATCATTTTACTTGATTGTCTGTATAAAGACTCTTCATAATAACATCTAATGACGCAGCGTTTAATAAAACCATTAGTATAAGTTAATACACGAATATTAAGCAGTGAAATAGCTGTTAATGCACCTACGTTAGCATCGCCACACTAACGAGGAAACTAAACAGTAGGTAAAGCCAAGTTACGTTTCTATAATCGCTATCGTTATAGATAACAATGAAAATGTATGGGTGTTACACATCTTTATCGCAAAGTCACGTGGACAAAACAAGCGAATAGAAAAATCGTAGATAAGCTTACAATTTGAAAATTCGTTTTGACGACGTTTTAGTTTTAAACTAATGACTCACCCTAGACACTATTTATAATATTTTTTTACTTAACCCTACCCTACACTCTAATAACAATATTTATTTTCTGAGACTAGGTTTCCGACTATGGGACTTTTAAACAAGCTCAAGTCGCACAGCGTGCAAAGGAGAGGGCTATGCTTGATATTTCTTTGCGAGATCGAAACAAAAATAATGAGATCCGTAGACGGACGAAGGTTACCGACATAGTCCAATGGATTTGCAAGCTGAAGTGGCAGTGGGCAGGGCATATAGTTCGTACAACTGACGGCTGATGGAGCAGAAAGGTTCTCGAGTGGAGACCACGTACCGGCAAGTGCAGTGTCGGACGGCCGTCTACGAGATGGACAGAAGAGAGTCGCCGGAAGGCGTTGGATGGAGGCTGCTTTGAACCGGTCGCCTCGAGGTCGATGGTGGAGGCCTACGTTCAGCAGTGGACATCCAATGACTGATATGATGATGATGATGAAGATGATGAACAAAATGTCTTAAAAAGTAAGCTGTTGTCAGATGTTGTTATGGATCATTTATGTAATTAATTCGTCTTTATTGCACAATATATTAGAAACATATATTGCACAAAAGGCGGACTTACTAAAAGCATTCTTGCTAAGAAAACCTTAAGACGTACAGGAGAAAATATTTGTTGGTGTGCAAAAGGAAATAAAATCTTAATTTAAAATTCAAAAAAGTACCCAACCTCATAATAAATTCACGAACACGAATGCACATGTAAAATAGTTTATTAAAAACTTCTCAAGCGGCCAAATTATATTATAAATATTTTACAGATAATAGGTCCCAACGTTACGGTCTGCGTGCCACCCAACCGTTTCGCTATACAGAATTTTTGATAACGTAATTAATTGAAGATGTAATTTTTTCTAGAGTGTTAAGTTAAATAATATAAATAACCGATAATTTCAGTCGTCATGAAATGTCAAAGTTACTAGTATATTTTTCTGGATTAATATTTATAATGAATTGGAGAAAATAGCTCCACAAATAACGTAATGATTGAAACAAATAGTTTGAAGATAAAAATGGTTATTGTGAGTAAACTTTCACGTATATACATATTTTATGATAGATATTTTATTAGTTTTTTAAAGATTGATGTGTGTATCCTGTAAGGTTTAGTCAGATTGAACTTTGCACGAGCTTGAAAATTGTTTTTTGAAGATTTGATTACAAAAACATCCAATTAGTATAAATTCCTTAAAACACTTCTCTGAATGTAATAAAAAAAATGCAAAAATCCATTGTATTTGTGTAAACGTGTCTTTAGATGTAAAATAACTTTATATACGCACTGATTGTACTTGCGAGTGTGAAACGTACTTACGAATTTTGTACTGTAACATTAGAATGCAAGACGTACGATGTTAAAGTTTTAGTTATGAATGTAGTAATCAGAGCTCGGTCGGTCGCAGCAGGGCGCCTTATTACAAAGTAAAATGGAATCCGTGGAGACGTTATTGTAGAATTTTATTAATAATGCAAGTATCTCCGAGACTAATGAAGTGAGATCAAAGATGCTGCGTGGGTGAAGATCTGTTAATGTTTTCACATGAATGGATTCTTATAAAAATTATTCGTTAAGTTACGCCATGCAATTGAATACGGTATAATCATAAATTTGTATTATATTTCTGTTCTGATGAGACTATCAAGATATTGGATTGGAAATAAATTATTCTTTACGTAAAGTAGAACGGATTGGAAAAATATGTAGGAAAATAAATCTATTTTAACTAGATAAATATGTCGTAGCATCATTAATTTCCCATTCATTTCCATTGCGTTATTGTGATTCATATATTGGATGTTATACGGGAAGTGTTGGTTAAAATAAAGAAAAGTAAAATTTTCAATCAAGATTGTATTTCAAATGAACAATAATCATTTAGTACTTTATTACACAATGTTATATCACTTCACTTCACAATTACTATGTACAGTCAATACGGAACGCAAGACAGTTCCTGGTAGTGTACCGTGCGACCGACCAAGCAGTAACTCAGATGAGTCTGGCCGACTGCCACGACGTAGATTCTGTCAAGCCCCAGTAGGTACATGGCGTTAGCGTTCCAATTAGTTCTGATTATGACTCTCGACAAATATATATTTGTGTTCCATAACCAATGTAAAAAATCGACTTTTTTCGAATGCAAATGACTTTTATTAAATTATAAGCGTTACAGTTATAAAGGGTAAAAGGTTGTTTCCTAAAATAGAAACGAGAACCCATTAAAACGCGGGAATTTTAATTTAGGTCAGTTATACAAACTTTAGTAAGTTCTACTAAATTTTTAATGCTAAGAATGTTAACATTCATCTAGTAGTCGATGATAAAGGACATGGAAAAAAAAATTCATGTCTACAGAGAAAAAAGAAGAGTCTATTATATGAGACATATTCATTGATTCAAATCGGATATTAGGTATCTCTTTTCATTCACTAGTCCATTTGGTCATTTTCCATCCTTCTTATTATTTAGTTAAATTTGATCATCTTCTTAATAAGTACTCTAAAAAAAAAAAGGATAAAAAATATAAAAATATAAATTTCGTTTGCGGTTGGAGCTCATAAAATGACATCATGACATGTGTCGGTTCGTTCACTAAGGAACTGATGGTAATGACTGTGCCATCTCGATCACTCGTTTTGTGACCAGAATTCCAATTAATTAGTAAATACTACCTTTCCAATGATCACGCTTACTATAAATTTTTTCATAGTATAATAAATATTATACTAAAATATACCCTAATAATGATTGATTAGGATTTAAATTATATTACCGTGGTTTTCTATAGTTGACAGCACAACAATTGAAGTTCAAAAAATATTTGTTTTCGTTGAAAATTCTTATATAAGTAACATAAAGATGGCGACAGAAGACAACAACTTTCAGCTATTAATTATCGCCCACACAGATCTAGTCCGAGCTAGGCTGGTATGACTCACGTCCTACCCACGCTCTAGGATGCCTCCACCATTGTATGCAGACGCAATTGTAGTTTATTTTGAGAAAGTGCACGCCGCATGAATATAAATTCTTGAGGCGATTCAGTCTACGATTTTATACTTTTTGTTATCCGCCGCTGGGTAGGTATTATGAGGTAAAATAATGAGGCCCGATGTACTTGAGGCTAACTTTAAAGGTAACTTGTTAAAAGAACTATAAAATTTTCTTTATCTTATGGCGTACTACGACTTCGTACGGGTGCAATGTACTGACTTGGCGTCATAGCTGTAAGAGTGATAGATGTATTATCGGATAGACTCAAAGTTAAGCCAGTATGACAAAAGTACCAAAACATTATTTCAAAAATGTATTTATTTTTCAGTACATTTTGTATATATAATATGCACTTTATATATATATATATATATATATATATATATATATATATATATATATATATATATATATATATATATATATACACATATAGATATATAAATCTTCCGTAATTACTACGTAATTACGTATAATTTAAATTACTCAGAGTATTGTAACAAAAATCATTTACCAACCAAGCACACGTATATAGACTGAATTGAACTGATCTAAATCAGCCTATAAACGTCCCACTATTGGGCAGAGGCCTCTTATTCATACAGGGTATAATCCACCACGCTGCTCCACTGCGTTTTGTCGGATATTTTCCCTATCATGAGTAACAATTGCTATTAGATGTCTATGATATAACAACCTGGACCGACGGCTTTATCAGAGAGCCTGATGCAAAATGGGAAGACTCGTAAGAAACTAGTTCGGAAACAAATATTTGTACTACTATAAATATCTCCCTCGAGTGTGAATCGAACCGCTACCGTTGAAGTGAATACTTGAACCACTAAACATATACAGAAAAATTCAAATTATTTCCACGATATATTCTTCAAAGCCTTCTTTTAAGAAATGTATGAGACCACCCTGACAGAAGAATGAACGAGAGTGTGAATGAATCTTTATATTCTATATAATCTAAGAAAGTTACAAATGAGTGCATTATTTACAATAGTCAGGTAGTAATAGTCAAATTAGGTATATATGTAATCAATAATTATTTAATCTTCATTATATAATATATAATTACAGCGCCTGGTTATTTTGGATGTGGCGTATTTGCTTTTACGGAATTTATGTGAATGTAGAAACATATTTTATTGTCATTGTAAGTTTACAGTTTATCCGCTAGATTGTACACTGGTGTTAAAATGTGATCAGAAATCAACTATTTGTAGATGTATCAACTTGTTTTAGCGATGTTATGCGTGCGTAACTTAGAGCAATTGAGCATGTGTATGTGTGAGAGGTATAATCAGATGCGTTTTTGTACGAAAAAATGCACACTTAATCCATAGCAAATATTACTATATTATATACAAAATATATTGATTGGCCCGTTGACGTAGTTGGAAGTGACTCTACTTTCCGCTCTAGGGTTATGAGTTAGATTTCTGCCCCGAGTATAGTTTTATATATTTATGTATACACATTTATTTAAGAAAATATATAAAATATGTATATATATTTCGCTGTTACCAAAAACATAGGCATCAAATTGCTTTTAGAAACAGACGACCGTGTGTGTATGTTAAATATATTTATAATCAAATCGGGAACAAAAATAACTGATGATATATATATGAATAACATACGATACTCTTAATATATGTATATTAAGTGGCAGTGGGTAGTGAACATAGCTTGTAGAACTGACGGACGGTGGAGACAATATATATTATATAATATATATACGGTGGTAATGAACCCCTAGTATGCGAGTTCGACTAGCACTTGACCGGTCTTAATAACAACCGTAACAATATTTAATTATTATAATAAAACCAGTCTCATATCAATTCTCGGTAAGCATGTCATATCTCTTGATTATAATTTAAAAAAGAATTTTGAAAACATTCCATGTTTTTACTAATAACAAATATATATGTATATAAATTGATATAATTGAATTAATTTGTCTGTGTGTTTGACGACATTGGACGATATATTGGCACAGTTGTCACAGTCTTCTGGATCTGTGCTAAAAATGGGCGTTCCACAAGGATCGATTCTAGGTCCTTTTCTTTTTTTAATATACATAAATGATCTGCCATTTTATGTTAAGGATATTTGTGATATAGTGCTATTTGCAGATGACACATCGCTTATATTTAAAGTTGATAGGAAAAAAGTAAATTATGATGACGTAAACAGTTCTTTGTCTCGAATTCAGGATTGGTTTAAAACAAACAACCTCGTTTTGAACGCCAAAAAAACCAAGTGCGTTGTATTTTCGTTGCCTAATGTTAAACATCCACATTATAATTTAGAAATAAATAACGAGAGGCTTATTGTTGGTGATACCACAGTATTCTTAGGGATAAATTTGGACTCAAAACTTCAGTGGAACTCCCATTTGTCATCCTTGAATGGTAGACTCAGCTCCGCAGCATTCGCAGTTAAAAAAGTGCGACAACTGACCGACGTTACTACTGCGCGTTTAATATATTTTAGCTATTTCCATAGTATTATGTCTTACGGTCTGTTACTGTGGGGTAATGCTACAGATATTGAAACTGTATTTATTTTGCAAAAAAGGGCTATTCGTGGCATCTACGATCTTGGAACTAGAGTCTCCCTACGGGATGTTTTTCCAAAGATAGACACATTAACAATTGCGTCGCAGTATATTTATAGCAATATTGTGTATATTCACCGGAATATTCATTGTTTTGAAATAAATAGTATTAATCGCACTGTAAACACTAGAAGGAATAATAAAATTGTAACTCCAGGCTTCCGACTGCGCAAAGTAAACGCCTCATTTCTGGGTTATGGTATTCGCATGAATAATAAAATCCCACAAACAATTTTGGAACTGTCTCATAATAAATTTAAAGATTTTATTAAAAAAAAATTAATAGATAAAGCTTATTATTCGGTGCAGGATAACTTAGTCGACAAAGATGTGTGGACATAGTGGCGCTGTATTTCATGCAAGATTTTACTAATCTTATACTAAAATACAGTTTATATATCATTTTCAAAAGAGTAACTGCGGAGTTTCTTGCCGATTCTTCTCTGCAGAATCTACATTCCGAATCGGTGGTAGCTTTACCATTACAAAATAATAATCAAATTTAAATTTTTAATTTGTAAAATGACGATTCACAGGTGCTCTTAGGGCCTATTTGAATAAAGTTAATTTTGATTTTGATTTTGATTTTGATTTTGAGTAAGTGACTACTCCGATTGCTACACTATATAGTCGCGGTTCGATGCCAGCTCATGACAAATTTATCTATAGGACATACAGAAGTATATCGTTGTCTGTGTGTGTTGTGTTCTGGGTGTGTTGTGTTCTGTATTTTGTGTGTATGTATCAGTATCAGTGTTGTATGTGTTTCTAGATCCCAGACACAGGATTTCATCATACTAGGAGCCAGTGAGTGTCAGTCGTTTTATTAAATGGTCAGACGGTAAAACTTTTCAATACATATTTATTTATAACTTCACGCCTATCATAACAGGTTTATACCCAATCCAGGGTGGTAATCATGCTCAATATTAAAACATTAATCATTTGTATATTAATCACGAAACAATTATTAGTTATTATAAGATAGCAAACAACTTTTGTGAACTCACTCATACCACATGAGAATATATCGAGTCTGTCATGTAGGTACTTCATTTAATGTAATAATCAAATTAATTATAATAATATCAAAACCAAATGCAGGTAAAACTGCGAGAAACGTCTTGTTAGATTTTTTAAAATATATCAATATTCATTTATTTTAGATTTCTATTTGACAAAAACGTGTATCAGAAGTAATGTGAGTAATATATTCCACTCCATCGAATTTTATCGTTTGAAGTTTTGATAAGATTCTGCGTCTTGGTATAATAGATTTTCTCTTAAAATTTCAAATAGCAAATATCTACTATATTTTTGTAGTAAAATTGTAATACTTCAAAGATGATTCGTTCTACAAATCATTCTTTCTAGTATCAGGTACTGAGCTGGAATATCCTGTAAAAGTCCCACTACTGAGCAAAGGAAACGTCTTCATATAGTTTCGGTGTAATTTGCCTCGCTGATTCAGTACGAATGGAGGATAATTTCTTTACTATTAATAGCTTGTTCAGGTTTTTATGACAACCACCGGAGACGAGGGCTGAGCGTTTTGCGTGGCATGGTGACCCATTAACACCAGGATCAGAGATAAATCTTTGTATTAATACGAATATTTATTTACTGATTTATTGTTTATTAAACACCACAAGTACAATAAAAAGCATAGTTACAAATTTGTTACGTCAAGAATGTGTAGTATCAAGAATATTCGCACCGTATTGAAATCGAACTCACGATCGTTGCTGATGATGAAACTTTCACACCACTACACTCGAATGGTTGCAAAGGTCGTTAATAAGGAATATGTAATAACTAAAATTGTAAATTACATATAACATATATTAAGAGTAGCAAATAAAATGCTCAAAGAAAAAAAAAAGGAAAAAAATAAAAACAAAAATGCAACAGTGACCTTAAGAACGAAATTTAAACTCAGACCTCTGTACAAACAAGACTTTTTTTTTTAATTTAGGCCAATATAAAATTATTACAGCGATTGTTATAAGTGACTTTAATACACAGGATGTTCGATGAGCAATAAACATAATTGTACAAGTTGATTTTAATAGGTACCGGTTACTCACTTTATATTTTATGTATCTGCGGACACATACGATACATACATGTGTATATAGTAGATGTGTGTCGTGCTTTCAACGTCCGATAAAGGAGAAAATAAAACTGGATCCGACTTGTTTTTAAACACTTGTAAAGCGTGCTATGTAGAATAATTGAGTCTGACTAGTTCTAACCGATTTTGAGGCTACTGTGTTGTAGAGTACTAGATTTTTTTTAAATATCATTTTAAAATATTATTATTAAATGTTAGTCTTATTATAAAAGCGGAATTCCGATTACAAGGATGTTAGTTTTAATACGCAATAAAGGTTGACCGCATCTGGATATTTGGTACAAACATAAATTATAGTCTGAAATGGCACAAGCCTACTTTTTATCTCAAAATAATGTACGATTCTTAATACTCACGCGAACAAAGTCGTAGGCAACAGCTAGTACTGTATGCACATTTCAAATTTTCGTCTTATATTACTCATATTTGTATTACAAGTCATATCGCGCTAATAGTTGGCAATATTTGCTAATATATAAGGTAATATTGGATAATATTGGATAATATAAGGTAATATTGGATAATATTTGACAGCTTTATATAATATATAATAAAAATACATACACAAATGTGTACCTTCTTTTTTTGCTCGACATTTCGACGGAGTTGCGTCCGTTATGGTGACAAGTTTACTAGCGGGTACCGAGTATTCTCCGACGGCGAGTCTAGGAGTTTTCTTCGGTTAACCTCACACAATATTCACATTGTCTATGTTGTCATTATAATGCTGCGCACAATACAAACACAATCGACTCGCGCGAACATTGTTCGAGGCACTACGTTTATATTAAATTTATATACAACTGGGTTCCATGTAAAGCCAAATTATGTCCATTAATGTTATTTTATGAACCGATATTGTGGACTAATGTCGGCAAAGACAGTCCTGTTAGTAGAATATATCGAATATAATGAGATATGCAGTGTTTCAGACGCTATTGATATATTCTTCGATACCTTGTCTAAGTTCAAGAGAAAGGTTTGACAATTAACAAAGCTGTAACTTTAAATGTTTGTTGTTTTTTCTTGTTTCTATTTCTTGTTTACGGTTCTTTAGTTGTAAACTAATTTAAGTTGTTTTTATAAGAGACAACTACTTTACTAATGTCGTGCATAACTTTAAATGTTACATATATTTTAATCTGTCTTAATAATTTTTTATTCTGGTCGCTTAACGTACCAACCGGCAGAAGTTTTTCAAAGTCAAAATAAAGAAACTTGTTAAATTTATTATATCGGTATAGATTGTTGAACAACCTGTATGTATGCTACGTACAAAACCTCTACGTGTCAGTGGGAAGTGTTGCATGTCGTATTACAAGATACGCACTTCGCGTGACGACTGCGTTTATGATTTGGAAGTACGCAGTTTTAGGAACGCGGTAGTAAATTCGTTCTTATTCTTCAAAATAAATCGAACTAAAAATACACTAGAGAGACTTTTAGGTCTTTCTAGTTTTTGTACATGTGTATGTGTGTATGCCTGTATCCGTGGGTGTGTGTGTGATCATTCACCTAGAACAAAGAAAGAATATTACAATTCTATAATTTTCTATTCCTTTTCATATTCATAAAAGAAAAACACGAACATAATTGAAATATCTTATATGGAATATAAAGAGTAATATACTTTGAGACGTATAGTTGGAATCAAAATTATTGATTCCTAGTCCTTTGTATTACAAGCTTTATATTGAACATGTATTTGTATAAAATTATTCTAATAAGAATACATTTATAATAAGACACCTACGACAAAAAGCTCGCTACTGCTCTACATACGATTATTTTATACTAGATGTGCGCGCGGCGTTGCTCGCACATAGTTTTTACTTTAGTATGTAGTTGTGTAAATGATTAAAGAATGATTGAACACTAACTATGGAGGATTATACTTCGGATGAAATAATTTAAATTAAATATATAATTTAATGTCCTTTTAATATTTATTATTTACTTAAAATGTTCTAATAAACTGAATTAAAATTTATATTTCTCTTTGAACATGTTTATTTTACGGTTACGGTTATTCAAATATTTAAAAAAAAAATACAATACATTTTTTTTTCTTACTAGTAGGTACCTGATTACAGTTTAAATAAGGTTTGTTTTATAAGTATTTGATTAACTGATTCGATTAGATAATTTTTTTCGGTTCTGAGGAAGATTTCAGGACATTTTTTGCAATAGATATATAAAATATTTAATATTTAGTAAAAATTAAATATTTTATATATCTTAGGAATATTTTTTAATTTACTATGAAATACCATGATGTCGATGGTCAAAAGTCTTCGAACAATGTGTGTACCAGTGATGACATATGGATCTGGGACGTGATCTCTGACTATGGGCCTTTTAATCAAGCTTCAAGTCGCACAGCTTGTAATGCAGGGGGCTATGCTTAGTATATCTCGGCGAGGTCGAATCAGAAATGATAAGACCCGCAGACGAACGAAGGTCGCCGATATAGCCCAACGAATTTGGAAGCTAAAGAGGCAGTGGACAGGGCACATAGTTTGTAGAACTGACGGCTGATGGAGCAGAAAGGTTCTCGAGTGGAGACCACATACCGGTAAACACAACGTCAGACGGCCGTTCGCAAGATGGAGAGACGACTTGAAGAAAGTCGCTGGAAGCCGTTGAATGGAGGTTGCTTTGAACCGGTCACTCTGGAGTTCGATGGGGGAGGCCTATGTTCAGCAGTGGACATCCAATGGCTGATATGATGATGATAATGATGATGACCATGATGTAACTTTTAGGGACGCACAGTAAACAATTTGATAATTACCGCCAATTAACGTTTTGAAATAGTAAAGAACGTTCTTTCGTAATATAAGTACACTCGATTATGTATTATATCAGTTGTAGTCAATGACACTGTACTAAAACAGTATATAAAGGTAGGAGTTTAATTAGCCATGCTGCTCCACTGCGGATGGGCGATCTATTTCCAGATAAGTTTTTCTCACGATGTTTTTTTAACGCCTCATCCGAGTTGAATTTTAAAAACAAATTAAGCACTTCAAAAATCAGCTGTGCCAGCTTTTTGTCTGCGATCATAATTGGTATCGATTTAAAATATAAAGAAAATCTCATTAAAATATATAACTTCAGAATAAATTAGGGCTTATAAAAGCTTGTAAATTTAACAAGACGGCTTTTAACAGCGAATGTCCTACGTTCCGTTTTTTATAGTTCGTTTCGGAACATCGGTGTCTTTGTGTAACGGCTGCTGTGGCCTTGTTCGAGCGTCACCCGATATAGAGTTTAGCGATGACGTCACGACCGCAGACAGAGTAAAAAATAGACGAGATTTTTTTTGTCTACCCGTTTGTTTTTAAATTAATTGTTCATAGAAATGCTGAGCTAATATTTTTTTATCTAATATTTTATAGTCTGTATGTATTTATATTGTTTTAAGAATATTATAATTAATAGTATCACAGAATTTATTTATAATAATCCTTTTTTTATTAAATGTAATCTGTTGAAATGTTTATCTTTAATGGAAAATCCATGGCCTCGATTAAATACTTCTACTTTGTACTATAATTGATTAAATACTACTACTCACCATAAAGTAAAACCGAAGTTTCGTTCTTCCGTTCGTTCATTAATTTATTCTTTGGTTCGTTAATTCCTTTTTTTTGTTTCACCTGTTCGATTTGTAAACTAAAACGAGTTAGAAGTTGTAGAGTCGAAGTCAAGTAGATTTATTAATCAGTCCTAAGTAAATTAAATAAACATACTAATCTCTTAGTAATGTAATCATTTTATCTTTTTGATTATCGATTTCATCAATCACAAAATTCTTTTGTTTAAGACTTATTTCGTGGTTTAAACACATATTATTATGTTTAAAACGGGTATATACCACGATATAACACAGTGATTTTATGTCAATATTTCGACCCAGTTGCATGGATCGTGGTCACGACGGGACTACGGTGTTACGAGGTGTGTAGCTGGAACTGTCATGGGTAGTAGCGAACTACCCTCTTTCTCGTTCTCTTCACAGGAACTTCGCGAAAATTTCGGTAAAATACACTCACAAATTTACTTTTCTTATTTGATTTCATGCGGCGCTGTTCTGGTTTGCATAATTCTACCACTGGATTCCACGTACTGGCTAGCTTAAAGCCATCCTCACGATTGAAATTCCGGTGTTTGCGAATTTCAATCGCTTCGCGCACTAGTCTAGGTATATAGTGGCGGTCTGTGGAAATAACTCGAGGGTTGTGGAGTTCAATCTAGTGATTTGTTCCCGGCTGTAGAATATGCTCTGCGATCGCAGACTTCTGTGGGTCGTTGTTTCTTACCGCTTTTATGTGTTCAGACACACGGGTAGATATGGGTCTCTTGGTTTGACCTATATATGAGCTGCCACAGCTGTAGTAGCTCATATATAGGTAGGATAGGATAGCTCAAAGAATACTTCACTGTGATCACTGTGCCATCTTATAGTTAAATAGACACAAGGTTCATAGAGTTTCCTTGAGTAAATAAAATCCCGGTTTAAGGAAGCTGTTCTCATTTGTATGCATTTCGCAGAACCTTCCTCTTCAAAGACGTTTTAAGGCGAGGTGCGATCTCGATTGACAGGTTACATTAAAGGTCTCATTCAATCCTTCTCGTCAATTACTTCTATTTGCTTCATTTATCACGGACTCTTTTAAAAAAGGGTAATAGAAACAGAAAGGACTTCAAGCTGATTTTCCTTATAGTATGAATGCAAAGGTTTCTTAGAATGAATGTGTACGGTAACACATAGTAATGTAGCCGAAGAAACAGGAACACAGTCTCTCGAAATTCTAAGGGGATCGGGACTTACGACCGCAAAAATGGAAATTTAAGATAAACCATCATCTGCATATATACCATTACTGCGACAAAAAAAAATCTTCTGAAAAAAAGAATAAAATAGCAATATTAATTTAAAAAAATATTTTGTAATATCGTGTTTTGATTAAATACTTTTTTTCACACTTCCTTTCACACTTGTGTTGCTATGTATGTACAAGATCATAAAAAAATATCGTACAATATATTCATACTTAGCATATGAATTCTAAAGAAATAAAACGAGTCTCGGCCGCTTCCAGCTCTTCTTAGATTTAACTGCTTCTATTTTGCTTTTAAATTATCAGTAATTTTTTTGAAATGACAGAAGTTTTATTACTTTTTGTATTATTATGATATAAATATCTATATTACATCACTTGTTTCGCACAGACGAGCAAACAAACGGACTTTTTAAATATAAATATAAATATAATAGGCTGAAGGCTCTCGCAGGGGTTTAGTACGGTATTGCTCTTCCAAAGTGCCGAGTCCATTGGTCTAGGACTGCCACCCGGGCGTCCTGGATATCTTCCGTAAATGGATTACCCTGCGATAAAAAAAGGGATACTACGAGTATATCCGCTTTGGATTATTTTCATATAAAATGTTTATTTTGCGTTAGTGATGCTGTTTAATGAGAAATGTTACAGGATAACATCTGAAATTACTCATGAGATCTGACTTAAGTTAAAATAAAAATAAAAAATAAGTTCATAATCAATAAGTAAAGTTGGTTATAGTTTTAATACGTATCGAGCTTGTGACGCAAAAGAAGATTATAGTTATTAAAATAGTAAAATAGTAAGTATATTTAATTAAAATATATTTAATTAATATATACTTATATTTAAAATAATACAACCCTACATCATTCTAATTTCGGATAAACCTAGGCAATCAGAAATATCGCTAGAAAAATCAAGAAAAATTACTTCGTATTCGCGGATTTACTATCAAATAGCATCGCACAATTTGCTCACAGCAGACATAAATTGCTCAAGACGATTGCCCTGTGAACTTCACGTCTTGTGCAGTTACCGTTACCGACGACCTTACAGACTCAAGGGAAATGTGAACGAATAACTTATTAGGGGTACCGTACACTGGCATTAGAGATAATTTCGTGGACTATTAATTTTTGTTTCGTAATTTCACCTAATTGCTTTCGGTTTCCCATAATAATTATGTGATAAACAACCTTGTAATTTTGTTTGTTTCATTTCGTTTACATTAAATTAATAGTGAGGTAGGATCATGAGCTGATTATCTCATATTAAATTATTCTATATATAAAAATTTTAGTTTATTTTATTTACATACAAACAAACAATAAAAAATTCTGAAATAAAATTAACCTAAATCAAAAATCTTGGTTTTATATCATCATCATCGTGGGAGTGTCGCAGCTACATAAATCGTAGAATTGATCACTTCATGATATCTAACCTAACCTTATCATATTTTTCATCAAATACAAAATAAAGCGACCGATTCCACAATCTGACCACGATATTATACTATTATTATTTCATTTTGACGACCCCGTTGGTGTAATGGTCACCATGCCGGACTGCCAACCAGAGGGTCCCGGGTTCGATTCCCGGCACGGCCAACACCTCTGTGATGAGCAAATTTGTTGGCTGTCGGTCTGAGTGTTCAATATGTATAGATATAAAGTATTTATGTATGTATATGTAGTATATCAGTTGTGTTAGCACCCATAACACAAACTATATATAGTTTACCATGGGGCTAACCAGCCGTGTGTGAAATGTGTCCTAATAATATTTATTATTTATTTATTAATCTTAAGAAAATGAGAGCAAAATAGTAGGTAAGATTTAAATAATTATAAATGTAAAACTGTCAGGAGACGAAATGACACGATTTTTCATCATCGTGATAATCGTCATCCGAAAATGTCAATTCAATACCTTGTATAATATTTTATAATACTGTCCAAAAAACGGGAATTTTCGTCGAGTCACGATGAATCGAGAGAGGAAGGAGATTGATCGGCGATCGAGATTACACCGAAAATTGATTATCCAGTATTGAATGACAGTTATTCGCGAGACGAGTGAGAGAGATAGCGACATAGCTTCATCTCACTGTATTAGATCGATATTAAAATCTTGATTAAGCTTTGGTGAAAATATAATTGCTGTTTTTATAATACCACACCGATCGGGCACCTTGTGCGAAATGGTAGGATATAACCAGATAATTACTGCCAACTTTGTATAGCTGATGGTGAATGAATCGTAATGATTAAAGGCAGGAAGACTCTAATAAATTTTTTTGTCGGTTAGATTTCTTGGTATTGATATCATTTTAAGTAAGGTATTGAGGGATTATATCTTTAATTATTCTAAAATATATACATCTGTTGTGATTATAAATATGTACTAGCTGTTGCCCGCGACGTTGTCTGCGTGAACGCTATACAGCACCAAAAATACCTACGATTATACCTTTTAAAATAAAATTCATTTACCCGTTTCTTCTTTACATTTCATATCTACAGAAAGTGCAGTAACAAAGGGAGACTGTATTTTGTAAAATTGACCTTCAATAAGTGCTTATTTTCAGCCTGCTTTGAATAAATGAGTTTATGGTGATTCTGCTGAATTAAGTCATAAGTTGTGACTGAAGCAGATGGAGAAAATAATGAATAAGGAATACAGAATAGTGTAAAAATACATACTTATAGGACTTCTCGATAAACAACATTAGTGGTTTGGCTCTCCGCAGCCAAAATGTAAAAAGAGTCAGGACTGGTGACGCCGGACCTAGCGACGTACAGCTGTCCGTGTGAGAAGCAGCTCGTCCTGAGGTCGACACCAGCTATCCTCAGTTTTTGCCCCTGCGACTTATTGATGGTCATCGTGAAGCAAATACTCACGGGGAACTGTAAGTGCTTGGACTGGAACGGGAAGTTATGAGGTATGAGGGAAATAAGTGGTATAAATACTGCCTCGCCGACGCCACAACCCGTAAGAATTTTCGCCTCAATGGTGTGTCTGTGGAGCGAGATGACTTTAAGGCGGGTCCCGTTACACAACTTCGGAGGAAATAGGTTCAGAAGAAGCATAAGCATTTCTTATATGTATGATATATATGGCATGCTTAATTTTCCTCTTTTTTCGTTATTTAACTCAAATTGCTTACAGCAATAGCGTGCCGTTTTCGAGTTTAAATTTTGTTATGCATCTATGCGGTTCTTTTTGAGTTCTGTTTGTTATTACATACAGACAAACTCGATGAATTTTATAAGACATAGATGAAGCAGCTTAAAACTTATATAAACACATTTTTTAATTGTCTTGCTCATCTCTGAAACGAATGAACGATACAATTTTTAAGAAAAAAAGGTACAACTCCATCTACGACTTTTAAAAACAATTATTAACCTCGCCAACATGATCAAATTTAAATTATTTATATCCAAAAAGGGTTTACACATGTAATTCAACTTGATGTTTTTAAAATCTCATAGATGGCGCTACTATAAAATTGTCTTGATACTGCTTATATTCATTTCTTATATTACATTTATTCTTACATTCATTATTTTTATCAGCCTAAGTTACTTATATTTCGTGATTTTTAAAGTGTGAAGATAGCTTATAGCATGGTTATTGACATAATAACAACATTCAAATATGCGTCGTTAGATTAGACGTTGTTACAGAATGCGTTGCAGAAATAAGGGTTTACTGCTCGTTCCCCGTAGGTGATAGCGTGATAATATGTAGCCTATATTTTGACCCGACTTCTTAATAATATTCGTGCCAAATTTGAAGTAAATCCATACAGTACTTTTTGAGTTTATCCCGGACATACATACAGACAAACAGACAAACAGACAAAAATTCTAAAAACTATATTTTTGACTTCGGTATCGATTGTAAATCACACCCCAAGTATTCTTTTAAAAAAATATTTAATGTACAGTTTTGACTTTCTTACCATTTTATTATATGTATAGATGTTAATTTACTTTCTCACTGTTTTCTTCTTATTAGAACGGTACCTGGTGAAATACGTTTCAACTCAATCATGAAGAGTTTCAGTGTATTGTAAATATATGTATATTGTATTGGCTATAGTGAAAACATTCTTTAAAAGTTTTAAACAATTTTGTTTTTGGATTGCAATTTCAAAGGACAGGCGTACAAATAACGTAGAATTGGGGTTTATTGATATCCTTTGGGTACAGTACAATAATGATGGGCAAATCTTCATATCCTGCCAAGAGTAGCGAGTATTGGCAAACTTTGAAAATAATTAAAAATTTGAGAAGAAATTTGAGAACTTCTGATAGTGACAGATCTCATTGCGACAGCTAAACTTAACTGAAATGAATCATTCTGTAAACGTCCTACTGCTGGACAAAGGCTTCTTCTCCATGTAGGATAAGGATTGGAGCTTAATACACCACGCTGCTCCACTGTGGGTTGGTGGATAATTTCCCTACCATGAGTAACGATTGGTATCAGATATCTGTGATAACAATCGGCATCTACTGCTTTACGTGCTCTTTGAGGCACGGTGGGGAGACCCACAAGGACATATACCCAGACCAGAAACAAATATTTACACAAGTACAAATATTACGATACGATGGCGATAATGTAATAATTTCTCCTCCGTACTATAATTAATTTATATATAAAAATATTAATTTAATGTGCAACGCTCTTTACAACCAACGTAATCGCGATTTGAATAGCTTTATGAATCATGAAAAGATATCGCCGATTTTCGCACGACGTATTTGTAATGCAATATGTGTCGTATATTAAATAATTCGGAAACTACATTACAGTTTGCCATGTTATATAACTTTACTTATTTTCGGTTATTCTGTATCTACATAGAATAAATATTACTGGACTAAATTAAAACAGCTTGCAAATGTACCACTGGTGGTTAAGGGTCTCCTTTACTCCTCAATCCGCTACGCTTCAATGATCTGCTGTTGTTCGCTGGTAGTTTCCCTACAAAAGTAACGATCGCTATCATGTGCTTATAATAACAACCAGGATCTCATGTTTACATGCCGAGGTATGACGGTGAGGCTCATAGGAAGTCCTATATTAGAAAGAAATATTTCCTTAAATAGGTACAAATATATGTTCCGAGCGGAAATTTAATCCGTGACCGTAGACGTTCATGGTAGTTTCGTTCCACTACAACACAACAGTTGTCAAATTTACTACGAATAGTTTATCTTTAATCAATAACAATAAACGACTTAGTTATAAATCTATACATATAATAACATTTTAAATTTTACGTGTATATTTTTTTTTGGAATTATTTGACGAAAATTTTTGTAAGGATCTAAAACACAAATTACATAAATCACAGTCATTTTTAGAATGTCTGTCTCTCTGTTGTTTTTTAAACACACAACACTGCAAAAGTGCAAATGGTAATAACGTTATGTAAACTTTCGTTTTATAGTAGGTATTATAATAATTCAGTAAATGAAAGAAGACGAAAAAATAACGTCAAAATCTCGGATTGCGATTTATATTTACAACAGATTGAAATACGACACTATCAGTATAGATAGAACTTCTGGTGTTTTCTGAATCACGGTTAGTTAGAACTTAGAATCTTCAGTCACATACATAACTACAAACTAAAAAAATTATGTACGGACGACGCCGCGGGCACAGCTAGTATATATATTTGCTAAATTAGTACAAAGTAATTTATTTGTACGAGCTTATCTAAATGACTATCAGCTCGATTGAACAATATATTTTCGTATTAAATAATAGGTATGTATAATTGTATATATTACGCTACTGAAAAAGTTAGAACAAATTAAAATTTAATAAAGAATTTAGTGATGAAGATTTCTCATTAAATATCTTTCAGGTGGGGATAATCTATTCACCTACTCAATATGACAGAACATATTTACCCTTTAAAGGAATTATTTTGTATTTTAAAAGTACTAAAATTTTGCTTAACAACTTTTTCCTTCCCTGTGTTACCATACACTTACACATCCATTAGGTATTTTATGGTTCCCTCATTAATTAGCATATTTTATATAAAATAATAAAATTGAAATCAAAATTAAATAATATGAAAGGTTATTTGCAGGTGAAGATATCAGGTGTACGACAGGTGAACTTTGTTATGTCAACACTATAATTAGATTTATATTATAATATTGATCACCATCATATAAAAATTGTATTTATTTCAAATGATGTCATTTATGTACCTAATGTTATTATTTATAAAACATTATAACACTTTTATTTATGTATCGTAATGTTATCGTTATATTTTATGGTAATAAAAATACTTAATTGAGAAAGTAATTTATGTTTGGGTATAATAAAAAAAGTCAGATGTAATCAGTGTATATTAAACATCTGTAAATAGACAATATCTATAATGTAAAAAAAAATGATATAGAGTAACAACATCGTGGGCAGGTCTATTGAGCTCAGAAGAACTTACGATATGTAACATACTTTACAACAATTTCAGGCACTGTATGTCTATGGTATATATGGTACACAAGGAATTTATATACAAACTGGAATGCGCACGTGCGCTCAAAAAACGTTCCTAAGAGAGGGATTGCATTTCTTTCTACCATGGATTCAAGGCAACTCGTAAGAAAGAGACAAAATACCAGTAGTCAACGAAATGCACGGAACGACTTTTTCACTTTACATGTTGGAAGCAAATGTCAACCTTATGTCAGTTATTTCAAGGTGCCTATTTGAATATACAATTTCATTAAGTGAGCGTTCCAGTTATGATATAAATTCCTTGATGGTAAACTATATGTGTACCCAACACGACCTGCAATAGTGCCGAAATATTTGGAACTCATCATGATTAACGACAAATAATAATATGTTTAATATGTTTAACACATTACGGATTAATATTCCGTTTTACATGTGAATAGTGTGCTAATGACTATGAATTTAAAAAAAGTTAGAAATCTTAACTCATCAAAAAAGGAGGAGGTTTTATATTTGGCTGTATGTATTGGTACATGTAGGTTTGGCTGTATGTATTTTTTCAAATCACTCTCGTGGATTCCGAGATAAAAACTCTGACGTTTTATTATGTTAGTATCGATTTACACGTGAGAATATTTTTAAGATAGCTTTAATTAAAACCTTCGAAATTCGAAATTAATATTATTTAAAATCAATTATACCGTACAAATATTTTGTTTAAATAACCGAGAACAAGAACATTGGACTACTTAACTGTACCGTTACGTTTCGATCATATTTCGCGTGTAATGAACGCCCAAACATAAGTGACCCTTTGTCCTTTAATATGCGTGTTAAAATGTAACGAATCATTAAAATTTTTAAATTATTGCTTATTTGTTATGCGTATAAAACGTTTGGGTTTTTATTTATTTGCTGTTTTTATGTCGTTTCTTGCCTTTTTTATTTTTTTGTTTGTAGCTAAAAATTGAGAAAGATATATATATATGGATTATTTTTTTAATTCTATTTGTTTAAATATATCGATATAAGGTAAACGTTCCAGTGAATGAATAATATAAACTAAAAAAAAGTTTTTTTTTTTGATGGAATAAGAAAACGGTTTCTACTGGCTGTAGTATATTTTTTTTTAAACATGACTTTTATTGATTTTCTATAACCAATATCGATACAATCCTCAATTCAGTTTTAAGCTAATCATCTAACGAAAATCACGAAATTGTATGTTTTGTTATATGTAAAAAAAATAGATTTCTCTTTATGACACTCACACATAACGGTTCATATACCATACACATATTACGGCATTTAGGCGGTTAATATGGTGTGTTCTAAATATGTGCGTGCCTCTGTTTGTTCAAGAAAGTTTATATGATCAATCATCAAGATACAACGCCTAGCCGAATA
Organism: Euphydryas editha; assembly: GCA_036937285.1. NCBI lineage: Eukaryota > Metazoa > Arthropoda > Insecta > Lepidoptera > Nymphalidae > Euphydryas > Euphydryas editha. The sequence continues at coordinate 2,895,302 of JAUPFZ010000003.1, forward strand.
GTAAATGAGAAGGCAGGTTAAATCGTGCAAGTTGTCTTCTATTCTGAACTAAACTGAATTAAATCAGGCTGTAAACGTCCACTTCTCCATATAGGAGAAGGTTTGTGTTGTATATTCCATGATATAAATCTATGATCTGTTATATATAAATGTCAAGGACTCTATAACATTGTGATTATTGTCCATGTCTTAACTACAATTATATAATGTCGATTCGTGTCCTTTAGTAAAAAAGTAATAAAGATACATCAAGACAATCAAGAGTATTCTTTACCATTATCATCCCATAACAGTTTGGAGCTAAATTCACCACGTTTCTCCACTGCGGATTAGTGGATAATTTCCTTACTATGAGTTATTGCTATCAAGTGCTTATAGTAACACGGGAACAGACGGCTTTACGTACTCTCCGAGGCACGGCGGGGAGATCTACAAGGAAATACACCTAGACTAGAAATAAATATTTGTGTAGATACAAATATATGCCCCTGAGCGTAAATTGTATCTACGACCGCCGGTGTTGAAATGACTACTCGCACCACTACGCTGGAACGGTTATCTGTATAAGATAAATATAGATGTTCAATATTTACACAGGAGTCAAAATGCAATAATACACTATTTCTCATATTTAAATATGTTCAAAATCATGATCGATGGGTCATATAATGCAATCGCTAGAACTCTACATATTAGTTTCTATTGATTTAAATACATAGTTATATAGATTGTATGTTCACTTGCACGTTGTACCTACAGTTTAAGGTTTTATTTGAAAGGGTTCCATTTGGACTCTATTATTGAGCTTTTTATGTTTCGACACTCGCTGTTTTTAAACATACTTTATTTTTAAAGATAAAATCGGGTACGTACAACGACATCGTTTTGTGACGATTTTGTCGATATTTCGGACCAGTTAAACCTTCCGTGGTCATGGCCATTGTCACGACGAGACCTATGTGTACTATGTCATGGTATATACCCGTTTTTATCTTTAAAAAATAAAGTCTATTACTGAGACTGTAATGTCAAATCCTGTGTCAAACAAACACGAAACATGGAGAAGAGGCGTTTGTCCAGCAGTGGGACGTTTACAGGCTGTTTCAGTTCAGTTTAGTTAAATATGTATCATAATCTCACTTTGGTGTTTTTGTTTAGGATTATTACTCGAGAATAAAATTTGAGTTAAACTTATGTAGTTATAAATAACTATAGTCGATATTTATAAATATCGACGATGTTGTTACATCACTAAAGGAGTCATGTCATGATAATTAAGAAAAGCGATGTAATGTAAAGATATTGACATCGACATCCAATATATGTGAAGTTACAGAAACTTAATATTTGTAGATATTAGGTACACAGACTTGTATACAAATACGTAGATTTTCGTTTCTATTTACTTCAAATATCATTATAATATATTATTACATATAAGTATATAAAGGGATTAAATACTATAAATTGATTTGTCCGGAATAAATGGCTAACTAGCCATAGAACCGCACCTTGTACTACACAGATTGTAATTGTCTTATGCTTGTCTTATTTTTTTTTTTCACCTCAACGCCGGCGGTCCCGGGTCCGATTCCTAAATAAAAACCATTTTATTTTTAATCGATAATCATTTTCGATATTTATAATAATTATAATAATATATTAATTTACTTAAGTCTTGATTAGAAACAAGTAAACACACTGTACAACGTTTTTAAACTAATGATGATGTTTGTACGGGAGCTTTATAATTTTGTTAAGAAACTTTTAATTTCAAAGTGTGGAACGTTAGATTTTAGCTGGACCGCTGATATATAACAATGGTATCCCTTTACGTGGCAACAGCTAGTATACCTACACAACTAGACGTACTTCGCGTTTTCACCCGCGTAAAGTTACGATTATTGTTAATTATATCGATATTTATAGTAATGTAACGTGATATTTTATTTTCATGAATAAATACTGTCCACTACACTGTACAAGTTCTACAACTCTACGTTGTTATTAGTAAGAACTACGTAATTTGGTAATTGATAAGTACTGACATTTAAAAAATATTTATGGTGCATTAAAAATTATAAACATTTTAAAAGCTGTGTGTTGACGCACGCATGTTTTGGCTGTTCCGAATGTTTGAACGATGCGAAATTTTCGTGTGAAATATTTCAACAAAGGCGACACGTACCGGTATTGAACTCGCAGACCGGCTTTTTGTTATAGGAATTCGTTTAGTTTTAAAGTTTTTAGCGTTGTTTAGACGACTGCGTCCCGTCTTTGTTTACGACCTAACTCGTTTATAACCTGTTTAAAATATCTTCGATTGCTGTCTAGCCTATGATACACTAATATTAAGAGTATTAAATATAATAAATTGGTTTGTTTGTTTCTTTGGATGCGCTAATCGTTCAGGGTCTATGAAGTCTATTAAGATAATTTGTATTTAATTAGTTGATAAGGTAATTTATATTTAATTAAATGAAGTTATAATAGACTAAAACTTTCCGATATGACACCAATAGTCCAATCTTTGCACGAGTGAAACTGCGTGCATCGTGTAATGTTATTACAATAGTATGTAGGTACACACTACACACCTATTTATAGTCATGAATTGTTAGGTTTAATTATGATTAGTTGATTATGTAACAGCTTAAACTAACGATAATTCATTCACATTTGTATTGATTTACATAAATTTCACCATTTACGATTGATCCTTCTAAACCATCGCTATCGATTTAAAAATTGTTGTAATCGAAAATTGTGATTGGGACATTTGTAGATCCAGGTGTAGCCATGTCAAGGATAATCCTTGATTTGTAAGTAAGAATTTTTTAATAGACATTATAGGGTATTCTACTATGTTTGAAAAAGTACTTCAAAATGTTAATTTTCCTAATAAAAAGCCACAAAAAAAATTATTTCTTCAAAATAAACACGCTTTTTTGCCATAAAATTAAATTAAATTTTAAACCTTTTTAATTCCCGCGAAAACGCGATCACCTATTTTGGTGACGTAATATGTGTAAAGTTGTGTTCCGATATATACTGAGAGCTCTCTGAGGTGTGACGTCAATTCAGTATATTGCGAAGCAGTTACTTTTTAGTTTGCTATACTGTGCTATACTGGTTACTGATAAAACGGAACGCAGTCCAGTATATTATCATCCTAATTTTTCGACATTGTTTTCAAATAAAAATATTTATCATTTAGGGTATACGTTTTCGGTTCAAAAAGAAAAATTATTTTTTGAATATTGTTGACATTTTTGTACAACAATATTAATTCATAATAATAATAATCATTCATGTTATTATATTTTTTGATCGGGTGATCAAAGTACTGAGAACACCTTACCTCGAAAGCGCCAGTGCTCACAGTACAAAAATTATGCTATTTATGACGTCATATATTTCTTTCTTCACCAGTGAGAGCACTGAGCAGTGTTCGCAGTGTACATCGGAAACATTGTCTTTACGACGTCACACCATGGCGGCTCGTGTTTTAGATCACGTGATATACAGATTAAAAATTACGACTTTTAATTTCAGTATAATAAAACAATAATGTGCTTTTATGACTCAAAATCAGAATATTTAAGTATATTTCTACATACATTTTAATTTTTATCAAATCTCATAATTTATTTTTCACTACCGAAAGTACCCTATTGTAAAATACAAATATTGTAAACAGAATCAAACGAAAGAAAAATTTAATAACGGTGTAACCATTTCTTTAATTATCACAGATAATAAAAATATTCTTTATGTACCTATTATCCGTGATCTGTGTACCTACACAATAGATAAAATTCAGATGTCTCAAGTTAATGTTTAAAATTTTACTCCGAATATAAAATACTCTTGCGAAGAATATATGCTTTTAAAATAAAATTACAAAGCACATTGTAAGATAGCAGCAGATTCTATTCCATTACAGTTTTATTTTTCAATCAGTACATATTCTCTTGGAACGCTCGATGTTGACAAAAGATTTTATAAAAACCGGTCAAGTGCGAGTCGAACTTCTACATAAAGGGGTAAAACTGTTTTATTTAACAATACCTACTTATTTCTTAATAAATAGTCGAAATAGAAAAAAAAAAGGTTAAAAAAGCTCGTTTTTTGTTATGGAATCTTAATTAATTAACTTAAATTTATTTTTGTATTTTAATATTATATGGGTCATAGTAATACATCATATTATTCTCTTTCATATTGCGAAAATGTCAAGTATAGATACTAATTAAGGTTCCGATGATGACAGACGAACAGCGATATCCTTATAATAGGGTACCGTTGGCATAATTCGTATATAGAAGTAACAAAATAAACTTTGCTTTATTAAAGTATCTACCAAAGTGAAACCATTCCAAGTTTCAATTTGATTTTGTTTCCCTCGTCTCATATGTTCATGTTATATATAATAAAAAAAAAAAAAAAACTTTTACAAGACTATAAAAAAAAAAATTCAATAAATACTAATAAATGTCAACTGATCCAATAAAGGTCATTTGCAACTTAGAAGAAATAACACAAGATCATTGCGTGAAATTGTATTCGCGAAAGCGCTTCCGAAAAGATAACTTACAATTGATAATTTTAAGTACGAAGACAATTTATGATATTTTCATTTGACACTTATTAACAGACGTGATTGAAGGCTTGAACTAAACGTTTGATCCGTAAGCTTGACGAGATAATTTGACGAACGATTGAATTAAAAAAGAAATTATTTATTGGTACACGTACACAATTGGATAAAAAATCTAATGAGGATAATAGTTATATAAGTTATAAAATTGTATTGCAACTATTAAAGTCCTCCGCAAATACGATTCAAATGTACTAATTTAGTATAAGTCACAATAAAGAGAAAGGAAGTACAAAGAGAAATGGAGTTGCATTTTTTATTACCGTAATTCCTTTGTCAATTACAAGTGATAATGCTGCGGGGTTCAATACTTTCGATGAAAATTTTATTTGACACAAATGCGTCTGCAATTTGTAATTGATTATTATTTACGCGGATTTATTGAAGATTTGACAAAAGATTATGTGATAAAGGTGTTTGATAAAAGATAATTTGAAAAGAGAAACAAAACATACCTGAGGGCTTACCACAATCTCTTACAGCATTATTAATACATTCATACATTGAATTTTCATACCACAACGTACTTTAAACAATCTTACTATAAGCTTGAAAACGATCATACTTTCCGAGCGATTTTGGTGACGTCATTTCATATTGTTCATTCAATCCGCGCTTATTTGGTACCACAACGCCTTTTTTGACAGCTAGCATTATTACTTTCTGTCAAATTTAGGTATATTATATTATTTATTATATTATTTGTTTTTACTCACTTTCTATATGCCATTATTACGAGAATGTTGAAAATGAAAATTAAATGTTCATAAAACTTTTGTAATATGACGCGAAAGTCGCAACAGACACTCACTGCACTTCTTAAAATTGTACGTTCCGTTTAAAAACACTTTTTAACAGATTTACTGTTTAATTGCTCAATTTTTTAATAATTTCATACTTATTTATATATAATTAATTAATTGTTATTGGTTTTACGTTTTAATATTTAAAATTGACGTTATTCTCTAATAAGAAAAATCTATATTTTGTTTTAAATAAATACGTAATACGAAACGCAAATCTTATTGTTTGCAAAGTATAGAAATTTATTCAGTTATCATTCGTTCTTTCTCATCACTCAGCAGAAATAAAACAATAATGTTTTGATACATTATAAAATGTTCATGGTACGAATCAAAGTAATATTATTTTAATCTTATAACAAAGTGTTCTTGAAACATGATAGTTCTAATAAAGATCGTGGTAAGCCCCCTGATCATTAAGACATTAATATAACAATTGTGCTATGCTCCTGTACTTGAATCGGCACGTTAGCGTTATTATACCCGTATTAACACTATAACACTTCGATATATCGGTAGTCAAAGTGGCAACGCTGGAAAGACTGTAGCACCGCCCAAGTTTCAATCGAATCGATGGCTTTCTTATAGTCCACAAACGCCAAGCACAAAGGCCGATTATACTCCTCGGTCTTTCCTCGGTCTTTTGTATAATCTGACGCAGCATGTGTATGACTGTGATCTGTGGTAGTATAGTCTTTTCGGAAATCGGCTTATTTCAGAGGTTGAAACTCATTAAACTTGCCTGTCAAACGATTCGTAATTACACTAGAGAACAGCTTATAAACTTGGCTCAGAAGCTAAATGTGCCTGTAATTCTTCAACAGGATGTTATTGCTCTTTTTGAAGACGAGTGCCAATAAGCTTCTATTTCGTACTTCGGGCGTTACGCCTCCTAGCTCAAAACGGCATTAAAGAGTTCCAGGAAGGCTTTAAGTACCGGTGTTCCACCAGTTTTTTTATCATGCATTTTTCTATCATGGCCGCCCTTCACGCCAAAACTACGTTGAACTGAGCAGAATATTAATAAGTTCATACTAAGCATTAGAACCCCAAGTGCCTACTGTTTTTCAGTAAGGCGTAGTTGGATTTCATTTACTCTTTTTTTTTTATTAGAATAAAAATATTTTAAAGATTGTCTCGTAAATATTTCAAAGTCAAGTTTCAATGGTTTGACAGTTCAGAAATGTCAAACATTATAATGCTCAGTATTAGATTCAAATAAATTTATAAACTCGAAATGTATTAAAATATTTGAACGTACGGCTCATCTTAAGCTTAGAGAATCACATACTTTATCTGATAGGGAAATTAATAATATGGTCAGAAATCGTGAACAAAGTCTTGGTTAGAGCAAGCATCTACCATTATTTCGTAAGTTTTTATTCCTTTCAAATTTGAAATAATGTTAGTTTAAAAAAAAACCCTCAAATTAATATATCTGATAACATTTATACTAAAACTTCTGTAAACGTTATAAATCTCTTCCATTTTTCATCTAATAAAACCCAACAACTACGCCGCAGATACGACAACTTTCGGCAAACTTGAATAATTCTTAAAGTTTTCGTCGCCGGTACTTACAGTTCTAGTTCTTGTTAAGCTATTGAGCTGAACAAGCTATTGGGGTTTCGGAGAACGTCTACAAAAATAAGTTATTATGTCCGCGACGCCTCTCTTAGGGGTAATAATAATAGTTAGGAAGATTTTTCTATTCTCTAAAAATATTTTTATTCTTTGTGTTAAAATTGAATTATATCTCATCATCATCATATGGATGCATTATCGTCACATTAAAAATATTTTGTCGTTGGTACATATAATGTTGTTTCCATACGACAAATAAATGAAAAAAAAAAACTGAATCTGCAAAACCTTTGCGATTTTTTTCCAAAACAGGACCACCGTTTTGGTTTAACCAACTGAATATAAAAGGAGTCGTTAAAATTTGCTATACAACTGATGATGATATATTATCATCATCATCCTCTTAATATCAGCCATTGGACGTCCAGTGCTGAAGATAGAAACCTTCTTCATCGATCTCCAGGTTCTGTATTGCTGGTCATTTTGGGTGGGTTAGCCAATACTCACCACGCTTAGCAGGCACGTTGGTAAGCGCAGTGAGTTGCGGCAGCATTTGGTGACGCTGGTTGCCCACCGTCCGCTGAAACAGCCTTTATTAATCGCTGGGAAATGCGTTTACGCATCCCGCCGCTGTAAAGGCGACGGGTATGTGGGACTAGCTGACTGCGAAGCCAGAATACCCACTAAAACCGAGCGGTGCCCTAATAGTCGTAGTAGGGCGCCACGGGATCGCTTTCGCATGCAACCGTGACACCCCGACGCTTGGCCCGGCTTATTACCGCTTAAACAGCCTACCGCGAAGGTGCGATGCCCAAGTGCGCGTGGCATCGTACAGGAGAGAGTGCCCTATGGGGCTGCCGCTTGCGGGCCACGGAGCAACGTACGCGGTATCCGTGGTCCGTCTTGTACGGGTGGGTGGGAGCGCACGGCGGGTTATTTTAGTGGGTGAGGGCACCACACTACCCCGTTGTCTCCCCGGACGACGGGGTTTGCGTTCAAGTACATTTTTTCTCGCCAAAACAAAAAAAAAAGAATATGGTGACGCTGCTACCCATCACCAACTTGTTGGGTGTACAGTTGTTCGCACCATTATGGTCTTAGTCGCCCTTAACAACACTTCGGCAAGTAGGAGGTTGGGACTATTCTTCTCTGCCGATCATATATATGTAAATTAGTTCAAGTTATAAAATAGCTTTTTCAAAGGGTATAATAATTATCAAATTTCTATATTCTTCTACGCGTGCTAAGCTGCTGGTACATAGAACATCTAAATTATTTATTGGATACTAAATAATTATATATGTATGTAAATTTTTTTACTAGCCAGTTTGATAGTTGGAGCGAATCATAATAATATAACCTATAATTAATAGCCAAACAGTAATTATAAACGTCAAACTATCTGACAACTTGACAAGTAACAAAAAACACAAGAAAAGCAGCGTGGGATGGCTAGTTTAGAATACACCGAAAATATCACGCTGAGTGCATTTACCTTTTTGGATACCAGATATAAATAAGCATTGCTGCTGCAAAACATTTTTCTTATAAAATGTATTAAAAGGCTTTCACCGCAACAATTACGTCGGATAGCATTTCGAGTAGTTTCCAGAAGGATTTAAGATAAAGCGATCGGAAACCGGGACCGGTCAAGAAAGGTCAACAACACGTTGTATCCATATCCCTTCAGAGTCGTAAAAAATCTCGCCAGACGTTGCCTCAGCCAAAAGTGTTTAGTCTAAATTGCAATATAACACTTTAGGTTTATCAAGTGCTTTCACAAGTTTTGTACTTTTTCTTTTACTTTTTTAGGAGAAAAGTAGTGGAAATTAATGATGAAATTGTTTTCATTTAGGACAATTCGTTTTTATTTTTATTAATGGATTGTTTTTAAATGACTTTATAAAATTAGGATTTATGTATTCGGGATCTTTGCGGTTGTATTGAGATGGCATATTCTTTTGCTGTTACTGTAGTGTGTGTATGTAAGCCTCCTGGTTATATATATATAAGTTGTGTTACTGTAATAAAACAGGATTAATAAACGAACTTTGGAGCAAACAAGTCGTCTCATTAAGTCACACATTACATGTCATACATTACAACGTCACACACACATTAAAACAATCTTAATATTCATTTATAATACGCCTAAAAAGTTACAATAATAATATCATTAATCATTTGTCCAGGTCCACTGTGTCTGGAATAATTTTATGTGGTCACTTTAAGGATTGGGACAAACTGTTCACTTCTTTTACTCTCGCTTTTTGTCTGCCATCACAGCAGACCATTATTTTCTACTCGTGTCAACTGTTGCCTAAATATTTGCTTACATTAATACTTAACATTTTTTATTTGAAAACAGATTGGAGTAGTGGTAACTGGCTCTAGCGCTTAGAAGTCGTGTATTCGATTATCGCGCATGACAAATCTTGGTATAGGCCACACAAATATATTATGTTGTGGGCTGAACGTTTGAATTTTATACTACTGGGATTCGTTGAGATGTTGATCTACTTATTATTCTCAGAAAATAAATGAATACCATAACATGATCACACCTCTCATAGTTAGAAACTGCGACCACAGTAAATTAAACTAATAAAAAAAATTATATCATAAATATATAAATAAAATTTCCCTATCTATTTCAAGTATAGTAAGACATGCGATGCAATAGTAGTAGATACGGTTCTCGATTTAATTGGAACACCTAGCATCCGACCTCGAGAGCACGAATGCCGTTACCGTTATAACGATCACATTTCTATTAGAAGTTATAGGTACATTTAGAATTTTGTACGTTTTGAATATCTTAATCATATAGTTTGATAGGATATTTTAGAATATACTTATTTTAGTGTTATTTACATTACTTACTTTTATTTACATTATTTACTGTTAACTTTTATCTTGAAGAAGGTTTTGAGTGTGATACTAAAATTTTGCTAAGCTTTTAGGACTTTTATTTACAGGATTTATTGACAAATGGTTTTGCAGTAAGCGACTTCGTTTGTAAACTTGTAAAACATTTATTAGGTGAAAAAAAAATTATCATGTATTTATTATAAACATATAATTTCACATAAAAAGAGCCCTACAAAATTTACCTTTCGTCCATATTTATGATGCAAATTCAAATATAAGTTTGTATAAAAACCTATCTTTTTCGATGATTAATTGAAGTTTTTTGATTTTGCAACAATTTTAAACATTATTAAAAAACTGAAAAATAGTTATTTTTTAATTTTTCCAACAGGAATTTATTCTAACTTTTAAGAATTGCTTCAAGAAAGAAAAAAAAATCTAAAATTTATATTTTAATAATAATCACACTTGGGCTCAATTGCCTTATGATGAAAAACATATTTTCGGAATTACAGACATATCAATATTATTATGAGAGAATTGAATTTAAAAGTTTAATAATATATAGTTGCATAACTACTTTTATTTGACTACGATGAGGCCCAAGAGGAGGCTTATGCGTGGGAGGCTACAGCAGTAGGATATTTACAGATTATATAAATTCGGTTTACGCGATTATCAATGCTATTCCACATACACTTAAAAACACTAAGATAACGATGAAATAAATGGATGAATCAAAAATATACTGAGATAGTAATGCACAGAACTTGGGATAAAGTTAATGCTTCAATATGCTTAATTTAAAAATTATATATTTTTTTAGTATGCATATTTCTATCTCATAAGTGTATAAATTCAGTTGTATTTTTACGTTATAACTGTGTCTGTACCAACCTTATATAGTAATTAAAGGTTAAGATATAAATAATCATTTTTAAAATATGATATACCGTACAACGATGTCAAGGAGTGGCGCCGTTGCAAAACTCTACATACATTATATAAATCGTTTATCTCATACAATCAATTATCGACAATCGGAAAAATAAATCTTCATGTGTCATACTTAAAATATAACACAACATTGAGGTCCAAAATGTAATGTATAAAGGTTTTTAAAGACTATTGTCGCATGCCTTACCTTTTATGGCGGCACCTACCAATAACGAGGTTCAATGTGCACGCCTCTTAAGAAATGTCGAGACTATGCCTCCCAAGATAAGGCCTGCAATGGTGAATTTGCATGAGAGATACAGGACATAGATTAGATGAATTCTTTTGTTTTCGTTTATACCTAATTGATCTGGTCTCTGAGAGTGACAAAATACTTTAATATTTTATTATTTTTAAAATAGTGACGGAGATTGGTATGATCAAACAAAAAATCTAATTCTCTTCACATTTTTGTATTAAAAAATATAGTTTCTGATTTTAAGGATCGCAAGCGCAATACTTGTTAACAGAATGTTAATATTATTTGTTATTTTTAAAACAAAACGAAAAGAAATTAGAGATAAATGTTTGACAGCAAAGTGAACTGAATACAGAATTCTTTTGTGGTTGAATTTAGACAGGACAAAGTATGTCGAGTGAAAAAATTAATTGAATTTTTGTTTAAGTTATTCTTTGATATCACGTTTAGTACATAATAAGTGTGCATCGACACCAAACCGTCACGTGTGTTAGCCATTAAAGCAAGCATTACACTATACAATTTTCTTATTTCCTATTAGCTTTAACATGCAGCTTTTCTTGCGTAGCAACTTTTATTCATCATTTCACCTTCTTAAGATTAGAAACTTTATAAACGATATAAAACGGGTTTTTATATTTCTAATCAAGAGCCTACAATTTTAGGCTTTAAGAAATTTTAAATAGTAATAATATACTTTATTGCACACCAAAACAGAGAACATAATTAAAAACAGAAGCTAACATAATTTTAAGCTGTACAACTAGGCGGTCTTATTGCTAAAAAGCCATTTCTGCCAGACAACTTGAGGGTGACAGAAATATTGCATTTGCAGATAGGCAGTTGGTACAACAATAATAATTTATAATAAAAATAATATATAATAATAAATAATCGAATAAATAGCTGTAAATAATATATAAAGCTGTACATATTAATATATAATTAAACAATATAAATAAATATAATATATGTAAATATATACAACAAGGCAAACTGAACGGTTTTTTTAATTGAACGTGGAATAACTTATTGACTAAGGTAATATTCTTTTAGATGATTTTTAAATAAAAATGTATTTTTGGGCACGTCTTATGGTAGCGGGCAATGCTTTATATAACAAGACAGCTTGTATGGCGAAGAAGTCTTTGGAGGTTTTCAGATAACCTTAAAACTTCACTACGATTACTAAGAAATTCGAACTTCTCCTTCAGGTAAGTAGGTGTTGATTTATGAAATAATGCACAGTACAGAAGAGATAAAATATGAGAGACGAATGGGTAATTAGTTGAGATTTTTTAAGAAATTCTGATATATGGTCATATTTACATAAGCCAAATATGAAATGAATCGTAACGTTTAAATGACGGAATCAACTCAAACTTCCATCTACTAATTTACCGCTTTAAAAAAATTCCAAAAACTATTCTTTATTGAGTTTAAATGTCAACTAGCCATAACCCATGCTAGCCAATTTCATGTCACTAGCTTCAGTACCTAGTTTATCTTCGGCGATGATGAATTATTCAATCATTATATATCATGTACATTTATATTTGCTTTTCTTTATTTGTTGGAACGCACTAATGTCATAATTTATCATTTTTATTTTAAAAATTGTATAGATTTGGTTATTAAGGTAGGATAATACCTAAGAAGCGGAGTGTTAACGTCTGTTTTAATTTCAGTCAGTCATTAACGTTTTTCTCACAGTATATTTTATATTTGTGATTAAAATTCGACTAAGCTATAGAAGAACAAAGAAAATTTTAAAATGCGTTTTGCTATTATTTGTGAAGACACGATCGATTAAAATAGTACCATTTTAAAAATGTGTACCTAATATTTTAATATGAAAATGTGCATAAAAATTACAGTATCCTTAAAACATTTCCGTAGAAAAAAAAAAGAAAACAAAATAATAAAAAAAAAAAAAACTATATTGGGTTATTCTGTAACACCTTGTAATTATTATGCATTCAGATACCTCTTCTGCTAATCCCGGTACTCAACAATTTTTATCCAGTCTTTGACGGCGATCTTGCGCTGATCGTTAGACCAGCGGTCCGAAGGATGTTCCACACTGCGTTCATCAAGACGCGGACTCCACTCCAGGACACGTTTACTAAAACAGCCATCGGTCATGCGACACACTTGACCTGCTCACTGTTGCTTTAACTTGCTGATTCAAAGCTATTTTAAGATCTACCACTTGAAAATATTAGAGAATTTTGTTCTTGTCCAACTACTCTAAAGAGACATTTCGTTTAGTCTAAGTTTTTATTAGTTCTGAAACAAGTGTATAATACACTTAAGCGGATTAAGCAACTCTCGTTTGTTAATTAAACACTAACTAACAATGTTCACGGACGTGTACGCAGTAATCAAGATCTTGTAAATTGGCTGTTGCTTTCCGATTTGTTCTTACTGCGAACTTCACGAGGAGTTTTGTTGTAGTTTTAGGACGTAGTCTTTGTGATACTAATTTGTTAATTATTTATGTATAGTCTCTTGTCTTTGTTTGATTATGTCAAGAGCGTCACTTGAAGTTTCATGTTTTTAAGGATAAAGTTTCATATTGTTTCGTATTTACATTTTGTCTTAGAACAAAAACCAATGAATAAAAATTTTTATACAAATTAAAAAATAGGAAAAGATGAAACCACAAATACAAAACTTCAAGAAAAACTCAACGTTGTTTAAAAACAAACTTAAAAATTAATTAAACAAATATTCACAGAAAAATGTTGTTTGTTAGTAATTCGACTTTAAACGAAAGATTCGTAAAACAAGGCGGCATTAAGTTGAAACTCAGGTATTTTGGCTGCAAAACTTACGTCACTGACTTCTCACAGTTGTTATAATCCAAGGTTCAATGACCTGATGCAGATGCGTTGGACGTTCGTATGTAGCGTAACAACGTCCCACGTGGAGTGACCAGAGTTACAAGCGGTAGCGGGTTGTTATTAAACATAAATTTGTAGTTCATCTACAGTTATGTCAATGTCAAAGCGCCAAGGTCGAAGTCGCATTTGTAACACATATCGACTACATCATAAAATGCCCTGTACATTTCAAGACGAACGTAAAGTAGGTAAGAGTTTAGTAGAATAGAAAAATCCACCACCACGTCAGCCATTGGAAGTTCACTGCTGAACGAAGACCTTATCGTCATCACTTGTCACGCTTGGTAAGCGGGTTGGCGAGATGACACTTTGGTCACAGCTCGGGGCGGGACCTTCGAGGAGGCGGTATCCCTGGCCACCTCAGGTACCGCGGAGGTGGTCAGGAGGATCGAGGCACTGGGGCTTAGGGTAGCCCTTAACAAGTTTGAGGCCCTGCTTTTCCATGGGCCTCCACGTGGTCCACCCGCCGGTGCCTCGATAACGGTTGACAATACTGTGGTCGATATCCGGGCCCACATGAAATATCTGGGCCGGGTACTCGACGGAAGGTGGTGCTTCGACGAGGCACTCGCATTCTGGCACTCGTGCCGAAGGTCGGCTAGTGCCGAATATGGGCGGACAAAGTCTAGCGTGCCAACGACTCTACGCCGGGGTGGTCCAGTCACTGGCGCTGTATGGCGTCCCCGTGTGGGCGGAGTCCCTAACTGCTCACAATAGATTCCGTCTGTGGCGTCCACAGAGGATCATGGCGGTCATTGCCATACGCGGCTACCGCACAGTAGGTGTTGAGGCTACCTGCGCACTGGCCGGAATCACCCTCCCCCGCTCCGTCTGACTTGGGGGGCGGAAGCGCTCGCCAAAGTTTACTACGGGGGGGCACTAGTCCCTCGCCAAGCGAAATCACCGCATGGCGGGATGACGCCCATCGCACCACCTTTACATGGTGAAAGGCTCGGCTAGAGACGCCTCGGGCTGGTCTTCGGACCATAGGGGTGCTTGTGTGGGCTGCCACCTCTGTGACTGCAGTGAGGATTCGGCGCAATATACGCTCGAGTCGTGCCGGGCCTGGGCTGAATAGTGCCGGGATCTCGCTGCAGTCATTGGAGAGGACCTGTTGCTGTGATAGAGCCTGGACCGCAGTCCATCATCGGTAGGCTGGTAGAGATCTCTTTTAGAGATAAGTTCGCCCTTGCCAACTTACTTTGTAAACTTGAATTGTAAAAATGCTTTTAAAGTGCAATAAAGAATATAATATATTATTAATTAATATATATTATTAATTAGTAATATAATGATTAATTAATTAATTACTCTACGAATTTTTGTAAGAAATATTTAACGAAAAGTATTCATAAAGTGTTTCCTTAGAATATAGTACTAGTACATATAAATAAATAATTATAAGTATTCACTATCATTACATGAAATAATATTTAAAAATATATTGCTTTTATTAAAATATATATAAATGAGTTCTATAATTCTTTTTCCAATAAATTTTTCTAACTAAATAATATGTCAAAAGATCACTTAACAATATTATCGTAGTCTGTAATATACTCGTATTACATTTTACATCAACGTTATATTTACACTCACTCGTTCTTCGTTAATGAGATTCGCAAATAAACGTAACTGGGAAAATACGAGACTGACGTAGCACACTAACAGGATTTCTTTGTGTGTTTACCGCGAATCACTGGAGACATCAGCATTAGTTTCCAACTCGGTGATATGATTATTTCAGTCCCACTGATATTATTTCCAATTATTATCTATGCGCCGTAATTGATATTAATTCTAGGTATTAATTGTTTGATTAAAATACTAGTTGCGCGATTTAATTGACTTACAAGGTCTAAAAATAAGTGCTATCTCTTTTTACTAAAGGTTTTACTAAGCTTGTCACACGACTCAAAATAAGTAATTTCTATTTATAATAAAACTGTAAGAGCTCCAACGCTATACATTGAAGATTGGAGGACATTCTACAATTGATATTAAAGGAAAAATTGCATTTGAAAAAAAAAAAAAGTTATGTCTGTTTCTTGGTCGCGTATCGTGCCCATACTAAATTTAAATAAAAGTTTGCATATTTTGAGTCCTTTATACGAGCTAGGACATTGTATACTTACTTTTTATCTCGAAATTTACTATAGTTCCATTAAAACAGGATGAAAGTCAAAATCTGTAATAAGAAACCATGTCGCGGATTGAGCTAGTAATAAAATAAAGTGGTATAAAGAAATAACATATAATTATATTAGAAAGTACACTTCTTAAATATTAAGGCATCATAAAGAAATATATGATAAAACAGAAATTTTAATGTTTTATGTTATTTGATAGGTTAAAGACATGATTACCCGGACTTTTAAGGATAAACGAGTTTTAAGTATTTGTGATTATCCGCGCTGTTATTGATACAAATATTATTTTATAGTCAACTTTTCTATGTGACTTTTCTTATATATTTAAGGGTTGCGACATATTAATATTACAAAAAACTTTTCTTTTTTTAAAATTTGGCTAAGAAGATTTTTCACTGTAAGATAGTATTACGCTTCCCCGCTATCCTGTCATTACTAGCACCAAACTATAATAAGCAGTCCACCTACACAATGAACTAAGTCTGCGGTGATTTGGAAACTTTTTGTGGGCATTCAAATTGGGCACTTGTTACAAGGTCGCAAGAATCAAATACTACATTTTCTTAAAATGTTATTGACACTTAAGCTTTTTAAATATGATTTAGTTTGGTTACAGCTATAGCGATCGGAATTGCGATTTGATGGTTAATCGTTGATGTCTTGAACTTGATTTGACTTTTAATCGTCTTTTAAAAAAATAGGAGGTTTTGTTTTCGTATGGTGGTTTTCTTTTTTATTATTATTTTAATTGAATAGTTATTGTAAACATTTATTTTGTTTAGTAGTTGTCGTACTTAATATAACATTGTATCATTTTTCAATTTAATTAAAATAATACATGTGTTTTTTTTGTATTTCTTTATAATTTTACAATATTATACATATTTACAAAGCAAAACTTAAACTAATTATTTGCAAACAGTTTTGGTAGAAATCATGTCCACGTGGAATGGTGCCAAGAATACTGGCAGCATTTTCCCGTGAATCGCAATTCCGATTCTCTGGGAAAAAAATGCACCAGCATTCCTGTCACCAGTGGAGGCTATGAGATCTGGGGTCAATTCTTTTAGAATTTTTTTTTGCACTGCATCTCCAAGGTCCAAGTGTTACGACTGTAAACGGCACAAAAACATAACTTGAGTGACGAATATTTGTGCCGTTTAGTCATTTCAGCTTTCTCCGCAGTGGCTCCCGCTCTTAAAGTTGTCTCCGTGACATGAGACGGAGCCAATGTATCGACGCCTGTTGCGTCCCACAAAAGCGCCCGTCACATTTCTTTCTCAGGGAATCAGTGTTGAACCATCAGGTCTGTTGCCATCATCGCGACTAATCCCAGTAGACTTAATAAGAGCAGGAACGTCAATAGTGGCAAGAGCTCTTTTAATGGTTTCATTCAGGGAACCGTGGCAGGAAAACCTACTTGGTCTATTGTAGAAAGGCCGTGTAGTCCGAAAGAATCAACCTCCTTTCCGCACGGACATCTGTGTTCAAAGCACAGTGGTGCTTCCAAACGGATTCCTACACAAATTAGAAAACTTTCATTATCTAAAAGTATCCTAAAGTTTTTTACGACATTGCATGTAACCAGTGACCTGACTCTTTACTTGATAAAGCTAGAAGCCTTGCACGGTTATTATCACTTGTACGATTTTGTATCGAATTTTCACGAATATTGTGAACTAACGGCGCATCGCAAAATGTTTGTTTTGTAACTTCCTTGAGGGTTATCGTCATTAGAACACCCCAAGCTCCAGTTTTTTGCTACGTCTGTAGCATCTGTAATTTGGACTGAACTTGATTTTAAAATTTCGGAACATAGGTTTTTGATACTATGTACAGAAGTAAGAAAAGCAGGTAGTGCGATACTAGAAAATTTTCTCACGCCAATGCCACTATCTCTAATTGGTAAAGTAGATTGGGTCCAGGAATTTTTATCCAAAGATAAATTTAGAATTTTTTTTTAAAAATTTTTTTTGGAGAATAATGTTATATTTATTCATAAAATCTAAACATATAGTACGTTTACCTAAATTTTCGTAGTTTTCAAAGCAAACTAATATAGAAACTAAAGGTATTTAATGGAAAGAAAAGTTCTAGAACGATTAAACGCGTCGAAATATTTGAAGTAATAAAAATAGTTATCGAGGACTTACAAGGTTCCAGTATGATGAGTTTTAATGTATTTTATAGTCATTGAAATTTTAGAATTCTGAAAATTTTATGTATGATGAAAATTATTCTGAAACTTGACTAATTCTCCTTCCAAACCAGAGGTAACTTTTCATTGAGGATAATGTCTTGTAAAATTCATAGGAGCCTACTCAGATAAAATATATTTATTTTAATAATTTATTTTCTTGCCGTAGGATTAATCATCGTCAAGTAGGTATTCGACTAAGCCGGAGCCCGGAACTAACAAAAATCTAACTGTCAACCAAAGCTTAGTCATATTAGTTCTGAGGTAAGGTTAACAATCGCTTTCATTACAACTGTTAATTTCTTGTACACATAAACAAATATAATTTAACCTGCAAATTATAATAGTCTTTATTACTTTAGATAATATCGTATATAATAAATTAATAATAATTTATTGTAACTGTATAAAGATATGTATATTATTAACGCCTTGGATGCTGGAGAAGTTAATGTCTTCTTTTAACATACTTGTCTTAGATTGTTCGAAAAAATATTGTTTTGTTTTAATTAAGAGATGACTATAATGTATAATATGTTTGTAAATGATCTTAATGACTATTAAAATATTGCTACAGTAAGAAAAAAATTCAACTCCCCCCCCTCATTCCAACATTTGCGGACGCCATTTTGAAAATTTATATAGCCTATGTCACTACTACAATTTAGACAAATCTAACGACACCTCATATGTCAAAAACCGTCCAGCCGTTTGGGCTGTAGGGCGTGCCAAAGAAATGGACATACATACATACATACATACATACGTACACTCGAAAAACATAACCCTCCTTCTGTCGCAGTCGGGTAAAAAAGATAATTTTTGACAGTTTTAGTTCTATGTGTTAGTATATTTAAAAGGCAGGAGGCAAAGTTGTATGGTTAAGGCATAGATATGAAGGATACAGGAGTGCAGTAAGTATGAAAGTGCATCACTAGGAAATAGGGGTGCACCAAGGGCATGAATGTGACTTGAAATAAATCTGTCTCTGTCAGATTGTCCATCTCCCCAGAGCAAAGAAGCGTGTGTAGTAGTTATGCCATAGGTGCGTCACTATGGTAAAGAGGACGATATCAGAGCGCTGAAGTGAGCCTTGGATTTCTAATGCTCGTATCTCGCGCCTCCTGGTACCTAAGTGTCAAAAACTCAGTTCTAAAATTGTCATGGAACAAATTTTTCAATTTAGTGTGTCCGATTTCGAGAAAGTGTTAAGCCAACTAATGCAGCTCGGCTGGGCAATGTTTGAGATACTTTTCGATGTCTTCTAGTCCAAGATTAATGAGGCATTGAAAGATCTTCAAACAGTGTGTGTTATCAGTTATAACTGTGGGCCTCATAATTAATCTCTGGGCCATTCAGTGGGTTAATACATAATTTGAACAATCAGTGGTCGTTGGGGTCGTATGGTACAGGAATGGCGATTAATGGCCACCTTCGGGGTTCATAATCTCAGCACAATGTCAGTATAATACTAAATGATCATTCAATTTATTTACACATGCATGCAAAATTTCAACGCAATCGGAAACCGAGATGAGGGTTAAATTAAACTTGCAATATAGAGTCACAATAGGTAAAACTAAATAAAAGTTTGTCAAATTCTAATATAAATAAATATTTAATAAAAATAATAATTTTAGTATATATTATAATTATATATATATATATATATATATATATATATATATATATATATATATATATATATATTTAAAGTTTTTTATTTGTTGTTACTTTTACAAGTTTCAATTGTCACATTAGGTTACATGATTTCTTGTATGTAATACTAAAACATAATTTATGTTCTTTTGATTTGTTTTACTTTTTTATATTAACTTTAGTGGTTGGTCACGATTAATGAAAGAACGGAAAAGGTTCAAGGGTTTTCATTTTAAAAGGTTCTTTAATTGAAGAGACGGAGCTAAACTTGATGGGGCTTACGACGGATTACTTTTTTAAAGAAGTCGTCAATATTAGGATTAAATTTAAGAATGAAAAATAATTCTTCAAAGCATGACTAAGCTTCTTATGTTTTAAGAAAGGGATTTTACCTTTATTGTTGTATTTTGAGTGTCAATTAATTTTATTTTATGAATGAAAAAATTCGCTGAAAAAAAAAACTTTTTTTAGATTACTTTATTATGAGTGTGAGTTCACTATATGTAATGTATATAAATATTATCATGACATTTATTTACGATTAACATTGGTAACGAAACACAATGAATTACAAAGATTTATTTATAACAAAGTAAGCTATCTATTTTATACTAATACTATTCTCATACAATTATATACTGACATGAAAAAAAAAGAATCAATTATTTATTTTTAATCAATAAATTGTGAAACTAAGTAGCCGATTTTAGGAAAACTTTGACAAAGGTAGGTACGTTATTTAGAACAAAAGATATAAAAAATAAACTATGACTTATGGTAACGGAGAAGTAGCCATAAAAGACAACGTGGGTAAAACCAGATATGTAATGTACGATTTTAAAATAGTATCTCAAAAAACCATCTAAAAAGTATAATAGTATCTTAAACAAGCTCTTTAGCATAAATTATGGCCAAACATTTGCCATATTTGGGATACATTCTTGCCAAATCAGCATATTTTTAATTCATTTTTATGAATTCTATATTTTATGCCACGTTTATAGAATATTATTAATTTTCCTCGTAGATTAGTACCTATTCTGAATATCAATAATTATCCGTAGGCAGACACGGTTTATCCTTTGAAAATACATAAGGATATGTAAATTGTCCTTTAACGGTATTCGGATTAATTAAAATAAGCCGTTACGTAGTCTAGGACTGGTCATAAATACACCACATCCGTGGTGCAGAAGAGGAATGAGTCAGTCATGGGAGGGCGAGTCACGAGTCACGATCCGCCCTCCATTGTGAACTAGAAAGTTTTGATATCAAATGTACGCTGTCTCGATACCTACACACAGTTTATTATATATTTTTATATTATACTAGCTGCAACAGTGACATTGCCCGCGTGAATTATTATTTTTGAAATACAAGTAAGCTATTTATAACCGACTTCAAAAAAAGGAGGAGGTTCTCAATTCGTCTGTTTTTTTTTGTATGTTTGTTACGCGATTACTCCGTTAGTTATGAATCGATTTTGATGATTATTTTTTTAATCGGTAGGTGATACTTCAGAGGTGGTCCCATAGAAATTTTATCGAAATCTATGTTGTTTTTTGTATGTTTGTTACGCGATTACTCCGTCAATTATGAATCGATTTTGATGACACTCTTTTTAATCGGCTCCGACTCCAAAAATAACTGGTCATAAATTGTGAATATGTATATAACTTATATAAGTATCGATAATTTCGTTGATCGTCCTTTAATGCTCTTTGTTTTAAAGTAATTAAAATATTATTTTCTACTTTTTAGTTTAAGTTTGTACATGTAGGCATAATCTTGAAGTCGGTTTATGATTTTTCCTAAAAATTAATTTTATGCTTATTATTATTACAACAGCTGTCCGAACTTTGAAATATAAAATTTTCGTAAAACTTGGTCCAGCGTTTTGATGTTTATCCGGAGGAAACAGAAAGAAAATTGGATATAATTTTCATATATTACATTTTATTATAAGTACGTATTTTATAATTATTCTTATGAATACATTTATTTATGTGTAAATATGTACATTATAAATTAGTTTTATTTTTTTCGTAGTTACCTACTTAACGTAAAAAATATTTTTCTTCTTACGTAGAAACTATTAAGCTATAAACAAAGATATAAGGTAAAACATAAAACATAACCATCTTTTAAAGGCAGAAGTTGAAAGTGAAAACGTGATTTTGTATAATAAATTTATGTATGATCGGTAAACTTTATTTTTTTACGTTGAATAACTACGACTTAAATAAAATGAGTGTCGAAATATAACAAAAGAAAGATGGAATGGCAAGATATCGTTAATATAGTTGCGTTACAGCGGACCAAGCTTGAGGAAAATAGCATGTTACTGAATCAGAATTTAGCCTACATTTAAACTAAATAATTGAGCAATGAATCACGATTTATAAGGGAAATCAAGACAAAATGTATACCAAAAAATAACTTAATTTTAAATAATAAGAAATTTGATATTGAGTATATTTAATTATGCTTAGTTACAATTTTTCCTATGCACTTGGTCTATATATGTATATAATAATATATGTATCTGTGTTGTGTGTTAGAGACCACAAGGACAATATGTAATTTCATTTTAGCAACTTCGTATAAAAATATTTATTGTTATTTAATTTGACATATTTTTACTATAAGAAAAGGCCGGTAACGCACCTGCTAATCCCCGTGTAGCGGGTGTCGATGGATGTCGCTTTGACTTACCACCAGGCGAACCGACTGTCCGTTTGCCCCCTCTTGCATAAAAAAAAAAATCGCAATATACACTAATGTTTTTATAAATGCAAATTTAATAAGTGTTAATTGTCGTTCTTTTGCATTTTAAAGTTAAATTACTAATAAAATTATGAAAATATATGAAGGTTATTTAAGTACTTGGAAAAAAAATCCTGAACATTTTAATATTACATTTGTAAGTTACTTCTATTATTTTATAAACTTATTTTTTATGATATCATAACATAGTATTAAAGATACCGGTAGTTTTATGATACTTTTTTACAACTTTTTCGCCTATGGTGTTGGCATTATTAAAGTCATCTTATTGAGTATATGCCACTGGATTATTATGAATATGGTTGTGTGTAATTAAGCCATTATAAAACCATCAAATAGTGAATTGTTATAAAACTTCATCACTTAACTATTTTTTCACTGACTCGATTCGGGTGCGCTTCTCACTTTAATCACTTCTCTACCGCGTTTTAACAAGTCTTTAAATTAAGAAGTTAATCAAAGTTAAGTAAATTACTTATAGTAAAATTAATCTAACTCAATCCAAGTTTTTTGTTTATTAATCAGGGACGGTTCACAATATTTATTCACGATTTGCAATGTATGGATTGTAAGCTATGATACCATGTCACCGTACTAAAGACGAATTTATAAAATTACGATGCCGTTGTAGAATACAGTTTGATAGTGAAGTCATGATAGTGAAGAATCTGTTTTTACTCGACTAGTCCAGACGGAGAAGTTATATTTTGCAGTCGTATTAATATGGTCAGTATTTTTATTTACGTCTATGGTTAACATTAATAAAAATATTGACTCTGACAACCGTTCTGGTGTAGTGGTGCGAATAGTCCTCAACGCCGGCTGTCGCGAATTCGTTTTCCACTCGGGGCAGATATTTGTATTTGCACAAATACTTGTTTCTAGTCTGGGTTCTTGTGTGTCTCCCCCACCATAGATCGGAGAGCACGTAAAGCCGTCGGTCCCGGTTGCTATTATAGACATCAGATAGCGATTTGTTACTCAAAGGCTTTTAAGCCGGGTGAATACGTTATGAGTTTAGTTTGTTAAAAAAAAGTATATATATCGTATCTTTGGTAGAACATGAGCACGATGGTAAAAAATTACAAAAATAAGTTAATTACTTGTCTTATAATAATATAATATATAGTTTATGTCATAAAAAGAAGAACTATTTTAGTGAAATAATAAATTGAATGCAAAGAATATTTTAAAATGGCTCTCCTGTAAAATTGGAAACGGCAATTGTGCCCTTGCTCTACCGAAGGTGCGATATATAGGTTTTGCGTATATTAGTCCGAAAATTCGTCATAATAAAAAGGTAGATAATGACTGTATGAGGTAGACTATGACGTCAGTATTTTTTTAGTTCTCGTACTATAAGTGTCGACGTTATGAATAATCTTATTTGTTTATACTTAAAAAAAGAAATGAAAAAAATTATTATATTAAATTAATGAACGAAAATGTTTAATTATAAATTCGTTTCAGGTCTTCGGACTACTTTTAGTTTTTATTTAAAGTTATATTTTTAAATAAAAATATTCAAAACTCATAATTTAAGGTCTGTTTCACTTACATCTAAATGTTAGCTGAAATTCATTGGGAAACAACAATTAAACGGTCCACTGCTGGACAAAATCTCTTCTCCATTTGGTATAATGATTCAAGGATTCAAGGAGTTCAATCCTTGTTAGAGACCACAAGGACAAACATTCAGGGCAGAAACATTTATTTGGATAACTACAAATATGCGATCTTTAATGCAACCTCTTAATAAAAAATAACTAACTCATCTGGCTCAGTGACCTGAAGTGAGTCTTGGCCTCCGAAACAAGATTCCTCCACTTCGCACGATCTTGCGCGATTTCCCGCCAATTATTGGCTTTGATCTCACGCAAGTCTGCTTCAGCCATGTCCCTCCAGCGGTATCTGGGGCGCCCCACCGGTCTACGTCCAGTTGGTCGACCCAGATAAGCTCTCTTGTCTGCTCGATCCTCCCCCATGCGTTCGACATGTCCGAGCCACCGCAATCGTTGGATTTTGGTTACTCCAATGATGTTTGGCTCAGACACCAGGTCTGCAATTGCAGCATTGGCTTTCATTTGCCAGCTGCCGTCTTGCCTATTAGTAGGTCCCTCAATATATTAATAAAATAAATAAATAATAATAATAATAAAAAATAAAAAAAACTACTATTAGCATTAACACGACTTAGAATATTGTAACATATTGTTTAATACGTCTTAATATTGTAATGTATTTTCTGTCTTTTCTGTTTTCTGTATCAAGAAATAAATATTCTATGATTTTAACAATTAAATGTTTTTATTTAAAAAAATACTTTTAATATATTATAACACAAGATTAATAAAATAGATGGACAGTTATGTACAAATCTTTTAAGACAAGTTTTTTTTTTTTAAATCGTATTTCAAAATTCGAAATGTTAATTTAATGATAAGAAATGCAAAGAAATTCCATCCCGAAAAAATCATATTTTAACGTCTCTCAGCTCCCACGGTCAGAAAACCCATTCTGATGATCCAAAACAGTCATGATAATTTTTAGAATAGGGGCCAGGTGTAAATCAATCATCCGATATCTTTATAACGTTTCTAGCTTGTCTCATCATTTAGAATGATGACCGCAAAAAAATCTTTGACCGCTTATTACTGATGTTGAGAATACGATTTCTTGTACCGCACATGAAGAAAATACAGTTACATTCATCTTATAACGCCTACACGCGATTATAGTCCGAGTCGTATTGTCAATTAAGGCGATATTGAAGTGAATTGGACGAGATAATATCTACAAAATACGATATACCAAAAAGGCTATTGCCACTTTTGAACGTAACGTCGTAACCGTTTTTGCGGCTGTGTGAATTGATTGCGTTATTTAATTCCCTAAAATTAAGGTTTTTCTCCAATTCCAATTATTATTACAATTGGAGCTTGATGGCGGTGAGTGACTATTAATAATAACAATGTCGTACTATGATCGATTTGAAAGTGATTTTTCGTTTCGTTTCCGTTAGTACGTAATTTGGAAAATTTCCTTCCGATTGTTATTTAAATTGAATTTTTTCTGTTTATTTTTATTTTAGAACCCAACAAATTACCTATTTTATAATATATTGATATGGGGTTTTTGAAGGATAGGTATGAATCTGGTCAATGCTTACATAAACGGGTAGATAGTATCTAGATAAATTTTGAATGTGGTTTCAATATCAATTGTATCATAAAAATCAGTTGGATTGTATCTTATAATCATTAACCTTTATAAATGTCTGGTAATAAAATACGTCTTGATATAGAATAATTGTAAACATACATAGATTTAACTTCAATGTAATATTAAGTATAAAGTAAAATAAAGAGAGTATTACGAGATTCATAACATTTAATATATTATTATTTATGCTTATATAAACTTCTTATACCTGTAAACTTCATACCTTGCCGCTATGTTTCTAGTATTTAGTTAGGCTATCCTTTATAAGCAAAATAATTCAGAGAATTTAAGAACAAAACTGTAAAAGAGCAACAAAAAGAAAAGTAATATATTAAATTAATTTAATCGATGTTTATATTGTAATAAACTAGACCATGCGGAGTAGCGCTAAATTTTGTTATTACTAAATTGTGCAATTATTATTATTACTAAATAGTGCGATTAGCGCATAAAGGCCAATTATTCTTTATAGTATTGTTAAAGATAAAAAGCGTAGATCTTATAATAGGCATATATTTACAACGTAAGCTACCAATGTAATTTAGTAAAGTTTATAGATGGCAATTTTTTCAATGGAAATAATTTTTAAAATTGCATGCATTAAAATGCATTTTAAAATGTAATTTTCATATAATATAAATAAAAAAAATTATAATTTGATTAATTTATATAAAATGTAATTTTTGTTGGTTTTTATAATTTGTTTTTGTATATAGGTATTTTTTAAGAACATTATTGAACATTTGAAGTATTTAAATTAACGACAGACGCTTTCGTTAAAAAAGTAAACTTTGACATATTATTTCTTAACTATATAATTTCGTAAAATATTTTTTTGCTTTACCCCGATACACATAAAACGTAATTTAAAAAATTAAAACTAATGTGAATTCGGCTAGTGCAACTGTGTGATTATCAGCTTGTTTTGTATTTTTAATATAATTTTTTTAACCAGTTACATCATTGACGACTCAGATACGAGTATGAATAATGAATTGACAGAAGAGGAAATACACAGACGGCGGCGTTGAGACACATAAAAGGTCGTGCGACTTCGGCTAGACAAGCAAGGCCGACAGGCTAACCTTTCCCAGGTTTCCTTCATAATACTAATTTGACATTTTACACAAGACGTCTAAGACCTATGATAGTTTATGGTTTATAATTTATGTATTTTATAATAATATGCTATAAATTGAGTGAAGATGATTAATTAATTAAAAATACAGGACTACCTAGTAGTAGATATCAAGTGGCTTATATTACGTAAGTGTTCAAAAACCAACAAATCCAATGATTTTATTTCTCTCAAAATGTATAATTTAATTTATTTAAAACACTCAAAACAAACAATAGCTCTCTACTTTATTACATTTAATGAAATAAAATTGTCTTATTGTTAGTGTGAATTTTATTTTAAAAACTATTTAGAGACTAAATATAGTTACAGAATTTCGACCACCGTTAAAAATATCATAGTGATTATCATAAGCACTTGATTGAACCCGGCGTCCGAGTTCATCTGAAACCAGTGGTGGCACTCTATATACATGTGTAATTAAACCAAAACGATCAAACGGCTTTTAAAATTTGAATACCTACTACCAACAGTCAAAAGGCTGCAGTGGACTTAAGCCTTCATATAATTTTACTTATTAGTCGTTTGATAACCGGTTATTTCAGTATCACGAGGCTGTCTGAACCGAGAGGACGTATAGAAATTTTATTAATATAATGCCTAATGAGCGTTTTCGGAACGTTCGCGAAATTGAGTTGAACCCTAAACCGGTCTGCGCGCCGTCGCCATTGCGAAATTTCGGCCATGTTTGTATCGCAAAAAGGCGGTATAAGGAAAATTAACCTAGACCCAACCGTCACCTGCGAGGTATCCAATTGAAATTCAAATATCGTATCGGTTGGTTTAGTTTGTCTGTGGTCAGCGTGGATTTTGAGATGGTCATATAGTGATGTAGCGCAGGCGGCGTGGGGGTGGGGGTAGGTGGAGGGGAGTGGCGGGGTACGGGGCGTGAGGCGGGCAGTCACCGGCCACCGCCGCCCGCGCACTGCCGCGCTCGCTGTCTACGCACCGCACGGCTCTGACTCGCCGGCGTCTGCGCACCACTGCCGTAACCAAGGCGCCACATACAATCTCAATAATCCTGTGCATTTCTCGTTTTAATTTCGGCGAACTTGTCGGGATTTTGGTTACGGCAGGAGGGGTCCATTTAACAACGTGCAGTTCGAGTGTCCGGTACTTCGCCATGTTAATAAATCGTGCGGCATCTTAAGTTTGTACGAGATCAAATCGCCGGATGCGTCAGTTTCTGCGCAGGTGAGTTTTCACAATTTACCTTAACCGCAATGGTAGTAATGATCGTTTACATATACCATTAAATTTTTACATGTTAGTAATGAACTTAAACATCTTAAATGTATGTTAAACTGTTTTGAAAATTATATAGAAAGAATTGAAAAAAAAGGTCACGTTTTTGCAAAATTTTGTAAGTAATTTTGTCTTTATTCGGTACATCAGGTTTTCATTATATCCGGGTCGCGTCTTGCCCACGCAGACCTTGACCGCCGCGAACTCGTCTCACGGTACGCCAAAATCTTACATGACGCATGCTCGGAAAAATCCTTTTGAATGTGTCGTTTCGTTTCATAATAGCTCTTTGTTCTGAAATTGAACGTCAGTTCAGACGTTCAGTCTTTCAGAATTAGTTGAGACTGAATAATTTATACCGATCGAACGCACTGTATCGCCTAGTAGTGAATTGCGGCTAGTTCCTGATGATGATACCTGATCTATCTTCCTTTGGTAACGGTTAATATTTTTAAATTTACGGAGATTAATCGATGTATTG
Organism: Euphydryas editha; assembly: GCA_036937285.1. NCBI lineage: Eukaryota > Metazoa > Arthropoda > Insecta > Lepidoptera > Nymphalidae > Euphydryas > Euphydryas editha. The sequence continues at coordinate 2,924,200 of JAUPFZ010000003.1, forward strand.
ATTGTGGTGATCAGTCATAGCGAGCTAGGAGACGCACTTGGATTGACGCATATATGTAAAGGTTTACTGAAATAGCGTTTGGTATGTTAGGTATGTTTTATTTCTGAAAATATTTATCATATTGAGGGTCTGTTTCACCGTTTGCTAATAAAGGTATCTGACGTATAATGATATAGTTTACAGATACAGTTTATGGTATAATTTTCTTTTTCACCATCAAGCTACACTTTATCTGTCAGATATTATTATTCGCAACCTATGAATGCAAACTTGTAATTCGTTTTAGTTGAGATAAGAGTTGAGGCCTGTTTAACCTCCTGGCAATAAAACCTATCAGTAGCTTCAGTGCGAGATATACTTTATCAGTGACCGGTGAAATAGATCCTCAATCTATAATGAACAAATATATAGATATCTTTCAAATCCTGTAAATAATAAGTTTTTTTGATGTTTCAGTAAAATACACAATTTTGTGATCAATAATAAAATTCTTTTCCTTCTTTTAGTCCTTATTTATTTAATTATACACCGTATAAATGATTGAGATATTTCCAAGATATAACTCAAATCGGGTGTATATAAAATATCTGTGTATAGAATATTTCAACCTACGTGAACAGTTAGTAGCGTCAGACATTAGAAAGTTAGAAGTTGCCCGGACAACTTAATGAATAAGTTGTGAAATTCCAGTCGTTAAGTGTCATTAGCCGATTTTCTTGACATTTTGTAATCTTGCATAAAATGAGAAAATGTTCTTATGATTAATGCTTTGTATTGTAAAATTACATATCGGAGATTTTACAAGTCTATATCGAACGTGACATAGACGTCGATCTTTTTATACACGTATTTTTTCAAACTTATTTGATTATTTCTTACTCATACAAAAATTTATATTACTAAGTCTGGTCTCGGTCGCTCTTAATATTCTAGAAATTTTATATAGTTAACTTTATTATCTTGTTTTATATTCATAAAATAATATAATTAGTATTAAAATTATTAATAATACTACTGGTCATTTCATTAACATAATTTTGTACGTTCATATTCACATCAATTAGTGGATGAGTTGATGCGTTGAGCGAGAAAATAAACCAGTACGTTCCTAATTATTCCGGAGTTTGAGTGAGTGTGCGTTGATGTCTTTTATAGAGAAGGGGGTTGGGCGTAATTATTTGAAGACGACTACGCATATTCGTGACTAAATAATTACCATCATTACGATTTTTATTTTAAGTACAAATAATAAAAGTAGATTTGTATGTTCATTTTCGTTATTTAAGCGGCATTAAAATTTTTATGCCTTTTATTTTTAAGAATAGTTATTCATAGAATGTTTTTACTTTTAACTTTAAATATGTTTATCTAATCTTTGAACACTACATAAGGAAAATAACGTTCATTGAACGACTCATAACCACTTAGGACATTTGATAAAGTAATAATAATAATAATAATAGTTTGAAAAAGTTTTGCAAGATATTAATTAAACGCTAGGTAAGGCTGGCTATTAAGAGACGCTTTTTATATGCCTTATAGATAGACTATTTGTATAAAACTTTTATAGTAATAATTATATTATCTTATATATATTCACTATAACTCATCTATAAAAATTGTATTGTTCTATAATTTAGAGTTTATAATACGATGTACTGTTTCTTACAGATTTTTTAAAATAAACTGTTAAAGTTTGTTTTATGTAATATATAAAGATCAAGATAATATCTTGATCAGTTTAAAAGGATAATAACTGGCGATTGCAATAAGGTGAAATAAGCGAGGTAGTGTCGTAAGAATAATGTTAGCAGCCGTATATCCACTTACAAACACCTTTGAATCGGGAGCATGGATTTGTAAGAAATTTTCGATTCATTTGGATGGTTTTACTAAATTTGAATTTTAGAATATCTTTTAAGTAATAATTTATAATAATTTTAAGAAAAAAATATGCGTTTCTAATAGTCCGGTAGAAAAAAAGTATATTTTTAACTAAAAATTATATGTAAATATATGCAATACGAAAATTTTTACTAAAAAATTAATTTTATAAAGTAATATTCTTTATAAATATAGGTATCTAAAATGAAAAAGAATAACGTATCGTTATTCTCGTAAATAGATGTAAGTCAATAAGTAGTCAGCCAAGACGATAGCCAAGTCCCCAATGAAACTTGGCTAGGACCTCGCATTCCATTCCCAGGACTAGTAATTCCAGTTTGTCTAAAAATAGCCCGTGTAAAAACCATCGGTATGTCATTGGTATTTTCTCTTTGTCGTTTTCTTTTTACTTTATCGAAGGAAATAGAATTCATTGCGGTTATTTTTACATCCAACGGTTTTTTAAGCTTTGACAGCGATTACTATTGTCATAGTTTTTAGTTTTTGAATATTTAGGTATATAGAATAAAACGTATGTATTTATTAATAACTCTTATCACGAGTATTATGTATTTCATTCATTACCAAAACTTAGAAATTGAGTTAAGTTATTAAATTTTATCTGTAGTAATACTTAATAGATCGTTCCTTTATTATTTCTTATATCTTAATACTTAATAGTTCTCGAATGGATGCGTCTTATTATTATAAATAATTGAAAAGCATTTTATTAGAAGTAGTTTACTTGCCATTCGCGATTTATGTGTTGGTACAAAACATGACTGACCAATTTTATTGAAATTCAGGAAGTTACTTGATGAAAATCCAGACAATAGTTTCAAAATTAGTAGTTTTCTCTCTATGTGTACTCTACTTCAAAATTAAGTAGTTTTCTCTTTATTTATGTAAAACTTTTTGATAGTTATTGTATATTAATATAAAATATGGCCGACAGTTTAAAGTCTGTGAAATTAAATTTTTCTTGAGATTGTTTGTTGAGTATAACAGTTTTTACACAAATTAGCCATTCGAAAGCCTTTGTTTCCGATGCTATCAGAGCTTTCATAGGCCAATTTAACGCAGATAGCGATCGAACAATAAAGTTTTTCAATTATCTAAAATGAGAGCGACTTATACATTTTTCAAGACGTACATAATCATTTCGTAAGGCATCCCGTTACGCATTGTTCCTATAATTCCGAGTTCGAGTGTTAACATTCGTATATTTACATACTCACTGACCGTAAATGTGTGGGTGTTCGTGTGAATTCACAGCCCGAAGAATGTAGCTGGAAAAATCTAACGATTCATAAGGTGGCTATAATTTTTGGAAGGATATTTTTTTCGTTTATTCTAAAGAAATATTACATTCAGTCTTTTTGGCAGTTATTGAAATGCTTATATGACACGCCTGTAACAGTGGCATATTTATATGTATATGTTAAAATGATAATTACTATAAATACACAAGTTCCTTTGTTTGTTTGATTGATTGATTTATGATTCAGATGCTGATGTAAATGTATTTAAATCTTTGAGGGTTAATGGTAAAACCCCCAAGATATGGTGACGCTGTTGCCATCACCATCCTGGTCGGTATACAGTTGTTCGAACAACTGCGGCAATAGTCGCCTCTTACGACACCTCGGCAAGAAATAGGACGGGACTTTTCTTCTCTGCCGGTCAAATAAGTAGAATTCCCAAAACGTCGAAAACATTCATTGTCATATTAAAATGCTTTAAAAAATGTTGTTAGGCAATGCATAATAATTTAAAATAGTATAAATAGGATATGAAAAATCCAATCCAAAAAGTGAGTAAAGTAACTATTTCAATAAGATATACCATGGTTAACATTTCAAAACGTATGTTAGTATGTAATATATTTTTGCAAAGTGAATTAAATATAATAGTAGAAAAGTGTGACTTTGAATGTATATAATTTAACTTATTTGAATCATGATATGAATGTTGTTAACGTGTCCATTATGTGTGTTGTAAGTGTTTATAACATCAAATATTTTCTGTCGAATTTTCGTGGTTTTATTAGCGCTATTTCGTTTGTTCCAAGAGTTAGTCACTTGTTATCCCATTTACATAGTCAGTGACCGTGAATTTCTCGTGTGAAAGAGAACGGGCGGAACGAAGCGTGCAACGTTTGGTTGTGTGTGTGTGTCGAAAATTAAAGAAATGCTTCGGTAATCGTGATATACCATAGAACATTATATTTAAATTTATTACATTTTTTGTCTATTAATAGAAATGATAGTGAACTTGTGTAGGAGAATTATTTGGCTTAGAGAATTATTTACGTCTCTTTTTTTTACTAAAAACAACATTTTTAATTTAAATATAAATCTAGAATAAAAAGCGGAGAAGATAAATTTTACACCATGTAATACTAAGCATATAGCGAATAACGTAGTATAAACAGTGTTATTCAAAGAATAATCAGTGTTATTAGGTTCGTTTTTGAAATTGGAAGGTCAAAAATAGAATTACACAGTATTAATGCTATATTAATTAACTAAAGTGCTGATAATATTTAACAATTAATTAAGGTGTGTCTTTGAGGCTATTTAACAATTTTTAGTTAATATATTCTTAAGATTAACTAAAGAGATTTTAGAAAATTGTTCACCATCATTTTTAAAGTATTTTATAATGATTCGAATCCATGGCCACCCTATCTCGAACCTCACATAAAGTGCATTAGAAGTATCATCACGATGGCGGGACGACGCCCGTCTGAATAATATAGTCATATCTATGTTGGAATCAAGACTGGTTCGCACGGTCATCTTGCCTCTGTTATAACTCTTATGGCCGAGGTAATAACGCCTATTTGAGTAGTTACCAGTTACTATGTTACTTTAATATACAGTTTATTATGTTTCTTATTGTTAAAGCGATAAAGCCTAGAACAATTTACTGAGTAATCTTATAGTCGTGTCTAGTAAATTGTTTATTTTTCGACGGCAAAGAAGGATATTTTCAGTAAACGGTATATATCTTTGTAGTTCATTAACGGTTCACTACAAGTTTTTTTTTCAATATATTTAATAATAGTAGTAACTTGGTTTTAAACGTATATTTTAATTACTCAATTTTACGACATAAAAATAATTAAAATTACGTTAAATTATATATCCCATTAAACAACTAATAAAATAACATTGAAAAGGGTACTCAATGCGTGAAAACCACTAAAATTAAAGTTATTTCAAGAGCCCTTAAAACTACCTGCCCATATATTTTATGGGTTTTCTTCAGATCACCTTCATTAAAAAAATATATTGTCTGAAGCGTAATGCTAAGCCATGGTTTAATTGTCTGCCGTACAAAAGGGATAAGAATGGTCAGTGTATTCGAGGTTTGACTGCAGCCATAAAGATCTTGAACTAACAAAGCTAACAATGGCAGGTATGAAAAGTTGAAGTGGAATAATAATATTATAGCCTCTTTCGCATTTTATGTTTGTGCGAAGTTGTTTAGTTACGGGCAGGTGTCTTCTTTTCTTCAATTTTTTTTAAAGTTGTCGTTCAAACAATGACGATATTAGTTAAAAAGACTGACGATATTTTATTTACTATTCTTGATTTTATATATTAACTTTATTCTTGAAAAAATATTATAATATGAAAAATGTTATTTAGATAGAAAGAAAAATATAGTAGATATAATAATATAGATAAAATAATATAAATAAAATAATATAGATATAATAATATAGATAAAACAGAATAATACACTTTATTGTACATCACTTTAGAGTTTAGGTTATACACACATAACTTAATTATACAAAGTATTTTTAATGTACAAAGACGGTCTTATCGGTAAGTAGCGATTTTTCCAGACTACATACGGTAGACAGACTACAGACTACATACATATGTAAGGAAAAGTTGTTATTTAGTTACCTATATTGCTGTTTTAAATTATGTTTAGTTTAGTTAAAAATTAAGTAATCGCGTTTGATAAGTTTTTTATATAAAGGAATAATGAAAAAAATAAATATAAAAATCTTATATTTTTATTTCAATATAAAATGTTAATTTTTTTTTAGTGAAGCGTTAATATTTTACAATATTAACATTCTTAAAAATTTTGGTTATTGGCTTATGAATAATTTATCGCCGATAAACCATGGCTATATTAGTAACGTCTTCACTGATTCCATAATTAATGCCATTAAGCTTTTAAATAATACATTCGTCCACGTGAGTGATCGTAGCACAATGTCTTAATATTTGTTACACAAGTTTTATATTAATTTTAAAAATCTACGTACATTATTTAATATAATTCCCATTGTTTGTAAGTAACCTTAGGCCGCAGTTCAAAGTGCTTAATGATTCGTGAAACGCTAAACAAGGATTTATATTATGTAAACATTCAGTATTTAAGATAGTGTCTAAAATTTGAGTTGAGTTTTGAGAACGTGAACATTTTAATGTACAAAGTAATTGGCATTTGCGTAAAACTGCTTACGTAATTTTTTTTATAATTGACTGTTCATACAGACGTCATAAAAATTATTCGCTTCTATGGCTAACCAATATGTGGACCTTTTAAAAATATGCTTATTGATTTTCTTCCGAAATAAAAAAAAATACCAATTGCTTTTAATGGTGATTTGTTTTCTATTTACATTTCCAATTTATCTTCTTTCTTAAAGAAAAATTAATGCATGCAAGTGAGTAATGTTAACCAGGTCTAATTCCAGTATTTTCAAGAATAAAATAATTGTATTTATACTTATATTTCACATTACCTGCCCTTAAAAGTAAAATTAATCCATGTATTTTAAAAATCAAAGTCGGTCACTTCGTTCCACATTTGTAGCGATCAATTTAAGTAACCGGATAGCAGGTAGTTTAGTCAGGTAGACACCTGTTCTGCCTTCAAATGTATCCATTAAAAAAATCCCATGACCCATCCCATTCCCCTTCTTTAGTCGCTAGACAGTAACGTCGGGAGGGGAATTGGATGTCTTATTATCTGGTATTTCTTGTCGGTTACATGTGCGTGTGTGTGTCGGTTTCCTTTTTGTGTGCAATTGATAAAAGCTCTTTGTGCATCTGTCCGGTCGGAAAAAATCTCTTTTATATTTTGTGTTATGGAAAATTTACTTCCAAGTACCTACAAATTCGGTTATGTAGGATGTTACATCTTTTGTATCTCGTGGGACAGATTTCAACACTAAGCATCACTCAATAGGTAATATATATATATATATATATATATATATATATATATATATATATATATATATATATATATATATATATATATTATATTTATTTTATGAAAAGTTTGAAATCTTTAAATACAATTTGAAAAATGACAAATATTGAAATGTATTTATTTGAAGTTTCTAATTTAAACTGCAAATAAATTTAACGAAAACCTGCGTCACGATATATAATTTTCGAGACAAAACGTACACAAACATAATACAATAAAAACTGTGGAATTTTTTTGTTTAAAAAAAAGCAATTTATTAATCAATTTATTAGGCAATTTATTATTAGCAATTTATTTAAAAAAAAATGTTTATTTAATAAGAATAAAATGTATTCGATTGATACTTGTATCAATTCATCTGTTGTTTCCGTTCACACTACGCTTGGGCATATTCCGGTCACACATCGGAATTTAAAAAGTAAAAATAGACATACTCGTATTTATACCCTGTCTCGACTTAGACTTTATTATTGTAAAAGCAATGGTATTATCCCGTTCAGCTTTGTCGGTAGGATTGTTTATTTTAATTAGTCTTATTTGGATGTACATAATGTATTTTTCTTTTAGGTTCTGTTTCGTATATGGAACAGAGGTATTATTCCATACGTATCTATATATTACTTTATACATCTATATCCTCTTATAAAAATTAAATAAAAAAATTCTTACAGTCATTTGTTTATAGATAAAGTAACGGTAATAAATATGTTCCTAAATTAAAAAAAAAAGAAGAGTATCTCTTCGTATAACCAGTATGTAATGTATATTTTATGAATCAAGTTACAACTTTATTTTTAATAAAAAGAAGTACAACAAGGAAAAAACTTTGTAGTCATTATGCAGGTAATTATGACGTTTTAATCTATGTGGTAAGGGCAATGGCGCTTGTAATTATCGTCGAAGTGCATATGAATGAGTCGAATAATAATATAAGATCAATGAATACGTTTGTTGGTTAATTTATCAGTCCTTATTATTTAATAAGAAAAAATTAAATATTAAAAAAAAAGACAAACTTAATAGCGTGTTCTTTTTATAAAGTTTATTAGCCTTTTAATTTTGTATTTTTTTAATGCAAAAAAAATAAATATATAATCTGTGTATCATTATAAAAAAATGCAATACCGGGAATCCTTATTTCTGGAAAACGAATGCGTTTTCGAAATTTGAATACCCGACGTGCTGTGTTTTACAAAAAGCGCATAATTTAGCCAACTGCCGTTTATAGAATTTAAAGTATTTTAAACATAAATTAAAAAACAATATTGTCAATCTAAACAGCATATTTGTATGAATACGACAGTATCTTTGGTTTCTTGTCCGACTTGAATTTATTATTTTTGTGTTATATGACTAAGTTATACACATATTCATAGAAGTAAAATAATAATGCGGATAAAACTGGGTGGGATGTCTATATTAAATAATAACGAGTGTAATGCGATTCTTCGTAAAATTGCGAGGAAAAATTCGTTATCTTCGGGACGACGATGAAGGGATTTTCTTTTTTGATTTGAGATAAAAGCAATACAAGTTTCATTCACTTAGTTTACTTATTTCATCTTTTTTATTTTAGAATTTTATACTTGAGTTGAAGTTATTGTTGTTTAGATTCTAATAGTTGTCATTGTTTAGTTTTATTTTGAGTTCTTTAGTTGAGTTAGTGTTTCTTTTAACTTTGTATGAGATTTATTATGTGTTTTTAAAGTTATATTTGTTAAAGATAATTTATTGAACAGATTTTTTTTTGCTATAGATTCTAATACTGACCAAGACATATCCCGTGGTGTCTTTAATTTTTTTTTGTATATATTGTGTTCTTTTAGTTTATGTGTTTACCTGCCTGCATATTTTGGTTATATAATAAAATTTATAATTTACTTTCCGTTTATTAACTTTTAACTAGGCACAATGTATATATGTATATTTTATAATTTTAACGTCGGGTTGGCGCAGTGGTCACAGCAACTTGCGCTAGCGTTCGCAACGCGCTTATGATAAATTTTCGTATAAATCATACGTATTTGTGTTTGTATGTTGTGTGTTTTTGAACAGGATTCTCGTCTTCGCCATAATACCAGTTTAATCCAATTTTTAATTTCGATCACATGCTCCGGATCCCTGGCGATGCGGCGTCGGCCTGTGATCCTCAAAAGGCAGTGGACTGGTTCTAGATTGAATAAGCTATTACCGGAGTTTCAACATCAATTACACTGTCTCTAAATGGTCATGTCTGCTCCGATAGAATTAAATTTATATGGCGGCTACGCTACGCGAATTGGCCAATTATTGAAGTTACACCACGCCTGAAATTACTGGGCGTTTCCAACGTTATTCCATATTATATTGAATCGTGTATTAAAAGTGTAATTTGAACATTTAAAACTTTTTAAAAGGCTGACTCTCGTTGTCAGTGATACAGATTAGCTGTAGCCTGCGACTACAACTAGTCTTTAATATTATGAATATTATTGAATATTTACGAGAAAAATATTTTTTTTGTTGTTAAATGTTATGTAAAATATGTTTCATAGGATAAAGTTTTTAAATTCAAAAAGTATTTTTAGGCTAGTAATATAAATACTTTTGTCAATTTTTAGTTCTATCAAAAGAATAAAAAATAATAATAATCTGTAACGACTACTTGAGCAATAAATTTTAATTGAATTAAATCAAAGCAAATTTTAAACTTTAACAAACATCAAAGTTGACATCAAAGTTCAAATAATTAAATCTTGAATGAAAGTTGTCTATTATGTAGTACAATACTAATTTGTCTCATCTTAGAACCTTTGAAATTAAGTGACATCAAAATATCTTTGCATTTAACCGACAATTAGGCACATGATAAGAACGGATGAACTTAATACCAATATCCTCAGCGATGTTATAGTAATGTTACGAAATTCATAATCCTTACTCAAAATTACGTTATGATTGAGAAGATAACCCTTATTCATTACCAACCCTACTGATTAATTATATGTAAATAAATAAACGCCCCACACTCAAAGGGCCTAAGTAAGGGTCTAAAGTAGGTTGAATCCCTGCGTCAGGGATCCAGAAACACGCAACACTAATACACATGCACACACACAGACCACAATTGATTATAAAATTGAGTAGAAATAAAATAGATTACTTTTTAGACTAACCTCTAAATGGATGAAATAGTGATAAATGATAGTGATAGAAGAATAAGATATAAGATTCACTAAGTTGTGTCGGTTGAAGTAAGATGAGAAGAAGTTAGTTTACTATAATAAACTAACTTCTTTAAACTTTTTTTAACTTTAAATATTGCCGTTGAAATTCTTGGTAACTGGTCCATAAATTCTTATGAGAAGTATTGTAATCTTTTATAGCCTTACGAAACAAACTTTATATTTAAAAAAAATCGCTCTGTATACCTATTATGACATTAGTAGATATATAAAATGTATAAAATATGAGCAAATGAATACATTTACTAATTTTATTAAATTAATGAATAAATTTGACGACAAAAAACAATAGTTTGCATAGATGTGATATTTTGGTTAATTGAAACTTTTACAAGTATTAAATCTAGAATCGAATAGTTTCAATATTATAACCGTGAGTAATAATCTCAAGAAAGGTTAGCTTTATTGTATTAGTATGTAATCGTTCTACAAATTCGACGTTAACAGGATGTCACGAAGTATCGGTCTTAGTAACGCATGTCCTTCGACATGTCAGGTGAATGAATAGCACAAACATCAGACAAGACAGTCGTGTAGTCAAACTGCAATTAATTTTGATCCACACGAATGCCAAAAATCTACTTTACAGTTTGTTTATAGCAATGATGGTATTATTAAAAATTTTGGTAATGTTCGACATTTTATTACGTATGCTTCGTTCTCATTACTACAAAAAAAAAAAAAATATACAATATTTAAACCGAGGGATTTAAATTTTATTTGTAGCATATGCTTGATTTCATTGATTGAACCGAAAAAGACAGCATTAAAAATAATTAATTAACAGCCATAAATATTTCTTATTTAGAGTGGATATGTTAAAATGATCTATTCCTATGGATGAAAATTAATTTAAATTTTTTATACGATGCTACGTCAGCTAAAAATGTATATATTAAACTTTTATGATTTTTAAAATTTTATTACCCTTAGCTACATCCATATGAATCAAAAATGTTTTTTACGATTTATTCTTCACTAAATACGTATGGATTATGATTGTTATGCGTTGTATGTATTTTGTTGTATATTTATGATTCTTAGTATACTAAGAATTCGTTCGTATTACTAGTAAAATGTAACAATAGACAAATGGCGATTTAAATATAGAATAAATAGAATGTCATTGACACGCGACCGTTGAAAAATGTCATACTTTTTGTCTCAAGGCTGTCGTAACTGTGTGCTCGAGGAGTACGATTTAAATTCGATTCTGTCCGTTTCATCGATTGATATTCATAGGTGCGTGCGGAGTTTGAATAAAGTGTTTTGTCGTCGGAATTGCCTTGTGAGGACGTGACATGAACTTATCGATGTCAATATTCTTAGCGAGAAAATCTAATATTTGTCAGGACTTTACATTTTTTCGTCCAAACGTTCATGGATAAGATTATTATAGAGGAATGAAAGCCGCTAATTTTTTGAAGGGTCTTTATTCAGGCAGTTTTTAGGGGTAAAATAATTGCATACTGTTTGTTAATACCTCCGGGTAAAAAAAATTTACGATTTTCAGTCGTAATAAATATTAAACACAAAGTAGAAAGAGATAATACGTTAAACTTACTAATATAATAAATGCGAAAGTTTGGATGAATGATCGTTACACAATGAAGTTAGAACAGCTTAACAGATCTGGATGAAAAGAACAACACAAAGACTATGTTTTATTCCAGAATTCTAAGAAGTTGTACCGGTAAAACTGCGATACACAGCTCGTCTTTTATATATGTGGTTAGTTGCGTAAATCAAGTTATGAAAATAAGCACATAAGTTAACGTTCCATATAATATCATAAAGTTATTAAGTCGTTAAATCTTAAATAAATGTCAAATTACATTAATTTATACAACAGAGTTCGTGATTCTGCTACATTTATGATGTTCTAGTAATTCCATTATATTTAATGCTTACTACGAAGTAAATTATGACTGTCTTTAGCCAAATTAAAATAATGTAGACCCTAGGCATATTAAGGGCATTGTAATGCTGCTCATATATATATATATATATATATATATATATATATATATATATATATATATATATATATATATATATATATATATATATATATGAAATAATTATAATGAAATATAATATATTATCAACATTTAATGCTTACTACGAAGTAAATTATGACTGTCTTTAGCCAAATTAAAATAATGTAGACCCTAGGCATATTAAGGGCATTGTAATGCTGCTCATATATATATATATATATATATATATATATATATATATATATATATATATAAACACTACATATATAACACAAAATATATAAAAAACACAAACTGCAACTATCGCAGATACTACGAGTAATTTCCAAACAAGGTTTCTACATGAAACGCGTGGTATAGTGAACGCCTAATATTGTAAATAAATTTAATTGACATGTTAGATTTCTAATTTTAGACTATGTAATAGACACTAGTCACGGTCCAGAATGTGAGGTTATATCGTGAGGTGACTGTCGCATAAGCGAATCAAAATAAATATATTTTAGGCAAAGTTTTTAAATACATGTAGGTGATAGCACGACTTCTTGATGTTACTTGTATGTCAGTTTTCCTTGACACGCTCCATACTAGTTGTATACTCTGATTTTTATAACCGAAAGGAACTGGTTCTGAATTTCGGGATAAAAGTATCCAGGATATAAAGTGGTAGTTAGTTTCATTCGAATTAATTCAGTAGTTTCGGCGTAATGCGCAGCCAAGATACAGAGAGACAGGCAAAAAAAAAACAGTTTTGACTTTCGTATCAAATATGGACTACCCTTTAAAATATCTTACAGAATCTGACCTGTTACAATTTTATGTATATAGTTACTGATTGGGGGACTATGTGTCATTCGAAACATTTTGTTTTTAGTTTAGAAAGGCTGTTATTCAAATCATCTTTTATTATAAACTAAAAAGAATAAAACAATTTACTAGCTTTCATTTGATACCCATATTGCTACAGTAAGAAAAAAAAAATTCAACTCCCCCCCCCCCCTCATTCCGCCATTTGCGGGCGCCATTTTGAAAATTTATATAGCCTATGTCACTACTACAATTTAGACAAATCCAACGACACCTCATATGTCAAAAACCGTCCAGCCGTTTGGGCTGTAGGGCGTGCCAAAGAAATGGACATACATACATACATACATACATACATACATACATACATACATACACTCGAAAAACATAACCCTCCTTCTGTCGCAGTCGGGTAAAAACGTATAACTGTGACTTATAGGAGTAGTTACTATTACCATTTATTCTAAATTACGTATTGGATATTAATTAATACGTTTATTAACATCATAAAGAGGTTTTTCTTATTAAGTTTTGGGATAAAAGAAAATTAACGTTTTGTTGTAAAATCAAAGAATCGATCAATTCCGAACTGTTATGGGAATATTACTGGTTAAACTATCTACTTGTCTCTTTAAGTTTATTTATAGTAATCATCATTATTTAAGGTCTAATTAAAAATATTAGATTAAGATTTGAAGCTATTTTCTATTCATTATTAATCCAAATATATATCTTAATAACTTTGAGAATTTAATGGAGATTAAAATTATATAGTTGTTAAACCTGTCATTAAAATACTTATAAAATTTATATTTGAAAATTTTATAATTATGTTAACTGCTTGTTTTAATAATAAGGTTTATAACAATATAATATATTAAAATTAGAAAATATGTGTTGCATTATTATATAAGTTTTATTATAAATTATAAAATCGCACACTCCACGAAAATATGCCAAAATAACCGTAAATAAAATATTGTTCAGGTTTTCGTTACAATAATTATGTACATCTCATTCAGCTTGATGGTAATGACTTCACATCAGTTTGCTTAAATTGTCTTTGATTCAAGGCTACTTTGAAACTACAACGTGTATAATTTTACTGTAAATTTAGTTAATTTTTATTTATGTTTGTTGAATATAAATCAAATATACAATATTATAAACAGTAATAAAGAAAAGAAAAATACAAACTACAAAGGTGTATGCTGCAAAAGAGGTCTTATGCACAATTTAATTTTTTAAAATACTTTTCTGCTAAGTCTTATAACGTTAATAATTAATAAAAAGAAAACAAATGTCTCCTTGATATTCTATTATTTTCTAATATGGTTGTGGTCGCCATTCTAATCCCTAGTTTTAAAATAGAGTTTTGCCAAATTTTTATGTTTCATTCCGTACACGGAATCATTATGTCACGTCTACATTTAACCTCGGCTCAAGTAAACGCTATATGGAAATGTTAGCGAGGAAAATTCACGTGTGGGCCGACATTTTCTTATGTCTGTCACGGTCGTACGCTAAAACCAGTCTACTGTGAACCAGCATTTCAAAATGAATTAATGTTAAAGAGCGTACAGCATTTATTTTAATTAAAAGAAAAAATCGTGAAGAGTTTTAAGTTACATATTCACAATAATGAATGTAATTAAATAATATTATGTTTATTTTTTGTGTTATCTTCATCCTATAATAAAGCTAAAATATATATTTATTTTTACCTACTGATAAAAATTAAAAATATCTGCTACAGATAAATTTATTTATTGCGGCTTATTAGAGGATAACGCTTTGATTCACGATAGCGAAGCAGAAAGTAATTAACACAATCTGGCTATAATATATTTTTCTAAAGTTTATTATAATTATATTAATTAACATTCAAATTTATCTCTTATAGTATTTTGTCGTTTTTCAAATTTGTGATTCCCCTTAAGTACCTATTTAAGGCGTTGAGCGCACAGGTCAAGTTATTATGGCATTTATATTCCACACAGTATGTATTAACCTAACAAGCCGATTCCGCGAAACTAGCCACTGAGTCTTTACACAACACATTTACACTCCCCGGTGGGCTCAACGACTTACATAAAGAACCTTTTTGTTACTTCGTTATGACTTTTCTTTTTTTTTATTAGTTTGTTTTTTTAGTAGCTGTCAGTTATTTTTTATTGACAATATTGTTAAAGAAAACCGAATATGTCTAAGTTTAATTAGACTAATTGCAAAATTACTTATGCCAATTAGAGAAGTGTTTTTAAATACGAATTTACAATAAACGAATGGCCATTAATTACTTTCTTTTTAAACGTCGTAAAAGTCGATGTAAATGAACGTTAATTACAAGTCCCGAAGGTGGCGTAGTCCATTCCTGCCTGTTTTAATTTCCTGATCGCTCTCCTTGCAGCATCTGTTTCTTTTGAAAAATCGTTACAAGTTTTAAGCGTTTGTAACTTTTAAATAAAATGTATTTTTTTGTAATTTTTTAATATAATCAGTTGACTCGAGAATTGTATTACAAAACTGAAAATCATGTTACATATAATTCTATAACCTAACATAGATTTTATCTCAATTTCAGGTCTTCGGTGAGATATAATAAGATGAAGAATGATGCTACATGCTTCCTATAAAGACTACAACCTACATACTCGTATGTCAAGATTTTGGTTTGTACTTAATGATTAACGATGTGTTATTTATAATTGCATTATTTTTTGAAATTGTAATGTTAATGAAATTATTGTCAGTTATCTTGTCATCGTGACGTAGAACCCACGCTTCATGTTACAATAAATAGAACATGAAATTTTTTTTTTGTCAGATTAAAAAGTATTTTTGTTAATTCAATATTCATTATCTACAATCTCAAGTATAATTTTCAACGAGCACATGTTAAACTACGTTGTCAATGAAGATGCAAATCAAACGGAAGAGTTCGAAGAAATCTGCTGATACATACTTCGAAAAACTTTCAAGCATTGTAGTTTGAAGAAAGACAGGCTAATTATCTTTGGTTTTCTAGCTGTATGAGTATAGAGACGTCATAAAGCTAGGTTACCGGAGTTAAGGGCCGTCTGGTGTCGACGTTTGATATATGGATATAATGAAAAATAGAAGACAAGTTTTATGAATCTTTTATTGAATTGATTTGTAATTTTATTTGTTAATTTTAATTAATTTTAGTAATTTGTAAACATTTTTGTTTATTTTCTATTTGTTGTATGTTATCATATTGCTACCATGTATTGCTATTGCTACCACAATTTGTATAAACTTCCGAAAAGCGGATACCGAATTTCGTCATGAAATTTGGCACGGACATTCTATTTGACTATTTATGAGTCCCCTTAAAGGGATTTTTGGCGGCACGCAATATTTTTCGAAATATTGAATTTTTTAAGTACGCTGCTTAGCACACTCTATATAAGAAAGCGAGTCGATCAAAAGAAGAAGGAAAAAAAAAACCTAACCTAACCTATCCTAGAATGCGTAAATGCATTTCACAGCGATTAAAAAAAGACCTAACAACCTAACCTAAACTAACGATTTAAAAAAAAATCTTAATCTAACCTAACCTTTAAAAAAAACCCTAACTATTAAAAAAAAAGACCTAACAACCTAACCTAACCTGACGATTTAAAAAAAATCTTAACCTAACCTAACCTTTAAAAAAAAACCCTAACTATTAAAAAAAAAAGACCTAACAACCTAACCTAACGATTTAAAAAAATCTTAATCTAACCTAACCTTAAAAAAAACCCTAACTGCGGAATGAATTTCTCAGCCTTCAAAAAAAAAAAAAAAAAGTGGTGGAATACGTAGTGAAACAATGGCCGATCATCTATGCGAGTTTTTATGGCGTCGTCGCGTTAAAAAATTGAACAAAAATCCGTTCAATGAATTATTACAAAATATAAAGTGTGTATCCGGGAAAATAAAAAAGTGGATTCATTATATATATATATGTGTATAAATAACACCTGTAGTGTGTGTGTGTGTGTAACGTGGCGATAAATATATAGATATATTAAAAACGTGCTAAGCAGCATACTCAAAAAATTCAATATTTCGAAAAATATTGCGAGTCGCCAAAAACCCTTTTAAGGGGATGCTTAGAAAGTCAAATAGAATGTCCGTGCCAAATTTCATGAGGAAATTCGGTATCTGCTTTTCGGAAGTACACCCCACAATTTTCGTAATGTTCATTAATATGCGGCCATATATATATTGAGTTTAATGTTATTGTCAAACCTTACAGAATTTACCTTAGGCCTCGTTCTCACTACGATTGGTGAAACTGCCGGAAAGGCTAGTGCCCATACATTTTATATGAAGCTGTTCACATTTATCCAGTTTCGGCGAAAACATCGGATCCGGTGTTTTGACGTGTTTTTGCCGATCCGGTGTAATGTGAACACCTCGTTGCGGAATCCGGGTTCCGGCGATTTCGCCGCTCCGGCGTAGTGGGAACACGCCGTTACAGTACTTTTTAACATATTGGTGTTGTTGAGTGAGTAGTCGTCTCAACTCGGCTGTCGCGTGTTCGACTACCGCTTGGGGCCAACTTGGGGTAGATATTTGTATTTGTGCATATTGTCATTTGAAAAGTAGCAATCTTACAATTAGATAAGTTCATGCAAAAAAAAAGGATGAAGCAAAGCATGACTTAATTTCTTGAAAATACTATCTTTTAGGTAAACGTATGGACAAAGAGAGTCGATATGCTCAAGCTTAATGCAATAAATTATTGCTCAGTACTCTTATTAATAATTATAAAGGTATTTCTTAAGTGAACCCAAAAAAATGTTATAGATTTGGTTTTTTTAAAACATCCTTTTGCGACTTAGATAAGAAACTTGTAACTAATCAATATTATGTCAACACAACTTGGCCAACTATATCTTGTTTTGACAGTTAACTTTACTATTAATAATGAGTTCATTACTAGCTAATGAGATTAACGGCTGATTTGTTGATAAAAATAATAATGGTTTCTTAAAAAAAGTTTGACAATATATTATGATTAGTCAACACGCCTGGCGTTCTGAGCATAACAGAAGACCTTATACAATACAAAATTTGTATTTTGTACGGACCATTTTAAAACTGCATAGCTTATTATCAAATACATAAGATTATAAACAGTAATGAATCAGCCTAGAGATTGTTCTTTAGTAGTTTGAATAAAAAATAATGCCTAGATTTTGTGATTTTATGGAAATGCGCACAACACGCCTAGCGTGTTGTCGGTATAGTGAGAGATTGGCATACACACAACACACACAACAATACGCTATGTGTATCGGTGGTAGTAAATGTGTTAAATCGTAATATATATTTGTTTTAAATGTATTGTATTACGTCATATTATTTATTTTCAGTTAAAAGTCCAAAAGTAATCTTTAATACTTCTAGCTATTCAACAATATCGGGATTCTTATTCCACACTCACTCTTACTTCATTTTTACCGCCCTCTATTGTTATTTTACATAAATGATCTCACGTTACGTTATTAAATATTATTTACGATATTTACTGTTATACTTTATAACATCCGAGGCCCAAGGCGATACATGCTCTCAAAGATACGGTAGGTAGACTCACAAAACACAAATATCTGCAACCATCACCGTGTCACCATTATGTTAGTTAATTAGTAGTACCAAGTTAATTAGTAGTGTACCTTACATATAAAAAGTGATTATCATAAAATTCTACATCAAAAATTTATCTACAACTGTAACTTACATTTTTATACATGTTTCAATAAATGGAGCAAAGTTTTCTGGCTGTGTGCTAAAAATGGGCGTTCCACAAGGATTGATTCTAGGCCCATTCCTTTTTTTAACATATATGTAATATATCTTCCCTTTTATGTTTCTTGCCAGATTCTTCTCAGCAGAATTTACATTCCGTGTCGGTGATAGCTTCACATTAACTATAGATAATTAATTTAAAATGTTATATAATGTGTAAAACGATAATTCAAAAGTGCTTATGAAGGCTACTTGGATAAAGAAATTTTTGGTCTTGAATAGTAGAATAAGGGTCTGGCCTGAGTATACTTAGTCGATAAAGATGTGTGGACTTAGTGGCGCTGTATTTCATGCAAGATATTACTAATTTGTACTAAAATGCAGTTTATATATTATTTTCAAAAGAGTAACTGCGGAGTTTCTTGCCGATTCTTCTCTGCAGAATCTACATTCCGAATCGGTGGTAGCTTTACTCTTACAAAAAATAATAATCATTAAAATTTTACTTTGTAAAATGACGATTCGAAATCGAATTCAATTCTATTTGAATAAAGTTGCTTTTGATTTTGATTTTTTCATTTTATAAAATGACAACGTGGGTATATTCTAAGGTAGGTAATAGTAATATATATCTCAATAACTTATTACTAATACTTCAGATCACATGTTATAGATTTCTTTAGTGGTTTGTTTAATAAATAATTAAGAAGAAAATATAAATCTTCAATAAAAAGAAGAGTTTAAAAAATACAATTACAGAGGTGTATGAAATACGTAAATGCTCGTTCGTGATACGCAAATTATTCATTTGCGTAAGCCTCTCAATATTTGTACGTCAGTTAAAATATTTGTCTGAAAAAATTTCCAGTTATTTATTTGCCTTCAATACAGTTTTTAAATATTAACCAACTTTTAGGGACAATTTAGGCACGTAATTATATTAAAGACGTGCCAGTTTTTATTTCATTCAAGTTTAAATACTGTCTGCAAAAAAATATAACTATTTCTACATATAAAATAAAATAATTAATAAATACTTATTATTTCTTTATAACCATTGTACATGACAAATTAATAAGTTTTTAATACGCCGATGAAAATTCATGATACTAATTGTTTATTGTATAATTCCCTTTATATTAAGTTGTTCACAGATCAACGCCTCCGGTTATAATATAATGACTCGTTCAATTTTATACTTTATGCCATTGAAATAAAATCTCATTTACTTTTATACGAAAGTGTTTTTTATCGAAATACCTATTCGACTAGCCTTGTACAAGTTTTTTTTTTGATTGTATAACATTGCATTAGCCGTTTTTCCTGTAGTAATAAGGATTTATTGGGGCGCTAATTATTTTAGTTATAAAACAACAATTTGAACATGTAACGTTCAACTAATAATATACAAAAAGTTAAAGTTTGTGATGACTTGTGAAGTTTTTTTCTGACATTTAAGTGCGTACTGGTGAATAATTTTAAACAGGCCCAGAAGAACCGCTGTAAGAAATAAAGTGTTATATATGGATTTAGGCTTTAAATAACGTCCTGTATGATTCCTTATCAAAAAATTCCTGAAAAAATACTGAAATGTCTGAAAAAATATGTGGGAAAACGTAATCCCATTGCCTTGTTAAAGACTACGCTATAATGTACAACTATATAGAAATGGCGAATGTTTGTTTGTTCATATTTTTTAAATTGTTTTTTATTTAAATAGTTTATTATTATTTTCAATTTAGCTACAGGTAAATTGCGTAAAGTAAAAAATATATAATTGTTAATTATTTATTTATTATTATTGTGATAATGAAGCTTTTTTATGCCAGAGAAAGAACTTGATGGAACGATTTCATACATTTTATACACACATAATGCAACATTACAAATTTCGCAAATGTGTCTGTTTTGAACATTTTTCTTGTTTACATCACTACAGAATATAAAGCTGCACGTTCTTCATCCTCTTCATCATCTTCTGAAAAGGAGTTTAATTCATCCAGAATTTTTTCTATTTATATGTTTCTAAGCGGACCCTGTAAAATAAAATATTGTATAAATTAAAAAAGTACTAATTTTTATTATACAATAATCCCGATTTTAGTAAAATGTGTGTAAAATTTTGTTATTTTCCAGTAGAAATTTAATTATATTAAAAATCAGAAACCACGTAGGGTGAAATAGCTAGTATAATTTAATTATGTAATTTGAACAGGCAAAGGATATATAGTTCCCACTAATTAGTTCGACTCAACAGGTCATGGTCACTTGTTTCCCACATTATTATTTGCCCAATTTCAGACAATTTAGCAAGAAATCAGCTAAAACTAATGAAAATCTAATTATAAAAACTCAAAATCTACATAATATCAAAAAATTTCACGAATTACCTTTCTTTGTTTTGCCATAATCGAGAGAAAACTTCCGCACTCACTAAAAATCAGCCGTTCAACGGTTCGACTAAATTCAAATGGTTGTCAGTGTCACATACGTTCAGATATACTGAGTTTTCGAATTCAGAACCATAGAGTATATCTTAGGGATTAAATTTTGACAGATCGTGGGCTTTCCAAAACCAAAACCTGGCTACAGCATCAAAAAATCTATGTGGGTGGCATATGTCCGCGGCTTGGTTAAGGGTTATAAAACAACAATTTGAACATGTAACGTTCAACTAATAATATACAAAAAGTTAAAGTTTGTGATTACTTGTGAAGTTTTTTTCTGATATTTAAGTGCGTAGGTACTGGTGAATAATTTTCGTATTCAACTTGTCAAACGAAATTGATTGCTCATTAAAACCATCTAGAATTCTTGAGCGTATTTTTTATATTTGGAAACCTGAAAAGGTTTTAATGCTGAGAATCGACCTCCTCTCTTATAAAGGAGGAGGGTTGGAGCTTTATCGGCCACGCTGCCTCATTTTGGGTTTGTGTTACGTCTCAAAATTTCATCGAAATATGAAGGTTTCATCGCGATGTTTACCTTAACAAACCATAAATAAAGCCAAAATGAATTTTATATATAAGTACATGAAATACTAAACATTGCCAGTCCAAATTTGAACCCGGGATTGGATTCACGTTTTCTATCAACTGGATCATTTTGGTAAAATACGTTGTACAGTTCTTCTTTAACAAAAAAAATTAAGGAAGTTACCTAAATAAGGATTTGCTCTATTTATTTGTCAAAGTAGACTTAAAGCTACGACTTATCGAAAATTGTTTGTTAAATATCTTATAAGCGCATATTGCTGTACTTAAGTCTGCTAACTGAAGTACAAATTTCTATTAAAATATTATGATTCCAACGCAATGTTTTAAGTAACAGCCGAGAACTAGATAAATTTAAACGTAACCTGTTTAAAATTCAGACGGATTTAGACTTGTTTAAATTTGAAACATAAAATCACTCGGAAAATTCATTGGTTCGAAAACGTATTTAAACATTGGGATGCGGTTAGGAATAACAAAATTATATCCTAATTATTTAAACGTTTCACAGTTTATCCTTTTAAAAGCCATTATTTAGCTGGGAACACATTTTCTCCTGTAATATTATATTGTAGGTGTCAAATTTACTACCAGTTTTTAAGATTGACTGATTTCTGGCTAAGCCGAAATTTGAATACTCGAATAAAGTCATGTTATGTTACCATCTGATGGTCTGATTATGACAGTGGTGGCGTAAAGACATGTCGATAAATAACTACCTACTCTTGTACTTAACTACTTACATACTAATATCATATCAATATTTTAAAACGCATCGCAACTATATTTCAATAATTTTTTTTTCGAATATAATTTCTAATCCTCTAAAAGAATGATTTCATGTTGAATTGAGTACATTGGAGCTTCTTAAATTCATTATAGTTCGCGTCCCCAGTCCCAGACTCAGAAAAGTCCCATTCTGATACTATTCCAAATTTATTGCTATGTCTTCGATTTATATTTGTTTCATGTGAAAGAAGCTTTTCAAAGTTAAAATTGATAAAATCTTACTTAAGGTTCACAATGAAGCTAGCGCGAATAAATGAATATTTCTATTTTATTAAGAGGCGGGGAAGTTATTTTGATAATGTGATTGATAATTTTAGTAAAATAAAGTCTCGTAAGCATATTTAGTATTTGGTGTTTTATTTTGAATAGGGGTGCTCAAAACCGCCCAGGGTGCCAATCTATCACACGCCGCCACTGGATTATGAAGACGGAAGATGACAATAGGAACTTCTAAATAAAACATAACAAACACGTCATATTAGACGTTACGTTAGAGCTAGTTTAATATGCCTCAAATAACACTTACTATTTAGTTATATTTTTAATATGATTATTAATTTATATTTTAAAATTTAACTTTATATTTATGTATGGTG
Source organism: Euphydryas editha (assembly GCA_036937285.1). Lineage (NCBI taxonomy): Eukaryota > Metazoa > Arthropoda > Insecta > Lepidoptera > Nymphalidae > Euphydryas > Euphydryas editha. The sequence continues at coordinate 2,947,506 of JAUPFZ010000003.1, forward strand.
GAAGTGTAAAGCTTACGATTAATATTTAGAGGTCTCGGCGGAGGATTTGCAAATAAATTATAATATCTGTATTTTCTCATTACAGCGAACAACGCTTAATTAGTTCTCAGCTAGTTTCCATTTTCGCTTTCTGTTTTATTTTACTCATATTTTTATCTCATAATCTTCGAGTAAAACCCGTGTAACAAAGAGAGTAGATTTTCATCGATTATTTATTTCGTTTCTTTTTTGTAGATATTTTTTTTACTATGCATCATTTAAATTTAAAAGTTTTATTCCTATTGCTTATATATGTATATTTGTTATTTCTCTTTTTTAATTGAAATTATTTCCATAATGCCGTTAACTTAAAACGTGACCAGTGTTTGTCTCAGTCTACTTTTAATTAAAAAGATACGAAGAAGTTTATCGGAGTCAAGGTTACAATATAAGATGTTTGCTAATTTTTAATAAGCAGAAATTTTTTATTCGACAAATTGTATCTATAATTGGATTTTCTAACAACATCTTTTATCAAATTCTTTCATATGATTATATATATCATACAGATTATTAATGAAGTTAGGTAATTGATTACAGCTTGTATACGTGTAGCTCAAGAAGTATACAAAATTACCGTGAGGCAGCCTTTAGGGTGCCTGACCTTTGAAGCGGAGCGAGGCAGTGGAAGGGAGAAACGGAGAAATATTAAACAATAGGATTGCAAAAAATCTCGCCTCCGCTCCAGTGGACAAGGGTTATTGGTTAATATTTCTCCGTTTCTCCGCTCCGCAGCCTCGCTCCGCTTCAATAGACAGGCACCCTTATGGCTGGTTTTCACAGGGTAGTAATAAAGCGGGACAACATTTTGCTTTATTAAATATTCCTATAGTAACCCTTACTCCCCTTTATCCAGTAACGAATTTCTGATTCTGCTTGAGCTACAAATAATTCCTAAAATGCTCAGAAAAACTATCGTGAAGACTGAGAATAATTTAATATAACTTTAAACCTGAGAAATTAAAAACTTAAGAGCAAAACGTAAGAGTACGCAAATACCTTACGTAATTACCAGATCGTATAAATTTTCAAGCCGGTTCTCCAATTTTATTATTTACTGTCCAATTGTGTCGTAGGAACATTGATTAAAGATCAATATCAACAATACCTTCATTTGTGAAAGATCTAAAAACAATACTACCCTCTAGAGAAGACGATTAATTGAAAGGAACCGCACACCAGTGTACCCTTGAGACATGTATGTGTAATTGCTTCCTTTTCTCTGCGCTTGTGAGCCGACCTTTGATTGTATCGAGATTTCACTAGGAACTGATTAGTCTGCGCTGACTTTGGATTTTGGATAAAGTCATATATAAAAAAATAAAAATAAAACAATACAATGATGAAGATTCGTGTTTTATTTTTATCACTTAATGATCCTTTAGCAAGGTGTCTGTAATTTTTTCTATAGGTAGTTTATTCAGATTACCAATTACCAAAAAATTAAGTAAATTGAACCGATATGGCCCAGTGATCTATCCATGGATGATAATCGAAAGGTCTTGGATCAAATACGGTACGGGTAATTTTTAAGGGTTAAAGCTTAAAATTTAGTCGAGCTCAGCGATGAAGGAATATTTTGCAAAGGAACCAGCATGTCTCGAAAGAAATTCTGAGGCATACATATATAAGATAATTAGCGGCCCGGCCCGGATGTGCCCGGTGTATGTATATATACTTGAACCTTCCTCATGAATCTCTCTATTTGTGAAAACTGCATGAAAATCAGTTGTTCACACCTTTTCGTCAAAGAAAAAATACCAAGAAAGAAACAGAGATAATCGATTGGTTCATTAGATTTTTTCTAATCATAGCTCAGAATACTCTCGATCAATCAATCAGATGTATTTTTTCACTCTATTCAATAAAGTTTGTGTTTGGTTTATTAAAAATTATTATAAGCTGTATTCTATATTATTTTTTGCACCCGCAGAAGTAGATTTTTTATTCAAACTTAAATAAGATTAACCTTGAGTATAAGGAACACAATTTAAGAAGAGTTATTGAAATGGTTCACGCTTGGCGAAGACATCACATACACCTACACAATAAATACTCAATAGTTAGTTGAAATGAAAACTTAACACAGAAAGATACACAAAATAAACTTATAACATCCTCTTTTTGCTTCGGATGTTTTAACGAAATTTGTTTTTAACGAAAGGACCCGAGATTTGGCTATTTCATGCAAAAAAAAAAAAAATAAAAAAAATTACTTCCACTTTTGTTATTAAATAAAAGGTATAGATTTAAATAGAATCTAAATTTTTATTTTACTATTACGATAGAATCTCGCACTTTGGTACTTACTATTCGTTAAGAACTTATAAAATTTTCCAATAAGAAATTTTAAGTTAAAACAAATGAAAAAATATTATTAATGATTTTGAAAGAAGAAAAAAAAAAAAAATAAATAAACCTATTATTATAACCAGTTGGAATGACAGAAAAGCCAATTTTAAAAAAAAAGTGTCCTTTTGTCTTGGAATGAATCAAGAAAAATATTAGATGGATTTGAATAAAGCTCGACGCGGCTCGTATTAAGGTCAAAGCAAGATAGTTTTCATATGAAAAATGAAAGGATTTACCGGGAATATGTAAAAAATTCTCTCAATAAATTATTACGAAAATCAGCCTGAATAAAACTACGAAAAGATATCGTAGATTATGAGACGCTTAACATCGGTATAAGAAGTAAGAAAATTTAAATAAAATCGTTTAATAGTTTATAAAAAAGACAATGTTATTATTGAAACTTTAACGTTTATTTTGAAAAAGTTTATCGGAGAATTTTGGAGGGTTAATATGAATTATACAATTATTATAAATTTTTATATAGTACAAGTTAAAAAATATGTCTAATACAATATTGAAAATATTATACATTTTTAATTAAATAAATAATTAAATTATGTCTTTCTTATATAAATAATAAATAAGAAAGACATGAATCTAAATTTATATTAAGAGTCATAAATCCTATTAATGCAGAGTTGAAGATAAATGCTGCCATCTTAATTGTCTTTAATTTTCTGTCTTTCTGAGGATCAAAAGAAAATGCTTTTGGGATAAATGGCTTTGTCATACAAGATAATGATATTAACGCAAGTCTTATTAATAATTTACTTTTATATATATATATATATATATATAAAATGCTTTTGGGTAAATGGCTTTGTCATACAAGATAATGATATTAACGCAAGTCTTATTAATAATTTACTTTTATATATATATATATATATATATATATATATATATATATATATATATATATATATATATATATTTATATTTTAATATTTGTCTAATTTTTAATTTAATTCAATATTTGTATGTTTTATTAACGTCATAATATTTAAAACACATTTTATAAGACTATATCGGAAACTATTATGTAATTATATATAGTAGTTTAAAAAAAATAATAAAGTAAAGTAAATAAAGTAAATTATATATAGTTCGTAAGACTATATATGTGTATATTTAATATGTATATGGAAATGTATTAACTAAATTATAGGCATTTAAGGAATGTTTTTTATTACTCTTACTATTTTTAACATACCTACTGTATTCGTTAACCTATTTCCTTTATACTCGTAGTAGAAACTGTTTTAACTTAGCAATGTTTCATTTATTATTGCAGTTCTGTATAATTACTACTGCTGACATTGCCTAGTGCGTATTATACGTGGATTAAAACCAAAATATCGTGAATTCAGATACAGACTGGTTCTAACTAGTAATGAAATTGATGTCGTTCTCGGCAGTATAATAAATCATCGTAATTTATTTTATGTATATATTTTAATTTTATAAAAATAACTGCATTTCAAAACCTCTAGTGATCAAGTGTAAAATGGTTACGATATTTATTGTAAAAATACAAGAGAAAAAAAAATTGAGCCTGTCAAAAAAGGATAGCAATTTTTATTTCTTAAAATATTGCAATTTTTTTTACTTATTTATGAATTATTATTTATGCAATAAATTATTTTAATCGTATTGTAATTAAAACGTGTAGGTATATATGACGATCGTTCGGGTCTAGACTGCTCTATATATCTATTGTTTATGATTTACTCCATTTAGATAGTCTCTTAATCTTATTATCTACGTTCAAACGGCGTTTTTCGGGTCTGTGGACATAGAGGGCTAAGCGCTCTCTCTGGTTCCGGCTCGCGTCTCACATCCACGCTTATCGTGTGTCTCCTTATAAATATTCAAATTAAATAGTAAATAGTACATGGCGCAGCCGTATTTGAGTTTAAAAGTAAAATATTAAGTATTAAAGAAGATTAGAGTTGTTCAAAAGTATCAAAATGGATAAATTAATGGTGAAATTGCCGCCTAGCTTTGACTTGCGAGCATCCAACGCCGCGTCAGAATGGCGATTATGGCGCGCATCGTTTGAAGATTATTTAATTTCAACAAAACAAGACGTTAGCAGTGACAGAATCAAATTAGCGCTACTACGAAATATGATCGGCATTGATTCGGCTCGAGTTTTGTTAACTTTGCCTTTAACTGAAGACAAAGCGAGTAATTACGAATCGGTAATGGCGGCGATTGAAAAATATGTGAGTCCACGTGTTAATGAAGTTTTCGAAAGATATAAATTTAATGAAAGGAAACAGAAACAAGGCGAGGCCTTCGATAATTTTTTCACAGATTGTAAGCAGTTATTATTAAATTGTAACTATCGGAATTGTAAGGGCGAGTCAATTGAAGATCAGCTTTTAAGAGACAAAATTGTACAGGGGATCGCCGATAAAAGTATACAGGAAAGTCTTCTTCGTATTGACGGCTTGACGTTGGAGAAAGCCTCAAATTTTTGTAGAACGTCTGAACAGAGCAAGCTTCAAGTGAAGGAGATGAATCCCACACTAGATATTGACTACAGCCGGAACCAGAGCAGCAAGACCAACCAGGGCTGCATGAACAACCGAGGCAGCAATAACAGCAAGACCAACCAGGGCTGCATGACCAACCGAAGCAGCAATAACAACAAGACCAGGTGGAGCAACAAAAGCAGCAGATATGCCAATAACAAGGAGGAGTTCAAGTGTAGGCGTTGTCAGACTATCCATGGCCCCAGAAAGTGTCCAGCCTATGGTCAGAGATGCAACAAATGTGGTATTAAGAACCACTTTGCAGTGAGCTGCAAGGTAAACCGGGTCGAGAAGTGTGATGAAGAACTTTATTGTCATATGGCTAAAGTGGTGTCTAGTGTGAATAAAAGTGATTGGTATGAAAACATTATAATAGAGACTCTGCCTGTTAAGTGTAAGCTTGATACCGGTGCCGATGTGAGTATTATGCCGTTAGAAATATTTCAAAAGATTAATAGTAAGTTAAATGTTAAATTGTTAAAAACAAATATAAAGTTAGAATCTTTTAATGGTAATGTTGTTGAACCCTTGGGTATGGTTAACTTAATGTGTAAATTTAAAAATACTAAAAGTTTTGAAAATTTTGTAATTGTGAAGTGTAAAACTACCTTGTTAGGTCTTCCAGGCTGTATTTCATTAAACTTAATTAAAAGAGTGAATAGTATTGAGTCTAGTGTTGACATAGAAAAAGATAAATTTATATTGAAACATCAAAGTGTTTTTCAAGGGGTAGGGAAACTACCGGGTAAATATACAATTGTTACTAAGCCATTTGACCAGCAAATATGTCATCCACCCTCTAGGATACCTAATTGTCTTCTAGACCCGTTAAAGTGTGAGCTAGATAGGTTAGAAAATAGAAATTCAATAGTTAAAGTGGACAAAATTAGTGAAAATTCTTGTATAAACAGAATAGTTATTGTTGAAAAATCAAATAAAAATGTTAGATTATGTTTGGATCCTTCAGATCTTAATAAATATATTATAAAAAAACCTAAAATATTGCCTACTTAGATCAACTTGCTATTAAATTAAAAGGTAAAAAGTTTTTTTCAGTTTTAGATTTATCAGAGGGTTTTCATCACTTAACGTTAGACGAAGAGTCATCTTGGAAGTGTTGTTTTGCGACTCCATTTGGTGTTTATAGATATCTAGTATTACCTTATGGTCTCATGAATGCGCCTGAGCTCTTTCAAGATGTATTAGAATCATATTTTAGTAAATTTAATAATGTTGTAGTATGGGCTGATGACATACTTGTTATGGGTAATTCTGCTGAGGATCATGATAGGGCACTAATTGAAGTAATTAATAAAGCTAAAGAGATAGGTATTGTGTTTAATAAAAATAAATTTCAGTATAAACAAAAAGAAGTAAAATATGTTGGTCAAATTTTCAATGAGCATGGCATGTCTGTTGATAAATCTAGAGTAGAATCTTTAATAAAATTAAAATCACCCACTAATAGAGATCAATTAATGAGTATCATTGGTTCCTTCAATTATGTTAGGAGATATGTACCTGAAATGGCTGAATTAATGTCACCTCTTTGTAAACTTTTAAAGAAAAATGTTGAGTTTATGTGGTTACCTATGCATGAAAGGGCCTTTGAAAAGTTGAAAGAAAAGGTGAGCTGTGCTCCAGCATTGTGTCCTTTTGATCCAAATAAGAAAATAATATTACAGTGTGATGCTTCGAGTAATGGCTTGGGTTGTTGTATGTTTCAACGGGATGATTTAGGCAATTTGAAATTAATAGCTTGTGTGTCTAGGACTATGAATGATTTTGAACTAAATTATGGACAAACAGAAAAAGAATTACTAGCAATACATTTTGGTACAAAAAAATTTCATAACTATATATATGGCTCTCATATTGATATTCAAACTGATCATAAACCCATAGTTTCAATAATGTGTAAACAAATAAGTAAAATTGGTTCTCCTCGTTTGAAAAGATTAAGGTTAAAATTATTAATATATAACTTAAATGTTTATTATGTTCCTGGTAAATTAGTTCATTTTGCTGATATGTTATCTAGAAATTGTTTAAATTATACAGAACATGATCATGAGATGTTACAAGTAGTACATACAGTGTCAAAGCATATACCTATGTCAGATGAGAGAAAAGCTATTTTCAGAAATGAAACATATAATGATCCTGTATTATCAAAATTATGTAGTTACTTTTATCATGGTTGGCCTTCTAAATTAAATAAAGATATATATAAACATTATGCTAAATTAAAAGAACAATTGTATGTTCAAGATGGATTTTTATTTTATTGTAATAGAATTGTTGTTCCACAGAAACTTAAGTCTTATGTAATTGGTCTTGTACATGACGGTCACATTGGAATTAATAAAAGTGTTTCAAAGGCAAGGCAGTTGTTTTATTGGCCCGGGTTATCTGATGATATTCAAAATTTTGTTTCAAAGTGTCGCACCTGTGAAAAGTTTAGATCTGCTAATGTACACGAACCCATGCTTCCTCATAAAATACCTAAATATAGATACTACAAGGTTGGTATGGATATTATGGAGTATGCAGGTAAATCATATTTAATAATTATAGACTATTTATCTCATTGGCTTGAAATTAGACCTTTAAATAATAAAAATTCTAAATCTGTAATTGATAGTATGCAAGAAGTATTTACTAGGTTTGGATATCCTGTAGAAATAATTGCTGACAATAATCCATTTAAGTCTTTCGATTGCTTGGAATATTATAAATGTAAAGATATAAATTTAATAACTAGTAGCCCTTATTATCCTCGCAGCAATGGTTTAGCAGAGAAAGCAGTAAACATAAGTAAAAATATTATAAAAAAAGCCCTTGAAGATGGCAGGGATTATAGAGATTATCTTATGTGTTATAATAATAGTCCTTTATCAGGTCTGTCAGTATCTCCCTCTCAAATCTTGAATAGTAGGAATGTTAGGTCCAATGTACCATCATGTATGTCCTATCTTGAGCCTAGGATTGTAACAAACATTCATAAATTATTATCTTTAAAGCAGTCAGTAACTAAGGCCTACCATGATAAGAGTGCTAAAAAGAATGAGGTTCGATATAAGCCTGGTGATAAAATTGTTTATTGTACTGAGAAGGACAAGGTCTGGAGGAAGGGTGTAGTTGTTAAAAAATGTAAGGAGCCAAGGTCATATCTCATTAGTAGAGGCTCTAATACGAGGCCATTTAGACGAAATAGCTATCATTTAAGAAAGTCATACAGTAATGTTGATAAGTTTTATAGAGATAAATATGTACCATTTGAGAATGAAATTTTGGAGGGAAATATTGATATAAAGAATGACAATAGTAATAGGCTCGGCACAGATAATCAATATTATGTCACTCGTAGTGGGCGAACTGTCAAACCAAAAAAAAATTTTTTCTTATAAATTTTATATATGTTAGTACAAAATATTTTGATATATTATTTTGATATGTTATATGTTATATATTTTGAGGGGAAGGTGCTCTATATATCTATTGTTTATGATTTACTCCATTTAGATAGTCTCTTAATCTTATTATCTACGTTCAAACGGCGTTTTTCGGGTCTGTGGACATAGAGGGCTAAGCGCTCTCTCTGGTTCCGGCTCGCGTCTCACATCCACGCTTATCGTGTGTCTCCTTATAAATATTCAAATTAAATAGTAAATAGTACAAACCGTTATATAATAGACCGTTCTGGTATAGAAGTATTGTACAAATACAAATATCGGCCCCGAACGGGAATCGAACCCGCAACCGCCGGCGTTGAGGCGACTACTCACATCACTACACCAGAACCGCGGTCGTCAACAAATAAAAAAAATCTGTTTATAATATTATTATAGATTATAATTATATATGATTGGTGATATATTATTAGTTATTTATGCAACTGTATCAACAGTTGCATACAAGACTTTATATACTCCCCGAAGAAAAATGGTGAGGATTCGAATAACCTACTTTTTTAGGTTGTTGTTGTTTTAAAATTTATCCCCAATAGGGAAAGGCAAAGGACTATAGTCTATACAGCCTAGTCTAAATTTCCCTTTTTTTACAGCGCGCGGCGTTCTGCTAGTGAAACGCACTTAAATAAAAATGTTCTTTTTTTTTTAAATTCATACCGATGCTCTTTTTTTGAAATTCATACAGACACCATGCATCGAGCAGTAAGAATGTGGCTGTATGTTGGGTAAGCCCTTTACGCAGAAGGGATCGAAAAAACAAAAACAAAGGAATGTTATTATGAAATTCAGTACATTATATCATCCGGTTGGATGATATAATGATTATAAGGACATTGGGTTTTGTAATGTTGGCAATAAGCTAACTGTTTCAGAATCTTTTATAGAGGATTTAAAGCATGGGAGTAGATAAAATATATTATATTCTATGAGTGATATATATTATAATAATTTACTTTAGGCTATGCCTAGTAGGTACATAAAGACAGTCAGTGATTAATGAAAATAAATCGTAAAATTTTCATTAGTGTTAAGAACCCTTAAGGGTACTGTTAAGCCGTTAGGGCTTAATATTTTCTAGGTAATTAAAATCATTTATAATATAAATACTCAACGAAATATCAATTGGGTCCGTGACCTTCTAAAGGTATTACAATCTTGAAAATTAATTTGACTAATAGACAATATATTTCAGTAAAATAACTTCTAAAGTTATATTTTTTAATAAAGAAATAAGAATTTAATTAAATTATGTTAACTTATTTTACTACGCCAAACTAATAATGATAAAAGTACGAAAAACTATTGTATATTTACGAATTTGCAGCGAAAATCTACTTCATTTCCCAAGGAGTGGTGGAGGAAATTGCATTAGCCGCGTCGTTGTTTGCACATGCATGAGTCTCTTCGTTTCGATCTTGAGCTCCGATAAAATGGATCTTCATATCTTAGTTCAGAGAAATTTCAAATATCTAGAGAAGTTATCTATCTTAATCGAGTGTTTAATCTATTAGAACAGTTGTATTCTTTCCTTCTTATTGACAAATTGCCTATTTTTATTTTTCCGGGTAATTTCTTCTATATGTTTTCCTCGTAATTTGGCTTTCTGAATGTTATCTGCGTTGCTATGAATATTGTCTGCGACTTATCTGAGTAATTTGATTCAAATAGAGTCTATACATATAATGTTATATTGAACAGAAATATACTGGAGCAGTCTGTTAAATTTACTCCGAGGCAAAGCCAATGGAATTACCTAACTTAGCCTACCATGATGCTTTACTGCCAATTAATTGAGACGAAAATTAAAAATAAATAAAATGTATACATAAAAAACCATGAATACTTGAATTTTAACCACTACCACCACCACGACATCAGCCGTTGAATACTATACTTGTCACGCTTGGCAGGCGTGTTGGCGAGCGCATTGTCTTGTGGCAGGTTATGGTGACACTGCCGCTCATCACCATCCTGGTTGGTGTACATTTGTTCACTACTATGGCCTTAGTCGCCTTTTATGACACCTAGGCAAGAAAGAGGTCGGGACTATTCTCCTCTGCTGGTCACCGCATGGCTTGTTTTTACTTAGGACGTATTTATCTTGCTAATTGAAATCTTGAAACTGAGTGAATAAAGCTGGAGGGACTGATGAGTAAATAGCCTGTTCTCAGACTGTATTCATAAGGATTCGTGGTTAAATGGAATGCTAACCGCAGGAAATGTATATCTCGTCGACTAAGTTATGACAATTACAAGATGTGTTTTTTAAGGCGATTAAAACTGTACTACGTGACTTTTGTTGTCTTTCACGAATAATGTTGCAATATCAACTCTCACTGTAATAAGAAACGTGTAACAATCTATATCTGATCCTAAAATTGTAATAGAACCAATATCTATATATTAATACGTGGAGCAAAAACTTTTTAAACTTTTTACGAAAATTACGTGGACGGAGAAATATGAAATTTGGCACCGTTAAAGTTTATATGGATAAGAAGTGCAGAATGCTAATATTTTTTAAAATATTAGCATTCTGCACATATCATATCATATCATATCATATTTTTTAAATAAATAAATAAAAACACTACACCCTACACATTACACCCCCCTTAAATATTTGTTTTATTTTAATTTAATTATTTATTTTTAAAGTGAATATATAACTTAATATTCTGAGAATATTTCAAGACTACTTGTTGCCTTATTTAAAAACGAGCAAAATCAAGTTAGTTGCATTGGAGTTAATAAAATAATTTATAAAGCATGACCAAGTACCAGTAGTACCAGTGTAGTAAGTAAAAATATTACAAGTTTAACTAAAATTAATTTCATAAATTTTCCAAGTCTCATAAAATTACATTAAAGTTTGGCAGAAACCGGACATAGATCCCTGCCCCCCCTTTTTTTTAATAAAGTATTGTAAGTCCCTAATTAACATACACATTTACTAAGTTAAATTTTAAATTAAAACAATAATTTTCTAAGTTTAAACGTTCTATCTAAGTCTAAATCTTTTTATAAATTAAGTTCAAATTAGCTTGACAAATTAACTCCCGAACGCACTTCACACAAACTCAGTATGATGATCTGCTAGTGGCGTCCTCTGGTGGCCAAGTCCACCGCTGGTGCTGCTGCGTCCGCCTACCAATGCTGGGCCGCTTTGCTGTTGCTTCTTCCTTGTCACCGCTTCTGAGGTGACTGGCGTGTACCCTTATTGCAGCGATCCATTGCGGGTGACACGGATGAAACGGCCGAACCGTTCAACTCAAAAGTCTCGGACTTATTCGAACTCGATGGACCAATGTTGAGGGGCCCGATAGCGTTGCGCTAATTTCACTTAAAAATAAAACTACTGGGTTGGACAGCTGGTTAGTCGAGATTTATTGCACTAAATTAAACTAAGAGTAAACGGCGAGACTCGTTTCGCTAAAAGCAAATATCAATTCTCAATTCGATTCTCCATACCACGAAGAATAGATATATAAGGAGAGCGAACGATATACTAGTTTTCACGTTACTTATGTACACAAAAATAAACTTAGATTATAGTTCTCTTTTTTGCCACTAGGTGCGCGAGTATTCGTGAGGTACCGATACTATAATTTTTATTACATGTAAATACGGACTGGCTAACCTGTCTCGTCAATGTAAAAATAAATTAAATACAAAATATTAATTTATTTTCTCAGAATTTTTTTTGTAAAAAATGGGAAAGTGTTGTGCCGTTTATGGTTGCTTTAGTGGCCGAAAGGCAACTAAGATTTTAGGAAAAGTGTCTTTATTCAAAGCGCCAAAAGTTACCTTAAAATAATATTAGAAAAGAAATGCGTGAATGTCATGTAATTACGTATATGAGTTTTATAAATTCATGAAATCAGAATTTTAATCTTTTGATTAACGAGTTTTAAAAACGCTTATATGGTCGTTTATTTTGAAAGTTACCGCGCATATAGTTGCATTTCGCGGTACGACTATAAGCGTTGTGCTATTGGTTTGTACATGACCAATCAAGGCCAGCTACCGCCATCGTATGTCACTGACGGGCATATGTAAATAAGAAATTAATTGAAGTGTTTTACATTATGATATTATCAAGTGTGTTGTGATATTGTTGATTGTATTGAACCACCTACGATCATCAAGAATTTTAAAATTAGCATTTAATGAAAATGAAACAATTTCTAATGAATCCAGTCAAATTGGTAGGTAAGTTTTGGTTAATAATGGAATCTTTTTTAATTAAATAGTTAGAAATCATATCGCTAGTCAAACTTATTACATTAGATTTATTATTATATTTATGTGATTTTTTTCGAAATTTATAATCTTAATCTAGTTCCACGCATAACGTCTTAATATTATACTTATAACGTTATGCGTTATTTTGTTATCAAATAGTTATGGGTCGGTCGTAACTACAACTTACGACAATATGCGTCGTTCGGTCGTTATTAAATAACCAAAACGGTGTTCTTATAGTCGTATGTAGATCATACAACGTTATGCTTCGAACTCAATATTGAATAAGACTGACATTTTTTATTTGCTAAAATCGTAAATAAATTTAATATTTTGTACCATTAATAAGTTGTAGTAGTAAATGAAATGTAATTGTGTGTTTTTTAGAATCACCTGTTCAACTGGAAACTGAGCATAACTGGAATTTGTACAAGTCAATGCTCGAGGTCGATGATGTCAAAAAAAGTTCCCAAGAAGTATGACTAGCATTAAATAACATATAATACTAGCTCAAATCAAGACATGAAGACTATAAGAAGACTATAAGAATGGTGAAACAATTAAGTAATGTGGCTTTGGAATCTGAAAATCTCAAATTGATAAAACACCTGTTCCTTCACCCTTAAGCGAACCATTTGGAGTCGAAGAGGTCACTCGTGCTTCTCAATGTGATCACAGCCTGGTGCCAGATTCGAATATCTATTTATCAAACACTAATAGCAGAGCTGACACATCTCAGCATAGTGACGCCTCTAGTTTTATTTCTTCACCTTGTTTGTCTGTTGAGGGTACACCATCTTCTATTTGGAAATGGCTCAAGCTACGAGATGAGTGGAAAGATATAAAACGAAAGTGTCTTAAGAATTTAGGTAAAGCCTACATAGCCAAAAAAGACCGCTTCTATAGAGATGGTAATGTGATTAAACTTCCGTGTACTTCAACATGTCGCCTTAAATGTCATCAGAAGTTCAATTCTCAGCAACGTGAGAATATTTTTTATGCGTTTTGGAAGCTTGGTGACCATACATTCTTACATACACTACAGTGGGATTACATAGCTAAGTATATTGAAGTGTGTAATACTCATACCAGTACAAAGGTTGAATCTAGACGTAAGAAAACTTTGATATATTCCTTACCACTAACAAACAGAGCCTAATTCAGATAATCATAATATTGTTTTGGTGTGTAAAATGATGTTCGCTATCCCGCTATCATCACTATGCCCGTGTATTTTCTTAAAATCTATTCGTAAATAAGCCATTGTTTCTCGTAAAAAGTAAAGGATAAAAATGGTTATTGTGGGTTATCCCTAAGATATAGACATACAATCGCAGAATTTTTTATAGACCTTTTTAAGGTCCACAATACTTTAGTACATTATTTTCATCTATATCGTAGGGTTCAGCCAGCGTTTACAATGTAAGCGTAAAAAAGTGTTTATTTACATCACATTAGAAACCTCTAAAATTATCAGTGTTTATCTACTATATTATGCATGTTATATACATATGAAACTTCCTCTTAAATCACTCTATCTATTAAAAAAAACCCGCATCAAAATCCATTGCGTAGTTTTAAAGATCAAAGCATAGACAGGGACAGACAGTGGGAAGCGACTTTGTTTTATACTATGTAGTGATATATTTCAAAGCTGTTGAATATATATTTTAATATAACGAAGATTATATGACTTTACTATTTACCAAAAAAACCTATTCATCAAGAAGGATTAATAATCAAGAAACCCTTAATAATTTAGATTGCTGTAATTTAAATTATTTGCTTATAAGAACTGCAAAATATGAGGACTTACAAAGTCTCTGCCATGGACGCATAATACCAAAAGAATATCATATTATGAAAAATTGCCAAACGCATGTAATACGATGAACAAAGAAAATACGGATATCGATTTGTCTGTTAATTTGTAGATTAATTAATTCTCACGACATAATTATAATGTTTCTTTCAAGTTTATTTGTTATAGGTACTCACACAGAACTTTCTTGTTGTCATAAAAATAAGTTAGTTTTATTACCATCGTTTTTTAATCATAATTACAAACCATTAAGTGCAAATAAAGCTGAAAGCATCATCTTGACTGATTAAATAAGTTAATAGATCAAAAGAAATAAAAATATTTTAAGGCTGATTATATTTCTAAAAAAATTATTATTTTTTTGTTATGGAAAATTGTTAAAAGTTGTTATCCAAAAATTTATTATATACTCTTTGATACTAACTGTGTAATGACTGATTTATTGTTTATTATTACTTATGACACCTTACCTTGTTATATTATTCAAAGTTTAAATAATGTTTTTCTACCTCAAATTATGATGTAGGAGTAAAATTGTTTGTCTTTAAGTTTAAGCTGGTAATTGCAAACTAAATTATAATAAAGTTGATTTGAAAAAAATATTTTTATTGCTACTAGTTTATATAGCTTTATTTTTTATAAGTATGTCCAATTTTTTCATCCATCGTTTATGGTGATCAAAGCTGGATTGTTTGTCTACCAAGAATTACGTCGTAACAATTTGTATGTAAATTTCTTACCACGCATACAGTAGTAACCCGGCGTAACTTGAAGGTAAAGAAACTTACTCCACGCATATTGCCGTAACTCGTCGTGACATAATAATATAAAACTTGCATCCCTTCGCATAAAGTCATAAGTATGTAATTTCCGTATTTTTTCCTTAATTTACAATTCATTTCCTATCAATGATGTTTGTTTAAAGATGACTTAAGGCACCACTAATTATAAGCTTGATTTAAATTTCCTTCTCGTTTTCGAGTAGTGAGAAAAGTAAACTTTAAATACCCATACTGTAAACTTGCCATATTCTGTATACGACCTTATACGCCGGAGGTGTCGAATTATTATATTATTAATTGACAAATAAAAATAAATGAATTACTAGCGTCTAGAGCAATTAAATGTAACGCAGAAATAAGTAATGAATTTAAAAATGGTAGGAAATTTCGTAATTAATATATTTTTTCAAATTGTGAAAATAAACATTTTATTGTACATCATTCAATTCATTCATTAGGTCGTTACAAATATATATTATACATATAAGTTTTATTACTTTGATAATAGATGATAACAAATAAACAATATTAATAATAAAATAAACGTCTCACACTCAACGACCCCTAGTAGGATTTGAATCCTGTGTCGGGGGTCCGGAAACATACACAATACACAAGCACAAA
Organism: Euphydryas editha; assembly: GCA_036937285.1. Taxonomy (NCBI): domain Eukaryota; kingdom Metazoa; phylum Arthropoda; class Insecta; order Lepidoptera; family Nymphalidae; genus Euphydryas; species Euphydryas editha. Next base: position 2,963,386 of record JAUPFZ010000003.1, read on the forward strand.
CGTCCAGACCACGACAAACATCTGTATGGCCTATACAAATATTTGTCATGTGCGGGGATCGAACCCGCGACCGCTAGCGCATCAGTCAGTTTCTGTGACCACTGCGCCAACGTGTCATCGATATAATAATATTATTAATACAAAAAATCTATTAATTTAATAGTTGTAAATTTTACACCTTTTTAAATTTTATTTCTGTGAAAAATTAAAAATGTTTATTTTTTATTTAAAAGTACAGCATAATTAAGTTTGAATGATGTAATATCCTTTAGGTGTCTTACACCTATCTACAGCTGAAAAAATATATATAATCGAGAGAAAACTAAAAGCTAAGAATGTAAATTCAAAACCTACTTTCAAGAACAGTTTTATTTTAGTTGCATATGTAATAAATATAATTTTATGTGTTAAATATAAATTTTTTGGAAGATTAAATAAAACAAAACAAATTTACAAATATTAAAATATATTGATTTTTTTTTTGCATTAATAGTAATTATATCTATAACTCTCTGAATCATCTAATTCCTTGGACAGAAGTATTGATATTTCTTTTTTATAAAATATAGAGTATGATAATTGATGCTATGCTAATTATGTGAATTATCTGCGAGGCTTCTTATGTTATTTTCTAGCTGAAAAATATATATCAAAATAATAATAATTTTTATTATTCTAATTAAAGTTATACATAGTCATTTTGATATAATTTGAATATTTCACTGACTATTATTATCATACTTTATCAAATATTTAATTAAAATAACTTTATTCTAGAATGTGAAATAAAAAAGTTTTAAGCAAATATGATATATATGAAAAATGACTGGTAAATTACTATCAATATTTAAGGAGAATACTCGGTACATGATTCTCATTCGAATTATGTAAAAAAAATAGGTACTTAATTTTTGACCAAATTTTCATAAATTTCAATTCAAGTAAATGAAGCGTTGTCACTCTACAGTCATGCCGGCGGCACGTGCACAGGTGTTGTTGTTATTTTTTTTTTTTTTTTTTTTTTTTTTCGCAGGGGAATCCATTTACGGATGATATCCAGGATGCCCGGGTCGGCAGTCCTAGACCTATGTCGGACTCGGCACTTTGGGAGTGCAATACCGTACTAAACCCCTGCGGGAGCCTTCAGCCGCTTTAATTGGAGGGTCCCGGATCTGCAGGCAACAGGATCCCTCCAGCGACAGGCTGGCCTCGGCGAAAAGGCCAGACTTCTCCTCCATGGGGACTGTCCGGCTCACCTCTGAACAGTCCCGACGACGCCGTATCTAGTAGGACCGGGTTCCCATCCCGGCCCGATACGGGCACAGGGGCGTTACTGGAGGCGCATTAAGTAGCGCCTCCTACGCACCCCCATTCGTCGCCCGCGGTTGGAGGCCACGTCGGCGGCCTCCTCTCTCACCCGCTCGTCGGCCTCCTTCTGGGACATTACTGTCTCGCAGAAGGAGACCATCGCCTTCCAGGACTCGTCGTCACCGAGCATCGCGGTGATGATGCTCGGGAGCGACAAGTCCCCTCCGAGGACCGACGTCAGACCTTGACGCAGCACCGCCCATCTCGGGCACACCTCGAGGGTGTGCTGGGCAGAGTCCACCGCCGCGCCACAATCGTGACATTCAGTCGTCGGCTCCCTCTGGGCCGTCCGACACAGGTAGTCACCAAAGCAACCATGCCCGGTGAGAACCTGCGTCAGACGGAAGGTGAGGGGCTTGCGTTTTCGACGCATCCACCGCTCGAGGACCGGGCGGATGGCAGCCGTTACGCGTGTACCGTACGGCTGCCCCGCCAGGTCTCCCCCCCACCTCCGCATAAGCGCTACACAGGTGTTGTACTGTGCCGCTTGTTAACATCTAAAAATTGCCAAAGTTCACATCATTTACCTAGTCAACAAATTTGTTGCTTAAACAAGTAAAATATCTTAGTATTTTTGCCTATCCTAAGCCAGGATTAAAGTATTAAGGGGGATTGGATCATGCTTGTTTATCCTGCTACCCTGTTAACACGTGGCGGCGTTTGGACGTAGGTAAACTACCTGTTTTGTGTTGAAAGTGCAGCTAGCTGCTAGGGTGTCCAGACGACGCGTACATAATTGGATAATTGTTGAGAAACTTTACTTAAAAGTTTATTAATATTTACCTGTTTTTTTTACATAATTCGAATGAGAATCATGTACCGAGTAGTCTCCTTAAATATTGATAGTAATTTACCAGTCATCCTGTATATATATATATATATATATAATATATAAAGGTATAAGATAATAATACAAAATATTAATAATATTGTTGACATTACATTTTTAATATTTAATGAATAATTTAAAAAATATAATTATGTACCTGCCTATGTATTTTAATCTCCAAGAGTATTTTGTGTTGGTGATGAATCAAAGTTTTTAATAAAAAAGCTGTGGTGTCGTGGGACACCAGATAGGAACGAAGTTCCTTATTACTTAAATATTAATTTCATGTTCTAGTCGAGGTAAAAGGAAAATAATTATTCGGGTATAAATTTTTTCTTATGATTTTTTTAATCAATAAAAATCAAAAACTACATACTTTACAAATTATCTTAACACTTTTATTTTATTTACAATTTTTCACAAAAATATCTATACATATAATAAAATGGTAGGAAAGTCAAAACTGTACATTAAATATTTTTTTTAAAGAATACTTGGAATGTGATCTACAATCGATACCAAAGCCAAAAATATAGTTTTTAGAATTTTTGTCTGTTTTTATGTTTGTCTGTATGTATGTCCGGGATAAACTCAAAAAGTACTGCATGGATTTACTTCAAATTTTGTACGAATATTATTAAGAAGTCGGGTCAACATATAGGCTACATATTATCACGCTATCACCTACGGGGAACGAGCAGTAAACCTTTATTTCTTCAACGCATTCTGTAACAACGTGTAATCTAATAACGTTCACGCAGACGACGTCGCGGGCAGCAGCTAGTATTGAATACAGCTCCAGCTAACTTTGGAATGGCGTTTTCTCAGAAATGGTAAATCTTAAAGAAAAAAGAAATAGGACAATTTTAGTAGATAATTATCTGATCTACAATTTATGAGGTATAATTATGCGTGAATAACTAATACATTATTTCGAAACTAACAAGGGGACTGCACGACCTCAAAATTTTATTTGGGGATGAGACTTTGCAAGTTTGTAGTATACCTAAAGGTTATCTATCCTACAAAGCAAAAGTACCAGATGACCCGTGGTTTACGAGAAAACGGCCTTGAAGTTTCACACGCAGTTTGTATACCGGTAATTTTGATCACGTACCAGAGCGTCGCGGTGGCCGAATGGATAGTGACTAGTGAGCTTGGTTACCGAGTAGGCGGACAGGGATCGATCGCACTTGTGGCCTTTTTTGCATTTAATTATTAGAAATGCTAAATAAAATATACCTATTATCAATTAAATCATGTTTTTTTATTAGACTTATTACTTTTTTTACACAATACTTTGCAACTTTTGTCCCTTTGTAAAGTACTTTCTACACTAATTTAGATAACTCAATTTTTTTATAAATTATTTATAGCTATTTTCTGAGTCTGTGTCAAATGCAGTGAAACTATTGAAAGATGATCCTGACTGTTCTGAACTAGTTGACTGCGATAGTACCATTAGGGGAGAGTTGGATATTACCGAGCCTCTAAGAACTTGGACCTATAATTCGGAGAAGGTTCGATATATATATTCAAAAATGCAGTAAATAGTACAGAATTTATTTAGCTACGCATACATCACGGCAAAATATTTCAAAAAATAAACAAATATTAATTATTGCAAAATAATAAAAAAACAGGAAAGCGTGGTATTATCAGACTGGTCTGATAAAACCGTGCCCATAATAATTTCGTGAATTTCTATCAGTAAACTTAGAATTAAAAAAAAAATGCAACGTTGAATAAACTCGTTCGTAGAAAAAGAAGCATAGACTCCTCTCTATACCTAGATATAATTATTATTTTACGACTAGATTAATTATCATAACCATATCGGCCATTGGATGTCCACTGCTGAACGTAGGCCTTCCCCCATTGACTCCGGTTCAAAGCAGCCTCCATCCAACGACTTCCGGCGACTCTCTTCAAGTCGTCTGTTCATCTCGTGGATGGCCGTCCGACACTGTGCTTGCCGGTACGTGGTCTTCACTCGTACACGCCCTGGGCGCGGAATTGACAAACTCTGTTATTTCATTTTATAACCTCAAAATAATACAGTCAAGTTAATTGTGTACTCAAATCACTCTAGTCATTAATTCTATAATATGTTAGGATTCAAATAAAAGTAATCAATGTGTTACAATACAAATATAGAATAGCTTACCTCTTGTCAAAAATGCCCGCGAAATTATAAGGAACGAGAGTAAAAACTTGTAAGACACGATGTGTCTTAATTGCTGCTCCGAGTAAATTAGCGTCGTGCACGGGGAGGGGTAGAGGACTCGGACTGTGATCTTTAAGGACTGGATAGCGCAATTAGCGTTTAGTTTTTGAAATATGCTAGGGCGTGGAATTATCAAACGCGCGGTATTATCCAACTCTCCCCTACCTTTATTGAAAGAGTGAACAAATTAATCAAAGTTATGCTGTCTAGAACTCCGGCAGATTCTTTAAGACCTAATGATGATAATGTTTCGAAGAAGGTTTGTTCCTATCAATTGTAAAATTATTATATTCACTATTTATTTCTTAAAATACTTACCTTCATATATTTTTATTTATAACTGACTATAAGTTATTTTTTTAATAGGTTATTATTGAGTTTGATACTTTTATAAGGAATTGGGAAACGACCGCTAAAGATAAAATTGAACAAATTAAACAAAAACAAAAAAAAAAATAAAGGTGACTCCGTCGATGCGGAAAAGCATAAAACCTACTATTTGGCTATTACAGCTATTACTTTGACCGGGTTAAATATTTCTTTAGGTTCTACTTTAGAATTGATGGATTTTTTACATGAGCACTGCAATTATCAGTATTTGATGACATCAAGATTAACACAAGATATGCTAGAAGTGAGTTTTTAAGCTTTTTTCGTAAACGTTTCACTAATCAGCTTAAGTGTAACTGTTAGGAAACTACGTCTTCATCATTTTTATCGTATGTTTTATTTTAATCAGTCAATAACGCAATCATATGATTTTAGAAATTTTTTGGAATTTCTAGAAGTGCATGTGGGTCAAATGATCACACTGACCCTATTTTATTCTCACAAGTTTTCCGGTTGCTCTGCTCCTATTCATTGGCAACACCTCCAAAAGGATCCAATGTGACTGCGGGAGAATTACTGGGATCTTTAATGCAGACTAGACAATCGTTAAAAGCGAATAATATTTATAAAGAAAATTGGAATAAAAAAATCGATAGCATTATTGAAAATGCATTTGTGAATATAAGTAATATCTTAAAGGCAAATACAAATTCTAGTCATACTCGTTCTGATTATAATAATAATAATAATTATATATATATATATATATATATATATATATATATATATATATATATATATATATATATATAATTAAAATTTATCATCTTTCTTTATTGTTTCTAAAGTTTGAGAGTAATTAGATTATATTTTTTCTCTTTAATATTGTCATTTTTTGTATATTTGCATTAATAATCGATTTGAATTATCAATTTATTTATATTACACATTTTTTTATTAAATGTTGTAGTATCATTAAACTTTTGATTTCTAGAAAAGTTAAAGAATAATTTAATTCATAATTTTGTTTTTTTGTTAGGTATTTCTCATTATTATTATTAATTTTTTTTTGTACACGCACTTCTTAATCAATATGTACCTATGTGTAATTGGAGGGTGATGATCACTACAACACAGTTTATACTTATGTGGGATCATCGTTCTCATATGTTTTTGTAATAATACTATAAATTTGGTGTTAAATAATAAATAAATAATAAATAATAAAAAATAATATATAACGTTATATATAAAAATATATACATATATATTACCTACTCTAATTTAAATAAAAATGTGTTTGTGTACTTATGTACGAACTTAAGAAATTATACTTATAATAAAATGACGCACCGAGATAATGGGTAGTGCGCGCCTAGACCCTGGTAACCATCTAAAAAAAAAACTACTCGTTAAGACGATTCAAACGAGCCCTAACTCGACGAGGTTGTGTCGTTTCATTGCGAAGTTCTTATGGCCACCTTCCAGCTCCATCATCAGATTAGACCCTGGTAACTATATGTAAAAACAGAGTACTCGTCAAGACGAATCAAACGAGCCGAAACTCCATGGCGTCATCACTGTGTGTGCGCGTATCGTAAAGATTTATTCTCATAATTTTTCAAAAGTATAACTTCAAAAATAATTTAAAATTCTCAATAACAAAATTAATATTCCAGTTACTCTTAAAACTATAATAATTAGGTTTTTAAATAATAAACATGTTTTATTTGTTTTATTAATAAATAATATGTTTGACAATAACTTATTTTTTTTTTTTTTCATCAAGTATATTTATCCTGATATCTACTCAAACAAATAGGCAATTTTTAAAAATATTTTACTAGTTAATTTTCATAGAGACAATATTTAATAGTCTTACATAGAAAGATTAAAATTTAATTATTAATTTAATTTATAGTTAATAAATTCAATTTCAAAATTCAGAGCTGTCAATAGCAACCAGCCTGTTTCGAGGCTGTATGGCTTAGTACCTTTGCCTATCCCTTGACGGGGATAAATTACACCAAAAAAAAAAAAAAACAACCAGCCTTCCCGCGTAAATTTAAGCGAGTACTTCTTGGTACTTAGCGCGCTCTAGCGGCAAAATAATTATCTACATAAATTGATGCCATTCTTTTAACATTACGTTCGCTCTCCTTATATATCCATTCTTCGTGCTCCATACAATACAATTCTCAATATACCTATAACATTTTATTATTATTATTTTTTTTTTTTTTGGAAGGACTTATGCTGTTGGCCTTAGTGGCCTTTACAGCGACACCGGGCGGGGGGGCGGACACTTTGAGGTCCAGCCTAGAAAGTAGAGCCTCCTTATGGGCGGCTCTGAAGTACTATACGCGTCGGTTGGCCGGCTTGGCGGCGCAACCTATAACATGGTTTGGATCTTATATTAAGACTTCGATGTTAACTAAAGAATAGCGCGATTTAATTCACTAGTGACGCCCTCTTGTAATGAATAGAAAAACTATACAATACCAATTATATTAAAATGGTCATGAACAAATTAAATATTTAAATATTTGTTTTATTTTAATTTAATTATTTATTTTTAAATGGAATATGTAACCAATTAATATTCTGTGAATATTTAAAGCATCTACCTGTTGTCGTGATCAATATTGAGCAAAAACGAGCAAAAAAAATCACTTTTCTTGTATGGGAGATACGTGTTCTCCGAGGCACGGTGGGGAGACCCACAAGGACATACACCCAGACCGGAAACAAATATTTGTAAAATTATTAAACATCCCAAGCATATTATCTTTATTAAAATATAAAATCTATTTCAAAATAAAATATATACGAGTAGGTAAATATTTCTGTCAGCGAAGCCACATTATATACGTAGTTAGCTCATAGCATTAATTAAATGTATTTACTCCAAAGTAAACCTAGGATAGTTTCATTAATCATCGATAAAAAAGTCATTCAACTTGACAAAATATGGCTTTGATTTTATGACGAAAAATTGATATGCAGTGTTTTATTATTGTTCAAGGAAAATCCTGTCATAAAATGTAAGAAACGTGCTTCAGCTTAGTAGAAATATTATTGTAAGCTTACTTTTCCTTCTTAACTCTGAATTAAACTCAACTGCATCAACCTCTAAACGACCCACCAGACTTCTCCATTGCAGGGTTGTGGATAATTGGCTTATCATGTATAACGATTGCTATCCGGTGTCTACATCTGCCACGAGTGGGAATTGAACCCGCAACCGCCAGCTTTAAGGCGTCATACAAAAAATACTAAATAGTAACAGCTTTCAAGTTTAATCTGCATCTTTTCCTTAGAATCCTGTCTTTAATCTCAACACTAAAAGACATTACAATCTTATTATTACCGTCTTAATGAAAATTAAAGACATTACAATCTTATTATTATCTTATTAAGAACCCCACCGTATAAACCAAATTTGGTTTATACGGTGGGGTTTTTAATGAATTCATATTTTTGTAATTAAAGATATCGATTGTCTGTTCGCGATTGATATTTTTTCATCGCTGGGTATTTTATATTTATACCACTAGTGGGTCTATCCTGCTCATTGTGAGAAGTATGGTCACGTTATATTAACTCGCTTAAATATCAACATAAAGTCGCACAAGATGTAAAAAATATCAATTTAATAATAAATAACGATGGTAAATATATATAATATATACTATAATAGTGTCGAGATAAAGATAGACCATTACAGACTCTCATGCGGCACCTTAATGCGTCACTTATCACGAGTAATACACACGTACTCGTAAGTAGTAAGAATCTTTTGTGAGTTTTTCGTGTTAGCCCATTATTGTATTTCCTGACGTTTTTCTTACTTAATTCGGAGTACGTGTATTATATTGCAGTAATAAATAAAATTACAAGTATGTACTTTTGTATGTGTTAGTTGTGTATGTGACGTGCTCATATATTGTATACTAGCGGCCCGCCCCGGCTTCGCACGGGTATTTAACTAAAATTTCAAAAAATATAAATTTATATTCTTTATCACCTACACCTGCGTCGATACTGGAACATATTGCATAAAAGACGGATTGAGTTGTGAAACATAATATTTCAGCCCGCGACTTTGTCCGCGTAGGAGTCGAAAATGGTTATAATAGGATTTTTATTTGTTTTTTTTTACGTTATTAATTTTGTTATAACATATAAATTATTATGTTAAAATATTTGTATGCTTATAAAATATAACAATATTTATTATAGAGTAGGGATTTAAAGTTTAAATAAACATTAAAATAAAAATAAAAATTGTAATATTTTATGATCAAGAAGCTCTGCCTTTGATCTGGAGAAAGTTACACGGGAGTATTATCTTTTTACGACGAAATCGAAATACTACACCTTCCGTAGTATTTCTTTATAAACAATTTTTTTTTTTCGTTCAGGATATTAGAATTACCAGGCTATTCTGGAATATGCCATATACAACTGACTGTGAGAGAAGCAGCTTTCTCTTAAGTATACTCCCGGTACAGTAAGAGTTTAACCTTAAGCTTTGTTTATGGTAAATACATACTCATATACACTCATACATTATATTATTATATGGTTCCCGGAAATCAAAATTTCATATTTTAAGCAACAGGTCTGAGAACTGTCCGGCAGTAACATCTTTCCTTAGATGGACTCTCATATTTATGGTAAGACTCAGTTTCGTCACTGAAGGCCACAAATGCTCCTGTACTGTAGTGTATTGTAGCAGCCTGTAAATAACCCACTGCTGAGCGAAGGCCTTTTTTCCATATAGAAGAAAGGTTGGAGCTTAATCTACCACGCTGCTCTACTGCGGGTTAGCGGATAATATCCCTACCATAAGTAACAATTATTATAAGGCATCCATGATAACAAACGGAACCGATGGCTTTACGTACTCTCCGGGGAATAGTGGGGAAACCCACTATACATCCAGATATATACCCAGACCTGAAACAAATATTGGCACAAATACAAATATCTGCCCCGAGCGGGAATCGAACCCACGACCAACGCCATTGAGGCGAGGCGTTAAGGCGACTACTTGCACCACTACACCAGAACGGTCATATGTATCGTAGGTATAATTACACCACCTTACGTTGCCTACCTTAGAAACAGACGATCGTGTGTTTATGTCAAACATATATTTATATTTAATAATAGTCCAAGAGAGCTTTTATCACCTCCTTCTTAGTTTTTAGTGTAAGATAAAGTTAAATGGGTACATGATTTATAATGTTTTCTGATCTTGTCCCAACATTAGTCCGTGGTGCCAATCTGTACTAATTGGGGTTTTAATGCCGTATAATTCAAAAATGTTTCCAAGTTCACTTCGGTGTCTTCTATATCAGTATCATTGTGAACTACAGATACGTTGCTGATGAGTCATTTAATTTATAACTCTTGACTTAACACAACACCAACATTGAAGTAAAAAATATGATATAAGACACTATTTTACAATAAAGCAATCACACGGTATATTTACAACTCAATTTTGTTACGTTTAATATAAAGTCTTGCCTGTTCCATCAGGAGCACCCAAAAAAAGATATCACCTACACGTCAATACTGGAAAATATAATTATTATAATAGACGGATTGATTGTCAAACATGTGTCAAAATAAAATTTTATTTAAATAAAAAAAAAAACTAAGGAGTATTTATATCAAAATAACTTTCTACCCCCTTTTAACCCCGTTAGGGAATGAATTTCGATAAAATACGAAACACGTCTTCAATCAATTCTGTTAAAGAATATTTAAGCAAAATTTGAAGTAGATTGGACCAAGGAATCACGTTGTCCCATACAAACTTTGCCTCCCTTTTTCATCCTCTTAGAGGTAGAATTTCGTAAAATCCGTTCTTAGCTGACCTCTACTTGGCAAAAGGAATATTCCTACCAAATTTCAAATTTTTAGGTCTCATAGTTCCAGAGATATCGTGATGAGTGACTATATCTATAGAAAGTCTCCTATATATATATAGAATTTTCTAAGTTTAAACGTTCTATCTAAGTCTAAATCTTTTTATAAATTAAGTTCAAATTAGCTTGACAAATTAACTCCCGAACGCACTTCACACAAACTCAGTATGATGATCTGCTAGTGGCGTCCTCTGGTGGCCAAGTCCACCGCTGGTGCTGCTGCGTCCGCCTACCAATGCTGGGCCGCTTTGCTGTTGCTTCTTCCTTGTCACCGCTTCTGAGGTGACTGGCGTGTACCCTTATTGCAGCGATCCATTGCGGGTGACACGGATGAAACGGCCGAACCGTTCAACTCAAAAGTCTCGGACTTATTCGAACTCGATGGACCAATGTTGAGGGGCCCGATAGCGTTGCGCTAATTTCACTTAAAAATAAAACTACTGGGTTGGACAGCTGGTTAGTCGAGATTTATTGCACTAAATTAAACTAAGAGTAAACGGCGAGACTCGTTTCGCTAAAAGCAAATATCAATTCTCAATTCGATTCTCCATACAATACAATTCTCAATATACCTATAACATTTTATTATTATTATTTTTTTTTTTTTTTGGAAGGACTTATGCTGTTGGCCTTAGTGGCCTTTACAGCGACACCGGGCGGGGGGGCGGACACTTTGAGGTCCAGCCTAGAAAGTAGAGCCTCCTTATGGGCGGCTCTGAAGTACTATACGCGTCGGTTGGCCGGCTTGGCGGCGCAACCTATAACATGGTTTGGATCTTATATTAAGACTTCGATGTTAACTAAAGAATAGCGCGATTTAATTCACTAGTGACGCCCTCTTGTAATGAATAGAAAAACTATACAATACCAATTATATTAAAATGGTCATGAACAAATTAAATATTTAAATATTTGTTTTATTTTAATTTAATTATTTATTTTTAAATGGAATATGTAACCAATTAATATTCTGTGAATATTTAAAGCATCTACCTGTTGTCGTGATCAATATTGAGCAAAAACGAGCAAAAAAAATCACTTTTCTTGTATGGGAGATACGTGTTCTCCGAGGCACGGTGGGGAGACCCACAAGGACATACACCCAGACCGGAAACAAATATTTGTAAAATTATTAAACATCCCAAGCATATTATCTTTATTAAAATATAAAATCTATTTCAAAATAAAATATATACGAGTAGGTAAATATTTCTGTCAGCGAAGCCACATTATATACGTAGTTAGCTCATAGCATTAATTAAATGTATTTACTCCAAAGTAAACCTAGGATAGTTTCATTAATCATCGATAAAAAAGTCATTCAACTTGACAAAATATGGCTTTGATTTTATGACGAAAAATTGATATGCAGTGTTTTATTATTGTTCAAGGAAAATCCTGTCATAAAATGTAAGAAACGTGCTTCAGCTTAGTAGAAATATTATTGTAAGCTTACTTTTCCTTCTTAACTCTGAATTAAACTCAACTGCATCAACCTCTAAACGACCCACCAGACTTCTCCATTGCAGGGTTGTGGATAATTGGCTTATCATGTATAACGATTGCTATCCGGTGTCTACATCTGCCACGAGTGGGAATTGAACCCGCAACCGCCAGCTTTAAGGCGTCATACAAAAAATACTAAATAGTAACAGCTTTCAAGTTTAATCTGCATCTTTTCCTTAGAATCCTGTCTTTAATCTCAACACTAAAAGACATTACAATCTTATTATTACCGTCTTAATGAAAATTAAAGACATTACAATCTTATTATTATCTTATTAAGAACCCCACCGTATAAACCAAATTTGGTTTATACGGTGGGGTTTTTAATGAATTCATATTTTTGTAATTAAAGATATCGATTGTCTGTTCGCGATTGATATTTTTTCATCGCTGGGTATTTTATATTTATACCACTAGTGGGTCTATCCTGCTCATTGTGAGAAGTATGGTCACGTTATATTAACTCGCTTAAATATCAACATAAAGTCGCACAAGATGTAAAAAATATCAATTTAATAATAAATAACGATGGTAAATATATATAATATATACTATAATAGTGTCGAGATAAAGATAGACCATTACAGACTCTCATGCGGCACCTTAATGCGTCACTTATCACGAGTAATACACACGTACTCGTAAGTAGTAAGAATCTTTTGTGAGTTTTTCGTGTTAGCCCATTATTGTATTTCCTGACGTTTTTCTTACTTAATTCGGAGTACGTGTATTATATTGCAGTAATAAATAAAATTACAAGTATGTACTTTTGTATGTGTTAGTTGTGTATGTGACGTGCTCATATATTGTATACTAGCGGCCCGCCCCGGCTTCGCACGGGTATTTAACTAAAATTTCAAAAAATATAAATTTATATTCTTTATCACCTACACCTGCGTCGATACTGGAACATATTGCATAAAAGACGGATTGAGTTGTGAAACATAATATTTCAGCCCGCGACTTTGTCCGCGTAGGAGTCGAAAATGGTTATAATAGGATTTTTATTTGTTTTTTTTTACGTTATTAATTTTGTTATAACATATAAATTATTATGTTAAAATATTTGTATGCTTATAAAATATAACAATATTTATTATAGAGTAGGGATTTAAAGTTTAAATAAACATTAAAATAAAAATAAAAATTGTAATATTTTATGATCAAGAAGCTCTGCCTTTGATCTGGAGAAAGTTACACGGGAGTATTATCTTTTTACGACGAAATCGAAATACTACACCTTCCGTAGTATTTCTTTATAAACAATTTTTTTTTTTCGTTCAGGATATTAGAATTACCAGGCTATTCTGGAATATGCCATATACAACTGACTGTGAGAGAAGCAGCTTTCTCTTAAGTATACTCCCGGTACAGTAAGAGTTTAACCTTAAGCTTTGTTTATGGTAAATACATACTCATATACACTCATACATTATATTATTATATGGTTCCCGGAAATCAAAATTTCATATTTTAAGCAACAGGTCTGAGAACTGTCCGGCAGTAACATCTTTCCTTAGATGGACTCTCATATTTATGGTAAGACTCAGTTTCGTCACTGAAGGCCACAAATGCTCCTGTACTGTAGTGTATTGTAGCAGCCTGTAAATAACCCACTGCTGAGCGAAGGCCTTTTTTCCATATAGAAGAAAGGTTGGAGCTTAATCTACCACGCTGCTCTACTGCGGGTTAGCGGATAATATCCCTACCATAAGTAACAATTATTATAAGGCATCCATGATAACAAACGGAACCGATGGCTTTACGTACTCTCCGGGGAATAGTGGGGAAACCCACTATACATCCAGATATATACCCAGACCTGAAACAAATATTGGCACAAATACAAATATCTGCCCCGAGCGGGAATCGAACCCACGACCAACGCCATTGAGGCGAGGCGTTAAGGCGACTACTTGCACCACTACACCAGAACGGTCATATGTATCGTAGGTATAATTACACCACCTTACGTTGCCTACCTTAGAAACAGACGATCGTGTGTTTATGTCAAACATATATTTATATTTAATAATAGTCCAAGAGAGCTTTTATCACCTCCTTCTTAGTTTTTAGTGTAAGATAAAGTTAAATGGGTACATGATTTATAATGTTTTCTGATCTTGTCCCAACATTAGTCCGTGGTGCCAATCTGTACTAATTGGGGTTTTAATGCCGTATAATTCAAAAATGTTTCCAAGTTCACTTCGGTGTCTTCTATATCAGTATCATTGTGAACTACAGATACGTTGCTGATGAGTCATTTAATTTATAACTCTTGACTTAACACAACACCAACATTGAAGTAAAAAATATGATATAAGACACTATTTTACAATAAAGCAATCACACGGTATATTTACAACTCAATTTTGTTACGTTTAATATAAAGTCTTGCCTGTTCCATCAGGAGCACCCAAAAAAAGATATCACCTACACGTCAATACTGGAAAATATAATTATTATAATAGACGGATTGATTGTCAAACATGTGTCAAAATAAAATTTTATTTAAATAAAAAAAAAAACTAAGGAGTATTTATATCAAAATAACTTTCTACCCCCTTTTAACCCCGTTAGGGAATGAATTTCGATAAAATACGAAACACGTCTTCAATCAATTCTGTTAAAGAATATTTAAGCAAAATTTGAAGTAGATTGGACCAAGGAATCACGTTGTCCCATACAAACTTTGCCTCCCTTTTTCATCCTCTTAGAGGTAGAATTTCGTAAAATCCGTTCTTAGCTGACCTCTACTTGGCAAAAGGAATATTCCTACCAAATTTCAAATTTTTAGGTCTCATAGTTCCAGAGATATCGTGATGAGTGACTATATCTATAGAAAGTCTCCTATATATATATAGATATATATAATTGCTGAATTTTTTAACTGAAATATAACCGAAATGTTACGAACTTTTGATGCGAATTTCTTATTTATTGGAAATTTATAAACAAATATAAAAATAAAAAAGGCACCAGTTTTTATTTTCTTACCGAAGTAAAACTTTTTAAAGTGTTATTGTGGAATCAGTAGTCATGTTTAGAAACAATAAAACATTATTTTACAAACGCTTAAATTATTATTGAACATCATTCTCAATATAAAGCATAACTAATAATTTAAGCACAAAAAGCAAAAAGTGCATTAAGAAACTATCTTTACCATATATTTTTTAATACGAGCTTTATTTTGTTATGCTGACTTATATAAAGGTAGCCAACAAGTGCTATTTTGGTCAATTTTTTTCAGCACTCTCCGAAAATTATGATTGATGATTGAGGTGTCATTCGATCCGGAATGGCATCTAAATGATTTTTGAAAAAAAAAAGTTCCGATTGCAAAAATAAATAACAGTCACAGTGACATCAAAATTTCATTCATATTTTGTAAAGCCGTAGTGTAGACTTCTATAATTTCATTGATGATGATGATATGGCCATTGTTTTTTTCGATCACATTTTTGTAAATAAAATGTAATATTATGTAGATTCAAGATTCATTCGTAAGCTGTCATATTTTGAGCCGTAGTTTTTATTATACTTCAAATTTAAATGAACTTTGAGAGTACCAACACAATTTCTTTACGACTGCCCAATTTACCAATAAATTCCCTCAAATGAACACAATCATTAAGTAACTCGTGTTATAGCTAATTTATTTTACAAAAAAATATTTCATTTATTTTGCTATTATATAGCCAAAATTTCGAGCCGAATCATGGACCAATTACTCCTTAATTATTGAGGTATAATTCGAAAAACATAACTTATATTAGTAGGTACCTCCAATGACAATACAGTTATATGGCACTATATACTAGAACGGGGTCTTATTGTGCACCCGGAATATATTTATTCCTAAAATATTATCTTGAGAAGCTTTACATGGTTAGATGATATACAAATATTAATAAAAACCAAACGTATTATTCTTTTATGTACGCGGCTTAAATATTATTTTGTTTTCAAGAATTTCTTTTTATATTTTTTATATTTTAGGATTATGAAGCGTCTATTTTAATTTAAATGACTTAGCTTCTCATTTCGCTTTAATATTCATTTTAGAACCTAATGAAAATAAACGTCTCTCTTAACACCAGAATGAATAATTAAAAAGTTTGTTTGTAGTGCGCTTAATTAAAATTGGTAATTATATTTTGACGTAAATCTATTGTGAATAATGTGACAACGGCATGATAAAATAAAATAGAGAATAAATATGAGAATATTAACTTTAAAACTGGTTTAATATTTTACAGTCTATTAGCTGTTTAATAAAATGAAAGCGACAGCAATAAATGCAATTTATATTTATACAAAGGTAATAAATTAAAACTCAGAGTTATTCACCATTTAAAAATGTGATTTTTTTAGATCTATATAATCTGTGTACCTACTCATCATACTGTATGGCTTGTATTACATGAAAAATTATGAAAAAAAAAATAATCAAAAGGTATTTTGCGAAAATTTAACGATTATACCATATTTCACAGTATCTTAATTTAAAACTAAAATATTTAGAATTTATATTTCATAATTTTCTTTGACTGTAGTTAATTAAGGTAATGGATGAATTATGATTATAGATTCATCATATAAAAATGAACAAATTTTATCACTTTATATTATAAAAGAATTTTTCTTAAAAAAATTATGCAGCGTTTCCTTTCAAAAGGCCAATTAAACCTTTTTCTAATTCGCTAGCTTAACTCTTAACATTTTTTATAGCGAATCTTATTTTAAATTCTCGCCCTGACAAGAATACTGACTTTTTCACTTTTTTTCTTAAGAAATTAAATTTCTAAGCACAATTTTTCTTACAAGTAGGTAAATAACTAAAATTATGAATATTTTAAATCAAAACTTTAATTTTAATAAAATTGTGAGAAGGTGTAAAAGGTAAAGAAAACGAAAATACTAGAAGAATTTGAATAAATTGTGACAAACATTCCGGTGTAGTGGTGCAAGTAGTCGTCGCGTGTTCGATTCACGCTCGGGTCAAATATTAATTTTTGGTCTGAGTGTATGGGCTTTTGGGTCTCCTCACCGTGCCAAGCAGAGGTCTTAAAGCCGTCGGTCCTGGTTGTTACACAGACACCGATACACAGATAACGATTGTTACTAATTGTAAGGAAATTATCTGCCAACCCGCATATTTACGCCCCCTATTTTATTGTATAAATGTAAACTAAAAATATATTAACTATTTATTATTATTAATGTGTTCGCAACGCTATTTATATCTTAAGGTATTTATTAATAGGTATCAAACACTGGAAAGTATTCGTCTTTAAGTGTCGCACGTGTGGATCCCGCCTCCGAAGACACGTATTAAAAATAGATATATCTGTTGTTGCCGCCAAGCTGAGTATTTGCTGAACGCGGGATTTTTTATGTACCTAATCTACTAAAAATAAAAAAAATATATAATTGAAATTAGAATGTTCAATTATAAATCACGTTTGCCGCGAACAAATTTAATATTGTACTATTTATTTGTGCAATTCTGTGTCTCTATAGTCCGTTAACGTTCGTGCGGTCCGTCCGTCTGGTAAGAAAAGTCTCGTTTAGAATATAGGTTTTATTAAACTACAGGCGAGACTAATATGTTAGTGAGGTTTTGTAAGGTGAAAAAAAAAAACAAAATGGGGGGTGCTACAAAATAACTGATTTTCCAAGTGGGCGTTAGACGAAATAAGTTTGGGAACCTCTATTATAAATGGAAAAAAGGGCTTTGCTCAGTAGTGCGACGTTTACATAATATTATAATATAATTACTTCACTCCACCCGTTCTACATATACATAATATAATACAATACTTATATAAGGCATATAATAAATTTACACAAATTTACGTACATAAATATAACCGGGTGGAGGATTACGCCCTAGCAGGGAGATCAAACAGCCGGGTTTAGGGCTATAAGCTGAGAAATCGGCGGAAAATCATAGCCGAGTCGAGCAATACCGCCTTCTGCATCCTGGTTACCACGGATGCCACGGATACTCAGCTGCTTCAGATGGTGAGCGAGGCAAACCGGGATCAAAACTTGGCAGATATCGCAATAGGGATGATTTCAGCGGACTCCACACCCCACATGTCGACAATCTTGTGCGCCAGATCCAGATATTTATAATTTACTTCTCTCGTCGTTCTCGTCATGCGGGATGGTCCAGATGGTAATGTCCACTAAAAACACCCTGGACCGTGCCCTATCCAACACCTATATATTAGTATAATATTGTTAGTCCTGATGTCGTTTCACTGACTGATTCGTTACCGCACATATTAAATTAAGGTTGTATGTAATTTTTATAGCCCAAACATTGATAAGAGATGATATATTTTGAAAAATCCTCTAAGATAATGTTGGCCATTTAATCTACAAACTATACGAATGAAACCTTTTTATTTAGACTTTAAGAGAAACAAATATCTTCAAGCTATATGAAGCTTTTTCTAATTTCGAAGCTAAAGACAGAAGCATTCATTTTTTCAGATTTTGTGAGACTACTAGGCAGACATTATTACAGAGAAGCTTGTTTAATATTTAACGAATTAACTTGATTAAACTATCGCGATGGATGTGTGTGTGGGAAACAGCTTTGAGGTAAGTTCTCGTTATTAATTAATTAATTAACACTGCATTTGATAAGCTCGAATCATTAATAACTTTCCTATTTAATGTTCTCTTGGATTTAATTTTCTCTTTGAATAAATTAAGTATATTCAATTATTTTTGTTGTAACTTTACTCTATCTTATAAATTAGAATAATAATAATAAAAAGAACGTTTCGCGTTATATATCCTAATTATGAAGAGTTGGTTTAAGCGATTACATATAAAATGCAAACGCATAACATTCATTGTCAGTGCAACGTCACGAGTGCTGAAAGTGAAGGCGATTGTAAATGCGATAGACTTGTAGTAAAATAACGTATTATTCATCTATAAAACGAAAACGTTGTACTATAATAAATGGATACATTTGCAATAACTTTGAGATTTTTATTTTATTAAAAGCATAAAGTGAAGAAAGATTTTTTGCTATTATATTTTGTAAGGCCATATATCTTTAATATGCACTTTATAATAATAAATATAAAAATAAGAAAAGATTTTATTATAATAATATATAATTAAAATATTCTCTTAATCGTCAGAGTAAAAATATAAACATACGCTGACATCCCAACAGACTGAAGGACTGACGGACGAGAGGACGGTAATTAGAAATATTTAAAGAAGTACTATAGATTTTCAAAAAGTCAAGGAAAACTCTTTCTGCCTATGGTTGACTCACAATACCGATCTCTATCTTATTATCAAATATTTAATCAAACTGAACTGATTCAGCCTGTAAACGTTCTATTGCTGGGCAAACGCCTTTTCTCCGTGTAGGATAAGGTTTGGAACTTAATCCATCACGCTGCTCCCTCCACTGCGCGTTTGGCGGGAAATTTCTCCATCATAACGTGATCTCTGAGGCACGGTGGGACGATCCTCAAGGACTTTATACCCAGATCATACACATATCTGCACGGAACGGGATTCGAACCCTCGACCGCCGGTGTTGAGGCGACTACTCGTTCTACAACACAAGAACGGTTCTCATTTAATCAAAAATAAAGTTATATGCGAATCTATTTCATACCAATCAGTTTTAATACTTGCATCCAGATAAAAATATTAGTTACCTTAGGTATTTAATAGTCAATATAAAATTTAAATTTTTATTATATTATTTAATTGAAAACTTTATAAAATATTACGGTTTAAAAACTACGTGCAATCAAAATTGGATTCATAGTATGGATGAATATAGAAACGGTTGGGTAGCAGGTCGTACCGCAGCTTTCTTATAACGTAATTTGTGACCACATGAAGACGAATGGGTTGCTAATAAGATGTAGGTTTCAGAATAGTACAAATGATATGTTTGAGGAGAAATTATAAAATAAAAATGTTATACCCCTTTGTAAAAAAAAAAAATCAAAACGGACTGCTTATTCCTGAGATTAAAGTGCCTTCGATAAATTAAGCAACTGTTCTCTGATTTATTTTATTAGATCAGACAGATAGACGGATAGATCGGTCGGCGAGTGCAGTATGGAGGTTATATTACAATTTTGACTAAAAAGTTATTAGGACTCATATAATTACGATCGTATAAAAAGTAAACTGTTTTTATTTAGTATATTTTTACAATTTTCATAAGTGGGTAATCATATTGTTGTTTTGCTAACTTTAAGTTATTAAACTTAACTTCTTTATTAAACTTGAATATTTCTTGTATTACATATCAAAGTATTTAACTTTATTTAGTTTTTATATTAAATACAATTAATTACCTGTAGCTTATATACATAGATATATATAAATATATATTATACAAAATAATGATAATTCAGTGATAATAATTCAATTCCATTCATGTTTTCTTATGACGTTATCACGTAAAAATTATCGTCCGTAAACCGACTTTACAGACAACCAATTTTTTTTGGAGAAAGAATTTGTTAAATAACGAATTTCGTCTTATCTGAACTTGGATAAATAAGAAAAGAAGGTATACTTCAACCTTGTACTTCAGTACTCAATTTCATACTGATATTATAAGGAAATATTTAGTTGTTTGTTTGCTAATTTCAGTAATCTCTGAATTGATTTAATTATCCCGAAGTAAGTTATACGAGTAATCCCTACAAATCATCAGGCTGCGGTTCGGCAGTGTAACCATGATTTTAAGCACTGGTTAAACCTCAACTGACTTCGTAAAAAAAATTAGCTCCGCCGTAACAGCTATTCGCTGCCGTGACCAGGATTCGAACCTGGGTTACTACGGCCACAACGTAGGGTCCTAACCACTAGACGATCACGGCTATCGGAGCAGGTGAAAGGTTTAGCGAAATATCTTGTAACATTAATCTCGAGCGAACGTTATTACAATTATTAGTTACGGTAACGAGAACTTACGTCACAAAATGCTCCAATTTCTGATATTTTTTTGTCTTATTTTGTTACCGCAATATAATGCTGTCAAATTCGAGTGGAAGCAATGTTTTAAAATTTGTTATTTGTAAGTGGGTTTTAAATTCGGCGGTGTTTTGATATAATAAAATGTTCTTACGTTTTTGGCATTAAAGGTATCCGCTCCGGTAGCCGTGATCGTCTAGTGGTTAGGACCCTACGTTGTGGCCGTAGTAACCCAGGTTCGAATCCTGGTCACGGCAGCGAACAGCTGTCATGGCGGAGTAATTTTTTCATCCCTAAAATGCTGATGATATAAAAATACATTTTTTCGAAGAACTCATAACGACTCAATCAACCTTAAACGATGATAAGGTTCAATTTTATTTCATGATATTTAATGATTATGAGCTGTCATCTAATAATTTTATTTAACTTTATCGTTTGTTTATTAAGGTCAAATCTTACGAACTAGATCTACTTCCTTTTGTTCTACAAAGTTGAAATTGTAAAGTTTATGTCACAGATGATATTTTATACATCAACATAACTGATGTGAATACAGGTTTGGCTTCCGACGAAGGAACTGTTTAACGGTCATTTACTGAGGCAAAATTTTACATAAAAATGTAAATATGCATTGAGATGACCCAGTCAATATAACACGTAAATCGCTACGACTTGGTCAGGTGGTAAAAATGACAAGTTTTCTTGTTAGACGGTGAAGGAAACATCGTGAGGAAAACATGTTACGGAAGACATTCTAAGCCAAGAATATTTGCCAACCCCCATATATATATATATATATATATATATTTGTATATTCCATACAGATGTTTGTCGTGGTCTGGGCGTTTGGCTTGTGTGTTGTATGTGTTTCCGGACCCCCGACACAGGATTCACACCCCACTGGGGGTCGTTGACTGTGAGACATTTATTTATTTGTATCTAAACCATAAAGTTATTATCGATTGAAGATGTTAGTTTTCGAGCCAATAAGTCGTCATTTGCGGGAGGTATTACTTTTTTCTACAAATTCATAAGTCTATCCTTACATGGATTAGTTTGGGTCGCCTGTTATACTAATCTTACATTTCAGAATTTATATTTTATCCAGAAGTACGGGCAAGTAACTCAGTAGGTATGAGATCTGTATTTTAAAAAAAAAGGTCGAACATTACGATATTGGAATAGAGGAAAAAGAGAAAAGCCCACTTAATTCAAAAGATACAACTATACAAAGGAACATTCAAGAATATGATTCTTACCCTCATTATTATTGGATTACAATGAGCCGAAAAATTTAATAAAGTCGTTAGTTTTCTTTTGGTATATGAACAAAGTAATATTTTTCATGTAATTCAGAGGATTATTAAAAATATTCAAAGTAAGATGTTTTAACTAATGAGACAGGATCAGACCATGATGGAATTATTTCACCTAATTATACAACTATATTAATGTTCTAAACTTAAAAAAAAAAAAAAATTAATTGCTAATCGCATTACTTACAAATTTGGTAATTTTATATATTATATTTGACTATTTTTTCTTACGACTCAATAAGTCAACAAATCTGAAGTATCGCGAAACAAGGCTAGATTAAATACAATATGAATAAATACAGTTTGTATACAGTTAATATTTAAATTTTAATTTTCTACTAATATTTTTTATTTATTTTATTTATTTTTAATACAGTTTGTATTTATTTATATTGTCCACAACAAACATCGTTATGACTTATATAACGTTTTTTCATGAGCAGGAAACTGCGATAGCTGGCGCAACACCTAGTTGTTATCACCACTGCAACAACATGTCGTCCGTTTTTTTTATTATCGAAAAATGTACCATCGCTTCACTGATACAAAAAATGAAACAAAAAAAAAAAACTGTTAAAAAAAGTTATAATTGTCACTCAAGGAATTTATATCATAACTGGAACGCTCACTTAATAAAATTGTATATTCAAATATGCACCTTGAATTATTTGACATAAGGTTGATGATATTGGCTTATAACATGTAAAGTGAAAAATCGTTCCGAGCATTTTGTTGACTACTGGTAGTTTGTCTCTTTCTTACGAGAGTTGCCTTGAATCCATGGTAGAAAGAGATGCAATCCCGGCCGTAGAAACGTTTTTTGAGTGCACGTGAACATTCCAGTTTGTATATAAATTCCTTGTTGTCACTTTTTCCAAATACAGATGATACCAAGATCTTATGCACAGGTCTTGCAACGAAGCCCAATTTCAGTAGTGAGAGATTAGTACGATCGTGTTGTAACTTTTCTTTCGCGTCGACGGCGTTGTACATCGTTGCTATCGATGGGTGCGGTGAGCAGTGCGTACCACATGAGTAAATAAAACGGTTTATTTACTCATGTGGTGCGTACTGCGCACCCTAGTTGAGTGACAAGCGACTGTAAGCGACTCAATCTCCTTTCTCATTGTCAATCATACGGCGTATATTCTTCTCTCCCAATTATTTTGTTATTTAATCATTGTTTTGCGATTATGTTGTTATTTTTGTTGTGTTATTTAGTTGTCTTGTTTCGATTTGACATTGTTCAAGACGTGATTTGACTTCGTTGCACAGCACACCTATCTATCGTCATGCCTCTGGCGGCCGTAAATTGAAAAAAACAAGGTAACCATTAAGCCGACGTACCCCCCTTACTGTTGTTGCAAGACCCGCGTATAAGACCGTTGACGAGACGATACGACAATATTTTATGCATATATCAATGTAAATATGAAAGTTATTTTACTGAAGTTTCTCACGGAGTGTTTCAACGTCTCGCCTACAAATTCAATCCACGTGAGGTGCGACGAAAGGTGCAAGTTTTAATTCATTTGTGAAACACGTTAGTCTGCAAGGAAATTTTGTAAAGTAGGATAAATGTATTAAATGTTTTAAATGGTTATGAATTCAGTAGGAACAGAGAATATATGTCTTTTTTGTGTTTTTTTGTCTATGTCTTTGTTTATTATGAAGGGTAAAAAAGATTGTTATAATAAATATGATTATTTACCGACATGAATTGGTAAATGTCAAGATTTTATAGGAGAGATGAATTTTCAGTCTATTACTATCGGAATTTAGTACATAATTTTATTAAAGATGTTTGATAAATATATCTTACCGTGAAACGCCTGATAATAAATGTGAACTGAATTTATTAAGGTCTATGATTCTGTAAAATAAGCAGTCTGTTCGTTTTTTCTTAATAGAGCGCAGGCAATATGTAAGCAATAGTGCCTAAGGTAGCTAAAGGTGACTAACGTCTTCGTGACTAACCTTCGCCTTTTTGTGCATTTTTGACACTCTCATTTTTTTTTGTACTATTTTATTTTGTGTGTGGTGTACAATAAAGAATATATAATTATATATATAATATAACCAAAAAAAGTCTAAGTCTAAAAAAACTCCTGTCATACCGACTAAAAAGTACCAGCTGTTATCGTTAGTTGACTATTATCTATTCTCGGAGGTAAAAACTAAGTTTACCAGCACTGAATAAAGAAAATCAATGTTCTAGTTCGAATCAACAATGAATGCAGATAATATTACCAACTTTATACCATATAGAGAGTTGGTAAATCTTAAGATTTACTAGTAAACCTAGGATTTAGCCTACGATTACCGTAACGATAAGTTTGATCATGATATTTATGACTTAGGTTGAGCTACTGAACTGAATCAGCCTGTAAACGCCCCACTCCTGGGCAAAACTTCTCCTCCATATAGAAAAAAGATTTGAGCTTAATCCACCACCTTTTTTTACGATGGGAAATGCATTTACACATGCCCTCATCGGCTGCACCTCCCATGCTCACCACCATGCCCCCGCGCTCTGCCCACCACTAGACCCCAGCTACCCCAGACGGCGAATCCCTTAGCTCGGCCCGCACATCAGCTGGTCCAGAGGCCCAGTGGCTTGTGCGCCTCCGCGCCCAACCACTGCACTTTCGCGCCATCGAATGGAGGGGGAGAGTGAGTCATGAGTAACGATCGCTATCAGATGTCTATGATAATAATCAGAACTAATGGGTTTACGTACACTACCAGGCACGGTGGAGATACCTACAAGCACATCCAGACTTCAGACACCTAGACCAGTAATGAATACTTGTACAAATACATATACACAACAATCTTTATCAGTTGTCTGTGATAACAATCGTAATAACAAAATAATATGAGCTAATCGTTATTAAATATCTTTTAAATAGTTAATAGCACACGAGCAGGTGGGTCATGTAATGTAGAAAGGATTTCGAAATTGTGAAACATGGGAATATGTTTATTCCCAAAGTTTAATTAAATCCGATTAAAATCGACTTTGAAAATATATAATCCGCGTAAAATCCGTTTCGATTCCGTCCACACGATCACGTGTACAAATTGCCACTAGACTAATCATTCATCAACGTGTTCTTTGATATTAATTTTATATGTATTTTAAAACATTTAATTGATACTTTTGAGTAAGGTTTTAAATAAATAAATATAAATAATATAGGAATATATTGCATAACAGTTTAAATCATTCACTTTACAGTGTATTTGATGTCGAGAAATTTTTGCTGTTGTTGGCTACATATGGCATGCTAAGCTCAAATATAGAATTTAAATTTTTCGATCAGCTCGACTAGATTTTGAGTGTCAGATATCTCCGAACAAAAAGGACACAAAATTTTTTTAAGAAAAATTTTATTAAAAAAATTTCACATCAAATATAAATTAAACGTTTAGTTCTAAAACGTCGTGTTAAAGCTTTTCTCTTATGTGTAATTGTGTAGACTTGGTAAAATTACGTATCAGCGACCAAAAATAGTCACAACATGCACGTTATAAACGAACAAAAACACTTAAATAATGAAAATCAACAATAAAGTAATTTGAGCAGCACAAAAATTTCTAAGGGTATAATAATTTGAAATTAACGTGTCATAAGCTAAATTGTTGCATAAATTTGTTTGTTAATATGCTCGTACTTAGTGTTTATACAATTATTTTTGTTCTGTTTCTTAATGTTACTAATATAGTTCTTAAGTTTAAAGTCTGTAATACTAACAAAGTGAGTCTTAGTTACTCTTAATAAAGATTATTATTATTATTATTATTATTATTATAAAATAGAAATTAAAGTTTTTTTTTTTTTGTACTATAAGCAAGCAATAACCACCATAAAATTTGTGGCAACTGGCAAAAATAAATGTAATTAAATTTGAAAATCATCATCATCATATCAGCCGTTGGAAGTAGGCCTCTCCCATTAGAAATACGGGTGGGGGTTTGGCAATACTCACCACGCTTGGCAAACGTGTTGGCGACCGCAATGTCTTATGCCAGGGCATGGTGACCCTGCTGCCCATTACCAGCCTGTTCGGTGCATGGTTGTTCGCACCGATATGGCCTTAGTCGCCTCTTATGACACCTCGGCAAGAAAGAGGTCGGGACTATTTCGTATATGTATATCTAAATAATTAATATTTCTGCGTTGATATTATTGAAGACATACTATTAATGGTCAATACAAGAAGATAGGTATGAGATATCTTATGTACATAATAGTTTCATACACACAGTAACAAGCCAATGCCACTTCTCCGATTTGCGGTACAAACGATTGAAAATAAAATCGAAAACGATCGAAATAAATCGTTTTAAAGGCGTTTAGGCGTTTAGGTTAGTTGCCCCACAGTGTTTCTGCTTTCTGCTCCTGACTTGGGTTCAATTCCCGCCCCTAGTCTGGGTGTAATATATAAATCTTATTTATGTGTATATTTATAAAATAAAAAGTATAACAATCGGCTGTTACCTAAAACACAGGCATTGAGTTGCCTACTTTAGGAACAATCGGCCATGTGTATGGTAAGATTATTAAAAAAAAAATCAAAGAATATGTACGGGTTTGATTCTTCAAGCTGAAATTATTCAAGTAGGCTTATATGATGACCGTTCTAGTGTAGTGGTGCGAGTAGTTACCTTAACGCCGTTGGTCGTTGTTTCAATTTCCATTTGGGGCGAATATTTGTTTCAGATCCTTGTGGGTCTACCCCCCATACCTCGGAGAGCACATAAAGCCGTCTGTCCTAGATACCATCATAAACAACTGATACTGAATCTCTCATTGTCAGTTGAGTAATTATCCGCGTACTGTAGTACGCATTGTATTTTACGTATAGTAGGTAGTAGTACCGTAGAAAGGATCAGTATGATTGATAAAATGCCAAGTCTTCTCGTGAATAGTAGACGTGGCTTTTATCCAATAGCAGGACATTTTGCTGGCTCCTTTAGTTTAATATTTTCAATGAAAAAATCAATATACCTCTTTTTTTATTAAAGAGACGAGATGAAGCTTAATCCGCCACAATCACACACACAACATACGCACACGTATACACAACACACAAACACACACACACACACACACACAGAGAGACACAAACACTGAGAATTTGTTAATTTCATATTAATAATCTGACCAAAATAATACGCTTTACCTATTAGAAAATATTTAATATTAATCCTAAATACACGAAGTGGAAAGTGCAAATATCTCTGTAGGATTTTATTATAGAAACGTTTACCTTGCTCCAGAAAGGAAATATTAACTTTGCTAAGCTTAAAGCTTGGTATTATAAGTTTATATTTCTTTCTCTTGTTAAAACTTTAGCTACGCTATTTAAGATTGTATTGTTTTTATAATTTTTTAGTTTATGTTGTTTTTATAATTCAGGGTTAACGATTCGCTAAATAATAACGTCGTGAATTGTTTATTTGTTTAAGTTACACACTTCTTATGACATCTGTAGTTGTATGAAAGAGCATAAGAATTTGTCTATTTAAAAATCATAGAATAGTACCTTAATAATCATAATCAAAGAATAGTACCGAACTCTTTCTTGCTGAGGTATCGTAAAAGGCAACTAAGGCCATAGGGGTGCGAACAGCTGTACACTAGGATGATGTCTCTAACCGGCAGCCAAGCGTGGTGAGTATTGGCAAAGCTGAGGTGATGGGAGAGACCTACGTTCAGTAGTGCTCATCCGACGGCTGATGTTATGGAAGAGTTTATAAGAACATATTCACTAAGGATCATAAGTTTTTTTGTTTTTGTTTTAGGATCGTTTGTTGTCCACATTTCTGACAGGAGTTAAGGTGATCATATCATCAATCATACATCATCATATCGTCCGTGTTTTCTGTCACTTATATATCTTCTTATAAATCGTGCTGGTATCTTCAAGACAAGACTGAATAGCTATTTTCTAGTTAAGCGCGCTACAAACTAGACATTATCGTTACATTCCATCAGATTACCCACAAAAGGGCACTTAATTATGAATGCTCTATATATATGTATAGTACAATGAACACATGACTTAATGAAAGTTTCCGTCAATTTGTCTAACGTTAATGAAATAAAAAATTAAATTTGCCTTGTAAATGTTTAGGATTCGAAAATAAAAATTATTTAAATACTAACTAAATTTCACGATTTTACCTGTATTAATTACGATCCCGTGAAAATTTCGACATAAAAACTATATAAGATAAAATAAAGATCCATTATCCAGATCCAGAACAAAGACACATAATTATTTATTTATTTATTCTTTATTGCACACCACAAAAATTTAACAAAAGCATAGTTACAAATTAGTTGTGTCAAAATTGTGTAGTACAACAGGCGGTCTTATGGCTATTTAGCCATTTCTTCCAGACGACCTACATGGATAAGGAAAGTTCAGCAAAGAACGAAACAGGTAGGTTGTGCAGTTATATAATAAACTTACATACTAATATATACATACAATACTTATATAAGATACATAATTAAATATGTAAATGCAAATATAATAAATATCTCTATTATAAACTAATAAATATTAAACATAAATAAAATAAAATTAAATAAAAAGATAAAAACACGTAATAAAAATAAAAAAATAAAAAATAGGTAAATAAATATCGTAATCAAATCGTCTTCAGCTTAAGATAGTGATTTTTAACATACTTCTTATTAAATTAATTAATTATTCTGGTTCTTCGATAACCTATAAAAAAATATTAACTTGTCTTTACATTTAGTAGTATTTACATGAAAAAATAACAAAATAAATTCATCGAACCATCGTCACACACTGGGATTTATAATACATATTACGATACGATCATTATCTAGTCCTCATAAGCGCACCCACACGTTTGACAAATTCCAATATTGCATCATCACATTCTGTAGCGAATCGATTCCCAAGTTCACAAACAAACATGTCAAGTATATCAACTCATTGTAACACCGTCCTAATAACAAAGAAAAATTAAGTGCTACCCATTAAGGGAGTAAGAAAAACCGCTTACACCGTACCGCTCTGTTTCAGAGGGTTTGTTTACAAAATCCTGAATGTATGAACCCGTCTTCTTCCAGCCATCCAGTCAGTGCATTCGCGACTAGCGTCGAGAGAGCACGCGTATCCTGTATCCTTATTGTTTACGTGAAGTCGTGTACACGTACGAAAATAAATTATTAACACTTGATAAATAAATTACGAAATTCGAGCTGTTCGATATCTGTCTGCATTTTGATATCTGTAAAGTAAACTTTTGTGAGGTTAATGAACAGTTTGAAGATAAAGCTAACACTAATCTGTGCTGTTTCTTGTTTCCACGGCGACTAATTGCGATGCAACCGAGCTGGATCATCGGAGGTTTCTACCAAAATGACGTCTACGTTGTTATAGTCGGTTGGTGAGTGTTTACGTATACAAATTAATACAATTACAATATTAATTGCTTTTGATTGTATAATATATACTGCGTGATAGATGAACTTACTTATTGTTACAATTATTTATATTCGTAATTTTGAATACAAGACGGTCTTGGTGTAGTTATTAACAACTCTATGTAGTTGAACTATTAACTAACGTTAATTTAAAAACAGAAACTTATTTAACAATTTTCACGTGTATATAAGATTAACGCACTTCATCTCTAATACAAAACATTAGACGATCATTATCATTTAAATTGTTTCACTCCACCTGTTCAATAGATACATATATAAAAACGTTCTTCCACGCTCGCAGAGTGCACAGTAATATTGCCCAGTCGACAAGTCAGTTAATTTTTGCGAAAAGAAGGTCGTAAGCGCTATGAAATAGGTGTCACTTACGCGTTTTCGAGATATTTTTTAAACTATCTTATATTATGGCCAAATAACACAAAATCTCTATAAATTGTATCCTACCCGTATGTGTTATTCTGATGTATAAGCTATATTACTGTAAAGTTTCATCTAAATCCATTCAGTAGTTTTCGCGTGAAAGAATAACAAACATCCAAACGTTTTTTTCAACAATTTCGCATTTATAATATTAATAGGATTAATAGGATTGAAATAGTGTATCTATGTATATGAATATCTATGCTATTTACGTATTTAAAAATATACTGATCGAAAACCTCGAAAAACAGACTTTATGCACCGTTTCCACCACACACATATTATAACACGTTAGTGCATTGAATATATTTAACTTAATTTGACGACTAAGTTAAATATATTATTAATTGTCACAGCAACTGCCTGATGCGCTAGCAGTCGCGGGTTCGATCCTCGTACATGACAAATATTTGTATAGGCCATACAGATGTTTATCGTGGTCTGGGCGTTTGTGCTTTGTGTATTGTATGTGTTTTCGGACCCCCGACGCAGGATTCACATCCTACTGAGGGACGTTGAGTGCCGGTGAGACGTTTATTTATTTATTTATTTGATCCATTCACAAGGTTAACTGTAAGAGATCACTCTTGGTGATAAGGCCGCCCTTGTACCATTTTTTTTTAATTTTGTGTATTCTTTTATGTAAGTGCAATAAAGTGTTTACCTATATTAAAAAAAGTACAAATGAAATACTACGCGTTAATTAATTATAAATATAACTAAATACATACACATTTTGACTTTAATCCCATTTCCAATGAGAATCGTTCCGAAATTCCGTTGTATAAACTTTATTAAGTATAGATATAAAAACTATATATAGGTATACTAAACTATATGTAGGTGTATATAACATAATATATTTATGACATTTCGAATATCTTGGCCCTGTTAACGATAAAATTAAGGTGACATTTTATGAGCAGATACAACACTCCAAGCTAATAATATGGAAATGTATATTCATATTGTCCGCTTAACAGTTTGAGTGTTGGCTTTAATAAAATAAAGACTTGAATTAGCCTGTAAATGTCTCACTGGTTCTTCATATTGCGGGTTGGCGGATAATTTCTCTATCTCGTTTAACAATTGCCGTCAAGTGTCTATGATACTAATTGGTACGGTGACCATAAAATACACACACCCTAATCAGAAACAAATATTTTTATCCTGGGGCCACACTAACGGGAAATGCCGTTTAATATTGCGATGTAAATAGGTGTGGCCACGACTTAACGTGATAATTTGACAACGGCATTCACATTGTCGTTTGACGTTAGGTGATTGATAGTTCAAGTGGCGGTATAGTATTAGCGCCTTCACGTTGAACGTTCAGTGTAACCACTCACTTTGTCGCGTCAAAACTTAACGCAATATTTATCGCGATTATATGCATTGACGTTTCCCGTTAGTGAGGCCCCAGTACTACAAATACAAGTATCTTCGCGGACTTCGTCCGCGTAGAAGTCGAAAATGGTTCAAGTAGGATTTTTAATTGTTTTTTTTTACGTTATTAATTTTGTTAAAATGTTAAATTTAAATTATTATGTTAAAATGTTTGAATACTTATAAAATATAACAATCTTTATTATAGAGTAGGGATTTGAAGTTAAAATAAACATTAAAGAAAAATAAAAATTTTTATATTTTATGATCAAGAAGCTCTGTCTTTGATCTGGAGAAAGTTACACGAAGGTATTATCTTTTTACAACGAAATCGAAATACTACACCTTCCGTAGTATTTCTTTATAAACAATTTTTTTCTTCGTTCGGGGTGCTAGAATTACCAGGCTATTCTGGAATATGCCACATACAACTGACTGTGAGAGAAGCAGTTTTCGCTTAAGTATACTCCCGCTACCTTAAGAGTTTGACTTTAAGTTTTGTTTATGGTAAATACATACTCACATACACTCATACATTATATTGTTATCCAGTTCCAGGAAATCACTATTTCCTTGTCAATCACGTGTCAAAATAAAATGTATTTTAAATCAAACGCACTGAGTATTGATATCAACTTCGAAGCAAATAACTTTTTACCCCCTTTTAACCCCGCTAGGGGATGAATTTCGATAAAATACGAAACATGTCTTCAATAAATTATGTTAAAGAATATTTATACAAAATTTGAAGTAGATTGGACCAAGGAATCTCGTTGTCTCATAAAAACTTTGCCCCCCCCCCTTTGCACCCCTTAGGGGTTGAATTTCGACAAATTCGTTCTTAGCAGATACTTACGTCATACAAAGAACACAACCTCCAAGTTTCAGGTCTCTACGATGAGTGGTTTAGGCTGTGCGTTGATCCGTCAGTCATTCAGTGAGTCAGTCATTCAGGACAAAGCCTTTTATATGTATAGATAAGTGATAATTTTTTTTATACACCATAAAATAATATTTAAATTTTTTTTTAATATTCACAAGTGTACATTTTTACTTGTAGTAGTATTATAAATTATAGTAATAACAAATATTGTAACAAAAACTTTTTTAATAGTCGTCGTATAAGTAATCGCTTAACGGTCGATTTCGCTAATCTATTTTTTATATGTTTTTTGATAACTTTTAGACACAATTGGTGTAGGGTTAATGTCAAAATACTATCTCTAGTAAACAAAATCATAGATAGAAATATAGATTTAATATAAAAACGGATCATTAAACGAGTTTAATATTTCAACTAGAAAAATATCCGCCACATTGTTTTAGAGCAGCGTAACGGATTAAACTCCAAATTTTGTTCTATAAAAGGAGCCAGGCTCAAGTGTTTAGTTCAATATTTTTAAACGGAAAAGCGCTCCTGTATAATAAAATATCCTGTAACAGCCAATAGCCTCTTTGTATTAAAGAGGCTTCTTTAATCGTTAAATATCTTAAAATAATTTCCTAAAAGCATGACTTTCCTCTTTTACCGTTGAAATTAATTTAAAATACTTGAAAATACTGCGACGCCTACTCGGATCCGAATATCCACTTGTTTAATCAAATGGGATATATTTCAACATAAGGCAATAGTATACTATTTAATATACAGAAGTTGTTAAATTTAAGAAATAAAAATTAATTTCACGCTTGCGATAAGTTGCAAAGTCTGTTATATGAACGATTTTTTTTTTAATTTTCAGCCCTGAAGCAAAACCCACAATGAACCCCCAGTTGCAGATATGTAACATTTTGATAAAACAGTGTCTCTATTATATGTGAAAAAATAATAAGAAAATTAAAAATTACAAACTAATACTAAATTTCACCATAACAAAATACATAACTAATCTGACAGCCGTTCCTGGTGTAGTGGTGCAAATAGTCGCCTCAACGTCGGCGGTCGGGGTTTCGAATCTTACTCAGGGTGGATATTTGTTTTAGACCAAATATTTGTTTCTGGTCTGGGTGTTTTTTTTGTGAGTCGCCCCACCCTGCCTTGGAGAGCCCATATAGCCGTCAGTCCCGGTTGTTATCATCGACACCCGATAGCTATCGTTACACATGATAGGGATTATCCGCCAAACCCGCAGTGGAGCAGCGTGGTGGATTAAGCTCGAACCCTTCTTCGATACAGAGAAGATGCCTTTGCCCAGCTGTGGGATGCTTACAGTCTGATTCAGTTCAGTTGAAATCTAAACATCATAGCCAAAGCTCCAAAGTATTATGAAACTAGAAGTATAATAGACAAGAAACGTTAGGTGTGAGTTAGATTAAATATGTAGGATCTATTAGTAATTTGGAAATTAATAAGTGAGTAACTTAAATATGGTTGCTCGTGTAATCTACACTTATAATATAAATCATGAGTTTGTTTGTTCATGTTTTTTTAAACATGATAATCTCAGGATCTACCGGTCTATTTTTTGTATTAGAACATTTTTGGTAAAGCTTGTAAATGGCAAAGCTTGTAATAAATATTTTTGACGTGATAACGTCTAGTAAATTGATGAAGGGGTGCCCGTTCGAAGAAGATGACGTCATCATTGTCACAATTAGTGAGCGAGAGCGCAGAACAAGCGATAGAGAGGCACGATTAGCCTAAGCGTTCTGTCTTACACTCCATCGGACCGCGTTCGAGTAAAAGAGACAGTGGCGCTACGCAATCTACACGCGAACTGTTTTGTAGGGATGTTCTTCGGAAAAAATATCGATAATTTTACTATCGATAATTATCGAATCGTTTTATCGATAATTATCGATTGTTATGGAATGAATAGTTATCGATAATTATCGGAGGAAAAGTTATCGATAGTTGGCGACAGTTATCGATAATTATCGGATAAAAATTGTCGATAGTTGACGAAAGTTATCGATAATTATCGGTCGATAGTTATCGATAATTATCGAATTAAAAAATATCGATAATTATCGGATCAAAATTATCGAATAACACTTATCGATAATAATTATCAATAATTATCGAATGGAAAATTATCGAGTAGTTACGAATTATCGATAATTATCACACACCCCTACTGTTTTGTGATTTGTCAATTGTTTGGTAGATGTAGGGATGTTCACCGATAAAAAATATCGATAATTTTACTATCGATGATTAACGAATCGTTTTATCGATAGTTATCGATAATTATCGTATGAACAGTTATCGATAATTATATCGAAGGAAAAGTTATCGATAGTTGGCGAAAATTATCGATAATTATCCGATAAAAATTATCGATATTTGACGAAAGTTATCGATAATTATCGTCGATAGTTATCGATATTTATCGAATGAAAAATTATCGATAATTATCGGATCAAAATTATCGAATAACACTTATCGATAATTATCGAATGGAAAATTATCGAGTATTTGCGAATTATCGATAATTATTGCACTCCCCTACTGTTTTGTGATTTGTCAATTGTTTGGTAGAAGTAGGGATGTTCATCGATAAAAAATATCGATAATTTTACTATCGACGATTATCGAATCGTTTTATCGATAGTTATCGATAATTATCGTATGAACAGTTATCGATAATTATAGAAGGAAAAGTTATCGATAGTTGGCGAAAATTATCGATAATTATCGGAAAAAAATTATCGATAGTTGACGAAAGTTATCGATAATTATCGGTCGATAGTTATCGATATTTATCGAATGAAAAATTATCGATTATTATCGGATCAAAATTATCGAATAACACTTATCGATAGTTATTGATAATTATCGAATGGAAAATTATCGAGTATTTAAGAATTATCGATAATTATCGCACACCCCTACTGTTTTGTGATTTGTCAATTGTTTGGTAGAGAGTACCACTTGAAATACTCCCCTTTATTTCCTACTTTTCCTATCGTATTCCTATTCTTAACAAAATAACTCAGATTGGAAAATCTTGAATATCACACTATCATCTATATAAAAAAAGTACTACACTATCATATATATGTAAAGTAATACACACTATCATATTATATATGTGATAATAATTCAATTCGATTCATAAAAGTATACAATTCTACATCTATGTTTTCTTATGACGTTATCACGTAAAAATTATCGTCTGTAAACCGACTTTACAGACAACCATTTTTTTTATACTCGGCATTTTGGCAACATTGCGATTCTCGTATTCAATGCCGAAAACAAATAAATAACCATTCAATGGTTTTTGTTGGTTATATAAAAATGTGACACATAAATATATAATCAAAATGATTGCGTATGAAAATATAGAGACGATTATTAGTTATTTTATAGTAAAATTGGTTTTGTCATCTAATTAATTATTAAGATGCTTAAGCAACGTGAATTAAGACAAAAGGGTGCTACACACATAGGGATTTAGGGTCGACGTTCATCGGTACAACCGGGCGGTAAAATCGTGTATACGTACTTAAATGTTCAGGAAAGGATAGATCGGCTTAACCGTACTTACATCGTTCGGCTAAGTCAAGCCAGGCGGTGAATTTCAAATAGGTTTTTCCAGTCGAGTTTTGCCGATCGATAAATTTTACTCTCATAGTGCGAAAATTGGGGATCGCAGATGGCATGTTGATTATTTTTGCAATTGCTAGTTTTACTTCCAACCGTTATGGTATTGTAGAGCGAGTAGTCGCCTTAACGCCGGCAGTCGCGGGTTAGATTTCCGCTTGGGGTAGATATTTGTGTAAATGTATGTCCTTGTGGGTTTCCCCACCATGCCTCGGCTAGCACGTAAAGCCGTGAGTTTCGGTTGTTATCAAAGACATCTGATAGCAATCGTTATCATGGTAGGGAAATTATCCGCTAACCCGCAGTGGAGCAGCGGGGTGGATTAAGCTCCAACCCTTCTTCTATATGGAGAAGTTGCCTTTGCTTAGTTGTTGGAGGTTTATAGGCTGATGTATTGTTTTATTTGTTTACTATGGCCTCGAACGTTTTTAGTACGATTTGATTTTGGGCGTGAATTACTGAACGAATTTATTTTGCTCCATTCTTGCTTGGCTTTGTTGTTCGACAAATACTGCTTCATCGAAAATGCCGATCCACCTTAGTTTGTAGTATAACTTCGTTATAAATTATTAAAAAAATACAAAGCTATTATATTTTAATAATGTGATTACTACAGACCGTTATATTAGATTCATTTTTACGTCATATAACCATGGCAGTAGACATATTTTATTTATATTTCATTTGGAAATATAAGAGACATTATTAAATGTTTTATTTGTAACACAAATTCGTTAATACTTTATAAGTTTCTCTCAAAAAGTTACTAAAAATGAATAATGAACCTTGTGAGTTCCGTTAATATTTCTGTCAACTTCTATTTTATTTTTAGCGATTATTGTAAACGTGTACGGAGTACACATGTCAGAAGTGAAACATCTTTGGCAAACTCAATTTAAAATTTATTAATATTATAATAGTTAAACTTTCTATTACTTATTTACGCGTTGTATACGCGTTGCTAGGATACACGACATCATACTATCTCATTCTCTCCTACACATTTTTGTATTTGTGTCTCTTACCTGCCGTTTTTTCCGTCGCATCCCGTTTCAAATCACAACGATTCTAAAGAAGTTTCATTCAATAATAATACTAATAGATAAGACAATTCTCTTTTAATTATTTTTTTTTTCACTAGTTTTTAATTCCCGAGGTCTGAAGAGATTTTTGTACGTAATTAATTCGACGCCCCCGGGCAACAAAGTCATAATAGAGAAAAGTAAATTTTACAGGAAAAGCAAAAAACCGTTTTTTTCGTTATATCGCGTTATATCGCGTGTTCTAAACGGGCTATAATATTGTATTATACATCATTATTTTCAGCATTTTTAACGTAACACTTTTAAAGTCATCGCCAAAAATATGTAATACAGATTTTTATATTTAATTGTATACTAAGTAACGGCACATAATCATTTTATTCCCGTGAACTTGTAATGTAATGAAAACTATTTGCATGCATTACGATACTCTTCTACAGTATTTACACGAATAAAATGAAAGTGTAATAAACTAATACAATTTCGTTCTTGTAAAAGTTACCACCAACTTTTTTAGTATAGCTCTATAACGACTATGTTTATTAAATTAGTAAAATGGTATAAAGGCTTACCAGCTTATTAAGACGGATGTTCGTATCATATTATATGACTACGATATTATTATAGGTTATAATTGTGATATGATTTCCGGAGAGTAAAAATATAAATTGTTATAACTTCATGGATTTTTAGAAAAAAAATCTAAAAAAAAAATCAGAAGATGTATTATGACCTATAGATGCCGAAAATGCAAAAACATTAAAACAGTGGTAATAGCACTTTACGACTTTATTCCCCGGGGGTGTTGAATTAATATATGAGATCTTATTTAAGTATGGACTCATTGTTAAAAATAATATTGTAATAATATTGAACCATAGTTCATTGTCATAACTATCAAGAGTTCAAGTATTAACGAATATCAGCTATAATAGTATAAATAATCACCTACGTATGAATTTTCTTACTAGCATTAATTTTAGGTATAAGTCATCATTATTTGTAATAGATTTTCTTTAAATATTATTAAACGGTAGTTTTAATATCAATAACCGTACCTAGTATTAAAAAAACATCTGACTGCTGGTTTTATTAATCTCTCAACCTCTGTTTTGCTTACTATCACTGTAAAATTCTATATATGAGTATTGTAAGCAAAATTAGAGATAGACAAATTATTGAGATCCGCTACCAGTCGGTAAAGCCTACTAGTCAGATCAAGTGTATTACTATAATTATGAATAGTAATAGTGCAATTTAAAAGGATATATAACGCATTTTACGCTACATTCTGAGTTTTAGTACTTTATATTTTAATAAAACAGTAATTAAAAATTACCCCGTCATATTTATATAAATTTTAAAATGAAGGTAGCACTGATTTTATTTGGGTTGGTGGTAATTTAAATCTACCAAACGAGCTTTGTATAATTAATTACGATTGAAATCCGCTTTAGGTTAGTTTAATATTCAATTGAAGTTCTCAATTTTGGTCGAGAGATTGTAAATATATGACGCTTATTTCAAGACGGAGGCAAAATATTTGTAAAAGGATTGGTTAGTTGTTGGAATAGTGGGTTTTATGTTCGGACATAAGACGTAAAAATGCAATTTTTAATGGCATCTATTGTCTGGAAACATTTTTAATGGCGTGATCTGACCTGCTATTCGATTTTCAGTCTAGTAAGTACATTCCAACTTAACAGCTCTCCTCAATAAAACTTATACAGTGTGACTGGATGTTTTAATCGAGAAGTTTTATAGCATTCAGGCGTTTGACGGCAGCTTTTCTTTCATTTATTATTTAAAGTAGAATGAAAACCTATTTCAAAATGACGATATTAAGTATTAAAAAAAGTTTCACGTCGAGGATTTGGAAACATACAAATATAAATTTGTAGACCACGAAAAATTATTGTATTATAAAATTGTATTAAAAATTCGTGTATGGACCTATTAAAATATTTGTAATAAGGAATTAAAACCGTTACCACTAGCACTGTGATTTCCAACAAGATCCATTCAAGATGACACGAAACAACAACAAATAAAACAGATGTAATGTGATAAGTTCTATTATTATTTTGCTTGTTTATTGCTAACAACGAACTGTTTTTGCCTTTTAGAAAGATCTAAAATTTTGCTTGCCGTTTTTGCCAAATCGTTTTTGCCAATGATTTGCAGTATTCTGCTGGATAGAATGGAGATGGATTGGATGGAATGGAGCTGGATCAAACAGTTTTTAATATATAAACTATTTATAAAATCTGATTAAATCCGTAATCTTTAAGGTACTGCCACTGAAATTTTAACAGGTTTTTATTAGTTTGACCTGTATGTATGTATGTAACGGTATCTTCCAACGTAATTTTCGCCAATTTCAAGAAGTTCGATAAACTTCAAAATTTTCACAGCGGTCAAGGGCTATGACAATACAATTATTTCATAACTGTATTCTAATGTTCTAACGAGGGTCATCAAGTTAAAAAGAAAACATGTAGATTAGTTTGCAGATATACACTTAGTATACCATTCAATAAATGACGGTAAATGTGAGGTTCTTGATTAAAAATACTTTTGATTTTGTTTTGAGACTAAAAATAAAATTTTATTTTTGAGGTATTTATATCAGCGCGGCGAATATATAAGTAAACTCGGCAAGAGTTTCATCTGAATGAATTCATCAACTTATACCAGCTTGATGAACTGACTGGTTTCCCTCGAAGCGAATGATAGTAAATGTTACAATTATTTTATTGGTAGCTAAAAAATTAGAGCAATCATGAAAATATAGTAAATTACATCCAACGCTTTTTTACTATAATTAAATTATTTTTTTAATTACTTAATTTTTATTTTAATCTTATTCCAAATTAATTAGTCATAATTGATTATTTATTTGCAAAACTAACTCCTTATACTTAAAAAATTGATTGTCTGTAAAGTCGGTTTACGGACGATAATTTTATATGTGATAATGTCATAAGAAAACATTGATGAAAACTTGCAATTGTTTATTAATTGAATTGAGCTATTATTACTCAATTATCATTGTTTTGTATAATACAAGGAAGGAATTAATTGAAAATTATTTTTATTTTCGATAAATTAACATTTATTTGCACTCATTAATTCAAATATTTTTTCTCTTCTACTCGGTTGCATCTGCCGATGAAGAGGAAGAGAGATAGATGCGTCACAAGCCGAACGCTTAGTCCGATCGTGCCTCTGTTTCGTTTGTTCCGCGCTCTCGCTCGCGAGACGTGACAGTGAGTCATAAATAATAATAAATAATAAGCGTTTCACACTCAACGATCCCCAGTAGGATATGAATCAAAACACAAACAATACACAAGCACAAATGCCTAGCCCACGACAAATATCTGTATGGCCTATACAAATATTTGTCATGTGCGGGGATCGAACCCGCAACCGCTAGCGCATCAGCCAGTTGCTGTGACCACTGCGCCAACGCGTCGTCAAACTTTTTTATGTCATGCTTTTTTAATGAGTGCAATCGGCGTTCATCGCTTTATAAGACGTTATCAGGACAAAAAATATTTTCTACTTTTTACTTCGGTTTTGTTGCTATTAAAGCCTATTTTGATTTAGTTTTTTAAACTATAATATATTTTAAATAATGAACATGTCGTTATTTGTGTTTTTGATGCGTTAAAGATAAAGGCAGAACTAATCTAGAAATGAATAATCATATAAAATATTTGCGTATCTATCCTTGACAGGACATTGAACCGTAAAACTTCAGCATTATGCCGAAATGCTCAGTATGATAATTCCAGAAAAGTGGCAGATTACATAGAAAAGTTTGTATTTTATAACAAAAACAAAAAAAAAAAAACCCTAAAAATAAATTACGACTCAAACATTATGTAAATTTTGGAGGGCTGTAGACCTAATCTCGAATAAAAGATGACCTCTAGCTGACTTCTATTATTATAGCCTGACAAGATGTTTCCAAATTGCTTCTGACGAATTACAAGTTCCGGAAAAGTTGTGTAACCACTCATAACTAGTATGTGTCTGAACTCCGGAGTCGAATTTATAAGCTATGTACAACATGAGACTATAAGTTTTCAGAATGGAAGCACCGTTTTAGTCGGTGTATTAAACCTTGTTGTTATTTTATATTGGATCAGCTGTATCTATGTGATATAGTTTTATGA
Source organism: Euphydryas editha (assembly GCA_036937285.1). Classification (NCBI taxonomy): domain Eukaryota; kingdom Metazoa; phylum Arthropoda; class Insecta; order Lepidoptera; family Nymphalidae; genus Euphydryas; species Euphydryas editha. The sequence goes on from JAUPFZ010000003.1 coordinate 3,004,972, forward strand.
ATATTGAAATAAAAAGTTTTAATTTTTTAACCCGTGAGAGGGTGATACTAATATAATATAAATGTATTATATCTCATTACATTTCGAATTATATTATATTCTATCATATTTCGAATTGAAAAATTTATCCTCAAATAAAATTTTTCTCAAAACTATTATTCTTCATTAAAAAAAAAAAAAATTACGCAAAATTATAATCACTGCTTTTAAAAAAATCAATTATCCTGTTATTAAGGAAGTCTTAGTTAAACATGTGAAATAGTAGAAATAGTTATAAGTACCTATTCAATTACACATAGGCGTTGGTCCTACCGACACACTGTCTTCGGAGACGTAGAGATCATGTGTAAGCATTGCTTTCATACTGCACTCGCCCAGTGTCGCTAAGCTTCGATGAAGCCTTTTACAGACTATCAATGACGTGGCGAAGCTGTGATTAATTCAGATTACTCAAAGTACTTAAAACTATACATATATATTTTTTTATACCAATTCGTTTTATTTATAATAAAAGATAAATATTTATCATAAATTTCTTTGAATCTTTTCTTTCTTGAAATCTATATAATATTATAAAGCTGAAGAGTTTGTTTATTTGAACGCGCTTATCTCAGGAACTACTGGTTCGAATTGAAAAATTCTTTTTGTGTTGGATAGCCCATTTACTGAGGAAGGCTATATACTATCACACTACGACTAATAGGGGCTGAGCAATAATAAAAAATGTTACAAAAATAGGACAAAATAATATTTTTTGAGAGCTTCCGTTGCGTCCTTTATTATTTCTCTTCTCGAGACATTTTTTAACTATAGTTCCACTTTTAAAGTAAATATAACATCACTCTTTTACTGAAAATTTTCGAAAAATAAAAAATCTCAATAATACGTTGAACGACCCAGAGATCAAACCTGAGACGCCTTGCTCGGCAGTAACGCTTGCGACTACTCGACCAACGAGGCGGGTACCTACTCTTAGAGTAATTGTTTAAAAATATTTAAGTATATTTTTACCTCAAATAAACGCGAGTGAAATCGCGGGGCACAGCTAGTGTATGATAAATATTTATAAAACTATACATGTATTATGAGTCACTATGTATGTATGTATTCATTATTACTCTTATTGTTACCACCTACAATTTTTTTGGCCTAATGGTCGACTAGGAAAGAATGGCAACAGGTATGAAGTCCTCATTTTGATCCAAGTTTTTTACTTTGTTGCTCAATAACGTGTTTAAAAAAATTATGAGTTGTTTGGACATTTAGATTTTAAATGTATTTAAAAAATGAATAAAATGGAATTTTTAATGATTGGTATTGTGCGTGCCTTGCCGTTTACATCATCTCATAATGGCCACGAAAAAATGACCCTTAGGCGATTTCTTTGATCTTTTTATTTACAATATAAAATATTAGCGGATATAAGGAGAGAAAGGAAAAAGACTGAACGTTTTGTTCTCGTTAGTGAATTTTTTTGGAGGGTCGTCTATAAGAAATTTGGTGCTGCGTAAGTACAAATGGCTATATCTTAAATTAGGTATAATAAAGAATACTTATATTTTTAATAATGAGTTTGTAAGTTAAAATCTACACATATACTCTATTCATATAATCTACATATTAGTTGCCATTGTAATAAAAAATTAAACTTGATGTCTTATCATATTTTTATTTTGCTGTAGAGATTTTTTTCTTTATATCATCAACATATCATCATCATATCAGCCATTGGGTGTCCACTGTTGAATGTAGGCTTCACCCACCGGCTTCCAGAGCGACCGGTTTGAAGCAGCCTTAATCCAATGGCTGTTGGCGACTCTCCTTAAGTAGTCTGTAAATGTCGTGGACGGCCGTCCGACAACGCTGCATTTGCCAGTACGTGGTCTCCACTCGAGAACTTTTCTGCTCCATCGGACGTCAGTAATTCTACGAGTTATGTGCTCTGCCCACTGCCACTTCAGTTTGACAGTCCGCTGGGCCATAGCCGACATATTGGCAGTCTGTAAAAAAAGTTACAGCTAAATCGTTGTTAAATGATGGTATTACAGATTGTGTCAAACTTTATCCCTCAATTCAGCACACTCGCTCCGTTATCAATGACTACGTGGCGTACGTTTAATTTTTAGAATTATTGAATATTCTGTTGTAGGTAAATACAATAACATTTATATTCTGTTTGTTTATTGAAACTTTTTTCAGCTGTCTACTTATATAAAAGTTATATTTCTTTAAATTTATGATTAATTAAAAAAAATGATTATAAAAATCGCTTGACAATTGGTATATAACACACACCCACACATACACAAACACACACACAAACACACACAAACACACACACACACACACACACACACACACACACACACACGCGCGCGCGCAATATATGTGTTTAGTTAATTTACTTGTAGATAAATTATGTTTTTGTCTTATTCTTATAATACTCCTGTATATGTTTGACATACACATATACAAAGCTCATCATAAACGAACGGACTATTTTCACGATTTTTGGTACGTGTTTGACTTTATTTCTTGCTAGTTTTAACTCACAAGAGATCAACACGCACCACTATACCAAAACGAAAAAATTACCTAAGTGACCACGTACATAGTTGTTCAAAAATTTTACATGAATGCTAAAATTAACCGAGTTACAATTGCTTGCGGCTGAACGCTCACCGAGAATTGGTTTTAACAGCATTTCAAAGAGAGTAAACAATAGATCGAATGCTACGTAACTATGTAGCTTTGTTAGGTACTAACAAAGGAGACTAGACAGCATTCTGCAACAGACTAAAAATTCCATTCCATTCCATCCAATTTCATAATTTATTAGGAGTAAACGTTAGATTAAAGGACATGATCAAAAAGACTACGGCTAAGTGAATTTTCAATTTGACTTAAATTTTTATTATTTTATGTTTGAGTACGTTAATTTTGTATTATTATTTAATTTTTAAATATGACTTTAGAGGAACCGGATTTAAAGACAGCCGAAAAATATTAGGTAATTGATAGTAGCGAAGTTAGGTACTTTTATCTTATGAGTATTATTTTGAAAGTTATTATAAAAGAGATATTCTAAACAAATAGTTTATAATTACAAAAAAAGTTTTTTTTATTTTTTTATTTTACATTTTTTAGATTGGATGCATTGAATTCGTTATTAGAATTATACTATTGTTTACTGCTATTATCTCCGAGTAAAAATGGCAGAACACCGAAATACTAAAGTATATAAGTACGTGTTTTATGTATGAAAATAAGCAAAACTGGTTGTTTAAACACTTTAATCGTTATATATTCTAAACTATTGCTTGAAATGAAAAATGATGAAGAGAACCTAAAAATATTTTTTGAATACTCATTCAACGATACCCCACTTGACGTAATTAGTTGATTTTTTGTTTTTCATTTTGACGATAAGGCGTCTAATTGTAGGTGTGGGGAATTTTGTTTATTATCGTGTCTTGAGTGACACTTGCGAGGGTAAGACGAATCGATTGACGAAAACGAAACCGTCGACCGTGTTTGGTCTCTACAACGCCACATAGGAACTAACAAACATACATGTACATACATACATAGACTGATAAACACATCACCCTCCTTTGCGTCGCGCAGTCTGGTAACAAACATATATACATACATACATACATACATATACTGGTGGTCTTTTACATAGCGCAGTCGGGTGAAAATGTTTAAACTTAAAAATAAGGAATAAATTCTTAAAATATTTCTCAACTTTTAAAGTTTTATACGAGCGTATAAAATTGGCGAAGACGTCTCGCATTGCTGCTTAAAAATTCAATTGGGCGATTTTACTTACCATACACACGAATAAGTGAAATAAAACCTTGTAAAAATAAACAAAACCGCTGTATTGATTTAAATTCAATTTCTGTTGTAGAAAAAGGTCGTTTGGTAAACCATGTTTTTGATGCAAAATAAATTGATTTTGTTAACGTAATTTCGATGCAATCGTTAGTACGAAATTTTCTTACATAACATAATTGATTTTCTAACTCTTAACCTGATATGATTATGAGATATTTGATTTTTACGTTTAATATGAAAAAGGGAACACTCGGGGTATGTTGTTTGTAGAACGTTTCACGTAACCGATACTTTAAAACATTTTATTTTTAATTGGTTTCCGAAGGATTAAAATGTTTCATTCATTTTATTTAATAGCTTTCAAAAGTGCCCAAAAATGAGTAGCACATGTGATTTTATCAATATTATGTACAATGGAGAATACACATGGCATTGTTTTCTAAGTTTGTATATGTCTGTTATTATCATGTTTAAATATTATTTGATTATAGCAGATCTAGTATTATAAATTTCTTAACTTTTTCTTATTTTATCATATGATTTATCATGCAGATAAGCAAGCAGTTCATCCGATGTTAAGTGCTCATCGTCGGCCGTAAAAGAGATTAAGGAGAATACAAGAAATTTATATCACAACTGGAACGCTTACTTAAAAACATTGTATATTCAAATGTGCACCTTGAAGTAACTTACATAAGGTTGACATTTGTTTCCAACATGTAAAGTGAAAAATCGTTCCGAGCATTTCATTGAGTACTGGTATTTTGCCTCTTTTTACGAGTTGCCTTGAATCCATAGTAGAAAGAGATGAAATCCTTCTCTTAAAACGTTTTTTGAGTGCACGTGCGCATTCCAGTTTGTATATAAATTCCTTGGGAGAATATGACTGAACCATAGATAAGAAAAAAAGAAATTTTCTTTATTTATAAGTTACAGTTACAGGCTACTGGTGTGCTGTAAAAACTTAAGCTAATATTTAATGTGAAAAATTCAATAGAAACACATACGAAGATCTATTTCAGTAATGTAAAAGCAACTGTTCGTGTGAGCGAGTTCTCAAAAGATGTTATGTATTTGCTATCTTATATTAAGTAATAATTATTTAGTGATTAAGGTACAAATAATTAATGTTAATGTTGATGAAATGAGCTTGATTGCCACTCTATCGCATTGGGTGTAAACCTGTTATGATAGGCGTGAAGTTATAAATGAATATATTTTTTAAATAATACACATATTTCTTACTTTACTTGACTTTACAACAACAACTTCCATTTTACATTTATAAAATTAGGGATGTTACAGCAATTTAGCTAGTATACGACCACTTCTCGCAATCGTCTACCCTCAAATATGTCCAACTACAGCGCCCAAGCTAAGTTTGACATCCGTCATATATCCAATTGTTTTGTAACAATAGTTTAAAATATGAGAATGTTCTTTTAATTATTAAAATATAACAAAATCTGTAAAGAAGACTTTAACAAACGTTAAAAATTAAGATATCTATAATAATATTCGTAGTGGGCGTAGATGGCTGTCGTAGCATTTCGTAGCTATATAATTCGTTGCAAGAATATCATCCTTACTCTGTTTATTTTACGATTAATTAATTGAGGAAAATGTTCCAAATATTTTACGAAATATAAGACTTTTTTTTTTCGCTGGAGGGATCCTGTTGCCTGCAGATCCGGGACCCGCCAATTAAAGCGGCTGAAGGATCCCACAGGGGTTTAGTACGATATTGCACTCCCAAAGAGAGTCCGACATAGGTCTAGGACTGCCTATCGGGGCGTCCTGGATATCATCCGTAAATGGATTCCATTTACGGATTTTATTATATTTCCACCGCGACAAAAAAAAAAGAACACGTAGCGTAGCGTAATCGGGTCGTCTGGGTCGGTGAGCACATGAAGGGGGCGTCTACAGCGGTTTTTGAAATTACCGCGTAGTGTATTGTAGACGCATGACTGGGCTATAAGGGGGTTCGGATGGTTGCGCGCTTTCTCGAAATAGTTAGCGGCTAACGTTTTGATATGCTTGGCGATCGAATCGATTTCAAAATCCTTATGGAGATCTATATTACGAATGTACCACGGGGAAGCCGTGGCCTTCCGTAAGAATCTATTTTGTATGACCTGGAGTGTCTGAAGGAGCCCGGGCTCGCACCGGGCGAAAAATGGGCAACCGTATGTTAGTATAGGTCTAACACAGGTTTTGTATAGTGTCGTCTTATTTCTAAGAGACATTTTCCTTTTACCGTCGATCATGAAATAGAGTCGGCTCAGCACGTGGGCGGCCTTGTTACGGACACATGTAATGTGTTTATTAAACGTGAGTCGTTTATCGAGAGTGACACCTAGGTAGGTGACTTGTTCGGACCATTTGATAGGGGTACCGTAGAGAGTAATCTCATCCGATCGGCCTGGGTAGTTTACTACCTTAACGAAAAACACAGCTGTGCTCTTATCCGGGTTTATTTCGATTCGCCACGTCCGAAACCAGTCGCCTAGTGCGTCTGTTACGGATTGTAGTCGACTCGAGATTAAGTCCGGACGATTGGAGGATGTGAATAATGCAGTGTCATCTGCGTATAGGGCTAACGCCGTACGCTACTCGCGCCCCCGTATACATAGGTTTGTTAGTACAATACACTAGCGCGATTCAGTAGTGACTTGCGTGAATTTTTAATTAAGTGTTTATTCTTATTATTTATGAATTACTTTTATTATATTAACTATAAAAATATCAAAATATGTAACTTTTTGATACAGTATTGAACAGATGTCAACTACTAAACAGGCCCACCCATCCACCTCCAGAGCGACCGGTTTCAGGCACCCTCCGTTCAACGGCTTCCGGCGACTCTCAAGTCATCTGTTCAACTTGTAGACGACCGGCCGATGCTGCGCTTCCTGCACGTGGCCTCCAATCTAGAACCTCTCTACTTCATCGGCTGTCAGTCCTACGAGCTATATTCCCATATATACATATATATCTTCGTTCGCCTGCGGATCCCATCAATTCTGATTCGATCTCGCAAAGAAACACCAAGCACAGCCTTCTCCATTGCTTGTTGTACGATTTGGAGATCCGTATGTCATTACTGTAAACATATATTGTTCGAAGATTTCGATTTAAGGCACTGAGGTATGACTCATGAGAGAGAAGTTTTTTAACTTCTTCTATCTTATGAAAGATAAAATTTTGACATTAACTCTGTACGAGTTGCTTATGACAGTTCTTCAATGTTTTTTTTTTCTTCTTTTTTTAAAGTAAATAAACTTGTGCTTTTCAAGCATATTTTATAGAACAACACGGGTACATAGTTTTTTTTTGTAGATGTTGTTATTTCGTACTAGTTACATGATCCGTGATAGCGATGATAGTCTTTGTGTTATTTTACTCGTATATCTCTATATTATCCTATATAATAAGTTATTAAAACTGGATGTAATTTTTTTTAAGTTGAATAGTTAGTTGTGTTGTACGTTTTAGTTTAATTGGTATATAAATTTTTCTTAAAAACTTATAAATTTTATTATTTACAAAAACATTATCTAAATAATAAAATTTTACTACCAATATATTTTTTTCAACAAGAAATTGTTTTATACAAGTCCCTTTGACGAGATTTCTTAAATGTTTTTACTAAATATTAAAAATATATATCGTCGTATCCTACGAATAAAGGCGTAACTGCAAACTGACAACTTTACAGGAGGAGGTTTTTTGTGTTTTATTTAAACATTACGAGACATTTTTGAGTTGTTAACATTTGAAGTGTTGATAAACTATTCGGGGATTGTTGAATTGAACTGAACTGTAAAATAAAATCTTAAATATAACTTTTTTGACAATATTTCTGTCAAATTTGTCCCTTATGTGTTTATTCTTCGGAATAAAATGTAAAAACTTGGACACAATAGACATTACGCCTTTTTTCACCGACAGATGCCGGTGAAAGATGCTAGGTCGTAAGAGCATTAAGGGCTATTTATCGTTTTAATTTAAAGAATCCTTACAATTTGCCTGTTTATATTAGGAAAAGAACAACTTTATTTCAAACATTTTTTTTCACAGTGACCTATTCATTATAACTATAATGCTTGTAATATATAAGTGGCGCTTGCGCCCGCCTCACCCCCACGCGTGCCCGTGCCGTGCGTGTGTGACGAGAAAGACTCTACGAATTTTGTGGCTGTTTTCGTCGGATGATTCGAGAGGATAATAATAGTGGTTATTTTTAAACCTTTATTTTCTGGTGGATAAAATATTATTTTCTGTGATTTTTGTAATTAAGGTGATGTAAAAGGTGTAGCCGATATTAATTATGCAATAAAAATAGAAAGGCACAACGGCCATAGTGGCTTTATTCGTAGGATACGACGATATAATAATACCCTTTAACGCTTACATTTTATGATACTTTAAATGTGTTATGATAAAGGTTAGGCCGTATAAACAAAGTTTGAATATAAAATATGTACTTATTACTTTTACGGGACGATATTCTTATGTCCAATGATCTGAAACTGAACTAAATCAGCCTGTAAACGTCCCACTACTGGGCAAAGGCCTCTTTTCTATGTAAGGGTTGGAGTTTAATCCACTACACTACTCTACTGTGGGTTGGCAGATAATTCTCCCTATCATTAGTAACGATCGCTATCATGTGTTTATCATAATAACTTGAACCAACGGGTTTACTTGTTCTCCGAGGCTCTACTAGACTATTCGCACCACTACACCAGAACGGCCGTCACACGGTGAGACGGTCTCTTTATGTTTAAGTTGTACTTTTTTCAGGCAACATTAAAAATAACTACAAAATAATTTCATTCAGACAAAACGATGAGCATTTTTTAAATAGTATTATAAATTCTGATAATTAGGTATACCACTGACACCATAAGCATCAAATAATAATCGTTTCTCGAATAAAGAAAATTATTCTAATCTAAAAGCATGCTTCTCTACTTGCTCTTAGGTGTTGTGGTGGTCAGTTACTTGGTGTTAAAATTACTAACTTTTAAATCTAATTTAGAATGTTCAAGAAGATTTTGATGAAAAACGGGAAAATTAAAGGTATGTCATAATATTATACATTAGTTAAAATAAATCTCATATATGTAAATAATCGTCGTTATATTGTAATTTTTATTTATGTTTTCATTTTGATTAATCTTATTAACTAATAAAATAAATAGCTGTAAAACGAAATTGAAAGATCATGAAAAGATGAAGGGAGATGTCAGCTTCCATATTAAAAAAACGGGAATCCAATTACATCGGTCTTGACTGTTTTCGTTTAATTTCAAGTTGTTGTATTCACTTTCCATATTGTTAATTCGCGGGACAATTATTTTCTTTGTTTAGTTTGGTGGAAAAATGTTACCAATAAAAAAAAAACATGTTAGGCTTCTGTGATGTATCTATAATTTTTCATCCCGAATTTTTCAATAAACATACGAATTGTGTCAAAATTGTATCTCAAGTACAAAATCACAGATGGATTATAGAAATATTTTTCTACTGACTTACTGCTACAACTACTGCGTTTAGTTAGCTGTCAATTGAGTTAGTCGACTATTAAGTTGACTCATAAACATTTATATTCACACGAAAATCAGCATCAATGAAAAGTCAAGTTGTAGATTACATTAGACAGATTGATTACTTCAGTTTTTTATATTAATTAAGCATATTTATTTAAATAATTTTTATTATTTATTTATAAAGCTAAAAGATTAAAATATTAATTTTGTCAATGTCAAAGATAGATATTATCTTTTTCTCTTTAGAATGTAAGTTGACAGACTGACGTATTGGAGCGCGAAATTAGAGACTGCTGTCTGCCTGTCTTTGTTTCGTAAATAAAATTATCCGAATAAGACATCAGGCCCCTTGGAAAGAAAGCGTAAAAATTAAAGAATCCCTTCTTCGAGATAAATGTATTTTATTATTATTATTTACAAACAAAACAGCATCGTTTCAGTTATTATTTTTATAGCATATATGTAAACAGCTGAGTCAGTTTTTTAAACGTATCAGAGGAACAGGTGCTACGTTTTTATATAACAACAATGTAAGAAAATACATTTCTATGTAATTTCTTACATTGTTTTAGCCTTCTGGCTAAATCGTATTTCATAAAAAAAACATGTGCAAGTATATTTTGTTACAGCATGTCGATTTCGTAATCTATTTTCTATTTAACAAATAATAATAACAAATAAATATGTTTTATACGGTCGTTTGTTCCTAAGGTGGGCCAATTTATGCCTGTGTTTTAAGTAACAGCCAGTAGATATACATATAAACAACACACACACACACATATATATAAATATATATATATATATATATATATATATATATATAAATATATATATATATATATACACAAAATTATACATATATAATACATTCAGGCTTGTAGCGGGAATCAAAACCACTACTCTGGAGCAGAAAGCAGGGTCACTACCGATAGTACCGATTGCGTCAGCGGGACAGTCAAATATTCATTCCGATAGTACTATAAAATTAAACGCTTGGGTTTTACAGTTCTAATACAGTACATCAATTTGTGACTTTGCTTATTAACGAGAATTTAGACTCAATTATTCTCTTGTACGCAACATCAAAGATAGTTTGTAGGAACGGTGTGTTGGCTCAAGAGCTACTCAGGTTAGCGACGCGACAAGGCGCGAAGCGTTTCGAATTGATGCGACATAACGCGAGTAATACACCACGTAACATGCATTAATACTATAACGTGGGACAATTTATATAGAGACAGAATACATATTCTACTGGCGGCTGTTAAGTTTAAGGAGAAAATTTATTTATTTATATATATTATCAGGGTCATAGTCACTTTAGGGCCTGTTGCACCGGTTGATTATAAATTTTATCCCACACATAAGTTGCTGATACAATTTATCAGCAGGAGTTAAAACAGCTGTAAAGTGCTTCACTTCAATCAATAAACTATAACTTTTGGATTTAAATGATGCGAATACAAATAACTTACAGATAAAGAATAACTTGATGATGAAAAAGAAAAATATATTTGAACGTTTTATCTGTTAGATAACGCTCTATTTCAGATGGATGTAACAACCTGTGAAACAGGCCTTTAGAGTTTTTACTAGTAATATTTTTATTAATTTTCGTAATTCGTTCGAAAACATTCGTGGATTTATTAAATAGCCCACGCCAACCAAAAGATTCAATTAAAATTATCTGCTTAGGTAAAGCTCTTGGCTTAGATAACTTGACTGAATAAGCCTTAATTTTAATAACGTCAGTCATTCTTATTTATAAAGGAAAATTCCGGTATTAATACTATCAGCTTGTCTAGAAATCTGAATTTTTTAATTATTTTTTTTAGGAATTTTTTTTTGCATTAATAAGGTAAAAATAATAATTTAATATTGATATGCATAAAAAAAACTTTTCATCTTTTACGGATCGGAACTTCTTACTTATTAAATTCATAAACATACATATTCAAATGGCGTGATCAAATATCAATACTGTATGGGACAGGGAGATTTATGAATAATTGATTTATTTAAATATTTCGTCGAATAAAACTGAAGCATGAACGATGTTGAATGAACGACAAAATCATTCATGATATTTTTGTTGTATCGCTCTTTTTGCTTTTTGTTTTGTTTAGATGAAATTTAGTAATATATAGTTTTAAATAACATTGTAATCAAGATTTATAGGGCTATGACTAGTTTTTACTAAATTACTACTAATAGTCAGACCCTTTGGCTACTTAACCCTATAAACAGTATGTGACTAGTAGCGTAGCGTTTACACTGATATTTGACATATACAGTTTTCGTCATCATCCCCATTATATCAGCCATTGGATATACTTTGCTGAACGTAGGCCTCCCCCATCAACCTCCTCGACATCTCGATATCGAGCCTCCATCCATCGGCTTCCGGTGATTCTCCTCAAGTCGTCTGTTTAATAATTATACCGTTTAACTAACTTTTAATTCCAATTTAACGCCATTTAAATGGACATATCTTGCGGCGTGGAAATCAGTCTATAGACAGACTTTTATTTCAGGACCAACTACCATGTAGTCAGCATGGTAGTCACCCATGCGCTGAAAAGACCAAATAATGACTACCAGTGCTATCATCCACGAATGCGCGAGAAGAGCGGCCATGAGAGAAGATTAGGATTAGAATATGTGTTGTCAAGCGTGCCACAATACATAATTTTATACCAAGGATGTACTGACTGATAACAAGAATGCCTATTTCTGTTACGACGTTCAGCCTACCTCTTTTTTAGTTAAATTATCTGCTTTTATTTATAACTCCAAAATAGCTCGTCCTCTTTTGAAATTAAAGCGCAGCCTAAGATATTAATTTGCAATATACAGCGTATTTTTATCTGACACCCTTCCTGTTAACTGCGACATCAGATTCAATATTAAAACTAAATAAACAATTTATATGCGATAATTCTTTAATGACTATGAATAGCTCGTTAAAAACTGTTTGCACCTACTGCATTGAGACACGACGGCTATGGCAGATTTCTAAGTAAAGGCAGTAAACTTATCATGTGTTACACAACACGCCGATTATTATTATTGTAGCGACCAAATATTTACACATTAAAAAAATTGTAACATTCACTTAGTTTATTATAATGTCCACTTTACGACCATGATGAAGCTGTTCCATATGTCGACTCTAAACCTCAATGCATTTATTGGAAATACATAATTTGCAAGAGATCGAGGCTCAATTCGTCAAGCTCCTCATTCAGCTCTTCTCCCAGAAAGTGAAGTGAGTTTGCGCTGCTCATTGTTTAGTTTAAACAACAGGGACCAATAATTTTATCGCCAATAATACCCGCCCAAACATTAATTCTCCAATGATGTTGGAAGTTAGTTTAACAAATGAGCACTCATCACTAAACAGTACGTGTAATGTCAAGAACTCGCTATCATTTTTCAACGTTATCCAGTAACTCTCTGTATCTGTTGTATTCCATTTTAGGTGCGTAGTCAGTAGGAAGTAGACACTGAACTCGACGATAGTAGAGCGGATATTGGCCATTATCCCTGAGTGTTTTCCAAACACGTGGTTTATGCTTAGTTATTTTCCCACCGAACGGAACGCGTGCTTCGTGTGGGATCTTCATTAAACAGGTCAAAAATTTGTTCCTCTATATTGAAATCGTTTGCTCTTGGCCTGCCTGCATCAGCACAACATAGGTCAGGGTCTTGAATACCGTCAGTATTGTAAACCCGTACACATGATGACATTGGAATATTTTTTCCATCGGTAACGTTATATTTCTTGGAGTCGCCAAGCACTCCTTGTAAAGTTTTCGGGACTCTACATATTATAATTACATTTTCAGAGACACATTAACATATTAAAACATTCTTACTTGTTCATTCTTGTTTGTTTGTTCCCTAGTTGAGAAACATGGTGAATCAATCTTCCATCCGAGTCAATTCCCCCTTTTCTATATTATTTTTGTTTAAAACAAATTTGAATGCCTAGAACTTGTAAGACAAAAAAAAATGTAAAGTATAAAATTTAACATAAAAAATCATCCTTTAACTTTTTAAAGTATTATTTATAGTTATTTTTGATTTAAATGCATATTTAACTATACTAACCAAACTTTGTTTTTAATATCTATTATAAAATTTAAAACACAAAAGCGGGATTAATATATGTAAATTGTGGGACTAAAAACACTGTACATCCCTAGCGACCATCGCCAATCGAATCCTTTATTCTACAAAATTTTGTCGGCTTCTTTTGACCATTATGTCAATCGAGTTGCGTCATTTTAACCGACATTTTAGTCAGGTTTTCATACTCGTAATATTTTTTAAAGTGTGTTAATTTTAAAGATTTTAAGATAACGAGCTTACAGCTCGTTTTCTAAATATCTAACTAAATATCTATCTAACTAAGTAGGTAATGCTCCATTTTCTTAATGGTGTGCCTACATGTACTATATATACCTAAAAGCACGTCACTTAAAATACACCTGTATATGTAAGTTGCAATTGTATATACATACGTGTAAACCTAAATGTTATGTTCAAAGTTATTTGCATAGGTAGTAAACAGCCACACAAAGGGTTATCTTTGAATATTAATGCTTCTAGCGATTGCATAAATAGCTATGTTTAATATTATACCGAATATTTGAATATTTATGTGGTACATCACCATTTATCGAAAATGGTAAAACACAAGAATTTATTTGCCTTGCCTTCCGATTCTAGGTTACGGCTTCGATACCTACCCCGAGTCTGGTTGTTATATGTATTTATATAGGTAAGTATAATGTATTTAAAATGTAATATAATGTGTATATGTACATTTGATCTAAAAAATTGGTTATCTGTAAAGTCGGTTTACGGACGATAATTTTACATGATAACGTCATAAAAAAACATAAAAATTTTTTTGCATACTTTTATGAATTGAATTATTATCACTGAGTTATCATTATTTTGTATAATACAAAAAATGAGTTAATTCAATTAATTACAATTTTATTTTTTCGATAAATTAACATTTATTTGCACTCATTAATTCATATATTTTATTACTTAAATTATACCGATTAATTACAAGGAACAATGTGCTATTAACAATTTATTTACAACTTATATATATGTGTGATATTTAAGATCCTCATATCTACGTTATTGTTTTTCATTCTCAAGCCGAACCCTTAGGCCGATCGTGCCTCTCTATCGCTTGTTCCGAGCTCTCGCTTGCGACACGTGACACTTCTTCGTGCGTGCAGCCGGCATTCATCGATTTATAAGACGTTATCACGTCAAAATATTGTTATATGTAGATCAGTCAGCTTTTATCTAAAACAAATTTATTAAGTTTCCTACCCCAGAAACAGACTGCCGTGTTATATGTTAAAGTATAAAAGCTATCAAAAATGAAATAAAAAACCTGTGGTGTCGTGGGACACCAGATAGGAACGAAGTTCTAGTCGAGGTAAAAAGAATATAATTATTCGGGTAACTTTTTTTTATTATGATCTTAATCGATAAAAATCAAAAATTACTTTACAATTTTTTTTAACACTTTTATTTTATTCACGTTTAACAATTTATATTATTTTATATTATTCATAAAAATATAAAATAATAATATACAAAGAAACAGCTATTTACATGAATATTAATAAAGCCTAATTATGTTCTATCGTAGAAACTATAGCTTTATGGTAACTTAAATATTATATATATGTTTGTGATTGGATTTTTTTTTAAATAGCCGTAAATAAATTATAGACAAACAACAACAATACTAAAACGCGTGTTAATCATATACATATTACCAAATAAAACATGTGTTGCTTTTATGTATTAAATAAATTATTATCTTTACTTATAATTAATAGATTAAGTAATTATTAATTGGTTTTTAAATAATTACAATTAAGAATAAATAGTGAGTGTATGTAACAAGGTGCGTAATAAAGGTGCCTTAGAATAGAAAACATGGAAATGCATTGCGTACATAGTATACATAACTGCAAGTTTGTTAGTAATACAACAGGTATCTTTAATTTAGCACTACTATAATCATGTAGTTCAAAATTTCAAGACCAGAAGGATTATTGATGCTTAGGTTTTAAAAGTCTTCACTAGATGGTGCCAACTTATTTTAAGAATATACCAATTCAGAAATAAAACCACTAAATTGGTAACTTTTATAAAAAATAATAATTGGTAAATTAAATAATTATTAATTGTTTTTTAAATGATTACAATTAAGAATAAATATTGAAATGAAGTAAATATTGATTTTTAGTTTCGAATATTTCTTTTGTAGAATTTTTTTAAAGGGTTTTTAAACGAAACAATCTTACTCCACGCATTTTCGTTACGGACGTTTTTTGTCGGTAAAGGTACCCCTTCGCGTCGTCCCATATGCAACTTCGTTCCAAAAATAGATAATAATAAAAATGACTAACATTATATAATGCGAATCATATGTCAGAATGTAAGCTTACGTTAAAATATATACGAGAAAAGATAACGTCTGTGTTTCCAAATTAATACTCGTAATCCGTCATTTTAGCTAAAAGCATTGCATTTTTACGGTTAAAATTATTTAATGTAAAAATATTTACATCTCTGTAGTCATACTTTATATACTTCTCGTTTTTTAAATAGCTAGAACCAGGGCCGGATTTAGAGTTGTGGAGGCCCGGGGCAACGGAGGAGTGGATGCCCCTTGATCTGAAATATCTGAAATTGAATTGTTTTTTTTTCTTGTAAAAAGAAATGACGACGAAAAAAAAAAGGTCGTCACGTTGTCACGCCAATATATTATCGTTGCCGGATATATTCCTAAAAAAAAAACAAAGTCGGCCCATCTCCGAACCGCTGATTCTTATTCCATCGGGGTATATCTAAAAAAAAAAAAGTTGTCACCGATAAAAAAAAAGGTCATCACCTATTCCTATTCCTAAGAAAAAAAAAGGTTGACCCAACTCCGGACCGCTCCAACTTGGTTGATTCTGTTCTGGAAGCTCCTCTTTTGTGGATGTGGAGGCCCCTCTTTTGTGGATGTGGGGGCCCGGTGCAGTTGCCCCGCTTGCCCTCCCCTAAATCTGGCCCTGGCTAGAACACCCATGCGGCTTCACATGCGTTTAGATTTACTGCTATGTTTATGTGCATCGTATGTTGATGTTTGTAGTCTATAAACTTGAGCGATAAAAGTGCAATATTATGGAACTGCATCAATACCCTCGAATTTGCTTAAGTAAAAACTTTCACTTCCCAGTTCATCCCCTTCAGCGTGGTATGTTCAAAAATGTATGTCTAAATATATGTTTCTCACGATATTTTCAGTAATTCCCGATTCCATATTAGCTCATGTTTTATTCTGGAAATTCGGCTATCCAAAAATATAAATTTCATCGAAATCAACTCAGTAGTTATTGCGTAAAAGATTAACTAACACCTAATCATTTCATACATTCACCATCATAACCTTTCGAATTTACAAAATATTAATTGACTTAAGTTCTGCTTTGTGGTTTTACCTACATAATTTCTGATTCCTTTAAAATAACGAGATAAAAGTAGCCTATATGTCATTCTGGGTATCTAGATAGATATTTGTAGGTACATTATAAGTTTCATCGTAATCAGCTCAGTAGTTTTAGCGTAAAATCGTAACAGACATCCATTCCATCCATTCTGCAGTACATCCATTTATCCTCGCGAGCATTCTCATTTATAATAGGATATCCAAACTTCGTTGGAAATTGCTCTATAAGCCCGTAAAAGAGCATAATAGCTTTGAAGACTGTTCTGGCTTTTCTTAATTGCGGTTTCTAATCGCTCTGAAAATATTTTATTACGTGATCTTCATTATAATCCTGTTATTATTGTATTTATTTAATTTTAATTGTAATGAGTCTAAAACGATTCGCTTTTTCATGAAAAAGTTCATTAAAATTAAACTTATCAAGTAATATTCTTTATAATTTAGTGTAATGTAAAGCCAATCTTTAAAAAAATGTCTCTATTAAATCGCAGAATTTAACAAAATTAAATATTAATTAATTAAGCATCTGATTATTTTTGTCTGTATTAAGATTAAAACTTATGTCCAAATTCGTTATTAATATCGGTATTTAAATTTAATATCATAAAATAAAAATAAAATGTATTTGTAATTACCGAACTGAACTGAATCAGCCTGTAAGCGTCCCACTGCTGGGCAAAGGCCTCTTCTCCATAAAGGAGAAAGGTTGGAGCTTAATTCATCACGCTGCTCCACTGCAGGTTGGTGGATAATTTAAAAAGTACGAATAACGATCTTTATCACGTGTCTTTGATAATAACCGGGACCGACAGCTTTACGTGCTCTCCGAGGCACGCTAGGGAGGGGGGATTGAGGGAAAAAAATACTTGCCCCGAACGGGAATCGAAACTGCGACCGCAGGTATTGAAGCAACTACTCGCACCACTGCACCGGAACGGCTGTCTATGCAAGTTTCAGATTCACTTTGCTTTATTCCTTGCTGGCTATGTGATAGAGTCTAAAACTAGCTATTGTTATGACTTAAAAGTCGCTCAACTTGGCTAGTATATCACTCTTATAGAAACATGATGATGTAGCCGTAGACCGGCAGTCCACGTCACTCCAACGCTTATTACTTAATTATCTATTATTCCTCTTCATTTCTTTCCTTTTATACTCTTTTTATTATAACCAATCGCATTTGTGGCTCATTTGGTTTTGTTTGAGAGTTCCACATTCGAATCAACACACTTTTTATAAAGTTTAATTTGAATACAAAGTTTATAATATAAGATCTTGTATTCGAAAATAACTCTTAAACAATATATAGTTAAGCCAAATTAGTCTAAATTATGTTTGAGTTTGAACAAGTACACAAATATTGACTGGCATATAAAAATATAAAATATGAGTAATATTCTAATATAAGATTGAATTTGTTTAGTTTTATTTGATTTTTACCCGACTGCAACAGGAGGGTTATGTTTTTTGAGTGTATGTATGTATGTATGTATGTATGTATGTATGTATGTATGTATGTATGTATGTGTGTGTGTGTGTGTGTGTGTGTGTGTGTGTGTGTGTGTGTGTGTGTGTGTGTGTGTGTGTGTGTGTGTGTGTGTGTGTGTGTGTGTGTGTGTGTGTGTGTGTGTGTGTGTGTGTGTGTGTGTGTGTGTGTGTGTGTGTGTGTGTGTGTGTGTGTGTGTGTGTGTGTGTGTGTGTGTGTGTGTGTGTGTGTGTGTGTGTGTGTGTGTGTGTGTGTGTGTGTGTGTGTGTGTGTGTGTGTGTGTGTGTGTGTGTGTGTGTGTGTGTGTGTGTGTGTGTGTGTGTGTGTGTGTGTGTGTGTGTGTGTGTGTGTGTGTGTGTGTGTGTGTGTGTGTGTGTGTGTGTGTGTGTGTGTGTGTGTGTGTGTGTGTGTGTGTGTGTGTGTGTGTGTGTGTGTGTGTGTGTGTGTGTGTGTGTGTGTGTGTGTGTGTGTGTGTGTGTGTGTGTGTGTGTGTGTGTGTGTGTGTGTGTGTGTGTGTGTGTGTGTGTGTGTGTGTGTGTGTGTGTGTGTGTGTGTGTGTGTGTGTGTGTGTGTGTGTGTGTGTGTGTGTGTGTGTGTGTGTGTGTGTGTGTGTGTGTGTGTGTGTGTGTGTGTGTGTGTGTGTGTGTGTGTGTGTGTGTGTGTGTGTGTGTGTGTGTGTGTGTGTGTGTGTGTGTGTGTGTGTGTGTGTGTGTGTGTGTGTGTGTGTGTGTGTGTGTGTGTGTGTGTGTGTGTGTGTGTGTGTGTGTGTGTGTGTGTGTGTGTGTGTGTGTGTGTGTGTGTGTGTGTGTGTGTGTGTGTGTGTGTGTGTGTGTGTGTGTGTGTGTGTGTGTGTGTGTGTGTGTGTGTGTGTGTGTGTGTGTGTGTGTGTGTGTGTGTGTGTGTGTGTGTGTGTGTGTGTGTGTGTGTGTGTGTGTGTGTGTGTGTGTGTGTGTGTGTGTGTGTGTGTGTGTGTGTGTGTGTGTGTGTGTGTGTGTGTGTGTGTGTGTGTGTGTGTGTGTGTGTGTGTGTGTGTGTGTGTGTGTGTGTGTGTGTGTGTGTGTGTGTGTGTGTGTGTGTGTGTGTGTGTGTGTGTGTGTGTGTGTGTGTGTGTGTGTGTGTGTGTGTGTGTGTGTGTGTGTGTGTGTGTGTGTGTGTGTGTGTGTGTGTGTGTGTGTGTGTGTGTGTGTGTGTGTGTGTGTGTGTGTGTGTGTGTGTGTGTGTGTGTGTGTGTGTGTGTGTGTGTGTGTGTGTGTGTGTGTGTGTGTGTGTGTGTGTGTGTGTGTGTGTGTGTGTGTGTGTGTGTGTGTGTGTGTGTGTGTGTATGTATGTATGTATGTATGTATGTATGTATGTATGTATGTATGTATGTATGTATGTATGTATGTATGTATGTATGTATGTATGTATGTATGTATGTATGTATGTATGTATGTATGTATGTATGTATGTATGTATGCATGTCCATTTCTTTGGCGCGCCCTACAGCCCAAACGGCTGGACGGTTTTTGACATATGAGGTGTCGTTGGATTTGTCTAAATTGTAGTAGTGACATAGGCTATATAAATTTTCAAAATGGCGTCCGCAAATGGCGGAATGAGGGGTGGGGGAGGTGAATATTTTTTCTTACAATAAATGTTGTTGCAAATAAAGATTATTATTATTATTATTTTCGCAATAGCTACACTCCACCCGTTCAATATATACATATACACATATAAATATATATAATATAATACGATATATAAGGAATATAATAAATTTACATAAATTTACTTAGATAAATATAAGCGGGTGGAGGATTACGCCCCGGCAGGGGGATCAAACGGCCGGGGGTTAGGGCTGTAGGCTGAGAAATCGGCGGACAATCCTAGCCGAGTCGAGTAATACCGCCTTTTGCATCCTGGCTGCGAGCGAACCGTCACGGATACCCAGCTGCCTCAGATGGTGAGCGAGGCTAACCGGGATCAAACCGTTGGCAGATATAACGATAGGGATGATTTCAGTGGAATCAACACCCCACATGTCGACAATCTCGTGCGCCAGATCCAGATATTTACGTTTTTTCTCTGTTTCGGCTTTCACGAGGTTCTCGTCATGCGGAATGGTGATGTCCACTAAAAACACCCTCGACTGTGCCCTATCCATCACCACGATATCTGGCTTGTTCGCCAGTATCGTCCTGTCCGTGGCGATAGGCAGGTCCCAGTAGAGCCGGACTCCGTCGCGTTCGAGTACTGGCGCCGGTGTGTACTGGTAGTACGGCATCCTCTGTTCCAAGAAACAATACATAAGAGCAAGCTCTAGATGAAGAATTTTGGCCACTTGGTTATGTCTGTGCAAGTACTCAGTGTTGGCAAGCGCTGAACACCCCGAAAGCACATGTCTGAGTGACTCGCCGGGATGACGACAAGCTCGACAGAAGTCGGGAGTGCCATCCTTCAGAATGTGCTTCCGGTAGTTGTTCGTCTTAACCACCTGATCTTGTATTGCACAGACAAAACCTTCGGTTTCCCCAAAGAGGTCCCCGAATCGCAGCCACTGCACGGAGGCCTTGACATCCACGTGAGGTGCGTGGAGCGCCTTGTAAAACCGTCCATGCAGCTCCTTCTCCATCCATACGGTCTCCCGGTCGGAGGTGCTAAGTACAACCGGTCTTCGCCATTCCTCTTTGGCCAGGGATAAGGGGGTGAGACCTTTGTCACATACTACAACATCACCATGCATAGCGCTCTCCCTCCTCGTTTCAAAGTAGGCCCTGAGGCTGCACACCTCCCGGTTATGCATGGACTTGGCACTTAATAGGCCTCGGCCACCACACTTCCGTGGGATGTACAGTCTCATGACCGACGATTTCGGGTGATGCATGCGATGGTGAGTCATAGTCGTGCGGACTCTTCTGTCCAGGGCGTCTAGTTCGGTCTGAGTCCATCTGAGCACGCCAAATGTGTACAAGAGAGTGGGCATGACCCAGCCGTTATAAGCTCGGACCTTGTTGGCGCCCGACAAGTAGCTCCGGAGAACTTTTGTCAGCCGTCCAAAAAAGACCTCGCAAACTGCCTGTTTCATATCCACCTCCTGCACCCCTATGCATTGTGACATGCCCAGATACCGGTAAGATTCAGCTTCGGAAAGGGTCTTGAAGTTCGAAAGTTCTAGGCTAATCTCAGTCGATTGCGTCACCTGTCCCCTGTCCACATGCACGACCGCACACTTATCCACTCCAAGCTGCATCCTGATGGAGCCGCTGAACTCAGTAGTGATTTTCAGCAACTCCATAAGGCGTGCAGGATTAGGTGCCAGCAGCTTGAGGTCATCCATGTAGAGAAGGTGGGAGACTTTAGTACCTCCTCTCCGAAACTGAAAGCCTGTCCCCGAACGCTCCAGCAGAGTGCTTAAAGGGTTCAAGGACAAGCAAAACCAAAGTGGGCTCAGACAATCACCCTGGAAAATACCCCTTCGTATCCGGATTCGGTCATCGGCACCCGTCGTCAGTCTCTCGCCCTGGAGACAAAGGATCGTACTCCATTGCCCCATGCATACTTCGAGGAAGTCTCGAACTGCACCGTCGATCTTGTACAGCTCGAGGACCCTCAGAAGCCATGAATGAGGCACCGAGTCGAATGCCTTCTTGTAGTCGATCCAGGCAGCAGAGAAGTTCCGACGGTTGCGTTTGACAAGCTGGCCTGCAACAGAGTCAATGATAAGGAGCTCCTTTGTGCCGCGGCCGCCTCCACGGCATCCGTTCTGAGCTGCAGACAAGATGTTAAATTCGTCAATATGACGAGAGATCTTGCAGCTCAGAACGGATGTCAGTGTCTTATAGATTGAATTCAGACATGTAATGGGGCGGTAGTTGGTAGGGTCCGCGGTGTTGGTGGACTTAGGAGCTAGGTGAGTGATCCCAGTAGTGAAGAGGTTCGGAAGCGTCCTCCGCTCTATCGCCTCTTGGTATTGTCGAGCCAAGGTCGCATGGCATACCGAGAACCCTTTCAGCCAATAGTGATGCAGGCCGTCGGCCCCCGGACTCTTCCAGTTCGGTGCCCGCCGGACCGCATCAGCTACGTTCTCCGAAGAGATGGCAATCGGGTTCATCGGTTCGATTCTAGCACATGCTTCCTGAACCGCCGCAATCCAAGGGCCCTCCTCATGCTCCACCTCCCGTGACCATATATTTCGCCAAAAGGCGACGAGGTCAGCCGTATTCGGTTTTTGGGAAGTAGAGCATGGCGTCGGGTTCTCCAACTTCCTGTAGAACCTCTTCTGATCACTCAGGAAGAGGCGATTTTGCCGGAAGCGCTCAACTCTCTCAGAGTACCTACGAATGCGCTTCCCCCATGCCGCGATTCTTTGCTTCAGGCCGTCGATGCGCTCCGTCAGTTTTTCAGCTATATCAGGCTGGTCAAGCCTGACGCCTTTATGTATATATATATATATATAATAATAATTATATATATATAATTATTATTATTATATTTTTTAGATTTTTCTTTTTCTCTTCTCTTGTTAAGAGAAGGTAATAATCTGCCATACGGGCCTTAACCAAGTATGGCAGATGGTTCTGCGTTGGAGGTGATTGTCGAGGATGTCAGAAATTTTCGAGTGATACGGCAAGTGTTGAGAACTGTTGCTTTTTGTAAGGTGTATGTTATATTGGTAGATATGTTTAGAATTTTTAAGCTGTTAGTTAAAGTTTTAGGTATGATTCCAGTTGCGGAGAGTACAATGGGAACAATATGAACAGTATCTGCATTCCACTGCGTTTTAATTTCTATTGCGAGGTCCTGGTACTTTGTTAGTTTTTCCGATGTGGTTGTTTGAATATTATGGGTGTTAGGGATAGCAACGTCTATCAGGTAAACTGTTTTGTTTCGTTTGTCGTGGAGAGTAATATCTGGTCTGTTGTAATGCACTGTTCTGTCCGTTAATATAGTCCTGTCCCAGTAAATTTTGTAGTTTCTGTCTTCTAAAATTACTTCTGGTTTGTATTTGTAGTATGGTTGTTTTTTGGCTGTGAATTTGTATTTATGTGCGAGTTCCTGGTGAATGATTGATGCTACTTGGTCATGTCTGTGTTTGTAATCTGTCTGTACTATGCTTCTGCAGGAGCTAGTTATATGTTGTATGGTTTCGGGGGCACTATTGCAATGTCTACATGAGTCATTAGTCTGATTAGGGTCTTTTAGAATATGTTTCCTGTAATTACGTGTGGCTATTACTTCGTCTTGTATTGCTAACATGAAGCCTTCGGTCTCAGGGAACAGTTCACCCTTCCTTAGCCATTCGTTCGATTTATCTTTGTCGACATATGTTTGGCAAAGGTGGGATCGGTGTCTCCCGTGGAGGGACTTTCCAGCCCAGGTAGCGATTTTCTGTTTCGGGTCCGTTAGTTTTTCGTTAGTCTGTGGTTGTCTGTCATGTAAGTTTAGTGGTGTAAGCTTAGTATCTTTTTCGCTTGCATGCCTGTGTAGTGCTGAGTGTTCTGATTTAGTGTGAAAGTATTGCCGGAGTGTAGTTATTTGTTTGTTGTGTAGGTTATGAATGTCTATCAGTCCTCTTCCTCCTTCTTGGCGTGGTAGTGTGAGTCGTTGAATGCAAGATTTCGGGTGGTGTTTCCTAAATTTTGTGAGTTTAGTGTGTATGGTGCGTTGTAACTTTTGTAAATCTGTTTGTGACCAGTTAATTATTCCAAAGGAATACGTCAGTACAGGGATCGCGAACGTGTTTATGGCTTTTACAATGTTCCTAGAGTTTAGTTCAGATTTCAAGATGAGGTTGAGACGGTGTTTAAATTTTGTGGTGAGATCAGTTTTCGTCTGTTTCTGTTGAATCTGTCTAGATTGATTGAAGCCTAAATATTTGTATGTACTAACTTCGTTCATCGGTTCAATAGTTTCGCCAGTATTAAGTGCATATGAATTGTGTACAAGTTTTCCTTTTTTTATAGATAGAATTTTGCATTTATCAACACCGAATTGCATGTTGATATCTGTGGAGAATTGTTGTGTGATGTCAGCCAGATTAAAAAGATCACTTGCATTACTTGCGAATAATTTGATATCGTCCATGTACATGAGGTGCGATATTGTGCTACTTTGTTCATTATTTAGCTTGAACCCGAGTTTGCTGTGGTTTATAAGGTCTGACAATGGGTTCAGAGCCAGGCAAAACCATAAAGGACTGAGGGCATCGCCTTGGAATATTCCACGCTTTATATGAATCGGTTCAGTAGTTAAAGATTGATTTATTTTAAGTTTAGTTTGCCAATTTTGCATGGAGACTTGAAGAAATGATATTATAATAGGGTTTATTTTATATATTTGTAAAACTTTTAGCAGCCAAGTGTGAGGTATGGAATCGAAAGCTTTGCGATAATCAATAAACATAGAATGTATATCTTTCTTTTTCTTATACGCGTGATTTAAGACAATTGCGTCCAGGGTTAGCTGCTCCTTGCATCCCTGACTGAATTTTCTACAGCCTTTTTGCTGTTCTGAGAGGATGTTATGCTCAGCAACGTGTTGATATATGAGCTCGCTTATACAGCCGGTTAAAATTTTGTAGAATATCTGAAGACAGGTAATGGGTCTGTACTTGGCTGGGTTTTGTGTGTCGTGGTTGTCTTTTGGTAACATGTATGTTATTCCCTGAGTTATGAATGTAGGCATTGTGTCTGGTGACTGGATGAAAGTGTTTAAGTGGTTATGAATGTGTGGGTGAGTTCGTGTGAATTTTTTATACCAGTAGGCGTGTAAATTATCTAACCCAGGTGCTTTCCAGTTATGCATGCGTTTTAAGATATTTTTGAATGTTTCTACCGGGATATGTTCGAACCTCATTTCAGGTGCGTTTTCAACTGTTCTACTGACTTCATCTATCCATTCAGCGTTTTCTTTATATTCGGCCGGTTGTTCCCAGATCTGACTCCAAAATTCTTTTAGTGTTTCAGGTGTTGGTGCTTCTGCTCGTGTATTGTGGCGTTCCTGTGATAGAGTGGAGATGTTCCTGTAAAATGCTTTTTCATTGTTTATGAATTTACGGTTCTGTGATTTGCGGGCTGTACAGGCTAAATACCTTTTAAGTCGGTTGGAAACTATGTTTAACTTTTGTTTTAAGGTGTCTAAAAAGTGGCTTAATTCGGTATTTGGGTTTTCGTATTGGGCGTGGGTTCGATATTTGCTTTTTATTTGTTCTATTGAATCAACTACTTTGTAACTTCTGTTTCCATTACTATATTGGGTTAAGTGGGCTATCTCAGTTCTCAGTGTTTGAATTTTATTTTCTAATCTTTTTCGCCACGATGGTTTTGTTTTTCTGTAGCTATTAAAACTCTGTCTGTCTATATTAATTTTAGCACCATTACAGGTCGCTGCTGTGTACGCTGCTATGTAGATTATTGTGTGTAGTGTGTGGAAATTTTGCTCATTATTCAAATAGTCAGGAAGAATTTTTGAATCTATGTATTCTACTATCATTGCTAGTTTTTTCGAAGTTTTCTGTTTTGGTATAAAAGGTCGAGATATTGGGTCGGTATTGATAAATTTTTCTGTCGTTGATACGAATTGGTCTTTTATTTTCTGTGCTAAGTCTTCCTGTATTTTATTTGCATCATTATTAGAATTTTGATTAGGGAGAATATCTTCTTCACTGTGTGTTTGGGTGTCAAATAGGGCTTGTACGTTTGTTGAGAAATCTGGTTCATCTGTTTCAGTTAGTGGTGTGGTCATTATTTGTGTCCTTTGGTAATCTGTCAGATTTTTAGTTTGGGCCTGTCGTTGTCGAGGTCGTGATAGTTGTGCTTCTACTTCATACCTAATTTGTTCTATTCTTTCTTCTGTTATCATTTTATTGTTAACTATTGCTCTGCGTTGGTCTGATAACCTTTGTTCTGAAATGTGACTAAGGTGAGGGTGTTGTTCAATAAATTTGGTGTGTAGTTTTTTTCTATTTGCTGTCATGTCAGTTTCTATGTGCGTTACTTCAAAATAGGTTCGTAATATAGATTCGTTTAGCTCGTTGGACCACCGCATTCGTGTGCCTGTGCTTTGCGTAAGGTTGGTTTGACTGGTTTCTATATTTCCGGTTTGTATTAGGGTTGAGATTTCATTTCTAATTCCGTCAAGTGTCGATTATGGGAGTAGTTTGTTATTAATTATAGCTCTACGTTGGTCACCAATTCTCTGTCTGGAAACATCCATTTCCGGGAACGCTGCTATGAATTTTTGAT
The DNA here is from genome assembly GCA_036937285.1 of Euphydryas editha. NCBI lineage: Eukaryota > Metazoa > Arthropoda > Insecta > Lepidoptera > Nymphalidae > Euphydryas > Euphydryas editha. Next base: position 3,031,627 of record JAUPFZ010000003.1, read on the forward strand.
GTAGAGTGTCTAAGTATGAGCGTGTGTTTGTTTCATTTTTTGTCAAAATTAGGTAGTTGCGCCATATAAATTCATTCATTTCTGAGTTCCATCTTTTTCTTGCGCTAGTGATGCCAGGAGTGGGTGCAGGTTGAGCGGCGTATGCCTCCTGCACAACATCTTCTGACATGGGTGACGAGGTAGGAGATCGAGATGGCATCTCGGTGCGGTATGGGGGTGAAGTTGGTGTGGAATAAAGACTGGGGAAGTTTGGGCAACGGATTGGATCGGCTGTCGTAGATTGTTCGGGGGGAACCCGCCTGTTCAGTCCCCCACCGCCAGTGGTTCGCATGCTGTGACACCCAGCACCGGCTCCAGGTGTGCCCCGGCGACCCCCGGGAAGCGGCCGCAGATTATATCTTTTATTACTTTCTTCCATAGTGCATCTAATTGAGGGGTTGGGATCGTTGGTTGGGAAGGGTAGTCTGGATGAGCGACAATCTTAACCTGTACCTTCTAGATGGGATTTGCTCCAGTTAGTCTGAGCTTAACTACATAGTGCCTTGCTTCCCGTAAGCCCCCCCACCACGGCAAGGTGATCCCATGGGGGGGTTATTATTATTATTATTATTACTGTAGCAATATGGGTATCAAATGAAAGCTAGAAAATTGTTTTATTCTTTTTAGTTTATAATAAGAGTATTTTACGCAGTCGGGTTTTTTGATTTTTTTAACTAAGCATACTTGTTTATATCAAAAATTTCTTTGGAAATGGAATACTAGAAAAGACACACATTGTAGGCTGCCTCGAACCGGTCGCTCTGAAAGTCGCTGGGGGAGGCCTACGTTCAGCCGTGGACATCCAAAGGCTGATGATGACTACACGTCCCTCTCGGATAAAAAGTATATATTTTGGAATTCAATATATATATCTCATCTCTCTCATATCACACTTTTCAATATATCAATTTTCTAATTGCAATGACAAAACATAAAAAATAAGGGTCTTGATAACATAATATTATATTATTAAACTACGATATGGAATACTTCGTATTCAGAACAATTAATAAGCATTTTATTTGTTGCTCTATTTGTAGAGTTTAACATACTCTTTCGATACAAAAGTATCCAAATAAAAGGCTTGGCAAATAACCCAAGAGAGTTGATTGACCTTTATATATTGGCGTAATCTGACAAACTTATTTTTAAGAATCAGGTCGTGAATTGAGTCACGCTTTGAATTTCCTTATAATGAACATATTGTTTGTTATCATAATTTTGCTTGTTTTTGGATAATTTTCAATTTACAACACTATTTATTCGAAGTATTATTGATATATAGTATACTGATGACAAGGTATATGGTACAATATATACAGGGCAGATACAATTTTCAGTAGGGAAAATTGAGTTTTTTCTACGCAGGTATAAACAAGATATATATGTAAATAAAGTAAATATTGTACTAACTAATATTTTGATTCCAGATATATATATATATATATATATATATATATATATATATATATATATATATATATATATATATATATATATATATATATATATATATACATATATATAGTGGGATGATTAGCTAATTACGCCGTCTTTTAACGATTAGTTGAAATACAACTCAGTAAAAGATGGCTAGAGAAAAAGCAGGAAAAGGCCCACCGTGTCCCACTGGGTCAAAAAAAACCCAGTAACTTACCTGGTAGCGATAGCTTTGGGTAAGGAGCAGCCGAGCAGGTAGGAGAAAACCTGAAAGTCCGGCAGACTCACTAAGGTCGGCCATAAGAACACCTTTTTTTTGTCGCAGGGGAATCCATTTACGGATGATATCCAGGACGCCCGGGTGGCAGTCCTAGACCTTTGTCGGACTCGGCACTTTGGGAGTGCAATACCGTACTAAACCCCTGCGGGAGCCTTCATCCGCTTTAATTGGAGGGTCCCGGATCTGCAGGCAACAGGATCCCTCCAGCGAAAGGCTGAAAGACCAGAAAAAGGCCAGACTTCTCCTCCATGGGGACTGTCCGGCTCACCTCTGAACAGTCCCAACGACGCCGTGTCTAGCAGGACCGGGTTCCCATCCCGGCCCGAGGCCATAAGAACACCTGGTGTAGCTCTATATAAAATTAAATAAGATTTTGATTCAGAGATTTTCATTAAAACTTCAAAAAATTTCTTTTTTTTCAATATTTAACAATACTGCTGTAATATATCTATGATTTGTATAGACGTTCTCTGATTATTATACCCAATTAATACTTATCAGTTACTTATAGTATATTAATTAAATAAAGAATAGTAGTGTCGGTAAAATATTGTTTGCCGTGCGGTGACCTACAGAGAAATAGTCCCGACCTTTTCCTTGTCAAGGTGTTGCAAAAAGCGACTAAGGCTATAGCGGTGCGAACAACTGTACACCAACCAATACTGTGATGGGCAGCAGAATTACCAGATCCTTCCCCAACACACTGTTTCAATTTCGTTAGAGGCAAATTCCATTCGAGGTTATTAGGGACGCTAACGTTCAACAGACGACATCTGACGGCTGATGCAGGGGATATACTGTCACTGTATCAGCCTGCAAACAACCCACTGGTAAGCGAAGGCCTCTTCTCAATATAGAAGAAAGGTTGGAGCTTAATCCACCACGCTGCTCCACTGCGGGTTGCCGGATGATTTCCCTACCATGAGTAACGATCGTTATCCAGTGTCTATGGTAACAACCGGGATTGACGGCTTTACGTGGTCTCAGGGCACGGTGGGGAAACCCACATGGACATACACCCAGACCGGAAACAAATATTTATACAAATACAAATATCTGTGCCGAGCGATTTGACTACTCGCACCACTACACCAAAACGGTCGTCAGTGAACGGTGTATATAAGATTGGTAAAATTGTTTGATCGCGAATAGTGTTTTACATACTGAAATATAAAATAAATTGACCTGATTTTTTTTTCATTTTTATTTCCGTTGTGTCCTTTTTTTTCGTTATGAATGTAAATGTTGAAGTTTCCTGTCTTCGCATTTTTATTACAGCGTTGATATATTTATCAGCTATTACCGACATTATCTATAATTATTCCATAATCTCAAATTAATCAGAGTAATTAGTTTAATTACGGCAACCATCCTGTTCATTTATAGTTGATGACATAACACACATGCTTAGCAAAGCGTTGCACAAACAGAATTCTGTACAAGAGCCATCGTCCTCACAGCTCCAATAATTCATTTCATTGATTGTATTTGCAATGATATTTCGATACTAGTTTAGTTAATAGAGAAGTTTAAATTCCGGAAAGTTCGAATTTGGTATTCTCTTTATCTTAAGAAACTTAACAGTACGTTTGTATGAAAATAATACAAAAAAAAATAAAAAAAATAAATTCTAGTAATAATATTGGTTATAGTATAATCTAATACATTAAATTCAAATAAAATGTTGAATACCAAAAATACCAAAACGGAGTAGTATATATACTATATCCCTTCTAGGAGTCGGTCTTTACAAAATACAAATAAACATAACTTGTACCCTTATTTAACTTTGTATTCACGTGTTGTTTCTAAATTTCATTTTTGTGTAAAAATCGAGCAAGCTTATGTTAATTTCGTGTCGTACCAGTTATAAAATAGAAGTCAAAAAATACAATGCTTTGAAAATCAAACAAAACGTTTCAAAAGCCGAAGGTTTGGATTGACAAATTCGGTCGTCAAAGGCTTTTGATATTTTAAATAATTGAAAACTTTTTAATAGCCTCGAAAGCGTCGAACACAAAAGCGGCATAAGTTTTCTTTTTTCTGGCATTGGCATTTGAGTTAAAACATTTCTTTGATATCGAAACCACAGAAATTATTTTGTTACTGTTAAATATTTTTTATATGTAGACACATATAAAAATAAATAATGTATAATAAATAATGTATAATAGTATTTTATAACTAATCGAGGACTAAGGCGTAGACAAAATATCAAGGCAAACAATTATATTTTATCATAACAATTGACCAATTTCTTAAAAAATCAAGTTTTAAATTTGATTATTGAATGGATTAATCTCAGAAGTGACAAATAACAGTCAGATTGATATGATGATGATCAAGATTCGACTTAATAGGCATATTCTGCATTTTAGTTGTTTGTAATTTTTCTTGTATAATTCTTCTTCTATATGAAACCAATTTTTATTGAAATATCGTGCTTAAACATATTAATATTTTGAGGTTTTAAATGGTGTAAAAATTGTAAGGCGTATTTTAAAAAATGGTGGCAATGAAACTATTTTCACAAGTAATTATGGTGTTTTATTTTTAAACGATTATCCATTTGATTTTTTTTTTTGACTTTTCACGCTGCTCCATTGCGGATAGACGGATATTTTTCCCTACCATAAGTAACGTCTCTGATAACAACCGGAACCGACGGCTTTAATTACCAAAATCTAAACCAATAACAATTTTTTACGGGTCAGATATTTGTATTTGTACAAATATTTGTTTCCAGTCTGGGTGTATGTCCTTGTGAATCGCCCCACCATGTCTCGGTTAGCACATAAAGACGTCGGTCTCAGTTGTTATCATAGACACCTGATATAGCAATCGTTACCCATAGTAGGGAAATTATCCGCCGACCCGCAGAGGAGCAGCGTAGCGGATTAAGCTCCAGCTCTTCTCCTATATAGAGAAGAGTTTTTTGCTCAATAGTGGAACGTTTACAGGCTGATTCAGTTTAGTTCATATATGTAAAATTGTATTTCGAATATAGATCAATAAATGTACAATTATTTAGATCTGTCCGTGGGCATTTTGAAAACAATTTCATCATTGTAATTAATCATCTGATTTTACAAATAATCCTCTGTTTAACATTTATTTTCGCAGAGTCTGTGGATTTTTTGGTACCGCCGGCGACTCGTTATGTAGATACAAATGGTGCTTTGAGTTTCAAAATAAGAAATCGCTCTATGAGCTATTCTTTTGTATATTTTGGTGTCGTGAGAAACAAGATCTAAGCATTTGACATTTGAGTATTGTGTTGTAAAATGGCAAAATAAGATTCGTCAGCAGCAGAAGTACTTAGAGAGTATATTATTTTGTTGTCATTTGTCAAAAGTATCAAATATCATCGGTCGGTCAGTAAAAGTATCAATAAATTTATTCTCCTCACACAAACCTTTCCTATTTATCTGTTAAGTATTTCGTCGCTAGACTTCTAAATTAAGCACTTCTAAGAAGATTTGTCCCTTCACAAGAGTTAGAAATTTGCATTCGAATCACTTCGATCTGAACGAATCTATTGTGATTCGGTAAACATTGCTGCTCTTTTAATTTTAGTGCTGACGCACTTTGATACAGGAAAAGCCACACTCTGGTTTTCACATTGGAAAAATTCCATTTGTATTTTCAATTACAAATTGTATTTTCTAAAATAAATAATATAGATGTTTTATATCAAAATTAGACAGCGGCTGTCTAGATAGTGTTGTTCATTGCAGTGGTGTGAAAGTGCAAAATATCGATGGTCAGTTTCGATCCCGGTTCAGATCAAATATTTTTATTTATACAAATATTTGTTTTTCGTCTGCGTGTTATAACCCAGGATGCACGTAAATCCCGTCGATCCCGGTTGTAACGATGTGCCTTTCAATGCATCTCTTAAATAAATTATAAATTATCCGCCAACCCGTATAGCGGATTAAGCTCTAAAACTTCTCTATAGCTTAGTAGTGGGACGTTTAGGGGTTAATGCAGTTCAGTTCAGAATTAAAAAAAGGAAATTGTTATAAATTATTCATTCCGAAAATTCATATATTACTTGAAGGTTGGCCCTAATTTTTCAGATTTTATCTTTTTCACGGAAACTTTATAAGGTATAAAAATTATAGTGGAAATTATTCTGATCTGCCTATGAATGATGGATTTTTTTCAAAAATAATATAAAACAAACTATGAAATTTACTTTCGTTATTATCATAACTATGTAATATATTTATCCTATCCTTAAAGTTGGTACATTAACGATTAAATTCCTGTATACATACATTTTATATAACAATCAAGTTTACAAGTACCCTGACAATATTGTAACATAATATAGTGGTAGGTTATAAGCTGTTAAACTAGAAGCGACGGATTAACATGCCTTACGAGATGAATTTATCTACGGATAACGTTCAGGCTAAAACAAAGCCTTAATAAATATTCGACCTAAGCGGCCAACTATAAGTCTTAAGACGTTTTTGCACCAGACGGTCGTTGTAATTAAAGTTTTATCACTCTGTAGTGAAAGAGAGTAATCTTTCATACTTTTTATGGTTAAAACAATATTTCGTCGTATTTCGTAAATTTCGTCGTAAAATAGAATCGTTTTTTGACCTTTAAAATATGTTCTAATAAAATAAAGCTGTTTCAATTTGTTTATTTATTTATACGCGTTCATCCCGAGTTCTAAGGGTCCAATTCCTTTTGCGTTAGTAAGTCTATATTCTTAGGATCTGTAGGAGAGACCTAATTAAAATCACGTTTAAAACCACACTTAACGTATGTTATTAGAAAACTACAGACTCCGGTTACATGTCAAGTCAGTTTTAATGGAGTTTTGAGTTTTTCAGTTCTGTTATTCTACATTAACGCCTTCGATATAATAGATGACGTATACGTAACAAAGTCACTGCTAAAAAGAATCTTTGCATACTTCTATAGCTGAAATTTTGTTTAAGGATAGCGTTGTAATTTACAAAAGAAAATAGTACGCAGCGTTCTGTAATAGACGCCTGAACGCTTTGAGAAGCATAAAGGACGCACCTTTTTTGACCAGGGCATTATATAAATGTTTTGTGATAAATTCTTGTTATTAAATTTATAGTACAATATTAAGCAACATAAACAGATATTAAAGTATAAAACAACAAAGGGATGAGAGATGCCAGAACATAATACGCGCCTGTAAGATGAAACGTTTTGTCCAATAATGGGAAATTAACGAGATGTTAATTATATAAATAATATTTATTTCTTCATTAATTCTCCGTACCTGGTTATGTTACTCATAAAATGCCCTAATATTTAAGCCGATTACAAAACAGAATGGTTTCTCAATTCGGCTTTTTTTTATTACTTATTAATTTTAACAATTATTTTATTATTTTTGTAGATTACTATTTCCTTATAATAATAATTCAACTTCAAACCGCTTTCCAAGGATGAATCTTACCTGTATCTGGGCATGTCACAATGCTGATGCAGGAGGCGGATATGAAACAGGCGGTTTGCGAGGTCTTTTTTTGACGGCTGATAAAAGTTCTTCGGAGCTACTTTTCTGGCGCCAATAAGGTCCGAACTTATAACGGTTGGGTCGTGCTCACTCTCTTGAGCACCTTTGGCGTGCTCAGATGGACTCAGACTGAACTCGACGCCCTGGACAGAAGAGTCCACACGACTATGACTCACCATGGAGTGCATCACCCGAAATCGTCAGTCATGAGACTGTACATTCCACGAAGTGTGGTGGCCTAGGCCTATTAAGCGCCAAGTCCATACATAACCGAGAGGTGAGCAGCCTCAGGGCCTACTTTGAAACGAGGCAGGAGAGCGCTATGCATAGTGATGTTATAGTATGTGACAAGGGTCTCACCTCCTTATACCTGGCCAAAGAGGAATGGCGAAGACCGGTTGTACTTAGCACTTCTGACGGGAGACTGTATGGATGGAGAAGGATCTGCATGTATGGTTTTACAAGGCGCTCCACTCTACTCACGTGGATATGAAGGCCTACGTGCAGTGGCTGCGATTCGGGGACCTCTTTAGCAAACCAAAGGTTTTGTTTGTGCAATAGGATCTGGTGGTTAAGACGAATAACTACCGAAAACACATTCTGAAGGATAGCATTTCCGACTTCTGCCGAGCTTGTCGTCATTCCGGCGAGTCACTCAGTACTTTCGGGCTGTTCAGCGATGCCGTATTATCAGTACACACCGGTGCCAGTACTCGAAAGCGACAGAGTCCGGCTCTACTGGAACCTGCCTATCGTCACGGACAGGACGATACTAGCGAAAAAGTCTGATATCGTGGTGATGGATAGGACACGCTCGAGGGTGTTTTTAGTGGACATTACCATCCCGCATGACGAGAACCTCCTGAAAGCCGAAACAGAGAAAAAATGAAAACATCTGGATCTGGCGCACAGCTTGTCGACATGTGGAGTATGGAGTCCGCTGAAATTACTCCTATCGTGATATCTGCAATCCCGGTTAGCCTCGCTCATCATCTGAGGCAGCTGGGGATCCGTGATGGTTCGCTCGCAACCAGGATACAGAAGGCGGTATTGCTCGACTCGGCTACGATCGTCCGCCGATTTCTCAAATCCTCCACCCGCTTATATTTATCTATGTAAGTTTGTGTAAATTTATTATATACTTTATATAAGTATTGTATTATATATATATTATTAAACGGGTGGAGTGAAGCAGATATAATTATAAAATATTAATACTGCATATACATATATTCAATCATTGTGCACTTGAGAAATTACTTTAAAAAATATTTTTACAATTACTGTATTTTCATTTGTATTTGTATACTTTTCAAATATTATTTACTTAACTTATTTATTGAGAACAGACTAAACAAAAATAATATATTCTACATTGAAAGACTGTATTAGCTTTTAAAGATTTCTCAGACTCGAACCGAAAGAAGATCTTATTCAAAATTTATGTCTGAGTGTCAAAATAAACCGAATTATTCACTCAATACGAGGGTGCTTTCGTTTTGACGCTTTCGTTCGATAACCTTCTTACTTGAATTAATAATACTCAACTTTTCACACAAATAAAATAGTGAATATAGTAAATATAACGTACAAGTATGAGTAGATCGATAAAATTAATAAGATAAACGTATTGATATGGATAATTCGGACATCAATTTTCTGCATTAGTAATATTTAAATACAACCGACAAGCGTTTTGGTGTACTTGTACGAGTAGTAGTTTTAACACCGCTGGTCGTGGGTACGATTCGCTCGGAGCAGATACTTGCGTTTGTAGAAATATTTGTTTCTGGTCTGGATGTATGTCCTTTTGGGTCTCCTCATCCTACCTCAGAGAGCACGTAAAGCCGTCAGTACCGGTTGTTATCAAAGACACTTGATAGAGATCGTTTACTCGTAGTATGAAAATTATCCGCTCATGGATCAAAGTAGTGGATGAAACTCCAACGCTTCTTATTTATGGAGAAGAGGCCTTTGTTCAGCAATATAACGTTTACAGGCTTGTTCAGTCGTTTTAATTCGTTTATATAAATAAATACCTCACATTCAACAGCCTTCAGTAGAATGTGAATCCTTGACGGCCGGCTGGTCGAGTGGTCAGGCAACTGGACACTTTACGCAGCGGTCGCGGGTTCGAATCCCGCCAGGTGCAGATAATCTGTATGACGAATATAGATGTCTGCACCGGGTCATGGATGTGTATTTATGTATATATGTATTTATATCTTAAATTTATTTCCGTTCCTAGTACCTGTAACACAAGTTCTTACAAACTTAGTACGGGGCTAGGTTAACGTGGTGTGATTGTTGGTTAATATTTATTTATTATTATTTATTTGTCGAGATTAAACATCTGTATGGCTTATGCAAATATTTGTCATGTGTGGAGTCGAAGCTGCCACCGTTAGCGGTTCAGTTAGTTGCTGTGACCACTGCGCTAATGCGTCAAGTAGTAAACCTATTTTTTTATGTTAAAGGCTATAATACATCACGCTAGTACTCGTATAAGCCAAATAGTTTACATGCGACAATATGGTAGTCGCTGATGGAACTGGAATGGGATTTTTTTTGAACTTATATTGTACTAAAGCAGCTCAGCATACTCAGAATTCCAACCAATTTTTTCGTAAGCATACGAAAAAATTGGTTGGAATTCTGAACCTAACAGAAAAAAATTCAATAAATATATATGTATAGCATTCTTTATTGAATAAATATTATTCTTAACCCGAAAGTGACTCGGTCCTTTGAACTGACATAAAAAAACAACGGAATCGATTGGAATAAATCTTAGTATGTATATAACCTAAAAAGCGAAAACAAGGCTCTTTAAGGAAGGACAAATAAATATTGCGTAAACAATAAATTGTTAGAATTCTTTCTTGACGAACCAAAGCAGAAACGCAAATAGCAGTAATTGTCAAATATTGCAAGGCGAGAGAGAGAGAGAGACGGACTGTGTGCGTTATTGTAGTCTCTAATATCAAAGATACGATTTCAACTTTAACATTACAAAACAGTATTATTTCAAATAGACGTAGGCTATTAAACATAAAATAGTAAGTATGTCACCAATCTGTCAAGGATCGAAAACAAAGAATTTGAAGAATAGGTCGGTATACGTACAAATATTCGTTCCCAGTCTGGGTGTTTATTCCAGTAGGTCTACACGTGTCCCAAAAAGCACATAAAATCATCAGTATTGGTTGACAGGAAATGTAGAAAACTAGGAAATGACACCTGATGATCTTTACTCTTGGTAGGGTAGTGCCCTAACCCGCAGTTATCCAGACTTGTTCGGTGGATTTGTCTAGACGTCTATTTAGTATAAATCAAAGCCGTATCGAACTGTCGGTGTTACATGACTGTAGTGCAGAAGTTTTTACTCGTACTTTAGAAATATTTTAACAAACTTTTAGCACACTTTAAGTTACATATTGTATATAAAATATAGTAACATAAATTAAGGGTTTTATGCTTATTTGGTTATTGGTTATGGTAATTGTAAACATTGATAGTTAAAATTAGAAAATTAGTAACTAAATTAAAATATTAAAGCTGTTAAATTTGGTGCTGAAAAAATAATCAATAAATATATTTTCTTGATTATTAAGCTTTTCTTTTCTAGTTTTATAAGCTAGCCATGTGCTATCTCAAAAACTACTATACATTTAACTTAGGACTGAAGTTAAGTATTTTTAGTTCATTGCAGATTTAGTGTAAATACCTACATATATACGAAAAACGAAAAATTGATTTTTACCAGCATTATATGAAGCTGGTTGTGTATTTAAAACTATCTATATACTACATTCAAAATTAAAGTTAGTATTTATAATTTAGTACTAGATAAGTACCAAAGATTGATCGACTTTCTAAACAAACATCATTTTACCTAACCCATATTCTTTGAGACAAAAAGTTTATTATATAATCAATCTCACTCTAATAACATATATATAATACATTTTCAGGTAAAAAAAAAACGTATTTATTTCAGAAACGTACTTGCGTTACATCACGTTGTATTTCATTTTGTCTAGATCATTGCTCAGAGATGTGTTAAATTGAACCCGACGCGTAAACATTGACGCAATTTATCTTTCTCGTGGAATCTTAAATTCTTGATCAGCTATTATGGAAAAAACGCTATCGATTACATCGGTGCGAATAGGCAATTATATTGTGATAGCGTTTTTTCCATAGCTTCTTTAATGTATTTCGAAGGATCTCTTTTTATAAGCCTTTTTTGAATCGACTTAAAAATAAGAGGTTGTCAATTCGTCTCAATTTATATTTTGTTTGTTTTTATGTGTACGAATACGACACACTATAACTTTGTGAATGGTTTACAGATTTTTAACATATCCAATATATCTGTAGTTAAATAATTGGTGTAAAAACCATTCAAAAACTTTTCTAATCGGTGAAAAATGAGAAATTATTTTAATTTTTTTATTGTCGATTTTTACCGATATATAATGTCGTATTATTTTAATCGATAACAGATTTTTTTTAGGAATATCACTATATCTTTGCATTTAGAATCCACTAAGCATATAGGTAAATGTAAATAAATATAATCTCCATTAACGTATAGTACGATTTAAAATAATTAATGACGCTCCAATTAACAAACTAATAATTTTTAAATATAACATTAATGATTTTAACTATCGATGATGTTCTTAATTAAAATAAATAAATTCAATCTGTATGTACACATAAGCCATTTTAGAGTTCATCGGTATATTTCTAATCGTATTAATTCAAAATATAGCTTACAAATTTGATACATACCAAAAGAGAAATGTATACACTTATTTTGAAATGAGATTTTCTTTTCGATTTCACCTGTGACAGAATACTTGTTAGGTTGTTTGACAGTTTGATATTTTTGTCATTTCTCTATGATAGGAATCCTATGTTCGCTTCGCTTTTATGAATCGTAAGGAGATGTACAAATAATAGGCTTTTCGAGTGATAAAATATGTTCTCTCATGCAGATATTTTTTATATGTAAAAAAAGTTTAAAAACATAAAAATTATTAAAATGTTTATATTTTTTTACGTTTATTATTTATATTCACAGCATTCTTAACAACATCATCATCATCATCAGCCATTGGATGTCCACTGCTGAACGTAGGCTTTTCTCATCGACGTCCAGAGCGACCGCTTGGGCTCTGTATTGTTGATTAGCTTAGCAGGCGGGTTTTCAAGCGATGTATGTTATGGTAGGGTATGGTAACGCTGCTGCCCATCACCATCTTGTTTGATGTACATTGTTCGCACCATTAAGGCTTTAGTCGTTTTTTACGACACCTCGGCAAGAAAGAGATCGGGATACTCTGTCAGTCACCACACGGTTAACACCGTCCATATATATATATATATATCAATTATTTTAAGGCCAGGCGTGGCGAGTATTGACAAGCTCCCCCACATATGATACGGGAGGCCTACGTTTAGCAGTGGACATCCAGCGGTTTTTTTTATACCACGACGGTGGCAATAAAGCATACGGCCCGTCTGATGGTAAGCGGTTACCGTCGCCTATGGTCGCCTGCAACACCAGGGGCATCACAATCATGCGCGTTGCCGACACTTCAAAAACCTATTTACTCCCCTCTTGAAGGACTCCATACTGATACATAGATGCGGCTGATGTGGTGGTGGCGGTATACATTATACTTTTAAGATATACTTATTACGGCACATTTAGCATATTCAAAAAAAAAAAATACTACGTGTCATAATAAAATAAAGAATATTATCAAACGTAAAGTCAGTGTTTTATTTTAAACAAAATTGAAATATCTAATGCCATAAACATTAATTTTTTTTTTTTTTTTTTTTTTTTAATTATCGTATAATAATTTAAGACTTAAACTTAAAATAATAATAATACTTAACTTTATAATAATTTAACATTAAATATATAAATGGTATGTAAATTATAACACACTCGCCATACCCACACATTGATAAAACCGATATAATAAACCGACATACATTCCATTTTTTTTTTAACTGGGAGTGTATGAGTAAATCCAAAATAACAGGAAAATTCTTTTTTGTGAAAACACCTTTTTTTGTAGCAGAAGAAATTATCACGAAAGCAGTAGTTCGTTAGACAGAATATAATTAAACTTATCCTTTATTAAATCGTACATTTCTTAGCTTTAAATATATAAATTGTGAAAACTTAAAACATGTAAAACATGATGTTATGTGCACGAACCTGACATGACATTATTTTATGACATTCCCGCTACTGTTAACGCACCCGCCACACCCACACAACGATACTCGTTATATACACAGTAATCCATCGCTACGGATTCAGAGCACGTCAGTTCTATTTGTCTACAAAGCTCTCGTTATTTTTCCACTCGTTTTGCCACACTGCTCACACGTAGTTTAATTTTTTACTTTGCGGTTTTAATTAAATTGCACTAATTGCACTGAAACTTAATAACATAACAAGAAATTCAAAAAAAAAAAAAAAACGTAAATAAAAGCTTAATATATTATTATTATTTGTATTTTCTTTTTTCCCGCGTTCCACCTACCTACCTATCTACTTATACGAGCATGTAAAGCTAAATTAAAATTCTTTATATGATGAGAATTTAAAAAGAATTAATATATGTAGGCATATTAATCCATTTCCATATTAAAAATATAAACATTTCAATATACTTTGAAAAAAAAAAACCATTACTTAAAATATATATATATATATATATATATATATATTAGTCCCGCTGAGTTTCTTTCGCCAGTTCTTCGCAGGTCAGAGACTTCTTCTTTCCGAACTGGTGGTAGACTCATGACGTTCAGTAAATAATTGTAATAATTTTATGCTGAATAAAATATTTTTATTTACTAAATGACGTAGAAACTGTGTAATTATATGACGACCGATTTGTAGTTTATTATACAATATATATATATATATATATATACTAGCGGCCCGCCCCGGCTTCGCACGGGTATTTAACTAAAATTTCAAAAAATATAAATTTATATTTTTTATCACCTACACCTGCGTCGATACTGGAAAATATTTCATAATAGACGGATTGAGTTGTCAAACATAATATTTTAGCCCGCGACTTCGTCCGCGTAGAAGTCGAAAATGGTTATAATAGGATTTTTATTTGTTTTTTTTTTTTACGTTATTAATTTTGTTATAACATATAAATTATTATGTTAAAATATTTGAATACTTATAAAATATAACAATCTTTATTACAGAGTAGGGATTTAAAGTTTAAATAAACATTAAAATAAAAATAAAAATTGTTATATTTTATGATTAAGAAGCTCTGCCTTTGATCTGGAGAAAGTTATATGGGGGTATTATCTTTTTACAACGAAATCGAAATACTACACCTTCCGTAGTATTTCGTTATAAACAATATTTTTTGTTTTTCGTTCGGATTGCTAGAATTACCGGCTATTCTGCAATATGCCACATACAACTGACTGTGAGAGAAGCAGCTTTCGCTTAAGTATACTCCCGCTACAGTAAGAGTTTGACCTTAAGCTTCGTTTATGGTAAATACGTACTCATATACACTCATACATTATATTATTATATGGTTCCCGGAAATCACATTTCCTATTTTAAGCAACAGGTCTGAAAACTGTTCGGCAGTAACATCTCCCTTAGATGGAATCTCATATTATAGTAAGGCTCAGTTTCATCACTGCAGGCCACAAATGCTCCTGTACTGTAGTGTATAAGCCTGTAAATAACCCACTGCTGAGCGAAGGCCTTTTTTCCATATAGAAGAAGCGTTGGAGCTTAATCCACCACGCTGTGGTGAGGAAACCCACTATACACCCAGACCTGAAACAAATATTGGCACAAATACAAATATCTGCCCCGAGCGGGAATCGAACCCACGACCACCGCCATTGAGGCGAGGCGTTGAGGCGACTACTTGCATCACTACACCAGAACTGTCATCAATGCTTCGTTAGTTGTATCGTAGGTATAATTACACCACAAGTTAATACGATTTTGTCTCTTAGATTTGAATAAACCCGCAAATAATTATTTTTTAAATTGTAATTGACTCTGCACAGTTGGTAGTGACCCTGCTTTCTGCTCCAGGATCGTGGGTTCGATTCCCGCCTCATGTCTGGGTGTAATATGTATTTATTTCTATATGTATTATTTATATGTATATTTATAAAAGATGTATATCAGTCGGCTGTTACCTAAAACACAGGCATTATGTTGCCTACCTTAGGAACAAACAATCGTGTGTGTATCTCAATCATATATTTATATTTAATAATAGTCCAAGACAGCTTTTATCTCCTCCTTCTTAGTTTTAGTGTAAGATAAAGTTAAATGGGTACATGATTTATAATGTTTTCTGATCTTGTTCCAACATTAGTCCGTGGTGCCAATCTGTACTAATTGGGGTGATAATGCCGTATAATTTAAAAATGTTTCCAAGTTCACTTCGGTGTCTTCTATATCTGTATTATTGTGAACTACAGATGGCTTGCTGATGAGTCATTTAGTTTAAAACCTTTGACTTAACACAACACCAACATTGAAGTAAAAAATATTATATAAGACACTAATTTACAATAAAGCAATCACACGGTATATAAAATTTAGTTGTAAATTTACAACTAAATTTTGTTACGTTTATTATAAAGTCTTGCCTGTTCCACCAGGAGCACCCAAAAAAAGATATTACCTACACCTGCGTCAATACTGGAAAATATTTTATAACAGACGGATTGGTTGTCAAACATGTGTCAAAATAAATTTTAATTTAAATCAAAATCACTATGGAGTATTTATATCAAAATAATTTTCTCCCCCCTTTTAACATCGTTAGAGGATGAATTTCGATAAAATACGAAACACGTCTTCAACCAATTCTGTTAAAGAATATTTATGCGAAACTTGAAGTAGATTGGACCAAGGAATCATGTTGTCCCATACAAACTTTGCCCCCCTTTTTCACCCCCTTAGAGGTAGAATTTCGTAAAATCCGTTCTTAGCTGACCTCTACTCGGTAAAAGGAATATTCCTACCAAATTTCAAGTCTCTGCGCCGTATAGTTTCAGAGATATCGTGATGAGTCAATGTATACGTGGAAATCTCTTTTATATATATAGATATATATATATATATATATATATATATATATATATATATATAAAGTTTCATAAGTAGTCTGGAATTATAAAAAATATTTATAGACTCTCGCCCGTCACGAACATTAATTTTTTAATATCTCTCATTTCATAAAATTTTCATCGAATTTTCGCTACGTCATATTATTCGGCATTTTCAATTATATTTTTATGTAAAACTGTTTTATTCTCCAATTCTCTACATAGAGATATTTTTTTTCTTTGAACTCTATAACGACACTGAAGACAAAAATAGTACTTTTTTTCATTTTTATCTGTGTATATCTTGGCCGTGCATCACGCCATAACTATAAAATTAATTTTAATGAAACTAGGCATAATTAAGGTCAGTACTACGAGCTGGGACACTGGATAATTTTTATCTAGAAAATCTGCACGGTTGCTTTGGAAGAGGGGATGAAAGTTAATATGTGTACTTTGTTGTATTTCATTCGAGGATAGACTAATTTCGAAAGGAGAGGTCTTAAAGAATGTCGTTATTATCTAGACATCATAACGCTTATTATTAGGAAAACCTCGAACGTAACGCTCAGCTGGCATAAATAAAGATAAAGATCTTAAAGATTCAATCAAAGGGACGGCAAACGTTAACGAAGTCGTGGCTGCACCTAGTTCAATATTTGTATGTGCTAAAAATGGTATTAATATTTTGTCCTCTCTTTGTACAATGCTTGTTACTGTACCATATTCCGCCAATCCACGGCTAGACAAAGAATTCTTTCCTTATCAAAAAAATGATTCAAGCCTAATCTGCTATGTTCTCTTCCTAGATATGAAAGCTTCATATAATTTAAACTGTCTTCTTGTACTTATTTTTCATTTCATTTATATTATAATATATTCATCATCATCATAAGGCCTGTAAAATCTTGACAGATGATTTAAACAGTGTCTGTGTTATTTATGCGACAACGGCATTCGTGGCTGAATAAGCCAATGCGTGAACGACACATTCGTTGACACTTTGGACACGCGTGTTGGGGATTTATCGGTGGTGGAGCACCCTCGCGATTTGATTATATATTATATAGTTTATATAATAATAATTGTCAAGTTTAATATAATCGTAATACGTAATATGAATTTAAGATATTCAAATTTATTAATTTATTTAACAATAAAATAAATAACGATTGTATAAAAATAACAAACTGAGAAAATTTCAGTTAAGTCTATCGAAAATTTTTCTTTTAACCAAAAACTTTTATGAATATCTATTTAACTTTGTGAAATATTCATTACAATAAACGTTTTACCAAGTTTATTCACTCATCCTGTTTGTGTATTAGGTTCCTGTTTCACTGTAATCAGGTCTGAGAGGAGTTATATCGCGCTATATATCTAAATTACATATTATTTTTATATTAGAGAGGGCAAACGGACCGTTGGTTCACCTGGTGGTAAGTAAAAGCGATATCCATAGACACCCGCTAAATCAGAGGATAAGCATGTGCGTTGCCGGCCTTTAGGTAGGGGAGGGATGTTCCACCGGACCTGTGGAGGGCGGGTAAGGGATGGGTCACCGGATCTCGCACGAAACACGACGACAGTGCTGTCATTTCACGTCGGTGTTAAG
Source organism: Euphydryas editha (assembly GCA_036937285.1). Taxonomy (NCBI): domain Eukaryota; kingdom Metazoa; phylum Arthropoda; class Insecta; order Lepidoptera; family Nymphalidae; genus Euphydryas; species Euphydryas editha. The sequence goes on from JAUPFZ010000003.1 coordinate 3,049,672, forward strand.
TGAGAGCGAAGTACTTCCCCGTTCGCGCCGGCCCATTCAGATGCAAGCAGCATGGCGATACTTTGGTAGAATATATGCATTATTTCGGTACAATAAATGTAATATATTTATATGCATTATTACATATTAAAATCAATTATAAATACATATATAAATAACTATACCAAAAGCTTTAGTATTTAAATATACCACTCTAGCGTAAATCATTTGCCATTTAGGTAGGAAGACATTGAACTAAATACGCCATGTATAGCGCCTACTGGCACTACTGGTGTTGGTAATTACAACCACAAGGTAGCGTGATAGATAGTAATTAGTATTTACATTTAACATCCTAACAGTTGTCCAGTTGGTATACACAAGTAAACAAAACAATTTAGAAAAAAATTAAAAAATTAATTATTTCCAAATTTTATAGCATAGCGAAGACTAGCGCTTCTTATCCAAAAGAGAGTCAGTCCAACCGAAATCAAACATAACTGAGGTTTGCTTCGAAGCCTCGAAGCTATTTCCTTTAATTCTGGAAGAAGAAGTTAGAAACTATGTGAAATAAATCATCCAATCATCCGTCACAAAGTTTGACGAAAAGTCTTCAGAGCCGCGGATTGAATGAAATTCTATCTAAACTTCATTTAGGTATGGCAATGTCGAATTTATTAATAGCGTTATAAATATTAATTATATTCTTCAATTTTTATCAGTACCCGGTTTTACGTTTTAACGCAGTTTTAATCTGTGTAACGAGTCTTATGTGACTCACAACAGCGTAGTGAAATAATAATAATAATAAACGTCTCACACTCAACGGCCCCCAGTAGGATGTGAATCCTGTGTCGAGGGTCCGGAAACACACAATACACAAGCACAAACGCTCAGACCACGACAAATATCTGTATGGCCTATACAAATATTTGTTATGTGCGGGGATCGAACCCGCAACCGTCAGCGTATCAACCAGTTGCTGTGACCACTTCGCCAACGCGTCGTCAAAATAAGTTCGTGAATCGCACGTGACTCCTTTTTTACATACGTTTACAAGACAATATTCTTGTCTAAATACGATACAATATTTCTTGAAATGACACGTGGATAGCAAGTACTTATATTTAAATTATCTACGCATATTATAAAAAAAAAAAAAAAAAAATAGTAATAAATTTCACGTGTCTGTTTTTTTTTAATCAGATTTTTTGACGAAAATTGGGTTTAAAAATACTACACATTTCTAATATTTTTTTTAAAAATGTCTGTGTTTATTTCAACACGCATCACTACTCAAGTAATAATCTATAAGTCGGGTTTTCCTTTCTGACGCTATAATTCCAGAACGCATGAACCGATTTCCACGGTTTTGCATTCGTTGAAAAGGTCTCGAGCTCCGTGAGGTTTATAGCAAACAAAATTTAGGAAAAAATTCAACAGAAAAGCAGGAAAACAGGGAAAATCATTTTTCACATACAGCGTCATTTCTGATACATAGCATGTATCAGAGATGGCGCTTCATCTTTTAATCCCCAAACGAAATGTTACAAAAAACGAAGCCATCTGGTGGCGAAACGGAGTTCGCTGGGTTTGCTAGTACTGTATGTTAAAATATCAGCATGAAAATCATAAAGCATTTCCTGTGGTAATATGTAGTTTTTATTTCAATCGTATCAAAATTATTATATTATTGTAGGTATTATATATGATGTTATGGCTAAATTTATTGACATTTACCCGCATGTTTAGGTACTGCTTCGGTCTTATTGACCGTAACATTATATAGCGTCTGTAGTAATAATGTACCAAAAAAAAGGAATGTGATATAAAATTAAGTTTTTTACGTAGAATAATCAGTATAATACATATAAATGGTTATAAAAGATCACGCTTCAGCTTATAGGAACAGAACAGTGAAAATATTAAAAGCGGGTAACAGCACGAATCGTCTCCTTAATTATATAGCAGAAAATGTTTGAAAAACAAAAATAACTGTTGAGATGACATGACATATGAAACTCTTATAATAATTATTAAGAATTTAAAATACACAGAATATAAAGTACTTTATTTGTTAGCGTCGTTTTATGACCGGAATATGTTTGTGGTGGACGTTAGCAAAGCATAGATATACGGACTTTTGAAGTGGATATTAAAAATATTAACGAAAAGATTCGCGACAGCAAATAGCGACCGTTTTTGTTAAAAATATGAATGAAATTAACGTTATTTGATTCGTTATTAGTAAAAAAAACATTTACTTATAAATTTAGTATATGTCGAATAAAGATCCATTTTATAACATTAGGTAAAAAAAAATAAAAAAAAAGCTCCGCCATGACAGCTGTTCGCTGCCGTGACCAGGATTCGAACCTGGGTTACTACGGCCACAACGTAGGGTCCTAACCACTAGACGATCACGGCTATCGGAGCTGATGAATGTAATCACGAAAAGTACAAACTCTTAACGAACGCTTTCGCTTAAAATTTAAAACGGTCACGTCGTCACTATAAAAAGATAAATGAAACATAAAATGTTCCAGTTTCGTTTTAATTTCTCTTTTTTTAATTACGAAAATAAATTACTTACTAAATTGAAGAGTCATTCGACTCTTTTAAGACCGTTAAACTTTTCGTATTTTAAATTATTTGGTTTTATATCTTAGTATTAGTAGCATTTGTGGTATTTCATGTTGATCTTATCAGCTTGCATAATATTGTTATTTGAAAATGATGACAATATTTCAATTATATAAAAAGGCCTTTCTATATTTTTGTACTTCATAATTACAAAGTTTCTTTTTATTTTAAAACTGATATTTATCCCACTCCAATTTGCTGATTCTACGGGATATGTCGGTTACATTGGTTCTCTCGCGAATAAACTAATTCCTGATTTTATCCTTATACTCCAAGCATAACACATTGTATAGGACGTTCAGTGATTTTAAATTTGTGCAGTAATCTCACTGTCTGTGTTCACGTTTGACACGAGACGTGCATTCTGACTATAATATAGTAAAATAATTAATTTGTCGATGTCTGTTCATGAGAGATGTTTACTACAGGAGGAAAATATATTTATCCCGATCTATATGGAAGCAATAGAAGCTTGACATTTATTGTCTGTCTGTCTATCCATCTGTATGTTTGGTCTGTATCACGCAAAATCTGGTACACGAAATCTGACGCGTTTTTCACAATAATTGACATTTATTACACCGTCTAGAAGTGTAAACAGATCTCTTTATAAACAGTTTTAACTAAATCGTAATGATCCAGATGAAGCCTTGTTTATCAGATCGTCATTTAACATGAAAAATTATATATATAAAAACGGATCTCTGAAAAACAATATCTGTGGCGTCGGAGTAAATGCAAATTGATTATTACAGCGTCGCTTATACGCGATTAATACTTCAGGCGTTGTCTTCCGTTGTATAACCTTTCATATTAAAATAAGTATGTAAATTAATATAAATTTTAATACAGAGTGACATTTATTGTATATTACAACTGTAATTTAAAAAATACGCGCAATTTATACTGTTTTAAAAGAGTAATTTCTTTTGAATTTAAATCGTCTGCGGAGTAAAGCAAACTTCCATTTTTTGAAAGAATTTTTTGTGAGATGAAAATATCTTTCCTATCATTGATATGTATATAATCGGTTACAATAGAGTCGTTTATAAATGAAAACCGTTACAGTAAAATTAAAAGTATTGCGCGATAAAAAGTAATTAATGTGAAATAAGATTAACTTAATAAAACCTGTAGGTACATGTAATAAACACGTCTTAAAAAAAGTTGAGGCAATATGTTTTCACTCAATCGAATCCGTAATTATTACAATTACTATTATTAGGTTTTATGTTATGTATTTATGTATGTTTTATATATTAATGTAAGGAGTATTGTGTATTTATGTATGTAAATAGCTGTGTATGGTATGTAGCATGTATTGTAAAATTATATACATATAAAATACTTAATTAGCTATTTATTTTTATGTATCTGTGTATTATTCAAATCACTGCACTCTTCTTTGCCTGCTTAATTATATTATTTCTCACTTCCGCAGGTTGACTGGAAGAGATCTCTTTTAGAAATAAATCCACCATTGCTAAACATGTTATACGTTTTATTTTATGTTGTTACATGTAGTACTACGATTATCATCATATCAGGCATTGGATGTCCACTGTTGAATGTAGTTCTTTCCGGGGGGGGGGGGGGGGGGTTTGCCAATACTCGCCATGCTTGGCAGGCGGGTTGGCAAGCGCAATGTGTTGCGGCTTTTGTTTCTGCGGTGCTTTTGCGCGCTTTTTCTTGTTGTTGCAAAGTTGTTCGCACCATAATGGTCTTAGTCGGCTTTTACTTCTTTAGGAAAGTTAGAATAATAATAGTTTATATTCCAGTTTTAAAATTTCACCAGAAGTTGCGTCTCATAAAATTTGAGTAGAAAATATTAACATCGGCGTAGGTGAAAACGCGCGTGTAAGGTAGTAAAATAATAAATATATTTGATCGAAAAGTGTTTAGTCCCAAACTGAGGAGCTACATAAGTTTTCATTTCGCGTTTGTTCTCTTTCATGTTATTGCAATATTGCAGTTTCAAATTTGATTTAAAACAACGAATAAATTGCAATTTGAAATCGCCAAGAGCTCTTGATGACATTTGGATACTAAGCAGTTATTTTGTTTACGGAGTGAGATACATTAAAATTGCTTATAGACCAGACGTACATTTGGTAGTCACTGAACCTTCAAACAAAATACACACATACACATACACATATTAGAAATTTAATAATAGTCGTTTTAGAATTATTAAGCTTTTAAAATGTTCAGAATAAACGTTGTAAATACGTACTAAAGAGTTAAATAAAATAGAACCCATATGACGGTAACCTCGGACCGTGGGAGTTTCATTTATATCCATTATATGAAAAGATATTTGTTTTCTTTGTTTTCTTAAACATTACAAAATAAATAAAATTGTTAAAAATGTAGGAAGCTGTATTTTAAAGGATGAGGAGAGGATATTTGACTATGTCTACAATAATTTTCTGCTTCTTCTTTGATTTAAAAAAAGTTACATAAGTATTCGTTTATCGTTTGTTAAAGTGCTTACCAAAAAAAAAAAAAATTCTTTCTACTATTTTCTTTATTCTTTTACCAGTATGAGAGATATTATGACGTGTGAGAATATGAATGTGAAGATGCTACAAATGCAGATTTTTTTTTCAATCTTATATCTTATAGATTCAGAATCGAATAACTTGTATAATACAAAATAAATTTCTATTGATAATGATCATTATCAATCAATGATGGATTTTTGTGATAATTCTGGAATATTTACATGAGCTAATATTTCCTGTTTAAACTATTATTACTAATATAACTTCTGTCTGAGTTATGGTATCACTACATCACCATATTTAAATTTTATCGTCAAGATTTTGATTAATTGAAATGTCAAAGCAACAACAAGCAGATAACTTTGAAATTGCCTTTTCTTTTTATACGGATGCCTTTTCTTTTACTAGCAACTATTTTATAAGACACAACTTCTCAAAGAGGGATTCATGGCTACAGGTTTTTGGTAGATAAATTTTATCAGTGAATTTATCTTTGTAATAAATCGTTTTGTGACCTGGTCAAAGATCTGTCTTTTGGATATTATCTATCAATATAAATAATATAACATTTATTGATTGACTGATTGATCATTGCCAAACCTAAACTACTAAAGCTGACATGAAATGTAGCCAGTAGAGATTTTTACAATGTGTTAATTGATAATGAAGTATTTACGCGGAAGGGGATTTAATATAAATTGAAGTTTTTTTTACGAAATTCTGTTATTTTTTATATTTAAAAGATAAAATGTTTAATTATAAATAAATCAACACGGTTCCATAAGAATTTGTATAGTAGTTATCCTGCTAATTATTGATGCTAGTAGTACAAATTTAGACGTTATTTGAATAACTGTAGAGATAGATTGAAATTTTTTGTTGTGTTAATGACTGGAATATAGATATTTTTTTTTATGTTTTCGATGTTTCAATTTAACCTTACTTAATTTATTTGTAATTTCATATTAAAAAATTTAATCTTTTTAAAATTATATTCTGATGTATTAGGTACTGGAACATCAATTAAGCATACCATAATTAGTAAGGTTAACACAAAGTGGCAGTTAAAAATGCAAAATATTTCAATGTAATGATGGATTTAAGTCTCTTTATTCGTCCTTTACTGTCTCAAACGCAGAAATACATAAATAACATTATGTAAATATAATATATTTAATAAATCTTTGGAAAATCATTAAGACCTAATTGTGATTTTTCATGTGATGATTATTTGTATTTGATGTACTCACATATAGATATTTTTTTTTTAACTTAGTATATCAGAATTAATTTATAGAAAAACAGCTTTGTGTCTAGACATAACACGTACTTTAGACTCATGGTTGCTTGTAAGAAATCGCTTTTAATGATAAGGCCGCCATTGTATATTTGCCATAAATCTTTTCAAATGCTGTAATTCAATAATGTGTGCAATAAATTAGTATTAGATAAGTAAATAAAATAATAGATCTATAATTCCACTTGAATCTGTTAAATACACATTAAAGATTTAGATTTAAAATTAAGATAATTTGTAATCTAACGCTTACGTCTGTTCGGTTCGTTAAATCAGACATTATATATGCAGGCGCCAGTAAGACCGCGCTCCTTGGCTTCCGGCCAGTTTCAGATGATAACTGCCTTCCTTGTTTGAAGATCAGAAAACATATCTTTAACTAAGAATTATGTCCATCATCAGTTCGTTTTACTTTATGAATTTCTTTGTCTGCAATGTTTAGTATTATTAATTTATTTAATGCTAGTAAATTTCTAATATTGTAATCAAGAATTTTTACGAAAATTATAAATACTTGTAAATTATTTGACGTTTATTCTTCTGAAATTGCATTATTTTAATTCAATAAAGTATGAATAAAGAATGATAAAGGATATAGGACGATTTATGACATTTTAATTTTGTTAATGAGAGTTAATATTTACTAAATCAATGTGTGTGAACGCAGGAACAAGTTACTTTACTACAAACTAAACTCAATTTAAACTCTATACTATATAATTTTCTATACATGAGAACGGTTGGAGCTAAATCTGCCACGCTGTTCCCCTGCGGATTGGTGGATAATTTTGCTAGTTAGAATAACGTCAGCTATTGATTATGATATCAACCGGGATCAACTTTCACATGCTCTACAGAAACACCCATAAGCGACAAATAGCAGAAAATATATATAAATACATATATACCTATTATATAAAAGATACATAACGAACGGTAATCAAACCAGCGACCGTTGTTGATAATGGATCTTTTCGCAAATCTACAGTAATTGGTACGGCCGAACTAGTGTTGATTTAAATTTCGTAATAATATAAATTTAATTTCATATCCGCCAGAAATATTTCAAAGATTTCAGGCGAATTTGTGTGATTTCTTTTTTCAGAAAACTATCAAAAAATAGTATGTAACTATTATTTTTATTAATACGTATATATGTATGTACGTATGATAATTAATTAATTCCAAGTATTGGCTAACTTAATAGGATTCCTCAAAGTGCCTAGGCCTCTTCGTAAGCTGACTAACAACATTACTGTAAAATTATAAATGATCACATTGGTTTAGATCTATTGGAAGAATCGTTATATAAGTTCTGTGAAAAAAGCAGAAGAATGGCTCAATGTGAGTAATGAGCTAATTAAATAATCCAGTTATTTAGATCTTTAAATAAGATCCGCCTAAATTGCGTATTTTTTTCAACTTAAAAGGTATAATCTTTTATTTAATAACTATGTTATGTAATAATTAATTTTATAAATGTTATTGCCACTATTAATTTATTTATCTGATAGGTATAACATGAGAGATTAATTTTAGCATAATTGCCAAGAATAATAAAACAATGTAAAAACTAACCGGTTAGTGACATAATTGCTATGAATCTTTAGTTCAACAATATGCAAATGTCATATGAAATTCTGTATATCACAATGAAACTGCATAATATATTTTCGGATGCTGTTTTAAAATCGACTGATTCATTGGCATACTAAAAGTTATTTACAATAAATTTATATGAACACTATAAATCTGAGGAGTTTTGTTTAAATTCAAGATAAACCAGTCTAATTATATTATTTATTTCTGCTTAAGAAAGCATATTTGTTGAGAACATTTTCAGGCCATAAAACAACACTCTACGAGCCATAAGAGTAGGGCCATAAGGTAGGTAGTAGCAGGAGAAACCATGTGGCTTGTCTAGAATAATCTTAAGTTAAATCAAATTCCCGCTAATCGTTTTATCGTCTGTGTTGAAAAAATACCTCTTTATCACGATCGCAGTAAGATTTAGTAATGTCTTCCGTAGAGGACTTCAACGCCTTTTTTACGATGATCACTAATAGTAACAACGCTTTGGTCTCGGGGCGTGTACTTCACACATGTCAAAGGGCTACGTTAATACGTCGTTTTCTCTTTTATCATAAGATTTAAATAGTGTCGAATAGAACCTCTGCACTAAGAGTGCGTAACGTTCCAACGTCGCACTTCAAAGACGACTTTCAACGTAATGCTAAGTACACATTATCTTTGAACTGGACTGAATCAGTTGGCAAAGGCCTCTTCTCCATATAGGAGAAGTTTTGGAGCTTAATCCACGATGCTACTTCACTGTGGGTTGGCGAATAATTCTACCTTCAGTAACGGCTGCTATCAGACGTCTATGATAACAACCGGGACCGACGGCTTTTCTTGCTCTCAGAGACAAGGTGAAGAGACCCACAAGGACATACATCCAGATCAAATATTTGTGCAAATACAAATCTGGACGAGCGGAGGTCGAACCTGAGACCGCGGGCGTTAAGGTGACTAATCGGACCACTACACCAGAATAGTTGTCACAACAAAACGGTTGTTGTTATGGTGTTGCATTTTTACCAACTTTAGCAAAGACATAAATTGAGATTTTCCTCAATTCGTTCATTTGATTAGCCGATGGATGTGTTGAAAAATAAGTCGATTAAAAGCTACTTACCGTTTTGTTTGTTCCACCAAAGTTATTATTTAGACTAAATATAAAAAAAGTTAATTTGTGACGTCATTAGTAACAAATTTGTTACTAAAAATGAGTACAATATAACAAGGTGCTATTTACAGCACGTACAATATGAACATTCAGTTGAATGTCCGTTGTTTGATAAGAATTCTCTAAAAGTGTTTCACGACAATGGTTTCGCGTTAACAATAGAAATATTACGGTAAACCGCAAATTCAGCTACAATCGTACTGTAATTTACGCCTTTATTTCGAGCATAGGACCGAATAAGTTGATCTAAATGTAATAGTGCTTTAAAAGTATTTTGTTTCAAATGAAAAATATAAAATATCTGAATCTAATATATATAAAGTGAAAAAAGGCTATTAAGTGTTATTTCACAAATGTCACGTAGAATGGAGAAGGCATAATTTAAGCTGTTGCAAAAACAAAATGATATTGAGTTTCATTGTTTTTAACCTCCAAGAAATTGATAGATTTATAAATAAGATTTTATCTTAACCAATATTATTCACGACCGTTCTGGTGTAGTGGTGTAAGTAGTCGCCTCAACGCCGGCGGTCGCGGGTTCGATTCCCGCTCGGAGCAGATATTTGTATTTGTACAAATATTTATTTCCGGTCTCGGTGTGTCCTTTTGGGTCTGCCCACCGTGCCTCGTAGAGCACGTAAACCCGTCGGTCCCGGTTCTAATCATAGACACTTGATAACAATTGTTACCCAAATAAAGAAATTATCCGCCAACCTGTAGTGGAGCAGCGTAGTGGATTAAGCTCCAACCCTTATCCTATATGGAGAAGAAGTCTTTGCCCATTAGTGGGACGTATACAGGCTGATTAAGTTTAATGTTATTACTTACTAGAAGTCACCAGCTTAGATATTTACATTCACAGTTCCGTGGCTACATTGCCCCATTACAGTATGACGATATTTCACTTGTATAATAAAATTAAAATAATAAAACCCCAATATAAGTTATATATATTATCCTGTTAATAAATTATTTTATAATGTTTAATTGTTTATATTAGAAATCATTTTTAAGATAATTATATTATAATTCTGTTTTATAAATCGTTGCTTAGATAAAAATATACGTAAAAATATCTAATTAGGATTTTAATATTTATTAATGCTACTTAAATAAATATCGACATTATTAAAACATTTATCAAAATAAATATTTTGATAATGAGACGAAAATTTAATCCTGTAATTTTATTCTAATGAGTGAATACATAAAAATATAATACAACTACACGAAGAAGACCCTGACCAATTTCAACAGAATGTCTTTATCATCAATGGCAAGCAATTGAATTAGAGTACCCAGTAAAAACATTATATAATAAATTATATTAGGGAGTAAATGATCTTTGTGATACGAATGTAATTGTAAAATACGGTGTTCTTACGTATAAACAATTTTCCAAACAGAACGAATCAGATACACATACAAGTCTCCACTCTCTCATAATAATTGAAATACGTAATAGGCTTATATATATAATTTATATTTAATACTAATTGATGCCCACAACTTTGTCTGCGTTGCTTAATTTATTAAATATGTGTAAAAAAAGTCTTCGTGACGACTTCACTACAATTGTTTGTAGAGTAATAATTCCTCTTTGATTAAAAGTCTATACCGGATTTTATCGCGTTTATTAAAAATTTACAGTTTAACAATATTTTAAATTATTTCCCGACGTTTCGGACCCTTTAAAGCGTCCATGATCTCGGGGGATCCCGAATTTAAAATATTGTTAAACTGTAAAGTTTTTAATAAACGCGATAAAATCCGGTATAGACTTTTAACCAAATGAGTAAAATTCGCGTAAATATAAGAGAACAGTATAATAATTCCTCTTCTAAGCGATGTATCAAGATGGAACCTAAACCATATTTTAAGTTAAGCCTTCAGAGTTACAGCTGTGATAATCGCATGCAATTTTGTACCGCAGACAACAGAAAAAAATCTAAATATACTTACTTGTTTTGGATTTTATTACTCTCACAAAGACCCGTACAATTAGTTTTTCCTAAAAATCTGTTATATACAAACGTCGCTCGGTTACAGTTTTATTTTATTTATAGATACTGGTAATGTTTAATATAATTTTTACTAGCTCGTTTCTGCAGTTGGTAATGATCTTGCTTTCCGCTCCAGGGTCGTGGGTTCGATTCCCATCTTCGGTTCGGTTCGAGTCTGGGTGTAATATATGCTTTTATGTATATATGTATGCATTATTTATATTTATATTACAAAAAAAAAACACCCTGCTATCACCTAAAACACAGGCATTAAGGTAGGTAACCTAAGGAACAGACGACCGTGTGTGTACGTTAGACATATTTAAAAAAAAAATCTGTGTTATGCACAAAAAATATTTGAATTTTTACATATTATATTTGTGAGTGGAAATCGTTTTACCTTTGGGCAATAGTGCAAAAACTTCAAAAAGATTAAGCTTCTCGCCTCATTGCCTCCACTTGTGTCGGGACTGATTCAATTCTCACACAAAGGATCGAAATGAAATGAAATGCTACTAACGTTCTCATGTCATCATTTTTATATATTTCTATGTTAATAGAGTTATAATTTTTTGATATTGCTTAGTTTTATTTATTAAATTAAAAAGTCTACAACGGATTTTATCGCGTTTATTTAAAAAACTTTACAGTTTAACGATTTTTTAAAATTATTTCCCAACGTCAAGTGTCCGAAATTTGTTTTAGTTAAAAATCACTTGATAGTATTATTATAATATTTTATGTTCTGTATTGTTATACAGTGTTATATGGATTATAGTTATAATGAATCAAAACAGTTTAATTATAATAATATCAGATATTAAGGAAAAAGTAAAAAATAAAAAGTTTACATTTTAAGTTCCTAAAATTTCTTTTAAATTTAATATCTTCTTCGTATCAGTAACACGTAATATTCGGGGGATGTAAACGGAAATTTAATTTTTATATCGGAAATTTATTTTATGATAAACGGTGACGATCCTTGGGTTTAACACATATTTGATTAATAATGATGATCTTTAGAATTTGTTATAAAAATTATAATGTATTATTTATAATTTTCAATTAAGTAAGTTATGAATTGTAAATATGTATAATATTGTAAAATTACTTTTAAAATAAACTTGTTATTTTTAATTTTATTTTTATATCAATTATTTTTCTCTTTAAAGTTCTTTATGATACTGAATTAAATATTAAACACAAGGAAGGAAGAAAGCTTAGACTGAGAGTCGGTTAGCGTCGGACTTACTTTATTTTAAAAGTTATTACAAAGCTTGACATGAATTAAGATGACTGCGAAATTTAAATCCCAAATGACTAAAATACAATTTTATAATCTTACTATATGGCTAAGAACTAAATGACGTTATCAACTAAGTTAACTCTTAATTTAACTCAGTGGATAACTTATTTTTTTAAAGTGGATTAAGCTCCTACCCTTCCTCTCTCTCTGTCTCTATATATATGTATAGAAGAGGCCTTTGCCCAGCAGTGGGAGGTTTACATGCTGATTCAACCAGTTAGTCAATCATACATCACAAGCTATAGCAAGTTTTTGATTATTACCGATAAATATACGCGCATGGTGTCGCATTGCTGACGCTACCCATCAAGAAAAACCCATTTTATTTCAGTACACGCTATATGTTGAAATGACAATTAGTATCCTGTCTCGTTTTATTATTTTGACTGGTTAACGCCGATTACTCTAACAACATTAAAATCGAAACAGAAGCATTTCAACGTGTTGATGATTATTTTCGTCTACACGACCTTTGCAGGATTAAGCGACATCATATAAAAATGAAATCTAAATGAATAGTCTCAGTTATATTTATGTAAGCATCCAAATGTTTGTTGTACCCATAACAATTAGAATAATAAAACAAATATAAAAAGTTTCTTTGCTTGTTTGAAAGTGCTAATCATTTTCTCAATTCTCCTTCTACGATCGATTTTCTAATTTTAAAAAGTTTATCTAGTTGAGGTGGATAGCTTATAAAATATCACGCTGTAACTCATAGGAGTGGAGTGATCTCTGTGTGGAGTGGAACACTAAATGAAAAATAATCTGATGGTTATTAAAATACTGCGGGCGAGACAGCGCGAGAATTGTAGTCTTATAGGAAGAATGGTTAAGAAAAGAGAGAACAAATGACATATTATTTATCATTTTTATATTATTGCTTTTACAGTAATATATATACTTATCTCAAATGGAATAACCAACTAATTTCCTTGTATACAAAAAATTGAAGTGCACAACTTATGATATTTTAATAGAAAAATCTACTAAGCAACGCGTTGGCTACTAAACTAATTACAATATATGGCTGATGCGACAGCGGGCACGTGTTCGATCCCCGCATATGACAGATCTTCGTGTAGGCTATACAGTATACAGATATACGTATGTCGTGATTTAGGCGTTTGTTTTTGTATAATGTGATCCCGATACAGAATTCTCATTACACTGGAAGCCGTTGAATATCAGCGTTTATTTAATAATTTACTTATTTTTAGCTACAATTATTTTCAACTAAGATTTTTGTTAATACTATGCATACGTGTCATAGCACGATCTTATAAAATTTTAAATCTCGGAAAAATGTTTTCGAACACAAAAAGGATTTTCAACACATGATCTCTTATCAGTGTCAAATTTTATTACTGTAGAACTCTTAACTGCAGTTGATATTAAAATTTATAATTTAAGATTTCATACATTTTGACTAGCTCGTTGGTGCAATTGGCAGTGACCCTGTTTTCTGCTCCAGAGGTTTGGGTTCGATTCCCGCCCCGAGTCTAAGTGTAATATGTATTTATTTATATATGTATTCTTTATATGTATATTTATTCAAAAAAAAAAAAATTGGTTGTCTGTAAAGTCGGTTTACGGACGATAATTTTTACGTGATAACGTCATAAGAAAACATGAATGGAATTGAATTATTATCACTGAATTATCATTATTTTGTATAATATATATATAAACTACAGGTAATTAATTGTATTTAATATAACAGCGACATCAAGTTAAATACTTTGATATGTAATATAAGAAATAATCAAGTTTAATAAAGAAGTTAAGTTTAATAACTTAAAGGTAGCAAAACAAAATAAGATTATCATTAACCACTTATGAAAATTGTGAAAATATACTAAATAAAAACAGTTTACTTTTTATACGATCGTAATTATATGAGTCCTAATAACTTTTTAGTCAAAATTGTAATATAACCTAATATTACTGCACTCGCCCACCGATGCTACTTATTTTATAATCAAAGAACAAATATAATATGAGATTATATCGCTAATCGGATTCTTAAAATGCAAGAATTAATTCCCTTTTTTGCTGCAATTGTTGTTGTAATAAACTATGGTAACCATTTTATGATTTTATTAACTTTTATATTATTAACTTACATTTATTTACTTATATATTATTAACTTATTTTATTACATTACATTATATTATCAACTTTTCACTATTTGACAATACTTCAATATTGACAAAACAGTTTCCCGCCATTTCCCGCTGTCATTTCTACTCGGACGCGTCGTAAGTTAGGCCGACCGCTCCGACCGATCGTGAGCCGAACGCTTAGGCCGAGCCGATCGTACCTCTCTACCGCTTGTTCCGCGCTCTCGCTCACTAATTGTGATAATGATGACGTCATCTTCTTCGAACGGGCACCCTGTCATCAATTTACTAGACGTTATCACGTCAAAAAAATTATGTCAGTCGGCTGTCACCTAAAACTCAGGCAATAAGTTGCCTACCTCAGGAACAGACGACCGCGTGTGTGTGTGTGTGTGTGTGTGTATGTTAAATATATTTATTACCCGACTGCGACAGAAGGAGGGTTATGTTTTTCGAGTGTATGTATGTATGTATGTATGTATGTAAGTATGTATGTATGTATGTATGTATGTCCATTTCTTTGGCACGACCTACAGCCCAAGCGGCTGGACTGTTTTTGACATATGAGGTGTCGTTGGATTTGTCTAAATTGTAGTAGTGACATAGGCTATATAAATTTTCAAAATGGCGTCCGCAAATGGCGGAATGAGGGGGGGAGTTGAATTTTTTTTCTTACTGTAGCAATATGGGTATTAAATGAAAGATAGTAAATTGTTTTATTCTTTTTAGTTTATAATAAGAGTATTTTACGCAGTCGGGTTTTTTGATTTTTTTAATTAAGCATACTTGTTTATACATGGGGTTCTTAGTCTCAATTTTGAGAATAGATACAAAGTAAGCTCCGATATGAGCCCTTTCTAACCCTCAACGACAGGTATAATAATTTATCTTGTTACATCTTAGAAGGCAGTTAAGACAGAAGGTAATTTGTCTTTATCACCACCTGTCGCTAAGCTTTAGTCATTGCCATTGTTTGATATATTATACGTTAGATGTATTTTCGTAAAATTTTCGACACATTATTCTGAACGTGCCGACTCATATGACCTTAAATATGTCTTAATGTAAAGACTGAAAATGAAAAGCTGACTTTTAAAAATGCGTTGAAATGTATATAAAAATTATCTATCTATATGACCTTTGTTACTGTGGGAATTTTCTGGACGTCTTATATTTTCTAAATAAGAAAATGTTTCAAAATCAGAGTTTTAAAAAGTATTTTTTATATTTCAATTCTAAAATAGTTAAAAATCTTTAAACAAAAAACACCCATAAAAGTAAAAGCGTCTTCCATATACAAAATAAAAGCATTAGCTTGAAATTTCGCCCGTGCATATAAAATCATTGTGTCGTTAAACGAGTTTGTTACATTTTATAAAGCCTTTTTCGATGAAATAGCTCCTTTATAACTACTTAAGTTTCATATAATTTTCAAATATTATTGCGCACCTTAAAACATAAAAATAAATAGCCAGATCATACTCTGTATTACATTTTAAATCCACTGAATCAGTTTATAAATGATCCACTACAAGATAAAGGTCTCGTCTCCTATACCATTACCACCATCACCACCACATCAGCCGTTGGATATCCACTGTTAAACATAGGCCTCCTCCATGGTCTATGGCGAGCGACCATGTATTGTAGCCGGATATAGTGACGCTGCTGCCCATCACCATCCTGGTTGGTGTACATTTGTTCGCACCACTATGGCCTTAGTCGCTTTTTACGATAATTAGACAAAAAAGTGATCGGGCTTATTCTTCTCTGTCGGTCACCGCACGGTCATGTCCCCTTTAAGTAAGAAGGATATCAAGCTGTTTCACTGTGAGTTAGCAGACAATTTCCCTACTAAAAAGCAACGATCGTTGTCGGATGCTTAGGATAACAGACGGGACCGAACCAGAAAATGAAGCCACGATTTTCATCGTTAATAGTACTTTTCGAAAATTACACCATAACAGTCAAGTTAAATTTATATAAAGTTTTTTTTAAAATAAAAACCTCTTTTCTGAAAGTTATAACGTTAACGGCGAAAAAGGTAACATTACGAGTATATTATAACATTTTATGTATATACTGATATACGAAAACACTTATTTCACGTCGACTATCCACAAACTACTTACGGCTCACTTCTACAAACTACCTTTTTGTGATCGATTTTGTTTACTAATCGATACAAATCGTATGACACTTCTATCGCTAGTATGCGAATTATACTCATAGATAATTGTCTAGCAATTACACAGTTTATGGGGCGAGGTTATAAGAATAATGTAATCAGATAAATAAATAAAAATATCAACAAGGTATTTATAAATTTCAAAAGTAACTATAGAGCATGACTTGTAACGGTTTGAATATATTTTAAATTGACATCGATGGAAAGCTGAAAGATACATTTTAATAAACATTTTAAATGATCCTTTTTATGTTTTTTACAAATATAATAACAAATATAATATAATATTACAAAAATAACTATAATTTTTAAAAAAAATATATTTTTCTCTATACTGTACTGTATCAGCCTGTAAAGAACCAACTGCTAAGCGAAGGCCTCTTCACCATAAAGAAGAACGGTTTGAGCTTAATCCACCAGATGCTGCACTGCATAAATCAGATACAGACCTGCGATATAAGAGAATGATTAATAAAATTTGTACGAAAATTATTACAACATAAATATATAATAATAATATAATTATTAACATATAAAAAGATTTATAATATAATTGTTAATGATAGAATGGACGATTAAATGATAAAATATTAGATTAAAATATGAGCTATGTTACTAAGTTCGTAATTCTATATTAAAATATTTTTTATCATCCGTCTTTGTCATTGAAGATTTCAATTACAGGAAGTGTGTTAAGGCATTATTGGATGTTGTAATATTACAAAAATTTTCGGTATCCTGATATTAAAATAAGATAATAATTGAATTTCTTTTGTTCATTTAAAATAACATTTTGTAACAGTTTTTATATTTTTTATTATGAAATGCTTAATCGATTCCCGGTCATCGTCTACAGAAACCTTAGAACGTACTGCTCATCTCAAGCTAATGAACGTAGTTTATCTCATAGATAATGAGAGGGTCGGCAGTCGTGAAACAAAGAAAAAACATTTTATAAACGATCTTTTCTCGAGCGATTCTCTATGAAAGTTTTGGCGATTTTATGACCTCTCTCCCTCCTTGTTGAGATTTCGTAAGATTTTACTCGACCCCCTCCCCCTACTCTAATCTCACGTTAGATTTTTGAAAATGCTCGAATACATTCAGTACACTAAAACTACTTTAAAAAATTTATGACGGAAAAAAATTACGTAACATTTGCCGAGACCATCCTCACCCCAACGTGAGATTCCGTGAGATTTCGCTCGATCAGAACGCCCCCCCCCCCCCAAAACGCCTCACATAATTTATGGATGACCCCTTAAACGAGATGTGACGTAATTATACTATTCCAATCTTATTCCAATGTTCAATCAGTGACATTTATTATGCATGGCTTTTATTATTAATTTTTAATTTCCTGGTATGCCTTTGTAGTCATAATGATATTATTATGACGTCTTCATGAAATAATTAAATTCTAAATATGTAAAACCTCAAAAAATAATTATTACAAAATTTTTATTTAACAATTGAGTAACCATTATGATACGATTGTAATAGCAGAATTGCATTTCTGTAGTAAATTGGCCACGGTTGGGCTCTATCACTAAATTTAAGCAACAATTTAAGAGTCGATGTATAGTATGTTAACAAGAGCAAAATGCAATTTCGTCGAAAGCAATCTCCATACTTTTTGTACGACGAGTTAACGAACAATTCGACTGTAACGAGCATAGCTGTTGTGATGGGGTGAAAACATCGAAATGGGCAATTGAAATAAATAAACTAACAATGATTGGCAATTTGTATAGGTGTAGTGAAAACTAAGCCAATTTATCGCTTAAAGGTATTTATTATTTATTCATGCATTGTTGTATGGAGCTGTCAGTCCATTGGTGATGCTAAATGTCGATACATTGGTCGTCTAATTGAAATACTGTAACGCCAACAATGTATGAATTTGAAATAAATTGGAAAATAAATTGGAATATTTATTATTAACACAAATATTTTATACGCGATCAATGTCTGTTTTAATTCACAATTTTATAATAAAAGAGGATTAATTAAAAATATCTTCACGACCTTTTCATATTCACGATATTAAAAAAAAACATTAATTCGTTTATTTTATTTTTTTTGTATTTTTCGGCCGTCCGCGAGATGGACAGTCGACTGAGGAATGTCCCTGGAAGATGTGGATGGAGGCTGCTTTGAACCGGTCGCTCTGGAGGCCGATGGGGGAGGCCTACGTTCAGCAGTGGATATCCAATGGCTGATATGATTGTGATGATGTTCTAGTGTAGTGGTGTGAATAGTCACCTCAAACCGCGAGCCGTCAGTCGCGGGTTCGATTCTCGCTCGGGACAAATATGTATCTGTACAAATATTTGTTTCTGGTCCGGGTCCTTGTGGGTCTTTCCACCGTGCCTCGGAGAGCACGTTTAAGTTATTAACGCTATGATGGTCGCAGGAAAGGTCTTTACTATTTATTGGTCGAATGTCATCTTTGCGTCTATTGCTGGACATAGGTCTCTTGAAAGAATCTCGATTGCTTGCGTTCTTGCTACGCTTGAAATCTAATACTACGTACTCTTTTTGAGTATTCTCGCCGTAAAATAATCAGTACTATTGATAATATTAAAGTGATCATACTGCAATAATACAATTAAATAAAAAATAAAAACAGTTTTTTTTTAAATATTATTACTTATAAAAATATAGAAATTCCACAAACTCTCTACGATATACTGGATAAAAAATATGGTTGTCTGTAAAGTCGGTTTACGGACGATAATTTTTACGTGATAACGTCATAAGAAAACATAGATGTAGAATTGATATTGTACTCGAACGAGAGTGTAAGAGAGATGCGTCATAAGTCGAACTGATCGTGCCTCTCTATCGCTTGTTCTGCGCTCTCGCTCGCTCGCGACATGTGACAAAATGGCGTCATTTAAAAAAAAATACCCGATAGCTTTCATCAATTTACTAGACGTTATCACGTCAATAACAAAAAAAAAATTAAGGATATGATATCCTCTTTATTTAAAGTTCAAGTTATCATAATGCGACCACTTTCGTAAGTTAAATGATATGACAATCGTACCGTGAATGGGCATTTACTACTGACTAGTAATGTGTAAACTTTTTAAGATGTACGAGCATATACTCGTGTATATGTAATTATGTTTATACATATATGTTATATTAAATAAATAAATATGTTCGAACATACACACAACGTCGTCTGTTCCTAAGATAGGCAACTTAATGCCTGTGTTTTAGGTAATGGCCGACTCATATACATTTTTTTTAAATAAATATACATATAAATAATAAATATACTAAATAAACATATATTACACCCAGACTCGGGGCGGGAATCGAACCCACAACCCTTGGGGCAGAAAACAGGCTCACTGCAAACTGCGCCAACGGTCAGTATATATTGGTGACATCTGAACCGAATTGAATCAGCCTGTAAACGTTCCACTATTGGGTAAAGGGCTCTTCTCCATATAGGAGGAGCCTGATGAAAAAGGGGAGAAGGTACAACAAATATAGCTATAAAAGATAATGCTGCGACTCATAGCCAGCGGACCATTAGTCATAAATATGAACATAGGCGAAAACTATCTATATTTGTAGACTTTGTGAGTGTTGGAGCATAATCCACCACGCCGCTCCATTGCGGGTTGGCGGATATTTTTTCCTACCAGAACTTACGATCACTAACAGATGTATAACAAACAGTACCTACGGCTTTACGTGTTCTCTGAGGCACGGTCAGGAGACCCAAAAGAACCCAGATATGAAACAAATATTTGCACAAATATAAATATTTGCCCCCGACCGCCGGTTTTGTGGTGATTATTCGCACAATTATACCAGAACGGTTGTCAGTTAGTAAACTAGAGCCGATTTAAATCTAGATTAAGCTAATTCGTTATCTAAATACATTAAAATATTGTTCAATTTACAACAGTTGTGAAAGTACCGCTACCGTTATACTTTCGATTGCAATCAGACTGTACGGAATTTTCGTAATTACGTTCATCAGCTCCGATAGCCGTGATCGTCTAGTGGTTAGGACCCTACGTTGTGGCCGTAGTAACCCAGGTTCGAATCCTGGTCACGGCAGCAAACAGCTGTCATGGCGGAGATTTAATTTTTTTTAAAATAATATACCTTATATTATAAAGCGGAAGAGTTTATTTGTTTATTTAAACACACTAATCACAGGAAATTTGGAATCGATTTCTGTAATTCTTTTTCGTTATAAAAAAGCATATTAATGTAAAAAAAAACTAATCTATCAAATAACACCCTACTACTTTAGCAATAACCATAAACGTCAACACGGGTAAAACAGCGGGGGATTTATAGTCGTCAAGTATAATTTTATTGATCTTATAAAAGCGACTAAAGAGACGTCGAATGAGTCTTAAAAGCGGTATAAAGTGGTATGAAACGTAAATCGTTGCAAATTATTATAAAAGGAAGAAATAATTGGTAAATTTTCTTTTTAACTGGCAAAATGGCAGTGATTATTTAATGAAAAGATTAAAATTTGTGAATTCATCCCGGTCCTTTTAGTTAAGTAGGTATAACGAATATTAAGTGAAACATAAAAGTTAAAATGTAAAATCATCGTCCATCGGTGATAGGGATCACTAAGTGGTACTTAATTATGTTTAATCTAAGCAATATTTATGCCAATAAAAAATAGCTTGCTTAAGCGTGTTGAGTTGTGAAGATTACAAAATATATTAAATTTTTTACTTTTATATTAAATTACCCGTCTGTTGTAAGATGATAATAAATATCAACCAATTCTAAAATAATACAAATATCTGCGCGAACAGGAATCGATCGCACGACCGCCGGCTTTGAGGCGTTTATTCTCCCCATTCCCGCTCGGGACAGATACGTGTATTTGTATATAAAGTGTGTTTCTAGTCTATTTGTATTCCTTGACCACGGTGGGTCTCCCCAACGAGCCTCGGAGAGAACGTATTGCCGTCGGTCCCGCTTGTTATCATAGGCATGTGAAAGCGATCGTTATTCTTGGTAGGACAATTGTCAGCCAACCTGCAGTGGAGCAGCGTGGCGGATTAAGCTTCGACCTTTCCCCTATATGAAGAAGAGGCCTTTGCCCAGCAGTGAGATGCTTAAAGGCTGATCCATACGGATTCAGATATATTTTAGTAGTAGTTTGTACAACTCGCCTAAATGTAATATGTAATTGACTGCTAGAGTAGGTACCAGTAACGCATTTTGATTTATAAGTAAGAAATCTAGAGACCAATATCCCCCTTTTCTTTCTCAATCATATCACCCTCCCAGTACTATTTCCTTAATAATAAAATTACGTACCAACTGTGTAGAATAAACTGTGAACAACGTTTATTGAACGAAAAATAATTTAACATGCTAATGACGTCATCAAAATTGTGACAAACGTGCATAATTTGGTTTCGAATTAACATGTGATTATCATTTAAGAATATTCTGAATAATATTTCGAAGCGCACCTAAATATAATAAATACAAATAAATTAATAACAGGAAAATATTTAATTAAAATTCTCTTTCTAGATTTTATATAAAATAAACATTAAACCAAACTAAATCGATTATTTTGTTATATTATCGTGTGCTATTAACCAGTGCGGGGTTTTTCAATCGGGAGCCAAGCATAATTTCAGCAATTATGTTAATTGCTGAACTTATTATGTTAATTATGTTTATAATTGAAATATTTTTTTTAAAAAAATCGTCTATGTTGCGTGCCTTTTGATAATCCCCTAGTGTGGAGTCATCATTGTATGTAGAAGACTACGTTACGATGAAACTTACAAAGAGTAATCATAGTTGAAAGCAATTACTCACGTCTGTGTTGTTCCATATTATTCATAAGGGAATCCCCTCGTCGAGTTTTAAGCATGGTTACATCATTAAGTAATAATATTGTAAATTTGGTGTTTCATAATAAACAAATAAATTAACAAATAAATAAACAAATAAATAAATAAGTGAAATTTTAATAAAAAGGCATTGTCATCAGATTTGTATCAATAAGTAAAATATCTTTTTCGTATTATAACAGATGCTTCTAAAAAAGCTTTTGCAATGCGTATTGTTTATCGGTTTAAAATATGTTTAATACCATAATGTTAACACTACCCATAATCAATATATACTTATAAATCTGAAGAGATTTTTGCTTATTTAAACGCATTCAGTATAGAATAATAATGAATAGAAACTATTTTTACGCGATTAAACAGCAAGTTAAGAAAAACATAAAAGTGGAGCAGAAATCATTGGAAGACATTAGTTAAATTATAGTTGAATCACAAGAGATGAATAAATTATAACTTCCAATTTAACACTAACTGTGTGAACTAAGTCGTTATGTCATCTGTGCTCTTAATTACATTTTCTCATTTAGTAAAATGAACCACTATTTATATTTAATCTACTAATATAATAGGTATGTGATATAGATGAGAGTGATTGCTTTTAGTGAAATTCAGAACAATAGTGAAGACGAACAATAAAAGTAATCTAAGTCTCTGAAGACAACCAGTTCTGGGGTCATCTATCTTGTAATACTGAATGTTTAAATATAAAATTCATCACGAGGGAACGTATGTCTTAAAACTAATTCCAAGGCGTGTTCTTACTTCTTACATCTATCAATCAATCCACAGTGTACCTGCGTAACAGATCACGTTGTATTCCTTAAAAGTGTTTGAAGTTCTATTACCGAGAATGACAATAAAATTATTTAATTTAATTTGTGTTAAACTAAAAAGAATCCTCATGCGAATAAGATGAACCGCTTTTTCCCAGGACAAACGTAATAAACAATTTATTTATTTATTTATTTGGTACACCAACGATTGTTACAATGTTACATCTACAGTATAATATTAATTTATTTGCGCTAATTGCACAATCAGTTACAGGTATACACCACATGCTTTTTATAGTATGTATACATGACAAAATTTCTTACAAACCAAATTATGCTAAACACCAAAAATAATAAAAACTACTAACTATAGTTAAACAACCACTTCGGACTCCACCGCGGCCAAACAGGCCTTTTCAGACGCCCGACGTTTCGGATACTTTGCAGCAACCATGGTAACGTCGGGCATCCAAATAACCCAACAGACCACATTTAAATCCGAAAAACTGCCTCATCACGATTAGTGAAAATCGCATAAACATTAGAAAGCCCAAAAAAAAAGCTACCTACTGATTCAGCCTATGGACAATTGTTGTTTTAAATTTATCAGACAATTACATACATTATATTAACATAAATTACATTACATATATGTATGTATATCACTTTAGTGTCTTAACATTTCATAACGCAATGTAACATCGCATAACAAAATAAAGCAAGAACCAAATATAATACAACATAAAATGAAAATCAATAAGAAAGTTATAAGCCGACTAGTCGGTGCTTCTTTGCCGTTTAATCGCCGACTGAAAATATGGCCATAATGGTAGTTTTACCGACTATTTGTTATATTACTAATATAGGCAATATGGGAATATGGGTATGTTGTCACGTTTGTCAATAATGAGTAAGATGCTTGTTTAGTTCACTCTATAACTAACTCAGAAAGGTCTTTAATATTTAGGATGTGCTATCATCATCAATCAAACCTGAAAGAAATTGTTTTGTAATTTATTATTTACCATCTTTGGGAGCTTTTTCTTTATTACACTTTCTTTTTACTATATTTGAATTTATGATGGATCTAAAATACAGAAATATTTATTTTTTATATTTTTTTAAAATATATTTTTTACAAAAAAAAAAATGTTTACAAATCCTGATTTTTAGTACTGTTTGAGTCTGTCGTCCGGTTTTGGTATGTGGACTTGTGGGTCTCCTCACCGTGCCTCGGAGAGCACCCAGGTCGATCCTGATTTTTATTACAAGCACCTGATAACCCATGGTACGTAAATTACCATGCGATACGAATTAGAGCAGTGTGGTTGATAAAGCTCCAATCCTTCTTCTGTACTAAGAAGAAACTGATTAAATATTTATAGTACTAAATAGTAAGTCAGACCATGGATCTAGTCATTGACCTACTTTATTATTATTATTATTATTTTTTACTCTTACTTTACTTTACTTACTTAAAATTATATGTTTTGTATTAATACAATACATATTATGTAGTGTAATTTTTTTGGTAAAGTTATTTGCTATAAACATCTGGCTAAGACTTATACTGTTGGTGCAGTAACGATATCGCAGTGGCTACCACTACCAACTAATCTTAAAAATATCGACATTAACACGAGTATAACCGTTCAGTTCACCCAGTGCATTTAAATCATTAATAACAATTTAAATATTTTTTAGGAATAGTGCTGTTTAATATATAATAAGTATATAATAGGAATAATAATTAAAATTACTTTTCGCAATTAATTAATATTTCCTAAAAGTGTATTTATGTATGTTAATCGTAGCATCTTCGTGTTGAACACGTAATCTTGTTCAGTATCAATAACAGTCAGCTCAACTTAATCAGTGGCTTGCGGCGATAATCTCCCGTCTTGATTGACTCACGAATTGGATCCTAATTAAATAAACCACCCCACACACTTTCAAAGGAAATCAGACTCTATATCTATTAAAATAAGGTATTCAATTATAAAATAACTCAATCAAAGCGAAACGCTAAAATTTTCAAACTCTCGAATTACTTTAAGCAAAACAACAAACAAAGACGGTTGAAATTTTTTATATATCAGAATAAATAGTATCAATGGTAAAATATTAAGTCAAAAAGTTAAAAAAATATTTTTTTTAAATATAAATTAGCGAATTCGATGTAACAATTGCAACTTTTTTTTTTCGTTTTGTTTTCTTTCTTGCCGAGAACTCTTTGCCTTTTGTCGTGAAAGGCGACTAAAGCCATAGTGGTGCGAACACCTGTACACAAACCAGGATGGTGATGGGCAGCAGCGGCACCATATCCTGCCACAACACATTGCGATCGCTAACCTATCTATCAAGCGTGGCGAGTATTGGCAAACCCTCCCCCCATCTGAGATGATAGGGGAGGCCTACATTCGGCAGTGGACATCCAACGGCTGATATGGTGATGGTTATAGTGGATTATGTTTATAAATGAATGTTTTATAGTAATAATATAAAACTGAAGAGTTTTTGTATTAAATGAACCATAATAGATCACGATAGCTCATGAAAACGGAACAGGAACCACCAAAACCATATACCACTCACATCGCTCGCTTAGTCGGCGGTTGCAGTGCGCTTCCGGTGCGGCGTAGATGAGGTTTGTGGTCCATAACGTTGTGTTGTAGTAATTTCCCGCATTTATATTGCTTATTTACAGACCAAAAAAAAGTCTGGGCTGATCTGTTAATATAAAAACTTAGAGTGTATGTTCATGCACCCTTGAATATGTTGAACACAAGTGAATAGTCAGAAGAACGCGTTAAACTTTTTAAAATATATATATCATAAATGTAATGGACGTCAATTATGTCATAAATTCATCCACTTTTATCTTTGAAAAAACTACTTCACTTTCATATTTAACTAAGATTTCCAACTACAAATGTACAAAATAAATAGGTATGTATGTATTCAAATTGGAACTTCAATTACTACATGAAAATATAAAATGGGTTCAATTTGACCCGACGACATCACGTACCTCCACTTACAGTAATGTTCAAGAGGCGAACATGCGGCGTCTTGTACATCATTCCACATAATAGGGTTTTGGAAAAAAGTGATAAAATTACGTGTTTTTTTCCTAAGATTATATACAAGCTAAAGAAAAATTAGTTTTTTTTTTTAAACTAAATTATAGGCAGGGCGAATCGAAAAGATCATTTTTGTGTTTATAAAATGTAGGGACATCGAAATTTAAGCAACCTGGATATTTAGATGTTAACGATGATGAAATTTCAGTTAAAGAGGGGGATGATGAAATTTCAGTTTTTAGTTAATTGTTAATAACTTTTGCAATTTTTGTAAACGAAACTTCATATTTTTCAAAAATCATCTAGATGCCATTCCGAATCAAAAGACCCCTCAATCATAATTTTCGGAGACTGCTGAAAAAAAGTTGACCAAAATGGCTCTTGTTGACTAGACTTTTAGTAAATTTCATTTCTCGTTCTATACGATCCCTATTCACTCCGTTTTACGGTTTAAAATTTGTGACACAGTTTATATATTATTTTCAAAAGAGTAACTGCGGAGTTTCTTGCCGATTCTTCTCTGCAGAATCTACATTCCGAATCGGTGGTAGCTTTACTATTACAAAATAATGATCACTTGAAAGTTTTAATTTGTAAAATAACGATTCGAAGGTGCTCTTGGGGGCCTATTTGAATAAAAAGTTGATTTTCATTTTGACATAACTCATTAGAAACACCATCTATAGACAAAATAAGTCTGTAATTAGCCTTGAGTGGCCTTGAACATAATTCATAACTTAAATCAATTCTACGTGTTATTTAAGCAAAAGTATTTGAATTTGAAGGTTATAAAAAATTCTTTAGTGTTGTTGTTTCAATCAGTGATACCATGATTACCACTTGATTTTAATTTTAATTTTTATGTTTGTTGATGTAGTATAACAATAAATAGGTAGTCAAATAAGAAAGTAGAACGGGTGGTATGAGCTTTAAAACTTTTGTCATGTGCGAAATTCGAAACCACGACCGCTAGTGAAACGGCCAGTTAATTTGATCGCTACGCCAACTCATCGTCACTCGTCCTTACCTTTTAAGCATTCGGGCTTATTATATTTTTTACAACGACAGTTCTGGTGTAATTGTCCGAGTAGTCGCCTCAACACCGTCGGTCCAGGGTTTGATTCCCGCTCGGGGCAGATATTTGTACATGTACAAATATTTGTTTCCACCTTCCTCGGTGTATGTCCTCGTGGGTTTCCCCACCGTGCCTCGGACAATACGATGTTATCATAGACACCTGATAACGATCGTTACTCATGGGAAGGAAATTATTCGCCAACCTTCAGTAGGATAGCGTGGTGGATTAAGCTCCAACCTTTCTCCCTATATGAAGAAAAGGCTTTTGCCCAAAAATGGGTCGTTTACAGGCTACTTCATTATATTTATTACATTCTTTCACGCCTTTTCAAATAATGTCCTTGATATCTCTTAATAATATCTATATATTACAACTAACGGCACGTGTAGCAGTTCTATTTCTATCAACATAATGAACAAAACTACAAGGCCAACATTCATCTTTTACACAAGTCTCCGTGGTATAGTACTGTTGTGTGTACTGAGTGTAAATTTCCTGTATCGCTAGATAGCTAGAAGCAAGAATAGAAAATTGAAGAGTCAAAGGTAAAAGGTTATTTATTTATTTGCATTTAATTTCAACTCGGGTACTATGTAAATAGGTATAGTTATTGGAACTAAACTGAATCAGCCTGTAAACGACCCACCGCTGGGCAAAGGCTTCTTCGCCATATAGGAAATGGGTTGGAGCATAATCCGCCACGCCGCTCGCTGTAAGCTGCTGTTGGCAGATTATTTTCCTTATCCCTATGAGTAGCGATCGCTATCAAGTTTTTATGAGAACAACCGGGACTGACGGCATTATGTGTTCTCAGGCACGGTGGGAAGACCCACAAGGACATAGCCCAGACGGGAAACAAATATTTGTAAAAATACAAATATCGGCCTCGAGCGGGAATCGAACCCGAGACCGCCGGCTTCGAGGCGACTACTCGCACCACTACACTAGAACGGTCGTCAAAAGTGGAAAATACTTATACTAAAAAGAACATTACAGAAGCAAATAATAAATTTTTACATTTAATTTTCTTTTCTCGTCTTGCTAGCGCCATCGTCCATTATGGCCGTATTGTCGTTGTGAGACAAATAAATAATATCTCAGGTGTGCTTTTTGTGTAATTTACACATAATATTGTACCATTTTTATGTGTCATTGTTTATTTTGATACTGTACTAAAACAACCATTTTGATGCGGTACAAATATTTATCTGTTAAAAGTTTAGACTTGAAGTTTTCGAATCATATTCGGAGCTAACGTATCTTCAGAATGTAGGTGAAATAAAATCTTTGCTTTCCCCATATTTCATAGGCATCAATCGTCATCAATTTCGGCTAAAATAGTCCTTCGGAATGCACAAAAGAGTAACTTTTAGTATTAAGACATCATGTTTGACTGACTTGATGATATCTTTAGAATCATTACATTCGAAATTCAATTATTTTAGAGACTAATGAAATCGAGATAGTTGTCAAATCTATCCAAAAGGTCGATATTTCAAAATCAATGTACGCATTTAAATTCGATTACTGAGAAGGCGATAGATGTGGGACTTAATCCGTCAAGCTACTCCACTGCATTTTTGTGGATATATGTAAAAAAAAAGAAAAAAAATTTTAACGATGAAAAGAAATTTCAAATACAAGGCTTACACTTGTTAACACAACGACGTTGACTTGGTTTTAAATCCACCGTTACCGGTTTTTAATCACGTTATCTATCTACAAAGCAATCATAGCATTTAATAATTTAATTTACCGGTGGGAGGGATGCGCTGTGCCGCGCTTCCGGCTGCATGGGTACCACCATCTTGCTTATTTCTCCCGTGAAACAGCTTTGCTGTGTTTCGGTGAGAAGGGCAAGACAGGCAGTGTAATTACTGGCACCGAGACTTTAACACCTTATGTCTCTGGATACGCAACACAAAAATGGGTTGCCTGGGCTAGTTCCAGGTAAACTGGTTTATGTTCATGGGCGACGTGAATCACTTACCATCAGGTGGAACGTCTGCCAGTTTGCCTATCCAACTAATATTTAAAAAAAAATTGTGTGTGTCAGCTCCAACGCACGACTGGAGTTTACTCCTTAAGTACGATTGTCTAAACATACGCAAAAAGAGTTTATCCAACTGAAAATAAGATTAATACCATATGAAAGGGTAAATTAACAAATTAATGAAAATAATATACATATATAAATATATATTTATTCATTTTATATACATTTATTATAACTAATCGGCGAAATATTTTACATTAAACTTTTCACAATAGTCAATTTCAGATGTGCACAAATATTTCATTAGGAATGTTGATAAATTATGTAATTATTATTATCTGACAATTATCATTTATTTTTTAAATATTATTTTTCAATATTAATTAGAGCAACATTACTTTCGCACCGCACCATAGGTGCGCGCGCACCGAAAAAGTAACGAGGTCATTAATCAGTAGATTTTACCTCTCATATTTTTCTCATACCGGGCGGCGCCTTATATATGAAAATCGATTCTTAAGGACTAAACTCCAAAAAATTTGAATATTGCTTTTACATAATAAGTCTATCTTGTAATAACTGCAAAAATGTTAGCACTGTATGATTTGTTTAATTGATATATCATAGTTTTCATGAAGAAACAGTTTATCTACTTAATTGTACTATTTAAAAAGATACAAATTGTAAATAATCTACAGCTGATCGAAGGCTTCTCGTATATAATAGAAAGTATTCCAATAAAAATTACCTTCAAAATATTCAACTTCATTATATATAGTTAGAAAAATTGCAAAGAGAACGTATTATAATTATTCAATTGTCGCTAACAAAAGGAGAAACGTTTGAGTGTGAAGGCATTTTCCATACCCAATTTTCTCAGGTCACTATTTGTAAAACGAGGGTGGAATAACGTCACGGCTGAGAGTCGCGTGGTACGGTGAGTGGAAATATTTGGTGCGTTTTACAATATGCGATCTTTTTGTTGTTGTGTGTTTCTTTCCTTGGCAAATGCATGTAACGGAAATAGTAATCAGTACTCGTATTATGTTTCTTTGACAACACAAAATTATAATGTTTTAGTTAAATGTTACTGGTTTTTGCGTGAAAATTATTGGATAAATTATTCTATTTTTATAATATAATACCTAAGAGTAAAGTTGATGATGTTGATTATTGTTAAGTGATAAAACTATTTATAAAAAAAATTGGAAAATTAATTTTAAAATAGACTAAACAATAGAGCTAATGTCTTTTAAAAAATTTAGTTTGTACGATAAAAATTAAATTGAACCTATGTTTACAAACACCTGTTGCACTGTAAATTAAGGTAGATTATTTTCTTCCTTCTCAGAGGTAAATCCCCTTCATCGTAATTTTTCTTGTTATTTTTTAACATAAATTTAATTTTAAATGTTTTTTTAAATCCGACTAAAAAGATGCGTATCTGTGTATCAGACAGAGTCTAAACAAGAACTTATTATGAAATTTAGCAAGGAGTTACGTATCATACAGGTTCAAGGTGACGCTGTCGCATCATTTTCAAGATATTTTAATAGCAATAATAAATTAGATACGATAAAATCTGTGAAGAGCTAGATTTGCCTGAAATATAGCTTCAAACACACTCAAAAATGCAACAAATAACAAACAAAATACAAGACCCCAAATTTGTTTTAGGTTAATTGCTTTCCATAGTGAAAAAATAGCACAGAGATTCCAGATTCCTCCAATGGTACGTGGAATGTCAAAGATCACCAAAATCAATAAAAATTTGAAGACTAGAAATAATTGTTTTTTTATGGTAAATACTTAATCTATAAAAAAGCAAACAAACAAATTAGGATAAACATACCCAAATATCGTTTGTAATTTATCTACATCACTAGACATATTTATTATTTCAATATTTCACCCTTTCAACCATGCAATTATGCCTGTAACTCGCTTACGCCGAGTCAGTAATTCTTTTTATGGACAATGTATACGCTTATACAACAGGCTCCCAGAAAACGTTCAAAAAGCTTTTATTGCTAAATTTAAAAAAATTGTGAAAGAACGTTTGTGTACTAAAGGATACTATTCGATAAACGATTTTCTAGAAGATAGTACGCCCTGGGAATGATGTGATCGCCGCCAGGCTATTTCAACTTACAGAGAATTATTGTTAATTTCAATTTACATTAGAAAAAAAAAACATTACGTTAAAAAAAAAATATTAGTCCCGCTGAGT
Organism: Euphydryas editha; assembly: GCA_036937285.1. NCBI lineage: Eukaryota > Metazoa > Arthropoda > Insecta > Lepidoptera > Nymphalidae > Euphydryas > Euphydryas editha. The sequence goes on from JAUPFZ010000003.1 coordinate 3,081,495, forward strand.
TTCTTTCGCTAGTTCTTCTCAGGTCAGAGGCTTCTTCTTTCTGAACTGGTGGTAGACTCATGACGTTCAGTGAATAATTGTAATAATTTTATGCTGAATAAAATATTTTGACTTTGACTTTGACTATATCGAATATACAATAACGATATGTCGTTGTCTTAACGTGTCTTAATCGTTGAGTATAAAATATCCTTTCAGTCAACATTGTTAGAGTATAGGAAGTTATTGATTCCATCGAAACGATAACAACGTGGTAGTGCATGCTGCTACGAATCCGTTACGGTAATTGACGGCTTTGAACTAAATTGTATTTCGTATTTTGTTTATTTCCTTAGGATTATAACTTACGTGAGTACCTAAAAATTGTTTTGCGTCAGAGTGTATTTTATACAAAGAAATTTTAAGTTTCAAGTTCTAGAAGTAGGTTCTGGAATATAACTATTTGGAATATAACTACCTATGTATTTGTCTATTTATTTAGTACTAGCTTACGTGTAAGCATATTTAATATACACACACTTTCGTCTGTTCCTATGGTAGACAAATTAATGTCTGTGTTTTAGGTAACAGCCGACTGATATATTCCTATATTTTTTAATTAATGTATAAAATATAATTATATAGTATATAAATATTATACAAAAATTCGTGGCGTATGTGTAGAAAGCAGGGTCACTACCAACTGCGTCAACTACCAATTGTGTTACGCTCTTTTATATTACGAGAATTAATTTAAAATATCACATAAATGTGTCTCTATTCCTAAAATAAGTTTTCTTACAACTGAGAATTTTATACAGGTCGCATTTATTATACGTCGTTTCTGTTACAAAGTATCTAATTGTAAAATCTTGTACAAAATGTACGTACTATTAAAATATATAGTACTTTTTAGGTCATGTGACTATCATTCTGATGTAGTAGACCATGTAAGCGCCTTAAATTCAGCAGTCATCTCATTTTGATTACTTAAAATTTAAGTATCAAATATTTTCAATAGAACATTGCGATATATTATAAAACATAACCAAGTTAGTAGAGCTATACTTAAAATACGCTAACGAACAACATTTCATTTTTTATTTATTTCAATTCGTTCGTTCGATAATTTTTTATAACCAGTAAACACAAACTACAAAGGCAGTTTTTTAAGCTGATTATCAATGAATTTGTTCATTACGCAGTATATAACTTAAAAACTAAGTGTGTTTCTATTGACGTTATAAAAGTCGTGTTTAAATATTTTTTGTCTATGAGGTTAGATAATAGTTATTTTAACTCAAAGCAAACATTGGTAATGCATTTTTAATAAATCTTGATATCTCTGTACTCTTTTGTTTGAACATTAATATCATTTAATACGCTCTACCCAAATTTTATACACACTTGCCATCCCATTCATTAGGCTTTTTTTATAAGTTAATGATATTTACGCATGCTTAAGATGATAACGTATGTTCAAAAGTTTCTGTACATTTCCGGTTTCAAATAATAATATACGTAATACTGAGATTTATATGTTTCTAATTTCAGAACTAACAAACCAAAGAACTGGAAAAAAGACTGACAAGCCGTTAATGATTAATAATAAAATACATATTTACCTTTCATCCCTTTTTACAAAGAAACTGTGCCGCATTTCGGGATAAAAAGCAGAGTCCTAGCTCGTTGTTTGAACGCAAATTATGTCAGGTTAGCTTAAATTAAATCAATTATTTGCCGTGTTGCGCGACCAGGATATAGACGAACAGACATTACATGACATTTTGGCTTCAGTATCAATTGTAAAAAGTCCTAATAAATTTTCAAAATATCATCAGTTATCCTACAAAATGTTCGTAGATTTCGATTTTTCTTGTTCTTCGCTGTGACAAAATAAAAATTAAGATTGTTGCAAATGAAATAAAATGCCGACAGTATCCTGCTACCGTGATATAATATGTGGATATATAAAATTATGCATTTACATTATCATAAAATTATTAAAATAAAATATATATATTTTTAATTTGACTATTTTTTGTGGAATGTGAAAATTAAGTTTTGAAGTTCAAACAAAATTATTGAGCATAAGCTCAAATAGTTTCGAATACCTGTTTTCAGTGATTCCGTCAGCCATATTGATTATATACAATTATTCAAATTAATAATTAATTGCGCAGTGAATTATAATATGGTGTGTTGAATCGGAAAAAAATAAGGCGATACTTAAATACAGAAATAGATGACATAGAAGATAACGTATAGAATATATCTAAGATGAGAGAAATATTTATGACCTAAGATGACCAATGAATATAATTAAATTAATGCAAGACGACCGAAGCGCAAATTGTAATTAACGATGGTACCTCTGATTGTTAAGTAATCAGTTTGTCTCTAAAATTTATTTTGAAAGGCGAAAGAAAACCTTCTGAAGAAACCTGCGTGATTCAGAAAAACTTCTGTCTCGTGTATATTCGTAGGAAGAAGAGTCCAGCAATATAACATTTACATTTAGTTACAGTAAAGTACATTTTTTAGCGACACTTAATAAAATATATATACATTTTTTTTTTGTTATGAGGCATGTTGAAGGTTATCTTAATTTTATATTTAAGCTTTAATTTTTTTTTTTTTTTAAATCTATCTTACATATCACTATTTTTTGAATCGGAAGGAATTACTAATTCTTGATATTAACGCGTTGAAAGAAACTGACTTTTCAATTGTGTAACGTCTGTGGAGATTAAAAAAAATATTGCATAGTATCACACTTAACTCTATAGATTATTTTTGGTGATTATTGGTGAAAATAAAAATACAAATCCTGTAGGCTTATCGACTCAAAGAACACTATGATAAAAATAGGATGATATGATGATGATATAATATGATGGTACACTATGATAAAAATAGGATAGAAAGATGATATTCCGTAACCTGTTAAAATAACAATGTCAAACTTATTTATAGTTAACTTTAATATAATTACTACACTTAGTATGACTGAGTATTTTAGTCAATTTATTCTAAAGCGAAAAATCTAACATTTATTTATTTATTTATCTTATATCTTCAAACGAGCAATTCTTGTATATATATATATAATCGGAATCTCGGAAACGGCTCCAACGATTTTCATGAAATTTAGTATGCAGGGGGTTTCGGGGGCGATAAATCGATCTAGCTAGGATTTATTTTCAGAAAATGTTGTTTTATCCCTTTTTTTACGCAATTAAAAAATACCATTAGAATACGAAGGTAAATTTCGCTGTCATTGACAAGCTTCTATTAGCGCAGATAGGAATCGGGCGGATTCGAAACCAGAAAACCTGAGTTCGAATCCAGGATTCTACAGACCAATCTTTTTTTCATTTTTTTTTTTGAATTAAGAGCTCTTTTTATTTTTTATTTTAATAACCAGTTCCTATTATTTAACTTTTATGTCGGTAAGATCGAAAATATTATTTATGTTTCATCAATATGTAATGTATCTAAATATAATTTAACCGAGCAAAGCTCGGTCATCCGGGTACTTATTATTAATCTTACTACTGACATTAGAGTAACATTCATTTAACGTGAATTACCGTTGAGCACATATTAACATAACTTACTAAAACTTTACTAAAGGCCTCTTCGCCAAGATAATTTCCTTTAACAAATAAAATAGTATATCAATCTAGTTAAAGAATAATTAGTACAAAACAGAGTTTCAACCTACGAGTATTAAAATGATATAAGACTATCAAGTCTAAGCAGTGAATTATAAACAACATAAATAATAAAACGTCTTACAATGAATCAGCATTTCAACTTCAGAAAATACTATAACGTGTCTCTTAATTTAAGGAAGACATTTTCTACGACATTATTATGATTGATATTCGCTAATTATTAGACGGATGTTCGCTAATTATTAAATGGTTCCTTACGATAAGGTTAATAATATCTAGAAAGTTTTATTTTAACAACATTTTGATGCAATACTATCTGCAACCAGCTGTTACGTTAATGGTTGAAAGTTTATTTATTTATTTATTTACTGACACACCATAATATACAAAACATTACAATAATCATATTCATGTACATAATCCGGTATGCATGCCAGTCACTGGTGCATACATCACTCTCATAAGAAGACATTAAGTACATAATAATATCGATCTACAGTTTTGGAGTTGCAGCAGATTATTAAAATAAAGTATTACAGAAGAACAAAAAAAGAAGAATATAGCAACATAAATATCTAATTACATATTATATTTATGAACAGAAATGTGCGGTAAGTTTATTTTTTTTAGGATTGTCCTTGAGTCATGAAAAATATCAAAATCTTTAATGGACGCGGAAAATCGATTGTACTCAGAACACATCCTTGATAATGACGAATGTTTAAGAGCATTTGTTCTACCTATTAGTTCAACAAGTATATTAGTGAAAGTTCGATCCCCGTTTATGATAAATTATATACGCCATACGTCTTGATCTGAGATTCGTTTGTACTGTGAGCCGCAAGGACCCAATTTTATAATAGTCGACACAGGATCTTATCTTAGGGGCTATTGACGGCCGGCTGGTCCAGTGGTCAGGCAAATAGACACTTTACTTATGTATGACGAATATAAATGTTTGCACTGGGTTATGGACGTGTATGTATGTATTTATATAAATTTCTTAAATTTATTTCCGTTCCTAGTACCTGTAACACAAGTTCTTACGAACTTAGCACGGGGCTAGATTAATGTTTAATATTTATTCTTTATATTATTTCATTTCCATTTAATATTATTCCATTACAATAACTTTAATCATGATTTCATATTTTAAACAATTAACAAAGGGTTGACTATGAGCTCTATCAGAACTTCTTCATAAGATTCAATAGCGTCCGAACTTAATGATGGCTCAGCCTCGTCTGGCTTCTTCAAAATCCAAAACATACCCCGTTTCTTTATTTTCTATTTTTTAAATGTCAGTACAAATTTTCGAAGCCGACAAACTGACTTTCGTTATTATTTTGAAATAATCATGATAAAAACTTTTTGATACCGAACTAAACCTTACAAAAATATGTATACATAACTAGCAAACCCGGCGAACTCCGTTTCGCCACCAGATGGCTTCGTTTTTTGTAACATTTCGTTTGGGGATTAAAAGATGAAGTAGTACATGCTATGTATCAGAGATGGCGCTGTATGTGAAAAATGATTTTCCCTGTTTTCCTGCTTTTGTGTTGAAATTTTTCTAAATTTTGTTTGCTATAAACCTCACGGAGCCCGAAACCTTTCCAACGAATGTAAAACCGTGGAAATCGGTTTGTGGGTTCTGGAATTATAGCGTCAGGAAGGAAAACCCGACTTATTTTTATATTATAGACTAGCGGCCCGCCCCGGCTTCGCACGGGTATTTAACTAAAATTTTAAAAATTATAAATTTATATTTTTTATCACCTACATACGCCATCTATCGTATAATTGTAGAATATCGTTTTTATATTTAGTGACATTTAACAAAATAGTACCTATATTAATTGAAAATGATGTTTATCTAAAATATTAAAACGATTTCTATTCCTATCCGACATATTTAGTAAACTTTTAAGTTTAACAAAATAATAACTCAAAAATAAGTTTTGTGAGTTTTTAAGATTCCTTAGACCAGATGGCGTTGGCGGCGTAGGTACCTATTTCTATTTTCTTAAATATTTATTTTTAAATTTAATTACAATGAAACAAAAACTAAATTATACTGTGAGTTATGTTTAATTTTTATGTATTAAAGTTATTTACATTGGTTTTGTACTTTTTACGTGATACGTGAACACAGAAAAAAACGATAAGAGATGGCGCTGATACAAAAAAAAACGCGCTATTGAAATTTATTCTTGATGATATATAGTGTATTAATAAAACGGAGTTTTTAACAGATTTATTATTTGTATAGATATTCTAATAATAATTAATTATTGTAAATGTTAAGCTATCGGTGTTAGGAATATAGATTCTGTTGTAAAGAATCTGCAAATAGCTCAACAGTTACTCTTTGCCTTTTAAAAAACCTTCAATATAATATTCAACAATTTTATTAAATTTCATGCTATGAAATACAGTGCCAACAAACTCACACATATTTGTCATTTATATAATCTTGTACCGTATAATCCCTGAGGGAAGTAGAAAGGGAAATTTGTGTGGAAAATTCGTAATTTTGATATTAGAACAGCTGTGAAACGTATTAATTTCTCTGAAGAATCGCAGACGGGAATTCCCTTAATATTTTAAGTCATATCATACCGTTATTTCTTTGTTTTCTTTAATATAAAACCTTTGTCTGCGTGTGTTCTACGACAAGCAACAGACTGTGACGCTAGCGGTCGCTGATTCGAACCCTGCTCATGGCAAATATTTGTATTATCGATAGATACTTGCGTAGTCTTGAACTTTGTATATTGGGTGTTTTCGGTTTCTTGACACAGTATTTATCGCTCTGTGATCAGTTGAGTGTGATGCTTTTATTTATTTATTCACTAGCGGCCCGCCCCGGCTTCGCACGGGTATTTAACTAAAATTTCGAAATATATAATTATATTTTTTATCACCTACACCTGCGTCAATACTGGAAAATATTTTATAACAGACGGATTGGTTGTCAAACATGTGTCAAAATAAATTTTAATTTAAATCAAAATCACTATGGAGTATTTATATCAAAATAATTTTCTCCCCCCTTTTAACATCGTTAGAGGATGAATTTCGATAAAATACGAAACACGTCTTCAACCAATTCTGTTAAAGAATATTTATGCGAAATTTGAAGTAGATTGGACCAAGGAATCATGTTGTCCCATACAAACTTTGCCCCCCTTTTTCACCCCCTTAGAGGTAGAATTTCGTAAAATCCGTTCTTAGCTGACCTCTACTCGGTAAAAGAAATATTCCTACCAAATTTCAAGTCTCTGCGCCTTATAGTTTCAGAGATATCGTGATGAGTCAATGTATACGTGGAAATCTCTTATATATATCTTATTTTATCTATATATATATATATATATATATATATATATATATAGATAAAATAAGAAATAATATATACAATTATATAATTAAGAACATGTAAAAATACATGTACATGAAATGAATCACACCAAATGTAAACTTTAAACAATCATCTGACGTCATTTTAAGCAAATAAATACTGAAAGTTGTACAACGTTCTGAGAGTAGCTTTTAAATGTTTCAGTTATATAACATTAAACATTTTGTTTTATTAACGAGTACTGTTTGTTGTACAGTTGTTTTTTATTTGTTTATTTTAAAACAATCTCATAATAGTTATTGCAGATAAAGTTTCTTCCTGTTGAGGTTTCAGTAAATTATACATATGTTGTAAATACGCTTGCTAAAATATTTGATCTGTCTATGGTCCCTATCTGCCTATATATGTCCCTTCTCGTATAAAGAGTTGGAGTTTAATACTCCCCACTACTCGCCCGGGAACTGACTCTTCGGATTTTCTCCCGAAAAAAAAGGTCACATAACCATTTTTTCATTCACCGTTGAACACATGATAATCTTTAAATAAATTACGTAAATATTTGGATAGCTCAAAGTTGATAATCTAGATTTTAATTTTCACCCGTTAGTTATAATTCACGTTTAGTATCAAAATACTTTTGACATTAAATAAACTGTACTGTAAATTAACTCAAGTCAAATTAAATTAAGCATTTCTTTCTTCAAGTAGGGCTCAAATGCACTTTTAAATCGTTAATTTACAAAGTATATACTAAACTATATCAGCCTGTAAACCACCCGTTGCTGAGCGAAGGCCTCTTCTTCATATAGACAAAGCGTTGGAGCTTAATCCAATACGCTGCTCCACTGCGGGTTGGCGGATAATTTCGTTATAATAGGTAACGATCGTTATCAGGTGTCTATGATAACAACCGGGACCGACGGCTTTACGTGCTCTCCGAGGCACGGTGGGGAGACCCACAAGGACATACACCTATACCGAAAACAAATATTTGTACAAATACAAATAAATAAATAAATAAGCCCTTATAATAATAATTTTGATTCCGCTGAGAAGTTACTCCTTCAAAAGTCTTCAATACATTGTTCAAATATTATACGAGTAAATTCAGTCATAATTCATTCATATGTCCTTCATTGAAGCCAGCGTCACTAAGACCACACAACTTTGTCATTAAAAAAATCTTGTACCCAATAATATGTTTTGGCTTTTAAAGACTTTTTAATATAAATTATAAACTTATTTATCGGCATTTGTAAAATCGTTTGTAGAATTTTATTATCGCATCGGATCCCATCAGCCTATCGCAGTCCACTGCTGGACATAGGCCTCCCCAAGCTCGCGCCAAATATTCCGGTTTTCCGCAATCCTTATCTAGCCTCCGCCGGCGACCTTGCGTAAGTCATCGGTCTAGCGGGCCGGAGGCCGCCCTACACTGCGTTTGCCGATTCGCGGTCTCCAGGACATGTCTGCTCCAGCGGCCATTGGTCCTGCGACATACGTGACCAGCCCATTGCCACTTCAACTTGCTAATTCTACGAGCTATGTCGGTTACTTTGGTGAATTTTATTATATATGCCTGTAAACCAGAAACTTGTCCTAACGTCCTTGTCCTCTGTAACCTTGGTCTAGAAATGAAACGTTATATTGTGAAGTCGGACACTTGAAGTTACAATTTTATCATTCCTTCTTGTGTATTTACTATGTCTGTTACAACTTTTTTTCAAAGTAATCGATATTTTTATAGATGTACATAACAGTATAAAAAATATACTGTGACGCATTTGTCAGTATATCAAACTTGTCAAAAACATTCCGAGGGAGACTCGAGCTCCAAGATTATAAATGCCGCAAATGTATATTTTTGTAGCATAAATACTGTAAACAAACAAATCGTAAGACATGACACTATGGAATTAACAAAAATAATATGCTAAACGATCAGTATCGACGCCGTTTAGTTGATGAACTTTTCTAACTATGATACAAATGCTGCGGAGCTGATTCTAACAATCAAGGATGATAAATGGGAATTCTACTGAAGTTTGAGTTTAAATGTATACCTAAAAAAAACTGTGGTATTGGTAACAACCAGATTTTATTTCTAAATTATAATTGGAATGTTAAAAATAAGACAAAGCAAACAGGACACATTTGGTTTTCTTAGCGTTTAAAACCAAGTCGTTTAATTTAAACCAGCCTTGTGTCTGTGATAAAGCACCATTCACGACATCATTATTAACTTTATTTATAAACTTTAAGAATAAATTATGTAACGATAAAATGCCGTGCGGTGACCAACAAAGAATAGCCCCAACCTCTATCTTGCCGAGGTGTCGTAAAAGGCGAATAAGCCATAGTGGTGCGAACAACTGTAGACCAACCAGGATGTTGATGGGCAGCAGCGTCACCATATCCAGCCACAATAGACTGCGCTCGCCAACCCACTTGCCAAGCATGGCGAGTATCGGCAAATTCCAGAGATGACGGTGAGGCCCACCTTCAGCAGTGGACCTCGAATGGCTGATGTAGTGGTGGATTTTTTCATTATACCTTCAAAAATTTAAATACATTTACATCAGCAGGCTGAATCAATCAATCAAAAAATCAATTAATGGTTACAATATCACCAATACCTTTTTTTTTAATAAAATCGGAGATTATTGATACATATTGAATTCCATTGATTATATATAAAATAATGAGATCAAGAAACTTGCCATTAACGCCAGAATATTCAAGTTTGGATAATAGAGTTTTATGTTCCACACAATCAAATGCTTTTAACAAAAATACAATACATACACCAACAGCATTCTGTGATTTTTTCCCAAGCATCGTATATATGCATGAGAAGTGCCAATACAGCATCTTTTATACAGCGACCTTTAATAAAAACGTATTATTTACTATGAAAAATGCAATTAACATTAAAATAAAATAGAAGTTGTTTAAGTATATTTTTTTTTTAAATCTTACGGACGACAGAATTGAATATGTTTATAATTACTAGGATTACCTCTATTTCCTTTTTTGAAAAGTGGCCAAATTTTACTATATTTTAATAAATCTAGGAAAGAACCCACTTCAAGACAATTGTTAAAATTAAAGCTAAATATGGAGCCGTATCATAAATTATACTACTAATAAATTTTACCTACATACCCAATAGATAATTTTTTTTATATGATAATACAATGATTATTTTCACATACATGTTAATACAATGATTATTTTCTTTGCTTTAACTACATACATCGCTGGCTTAGGTCTTACACTACATTAATATTAAGAGTTTTAAAATATTTTATTCTTATAATGAATAAATATGCAAAATTAAAATTCAATATTAGATTATTTTTAAGATCTTTAGTAGCATTTATAGAGAAAAAACTAAATACAACTATTTTATCTTCTAATAAATAAAAAAACATCCTATTTCATAGCTTTCTTAAATATCATATTTAATTTTACTACTCATAAATTAAAATGAGAAACCGAAATCATTAGATGTTTTAAACCAATTAATTGTCGATCCCAGCGGTGTTATTCCCGGGATAAAATTTTGTTCATTTCGTTGACCTTACGATTTCCGCTCCCTTGGATTCAAGTTACAAGGGTTACGGACAAGGCCGGAACTATAACGAGAGGTAGTGCTCTTACCTCAACTATAATAGGTAGGCCTTTCGTAAAATTTACATCAGTATCTACTAATGTAATAAAGAGTGGGCAGAATAAAATTATAAAGTTTCGCACGCATGAGTCGTAACGTGATGTTATTCAGTCTCAAATCTAACTCAGTAAAAAGGCTGTTGAAATCAAAAAAGACTAACTTTAACCGTTAATTCGTAATAAAAAAATTGCAGAAAAGGCGGACTTTAATTAAAAAGCATTCAGTTATCCACATCATTCACCACACTTATCACATCCACATTTACTTGGTGCCTTCTGTTATTCCATTTCCTGTTTTAATGAATCGTTTGAGGTTAATTCGATCGAGATTCATGAGCTTTTGTTTAAAAAAAAAACGCGTACCTTTTCCTTAAGTGCTTATGTTTATGCCTCCTAGTTGGTCAAACATACATTTTTTATTTGAAAAATATTTTTGTTGTACATAAGAAAAGGCAACCGTTCTGATGAAGTGGTGTGAGTAGTCGCCTCAACGCCAGCGGTCGCAGTTTCGATTCTCGCTCGCGGGAGGTATTTGTATTGTACAAATATTTGTTTCTGGTCTAGTTCTATGCCTTGACCACGGTGGGTCTCCCCACCATGGCTCGGAGAGTACGTAATGGCGTCGCTCCCGATTGTTATCATAAGCATGTGATAGCAATCGTTACTCTTGGTATGGAAATTATCCGCCAACCTGCAGTAGAGCAACGTAGCGAATGAAGCTCTATCCCTACTTCTATATAAAGAAGAGGCCCAACTGTGGGGTGTTTACAAGCGGATTCAGTTCAGTTTCGTTCAGTAAGAAAAAAAATTAAAATATTCGCTGTACTATTAATTAAATAAAATTTTTTACTTTTTATTTAAATGGCGTGCAAATAAAAAAGATTAAATACGGTCCCATAACAACTTAATTAATTTATAATTTTACCATCACGAGCTTCACTTGAAATGTTTGCTCGACGTAATATTATTAAAAATTCAAAAGTTATATATAAATCAAAATAAATTTTAAGTATATTTATTCATACTTTACCATATGGTTTGTAATCAGCCTAAATAATAACGATTAATAGCTAGTTAGGACGTTTAAATTATTGATTCAGCCTGCTTATGTTTAAACTTTTGTGGGTAGAACGGGAAAAATCCATAACCATATTATTCTTTGATTGTCCACTGCTGAACGTGCGCCTGCCCATCATTTCTTTGGGATTGCCTACCCATACTCGTCACGCTTTACAGGCGGGTTGACGAGCGCAGAGTATTGTCGCAGGATATGGTGACGCTACTCCTCATCACCACCCTGGTTGATGCACATTTATTTGCCCCACTATGGCCTTAGTCACCTTTTACGACACCTCAGCAAGAAAAAGGAATTATTAAAAATATTAAAAACTTCAAATTTATAATATTTTCTACCATTTTTATTTATTTACTAGCGGCCCGCACCGGCTTCGCACGGGTATTTAACTAAAATTTTAAAAATTATACATTTATATTTTTAATCACCTACTCCTGCGTCGATACCGGAAAATATTTTATAATAGACTGATTGAGTGACAGATTTATTATATCTATATATATAGATAGTACGGATGAAACATTTGAACTGTTTTTTATTAATTATTTTCTCATTGATGAATACCATATTTTAATAAGTATTATTCCCGACGAAGACAAATCCAAAAACACAAAAATCATAAAAATCGTTCCACTCGTTCTCGAGTTATAAACGGTGTAACTAACACGACTTTATATATATAGATTACAACTTAAATAGCTATAACCATCCAACTTTGTACAATCAACAAACAAATAACGACCAAATATTTTAAATTTTAATAACGAACAAACAATCAAGACCGTAGTACCCTAAAGTATTTAATTAAATGCAAAAAAAGAAAAACAGTTTTCTAAATACGGGCGAGTGTCATTCTTTTGGCCGAAGTTTTGGTCAGCGCGATTCAGAAAATTATCTGCGCCATCTATCGTATAATTGTAGAATATCGTTTTTATATTTAGTGACATTTAACATAATTAATATTTAACTTAATAGTATATTAATTGAAAATGATGTTTATCTAAAACATTAAAACGATTTCTATTCCTATGCGACATATTTAGTAAACTTTTAAGTTTAACAAAATAATAACTCAAAAATAAGTTTTGTGAGTTTTTAAGATTCCTTAGACCAGATGGCGTTGGCGGCGTAGGTACCTATTTCTATTTTCTTAAATATTTATTTTTAAATTTAATTATAATGAAACAAAAACTAAATTATACTGTGAGTTATTTCTTGATACGTGAACAAAGAAAAACACGATAAGAGATGGCGCTGATACGAAAAAAAACGCGCTATTGAAATTTATTCTTGATGATATATAGTGTATTTATAAAACGGAGGTTTTAACAGATTTATTATTTGTAAAGATTTGACAATATAATACTTATACCATGGAATTCTATAGTATGTTTGAATATGAATGATAAGACCAACAATCAATTGATACTAAAAATTAGCGTTACATAATTTATTAATAAACGAATATTAACGATTTTTGTAATGTATTATTTATAGGAAAAAAAAAATTATCCGCCGTAACAGCTATTCGCTGCCGTGACCAGGATTCGAACCTGGGTTACTACGGCCACAACGTAGGGTCCTAACCACTAGACGATCACGGCTATCTGAGTTAGTGATAACCGTACTAAAACAAACCGACTTATTCAACATAAACGTACTTTCACCAAGAATTCGTAAAGATCACTTTCTTACATTTAAAAAGAAACGGATTCTATTACAACGCTCAAGAAAATTTTATTTATTTTATTAAAACTATTGGTGCTTATTGGCAATTGCTCAGATAGTTGCAATGCAATTATTGTCCGTAACTATCAGGATTAAAATACTTCAAATACCAAGAAACGTTTTCCGTGTATCTTTCTTTTGTAATACAAAATAAAAGATATTTTTACTTAGAAATTGTATTAATGTTTGCTTTTCTGGTATTTCTCAAAAGAGATCTCTTCCATCCAACCTGCGGTAGTGAGAAATAGTATCATAAAGCAGATTAAAATGTGCAGTAGTATTATTATACACATATACTTAAATAAATAAGTAATAAAATGAGTAATTTATGGACAAAGTCTATGATACTACCTATATCTTAATCGAGGTATGGAAATCTTGTAAAATTCTGATATCACTGGTAACTATATCAACGAAACGGATTTGAATTTGTAACGTATCTTTCACTTATTAAACTACGGCTTTTTTTGCGGTAGTTTCGTATTGTGTTTTTCTAAGTCACATAGACACACGTACAAACGCTAGTGAGAGGAATTGTTATAACATATTTATGTAATACAATACCGAAAATAAAATTTCTATGATATTTTAATAACATATTTTCAGACGGAAACATGATCTTGTTGCGGTCATAAGTTTAAATACTACAAATATGCTCGAGTCCTTAATGTTAATTAAGCCGTGTTTCAGTAAGTTTGTCCTGAATTTTTTTTTTCCATTTTATAAAAAGGTATTTTTGTAACAAAAATAATCTTGTGTACCTTAGTGTATCCTAATTACCAGAAGGCCACTTGCAATCAATCAAAGTGTTTTTGTAAGAAAACAAAATTTAGTTGATTACTTTAATATATATCATCAGTAATTTATTAAATGAAAGCTAATATTACGGAAAAAAAAATCGTTTGCAACCTTTTCGCAATCCGCCATTTTTACTTTTGACATAAAAAGGAATATAGGACGTGTATCACATTTAATTAGAAAAGAACCGTTATCAAACTTTACGAACAACTTAGCAACACTTGCGATATTGTCAAGACCTCACAATTAACTTGCGGCTATTACGGTAATCCGTTGCGAGGAGAAAGTGCTCCAGTTATAATGCAACTGACTTGAGAAGACTCTATTTAAATCTATTTCGTGAAATAGAAACTAATACTTTAATTTATTCAGGTAATATGTAAGCCTGTTGATTTAAAATGATGCAGTTATAAAAACATTCCTGGTTAAAATTGTTACTCTCGATTTTATTACATTTACTTTCATTTTATATTAGTTTGTAATTTTTAACAATCTACGTACCAGTTCCGATAGCCGTGATCGTCTAGTGGTTAGGACCCTACGTTGTGGCCGTAGTAACCCAGGTTCGAATCCTGGTCACGGCAGCGAACAGCTGTTACGGCGGAACTATTATTTTTAACTACTATTTTAAAAATAATGTAGAGTTAAATATGGTATTGTACAGAATTCTTAGTTTGTGAGTCCAATGCGCATTAATCCGATTAACTTGTATCTATTTTAACATGCCAGAAAGCTTATTTTGCGTCGCATAACCTATTTCATGATGAAGGATGTTAGCTGCAAAATATCACGCTACTATTTATAAAGGCAAAGCATTTAAAAGCAAAGCATTTAAGGCAAAGCATGTTAATGTCTTATCCATTAGTCACTCTAGTGTTCACTCACATGTGGTACTGGTACAAGTTCGTAGGTCCCCGCAAGCAACTGGACCACTTTTTCCGGCCAAAACAGCATTTTATTACCGATAATATTGACATACGTCTATTTTGCGATAATAATCAAATGATAATTACCTACTGACTAAAATAGTCATGTGAATCTCATTACACTAAATTTCCTATAAGTTAAAGATGGCTCTGAAGTCATTATTATATAATATGTTAAGTATTATTGTATCAATTAAAGCCGTTATCTCAAGTACACAATTGAAGAAATTGGTC
Organism: Euphydryas editha; assembly: GCA_036937285.1. Taxonomy (NCBI): domain Eukaryota; kingdom Metazoa; phylum Arthropoda; class Insecta; order Lepidoptera; family Nymphalidae; genus Euphydryas; species Euphydryas editha. The sequence continues at coordinate 3,096,951 of JAUPFZ010000003.1, forward strand.
TAAATGCTAGCCGGATGGCCGATGCCAGATCGGAAAGTGCTTAGAGACTATTAAGCTTATGTATGCAATAAACTTCATACACGTAGAATTTTTAAATATAGTACACTAAGGACTGCATTTATAATTAATGTATGAAATAATAGTTATTTATGTTGTATAATGAGGGGTATTAAAACACGAATGTGGGTTTATCACACAAGGCGAAGCCGAATGTGATAATAGTATCATATGAGTGTTTTAATACTTAATTATCAATAGTTGCATACAAGACTTTATCTACTCCCATACTTTAAATCCAAACAAAAGAATAAAAATATCGAAGAAAAATGGCGGGGATTCGAATAATCTACTTTGTTTTTTACGTTGTTGTTGTCTTAAAATTTATCCCCAATAAAGTCTAAATTTCCTTTTTGTAGTAAAACGCGTGTGAATGACAATGTTCTTTTTTTTAATTCATACAGATGTTGTTGTTTTGAAATTTATACAGATTCCATGCATCGAACAGTAAGAATTTGGCTGTCTGTTGTTAACCTTTTGCGCAGAGGGGATCGAAAAAAAAAAGCAGTGTTATTATGAAATCCAGTACAACATTATATCATCCGTTTGAATGCTATAATGGTTATTATGACATTGGATGTTTTAATGTTGCCAATAAGCTAACTGGTTCAGAATCTTTTATAAAGTACTAGCAAACCCGACGAACTCCGTTTCGCCACCATATGGCTTCTTTTTTTTGTAACATTTCGTTTGGGGATTAAAAGATGAAGTAGTACATGCTATGTATCAGAGATGGCACTGTATGTGAAAAATGATTTTCTCTGTTTTCCTGCTTTTCTGTTGAAATTTTTCCTGAATTTTGTTTGCTATAAAGCTCACGGAGCCCGAGACCTTTCCAACGAATGCAAAACCGTGGAAATCAGTTCGTGCGTTGTGGAATTATAGCGTCAGGAAGGAAAACCCGACTTATTTTTATATTATAGATTACAAAATTTATAATTTTTAAATCATTTGATGAGAGTCAATGATGACCCTTCTTCTATATGGAGAAGAGGCCATTGCCAAGCAATGTGTTGTTTAGAAGTTGATTCAATGCACTTCAGTTCATTATGAGAGTATAAGATTATATTATTATGATTTTCCCTGTTTTCCTGCTTTTCTGTTGAAATTTTTCCTGAATTTTGTTTGCTATAAAGCTCACGGAGCCCGAGACCTTTCCAACGAATGCAAAACCGTTGAAATCTGTTCGTGCTTTCTGGAATTATAGCGTCAGGAAGGAAAACCCTACTTATTTTTATATTATAAATTACAAAATTTATAATTTTTAAATCATTTGATGAGAGTCAATGATGACCCTTCTTCTATATGGAGAAGAGGCCTTTGCCAAGCAATGTGTTGTTTAGAAGTTGATTCAATGCACTTCAGTTCATTATGAGAGTATAAGATTATATTATTATGATTTTCCCTGTTTTCCTGCTTTTCTGTTGAAATTTTTCCTGAATTTTGTTTGCTATAAAGCTCACGGAGCCCGAGACCTTTCCAACGAATGCAAAACCGTGGAAATCTGTTCGTGCTTTCTGGAATTATAGCGTCAGGAAGGAAAACCCGACTTATTTTTATATTATAGATTACAAAATTTATAATTTTTAAATCATTTGATGAGAGTCAATGATGACCCTTCTTCTATATGGAGAAGAGGCCTTTGCCAAGCAATGTGTTGTTTAGAAGTTGATTCAATGCACTTCAGTTCATTATGAGAGTATAAGATTATATTATTATGATTTTCCCTGTTTTCCTGCTTTTCTGTTGAAATTTTTCCTGAATTTTGTTTGCTATAAAGCTCGCGGAGCCCGAGACCTTTCCAACGAATGCAAAACCGTGGAAATCTGTTCGTGCTTTCTGGAATTATAGCGTCAGGAAGGAAAACCCGACTTATTTTTATATTATAGATTTAAAGCATGGGAGTAGATAAAAAATAATTAAAAATAAAAATAAAACACTTGATTTCAAATATCATCTTATAAAACTGAAATGAACTAAATCAGTCTGTATACGTCCCATCGATGGGCAAAACCCTAATTATTTTCTGAGAAGTGTTGTCCGATCGCTTTCAGTTGTCTGTAATAATAACCGGGACCGACGGCTTCACGTGCTATCCACAGCTCTATGCGGAGACTCATAAGGTCAAACGGACCAGAAAAAAATTACAAATATTTGGTCCGAGCGGGAAACTAAACCGCGGCCATCAGTATTAAAGGGATTTTTCACACCACTACACTAGAACATTTATCAAAGGAAACTAACTAGCCATAACGCATGGCTAATTGCTACATCTCTGTACCGCGCGACTATTTGCTACCATGTGACATTGTAGTCTACACTGATTGAAAGCATTCATTCTATATAAATGTATATGTACCAAACACATAAAAGATAAATTTATTTATTTATTTGATGAAATGTTTTCTCTTCTAATTCACAAAAAAAAAATAAAAAAAAATATTAGTCTTTATATAATGTTTAATAAAATAATAATTCATTAAAAATGTGAATTCCTCCTAAATAGCAACATTTTACGATACAAATTTTGAAGATTTGTTTTTCATGTGTTTATTTATGTTTCTTGATAGTTTAGATTCACAATATGCCGTTTTGGCTAATAGGACTGTAAGATTTTTTTTTTCGGGCAGGAAAACAGACCTTATGTATGTCGTGTCCGCAAACCGACGACTTCAGGACCATCAATATTACAGATGTTATAAAGAAAAGAAAAAAAAATTTTAGGATGTCAAAAATTTTTGAAATTTTCTATTAAAAATAGAAAGTAAACAAAAGCAAAAGACATAATTACTAAGTACATACATCAAGAAATATTTACATATTGTATGTAGTATATTTACTTAAGTTTGACATTTAAATTACTATTGCTCACAAATAACTCTCGTTCGATGAAAATTGTTTACACGAAGAAATACCTTACATTGTTTAACACCTCAGTATTTACTATTGTATTCGATTTACTCAGAAAAACATAGTTTCTTACTCACACATAAATAGTCTCTGTAAGCGATATGTCGTAATATTTATGGCTACTAAAAATTTATTCCTATAAAGATTCCTATATTTGTAAGGTTTTGATTTATACCTACTGAATCGTGTATTTTGCTTTAACTTTATAATGAATAAAATATGAGATATTATGAAAATTTATGGTTCGTTAAATTTGCCTTATTCAGAGTAATTGTAGCGTTAAATACCTATTTGACATACGACTCACTGTAACCGAATAAATTTTATTATGCTCAAATAATTATATGTAGCGTGATATTACGGAGTTACACCAAAATTCAAAAGAAGCTTTTTGACAATGACGTAGTGGTATAACTTATACCTATATGTATTGCGCTCCTCATAAGCGAATCGTCGAGGTGGGTTCTACTCTCACTTCACGCAAAACGAGTGATTTTTCGAACTTAAAATGTCTCTATTTATGGTATATTGCACTTGTAAAATAGTGTATACACACAAATATTAAGAAAAAACACTATTTGTAACACTCATGATACTTTTAATGCCATTTTTGTTATTTAAACTAATTAAAAAACTGTTTAAAAAAGTTTTATTGGGAAAAATGAGATTATGAGGCGTGCACTTTTGGATTTTCCAACTATATGAAATGAAATGAAATGAAAATGTTTATTTCGTCATAAGGTGATTATACACACTTAACGAATGTCAAAAAAATTTCATTTAAAACTAATACGTCAAATTATTACAAGATTTATGTCTCGGTAGACATAACATTACTATTATATCATCGGCTTTATTAAATGTTACAATATTATATATATTTTTATTGGCTTTAATTGGACTGCGCTTGTCATTTCAATTGACAGCGAACCGAATGCTCTTATTTTTCCAAACACTGACAATAATGGAATCTAATTGTCATTAATTCTGACTGTGCTAAAAATATTAATATACTAACCTACATCGCGTATTAGCCATCTTGATATTACTTCTCAGTTAACTCTTTGCGACCCCTACTCGCTTCTAATAGTAGCCATAGTTTAGACAATATAATAATTCTCAATAAGCAGCCTTATTAAACAACAATATTTATTTAAATCGCAATTCGATTTACTTTAAATTATTTATTAGAATTATAACATAAACGTTGTAACAACATATCGTTTAGGATACAGAAAAAAAAAATGTATAAAGCCGTTGTGGCTTACTAGACACAACAGTACACTCCATGTTGGATTGAGTATAATATTCTTCTGTTTAAAAAGGCAACATAGCAGTTTGTTTTTAATCAAAGTTCTAATACTCTCCAAAGTTCTTAAAGAATTGGTGACCATCTGTTCTTATATCTTATTGTTACACTTAAAAAATAAATTTAAAAAGTCGTTATTTGAAAATTAGAACTGAATAAAGGGACAAAGTGCTTGCAAGTTGTGGAACTAAATAACAGCGTCTAGACTCGTCGACTATCGCTGTAATGGGTTTTAAACTTTTGTCCTTTTTATTTGCACTTGTGGCAAGAAGTTCCATGGACCTTATTCCTTTGTGTTGAAGTATAAAATCTAGCGCTCAGAATGCCTAATTTAGCTGTTTCGTCCCGTTGTGTTTGCAAACTTGAAGTTTAAATTTCTTGATCGGACACTTTAAAATATATCAGTTAATTTCTGTAGGGTTGCTAACTAAAATATTTAAAGAATCGTTTTGAAAATCGAAAATCGGTAATTTCAATTATGGTATTCTGAAGTACATAAAAATATACAATAATTGTTTGAAGCCATATTGTTGCAGACTAGCCAATTAGTTTTCCATTATTAGCAGCCTGGGTTTTAGTAAACTTGTTTTGGTAAAATTAAAAGTCTTAAATTTGCTATTAATTTTGATGTCGCAAATTAACCTTTAGCTTTAATTTTTTTTAATATAGTTTTAGTCAACTGGGTGTCAACCCCAGTGCAAGCTAAAAAGACGCTTAATTTATATTTATAATATACTCAACTTACATCATCAAAATATTTTTTTGTGGATTTGATGAGCAGGTGTTTCCTTTAACTTCAAATACCTAACTTTCTCATCTTAATTTATCAAGTTGTTTATTATGTATGTTTATACAGGCATTTATGTATGTAGGTATATACGAATTTATTTATGTATGTAAGTATATATTTAGTATATACGAGTATGTGACATAATATGTAGAATCTATTTTTATCTAGTTATTTGTAAACTTTTTTCTGTTAATTTTTTATACAGATATTTGCGCCCTTACCATAGTTTTTATGCTAATCCTCTGCCAAAAGATTGCTTGGAAGAGATCGCTGTGTTAGCCATAAAATCGCCGGCCGCCTGTTGCAAATGATAAAACTTGTTTTATTATATAAATAATGAAAATAAAGAAATAAAATAAATAACTACATTTTGTAAGTTAATCGATTGTTACTTGTTGGCTTGTTCAAAACAACCACTTAGCTGGGAGAAGTTTTAAAAAGTAGTTTTTTTTTATAATATACTTTCAATATTTATATTAAAGTTTAGTTATAGCCTTGAATAGACAAAAAAAATTAATAAAGTGGAATTAGAAGCTTAAATTAAGGTCATCAAATTTAATATCTTTTTAAATTAATTTCTTAATCATGTTCATCTTTGCTTAATACGAAATAGTTTTTTCATTATTTTAAAGTTATTAAATAGTTCCGAATACTATATTACTTTTATGTATCTAGATTCTAGTGTATAACCCTTGAAATTAATTAGAGCCAGATGAATAGACTCATGTTACCAGGTCAGGCCTTACTCAGATTTATTTTAGGATCATCTAATTTGTAAAGTTTGAAATTTGATATTTTATCTTCAAAAGATATATGCTTACGACCTACCTATATTTTAACTTAAAAGGGTTAAAGGTTAGCATTTTAAAACAAGACGATTGACCTTTATAAAAAGAGATAATTATTAAAAGAAAATTTTTCGCCATTCGACCCTTAATACTAGACACAGACAAAAGAGTATCTAAAGCTTCTAAGCCAATTTATAAAACATGAACAAAATTGACTAGGTTTATTTTAATTTTCAGTTTCTTTTTCAAATTGTTTTTATTTTTTATCAGATGTCTCACGCAATTTTGCACGTATGTCTCGTATGTTTATGCTCATAATGTTTATGTTGCTTTATAATTCATTCTGAATCTATAGCATCTAGCTAATAAATACCTTATTAACATAAAAGGGTTTTGAGAGTTGGATGTGAACCGAGATTAGCGCATCTAAGAAACAAACTTGACTGAGCTGGAAGAAGAAAATGAACAGGTTACAGTGTGATATATTGGGGAGGACACGATACCCCTGAAATCCGTTAATTTGTTCTACTACCAGGAGGGCGACCAACAGTCCCAAGGCGGTGTCGGGTTTTATGGTTCGCGGGTCCCTTATTGGCAACATTGTGACCATCGTGTGTTCCGAACAGGGTTGCGTAACTTATACTCAGAGTATCTTAGAAATACTCACTGAAGGTCATACAGGTATACGCACCGACCTCGCCACACCCAGGTGAATAAGTAGGCAATATATGAGGATATCAGTAGAGCCATACATACGAATAAAACCTATTTCAATGTTGTCATAGGGGAAAACGAAAATAGGCAAAATCCGAGACGATGAACTGAAAGTGGGGCAATTTGGATATGGACAAAGGAACCCCAAGGGTCAGAGGTCAGCCGATTTTATGGAAAAAGAGAGACTCTTTATGAGGAACTCTTTGTTCCAGAAGCCGCTTATAAGAAATGGACCTGGATGAGTCCAGACGGTTCCACTAGGAATGAAATTGACTTTATTAAGATCATCAGACAACAGTTATTCAATGACGTCTCCGTGATTTATAGGGTGAAAACCGGGAGTCATGACCTATTGGTTAGAGACACATTGAATATCAGTGTTAAACTGGAATGGTCTCGCCTGATGACATCTACACTCCGACCCTCTACTGCTCATATCCAAAACCCTGAGAGTTTTCAGATCGAATTATCTAATCGTTTCGATTTCTTTGACGATTGCGTATCTGTAGATGATATAAACAATACGTTAGTGAACACTGTCCATATAGTCGGGAGCTGATTTTACGGACCCAACCATAAGATTAGCCCCCGAAAGCTTTCTGACCAAACTCAAGATCTCATGGAAGAACGATGCGAACAATGGAAGACGATAGAGCGAAATTGGGGCTCCGAAGTGTTCTCAAGGGATTCGTTTGTTTGTCAAAGCTGCTTGTCCAGGCTGAAAACAGAGGATAGAAGTACAACGTCGACCAGAGTGGATATATTCAGGGAGGTCAAGAATTTTTACGGACAGCTGTATACCTCGGCTAACACATTCACTGCCAGCCACTCGGACCCGAGTAGGGCGCTAGGTGCCATCTACTCTTCTTGCTACGTGCTTGTTAATTCTCTTTGAATCAGAAATGATGAGATCTGCAGATGAACGAAAGTTGCTGACATAGCCCAACGGATTTGCAAGCTGAAGTGGCAGTGGGCAGGGCACATAGCTCGTAGAACTGACGGTTTTGGAGATCGAAGGGGGAGAGCTACGTTCATTAGTTGACATCCAATTGCTAATATGATAAGCTGTAGGGTATTAAAGTAAAATATATTATCTTTACAAATAATAATATAAGAGTAAAGGAGAGCAGGTTAATAATTTGCCATTCTTGCAACATTCCTATCGGACATGATTAATTAAATTTACGTAATTAAAAAGTAATTATATCATTTGTTTCAGTAGCCAGTGATGCAGCGTGATGTACGGTAACGTCACGGAGGAGGGCGCTGGGGAGTCGCGTGCGCAGGCGCATATCGCCCTACTCCTTACGCTCTACGTCCTCGTCTCTATCATCGGTATTATTGGTATGAAAATAACTCAACAAATGTAATATGTATATTATATACATATTTGTTTGATATAACATTATATGATCTTACTATTATTTTATTTATATATATATATTACGTTTTTACAATTTTACAATTGCCAATTGATAAACTTAAAGATTATATAAAGTGTTTAATAACCGAAACAGGTTACTGTATACAAGATTACATAATCTTGTACAGAATAATCTTTCTTTTACATAAATTTCAAGGATACATAACTAAATTTGTAATGTGGAGGATATTGGCGGTTTTTTTCTTTAAAAAAAAAAAAGAGTTTAAAGAGTAACTTTTGACCTTGTTGCCGATTTTTCTCAGCAGAATTTACAGAATCAGAATCGGTGGTAGCTTCATATCAACTATAGTTCAAAAATAATTTAATACTTAATAATAATTAAGTCCCCCGACTGCCCCCGAGACCATGGATGCTGTAAAGGGTCCGAAACGTCGGGAATTTAAAAAAATCGTTAAACTGTAAAGTTTTTTAAATAAACGCGATAAAATCTGTTGTAGACTTTTAATTAAATGAGTAAAATTCGCGTAAATATAAGAGAACAATAATTAAAAATATTATATACTGTGTAAAATGACGATTCAATAGTGCCTACTTGAATAAAAAAAATATTTAAAGTTAATAAAACTAACAGATCGAAACATGTATACTAAAGATATTTTAAATTTTTTTTTTGTAGAAAACTCTATTGTCGATCCTGAATCCAAAAACGTATTTTATTTCATTTTTGTCTGTCCGTTTCTCTGTCTGCACCTTGGCTATGCATAGGGGAGCATGAAATTGGGCTAGATAGACGAGCTACGACACTGGATCCTGGTCCCACTGAAAGATGGTATAAAAATAAATATTTGTATCTGTTTTTTGTAATTAGTGTAAAATGTTATTTATTCTTCTTTTTTTTTTTGTTAGAAAACATATATTTTAAACACACATTGACATAAACATATATTGTAAATAGTTCAAGGCCATTGTTGTTATTGATTGTTAGTTCAAAAATTATCCTTTGAAAGTATGGGTCATTTTAGACTAATTGAAGGGATGGCAACCGCGAAGGAAATCGCAAGTATAGCTAGTCTTTAATGTTTTTTTTTTTTTGCAGATAGACAAAGTTGTGTGTATGTGAATGACTCAGAAGTGAAATTATATGATAGACTAGCGGCCCGCCCCGGCTTCGCACGGGTCTTTAACTAAAATTTTAAAAATTATACATTTATATTTTTTATCACCTACACCTGTATCGATACTGGAAAATATTTTATAATAGACGGATTGAGTGACAGATTTATTATATCTATATACATATATACATACATACATACATACATATATATATGTATATAGATAGTACGGATGAAACATTTGAACTCTTTTTTTTTATTAATTATTTTCTCATTGATGAATACCATATTTTAATAAGTATTATTCCCGACGAAGACAAATCCAAAAACACAAAAATCATAAAAATCGTTCCACTCGTTCTCGAATTATAAACGGTGTAACTAACACGACTTTATATTATATATATATATATATATATATATATATATATATATATATATATATATATATATATATATATATATATATATATATATAGATTACAACTTAAACAGCTATAACCATCCAACTTTGTTCAATCAACAAACAAATAACGACCAAATATTTTAAATTTTAACAACGAACAAACAATCAAGACCGTAGTACCCTAAAGTATTTAATTATATACAAAAAAGAAAAACAGATTTTCAAATACGGGCGAGTGTCATTCTTTTGGCCAAAGTTTTGGTCAGCGCGATTCAAGAAATTATCTGCGCCATCTTTCGTATAATTGAAGAATATCGTTTTTATATTTAGTGACATTATTTTAACATAATTAATATTTAACATAATAGTATATTAATAGAAAATGATGTTTATCTAAAATATTAAAACGATTTCTATTCCTATCCGACATATTTAGTAAACTTTTAAGTTTAACAAAATAATAACTCAAATATAAGTTTTGTGAGTTTTAAAGATTCCTTAGACCAGATGGCGTTGGCGGCGTAGGTAAAAAAATTACAACCATTGAATACACAAAACAATTACTTTTTATTTTACTCGCATCGCTATAATTTTTTATGATATTCATTATATTGTATCATTTAATAAAATATACAACCCTTATTATCAATAAGATAATCGAAGTCAATAACCACTACTATAACAAAACTTTCTTAATTTTTTTTTTTTTTTATAGTGGTGTGAAAAACTGACAACAACAACAAACAAGATGATGATGAACAGCAGCGTTGCCAAATCTTTCCGTGCACTGTGGTACGGAAAGATTTGGCATTTGTGATTTTTTTTACCTATTTCTATTTTCTTAAATATTTATTTTTAAATTTAATTACAATGAAACAAAAACTAAATTATACTGTAAGTTATTTCTAATTTTTATGTATTAAAGTTATTAACATTGGTTTTGTACTTTTTACGTGATACGTGATCAGAGAAAAACACGATAAGAGATGGCGCTGATACAAAAAAATACGCGCTATTGAAATTTATTCTTGATGATATATAGTGTATTAATAAAACGGAGGTTTTAACAGATTTATTATTTGTATAGATGATCGAGTGTCTTTTCAAACATATAATTTCTTCATATATGGACTTAGACAAGTTAAATTGGCTTTCATTAAATAATATTGTTAGTATGTAATGTAGTATTTTTATGCTAGTTTTTTAATAAATTATTGTTGTTAAATAAATATATGACAACAGTTGTGGTGTAGTGGTGCGAGTAGTCACCTCAAAGCTAGCGCGGTTTTAATTCCCGTTGGGAGTTATTTTTATATTTAAAAATATTTGCCTCTTTATCTGGGTTTATGTGGGTCTCCCCACTGTACTTCATAGAGCACATAAAGCTATCGGTACCATTTGTTATCATAGATATCTTATAGCCACCGTTATTTATGGTGGGGAAAAATATCCGCTAATCCACAGTGGAGCAGCGTAGTAAATTAAACTCCAACCCTTCTCCAATATATAGAAGAGACCTTCGCCCAGCAGTGGGGCGTTTACAGGCTGATTTAGCTCAGTTCAATGCATTAAAATAAAATTACAACCATTGAATACACAAAACAATTACTTTTTATTTTACTCGCATCGCTATAATTTTTTATGATATTCATTATATTGTATCATTTAATAAAATATACAACCCTTATTATCAATAAGATAATCGAAGTCAATAACCACTACTATAACAAAACTTTCTTAATTTTTTTTTATTTTTTTATAAAATTACTCGTAGATTTATAAAAAATTAAAACATAAAAATGAAAATATGAAGAAAATATTAGCCGGCGAGAAAATTGTAGAGCTAAATCTTACTGCCCCACTAGGGATTAGCATAATCGTATATCTCGAAATTTCTTTCATAATGAGCAGCTTCTCCACGAAATATTTAATAAATTTCAAACTAGATTAAATACTAATAATTTAAAACCATTGAATAAGTTACCTGCTTAGGGCCACTTTTACTGATAAATTTTATCTGGCATATATGTTACCGGTAGGCTATCTATATAACCTTTGAAGGTAAAATTGAAAAATCTATCACATAATAAGCCGTTGGATATCCACTGTTGAATGTGGGCCTTCCCCATCATCTCTGTGGGCGGTTTGCCAATATTCGCCACGCTGGGCAAGCGGGTTGGCGAGTGCACTGTGGTACGGAAAGATTTGGCAACGCTGCTGTTCATCATCATCTTGTTTGTTGTTGTTGTCAGTTTTTCACACCACTATGGCCTTAATTTACTTTTACGCTCCTTCGGCAAGAAAGAGGACGGGACTATTCTTCTCTGCCGGACACCGAAGTAAACATCAGCAGTTAAAAAAAAACGATTATAATAGACTAACAATGACCATGACCTAGAAACACACACACACACAAACATATAAAGTTTGCTTAAAGAAGAATTGTTATGAAATTAATGTTATTATATACAAATATATAGGAATATTCCTTTTGCCGAGGAGAGGTCAGCTAAGAACGGATTTTACGAAATTCTACCCCTAAGGGGGCAAAAAAGGGGGGCAAAGTTTGTATGGGACAACGTAGTTCCTTGGTCCAATCTACTTCAAATTTTGCATAAAATATTCTTTAACAGAATTGATTGAAGACGTGTTTCGTATTTTATCAAAATTCATCCCCTAACGGGGTTAAAAGGGGGTTGCTTTTGCTTCGAAGTTGATTTGACAACTCAATCCGTCTATTATAAAATATTTTCCAGTATCGACGCAGGTGTAGGTGATAAAAAATATAAATTTATAATTTTTAAAATTTTAGTTAAATACCCGTGCGAAGCCGGGGCGGGCCGCTAGTAGATAATAAAATTGTAATCGGTCCATGTACGAAGATGAGAGATATTTATGAAAAACGAATTATATCTATATTTATAATATAAAAGCAAATATATAAAAGCAAGAAATAATACGAGTATAAAAGTAATCTATTGCATATCGGCTTTTAAGCAGAAACAATTATTGTTAGAAATATTTATTTGTTTTTCTGTCTGTATGTTTGTTCCGAGACCAAGCAAAATTTGTGACCCGTTTGATGTCGTTTTTACATACTGTTCTCTTATATTTACGCGAATTTTATTCATTTAATCAAAAGTCTAAAAACACCCACCACCTCAGTCCCCCGAGATCATGGACGCTGTAAAGGGTCCGAAACGTCGGGAAATAATATTAAATATTGTTAAACCGTTACCTTAAATAAACGCGATAAAATCCGTTTTTAGACTTTTAATTAAGTGGTTTTTACAGTTGTGAATCCGGTAGTCTAGCGTAAAATCTAGTGTAGGTTTCACCTTGATACTTCTAGGAATGGAATTATTATTCTATAAAAAATGGATTAAAATCGTAACGGAGTTGTTTTGTATGCACATATATTAGGCAGAGGGGACGAAATCACGGGTATCAGCTAGTAATTAATAAAAGCTATTTACGCCAGTTTACCTCTTACTAATATTCGACTAAGAAAATATCAAGTTTTATTGACTTAGAGCTTGTTTCACCGGTAGCTAAGAAAGTTAATCTCGCATTTAACTTACCGATAGGAAGTATAGTAGGAACAGAAACTTCATCAGCAGAAGGTGAAATAGGCCCTGTTTCATCTTAACTAATTAACTATAACTTTTGGTTGTACTTTTGTTGTAATTAACTACAATAATTGTTGGTCACAGATTGCGAATAGAAATATCTGACAGACAAAGTGAAATAAGTTAACGCACTTTTTTTCTATATTCTTTATTTTTATTATTCAAAGTAATAACCCATGGAATCCAATGCATTTTTGCCAACGTAGATGTAACTTAATGATGCCTTTTTTTAAAAACTCTGCTGGACGGGAGGCTATGTAGGATACGTCAGTTCGTATGTGGCGAGATAGATGCCACTACAAAATAACCAATTCCTATTGTTTCCTTATTATGTCGGTAAGATCGAAAATATTGTTCATTATATCAGTATGTAACTCGTATCTAAATATAATTTTACCGAGCGAAGCTCGGTCATCCAGCAACTTATATCTCTGTATGTACAAGAAACTGTCCGGCACTTTAACTCGAACCTTGTAGATCCGTTGAATATGCCCTTGGACGATTTTTGATTTATGAGTTTTAACGAAAACATTGTAGACCACAGACGAAGACATATTATTTATCCTTAAGATAAAATAAATTAAGTTAAAAATTACGACGTTGGCCTTTACCCAGTTATTATTTTAAAATTTTAAAAAATCAAAAACTGACTTTAGCAGGCGTTATGTTATATTGTGTGGTTGTGTAAATAATACATATACATGTGATTGCAGCAACCGCGGCAGATTTGCTCTCATTTATTCAAAATTCCCGTTGCATAACTCCAAAGATCTTCAGCAGTACATCACCAAACTAGATAGGGCGCTGCTCTGCCAAACCATCCTATACAGATTTTTTTTTATTTTACATCGACAAGTAATAAAATGAGAACACCATCAACGTATTCAGTCAATTAAATATGCATATTATTATTATAACTTAAAAACTACTCGTCAAATCTCGCTTTTTAAATGGGATCACATGAAAGCACCAGTTTTTGAATACAAAAGAATCATCAAAATCGGTACACCCAAAAAAATGTTATGAGGTAATACAGATTAAAAAAATACAGACGAATTGAGAACTTCCTTATTTTATTGAAGTTGGTTAAAAATTATAGAGTTTTGTCATGTTTTTACTGTAAGTCAAAAATACTGAAAATTGCCCCGGAGTTAAGAATGCACGAATGAAATTTAGCGTAAATCGTTACGGTCAACTTACAATTTTGTTTCCTAAATAAAATAGCCCGAGGGCAATTACGATGATTCTCAAGTCGGTAAATTATAATAGCCTTCACACAAAAATATTGTTTTATAAGGTTTTTATTTAGTTATATATTTATTTTAAAACTATTTTTAAATGAAAATGGAACTCAACTATCTATAAAATACGTAAATATATTTATATACTTTATTGCACACTAAGTAATACATAAAATTATTATTGTCGTATTATCGTTGTTTTTAACATTAGGGGTCTTCGAAATGCATATATATAGGACACGTCCAAGCAGTCAATTCGCGGATTAAATCCATAAGGCTAGGCATTTATAATGAAAAGCTTTTTTACAGCTACATTTAGGTGTTTACACTAGATTTATTCTGCTAGTTAACTTCACTATAAACTGTTTATTTTTAATTCTTTAAATTATTATTAATAATCCAGTTAAGATTATAAGTAAGATGTGCCTAAGATTATCAATTTGTTTATTTCAATTTGTTGACGTTGGAGACTTAAAACTCGAGATTGGAAAACTTATTGAAGACAAAATTAAAGCGAAATTATTTCGATTATAAGATAAAAATTATTAAATCATTTTGATCTTGTTTTATCCAAACACATCTGTAATAATTTAAGAATTATTATTTGAAATAGAACCGTTTATATTCATCTCATGTTCACCTGAAATTAAGAGAAAATTTGATTTATGAAAAAATATATACGTGTAATATGCTTCGTGACCGTGACAACCTTCATGAGATCTAATAAATAAAAAGGTTATGTATCCTTCTCTCTACCAGGAGAAGTGGTTTCTATCCAAAAATCATGGACGGGTTTAAGAAAATTTGAAATATACAAATCTATAGAAATAAATGTTAATTTTTAACACAAAAACACATTACATATTATCAACATTATCCATATATTCCTAAACTTTCATGCTATATATAATTATGTTTTTATATATTTAAAAAAAAGGTTAGAAGTTTCGGCTTTGTAGTCACAAGCTAAGAGTACCGCAATTAGGACCAAAGTATAAAAATATGAATGTAATTAATATTAAAATAAATTGAACAGCTATTTGAAGGAATTATTAGCCTTTTCATTGATATCATAAAACTTTCAGGTAATGTAAGTCTTATGGCAGCACTGGCGTCCAGCGGTGCATCACGGCTGCGCACACCTCAGCTGCTCAGCGCGTGCGCCGCTGACCTCCTAGTATGCGCCGCCAGCGCCCCCCTCGCTGCTACCAGAGCAGCTAGGATACACCACCTTCCATGCCATGTCACACATTATATCGAGGTATAATCTATATTAATATTACGAAGCACAACATTTTGTTTGTTTATTGGAATTACTGACACAGGACGAAAACAATGCCAATGTCAAGCAATCTAACAAGCATAGAAATTCATTGCGGATGAAATTGGGCAAAACTAGTAACAATAAAATAAATCTTGACACAAACCAAAAATCTCCTTGCAGTAGAAAGTACGCGCTTAAAAAGATATACGGTTGCGAATTGCATATTTGAATCGCATATTACATATAGGTCATACAATAATTAATACATTATCACATTTTATGTTTTAGATTTTTGCAAGGGTTTCGATAGATTTGCATTTATTGACATGAGATATCATAAATTTCAACAGATAACAAATCTAAATATAAAAAATCTAAGCGATCAAAATTAGGTTGAAATGTATAAATTACGCGCTTAACGAGTATATTTTCACGTTTTCATTCACGATATAAGTAAAACAGTATACTATGCAATGTTTTTTTTATGAAAACTGTTCTGGTGTAGTGGTGCGAGTAGTCGCCTTATCGCCGGCAGTCCAGGTTCCATTCCAGCTCGGGACACATATTTGTATTTGTGAAAATATTTAATTATAAGTCTAGATCGGATTTTATCGCGTTTATTTGTTTAAAAAACTTTACAGTTTAACGATTTTTCTATTAAATTATTTCCCGACGTTTCAGATATTTAACATCGTCCATGATCTCATCTCATCAGGAGATAAAACTTAAACGTTAAACTGTAAAGTTTTTTAAACAAATAAACGCGAAAAAATCTGATCTAAACTTTTAATTAAATGAGTAAAATTCGGGTAAATATAAGAGAAAGATTTGTGAAAATATTTATGTTTGGTCTGGGTGTATGTCATTGTGGGTCTCCCTACGAGCATGAAAAGCTATCGGTCCCAGTTGTTATCATAAAGACCTGATAGCGATCGTTACTTGTAATTATCCGCCAACCCGCAGTGAAGCAGCGTAGTGGATTAAGTTACAACCTTTCAAGAAGAGGCCTTTGGCCAGCAATGAGACGCTTTAAGACTGATTCATACAATGATTTTTAGTATAAATTTTAATTTCATATTATATTTTAAGAGTGTAGCAAATTAGCAAATATAACTGAATGTTATCTTCAATTCCCCAGTTACCTACCTACCTTTTACTACAATTACACTGTTCTAATAGCGTTTATATACTTTTATAATTTCTACTTTTGTATTTATAAGAATGTTTGATATTTCACCACAAGTTTTTTTATTTCAAATATCGGCCATTTTGATATGTATTGTACTTACTACCTTAAACTATAAATATTATATGCTATTAATATTTAAAATATAGATATAATTATTTTTAATATCTTTTGCAGTCATTGCCAGTAGCCGCGAGCACTTTATCGTTAGTAGCGATAGCTGCGGACCGATGCGGTGCGGTGCGGCGCGGACGCGGTTCACTCTGTGCCAGACCGTTCTTAGCGGTTGGACTTGTATGGGTGACGGCTTTGTTGCTGGGTATGAATATAAAAATTCTTTCTGTATAGATCTCTTTATAAGTATATAATTTATAAAATAATGTAAAAAAATAATATTTTATCTTAGTCTAGATAATCTAATAAAATATAAATTTAAAAAGATCACGCTAAGACTTACAAAACAGGTTTTATTTATTCTTGTTACAGGAGTTGTGACAATGATAGCAACATGCTTATCGTGTCCGCCGTTGGCAGCTGCACACGCAATTGTCACTTATTGCGTACCAGTAGCCGCTGTCACTCGCTGTCACTGGGCCGTTCGAGTTAAACTCACCGCTCTATCCCTGACAGCAAGAGCTGCTCACGGGGAATTACCTCTACCAGTTCCACTTATACGGCGACCGACTCACGTCATCATTGTCGCTGGTGTCGGGGCGAGAGAACGACGCGACGCTGTTGACGTCGGTGACGTCAGAGCGAAGAAACTCCAGCCAAGTTTGCTGGGTCCGCAGCCAGCAACCTCAACCTTAAGATCGAGAAGACGACTCGGCAACGTATTAATTGGCATAGCTGCGGTATTTGCTGCCTGTTGGTGTCCACACGCAGGAATCATCATCTGCAGCGCGTTTGGTTTAAACGCTCCAATCGTTATAACACAGTACGCGTTACTGCTTGGTCACGCGCATTCAGCATTAAATGCAGCAGCGTACTGGTTGCTGAACAGACACGCGCTAACTGCCGCTTGTGCTGCATGGCGCATTCCTCAATTGAGGGTACGCGAGGAGAGGCCCTCGTCGACGAACGAGGCTGCACTGGGTGCGTTCCATCCTCGCCTCGCACGCCCAGCCCCTTCCCCGCGCCCACCACCGTCTAGCTTCCTATATTGATGGCTATCTATCTTCTAAGCTCTCTCGATCTGTGATTCCTGTCTCTCAGTGCCTCGTATTGTCTACGCAAATGCGTCTCGTTTTCGTCGTTACAAACGTTGTTTGAGATTTTATTGTGAATAATATCCGTCAAGCAATAAAGTGTATGAAACAGTTATATTTGTTTTATTGTCCTACTAAAAAGGGTTATAAACGGTTAATGACGTGTACTTATCCTGCAAATTGTTTTAAGTAATATTCGTGTCAGAAGTGACAAACAACAATAGAATTATTTTTTACTAGCTGCTGCCCGCGACGTCGTCTGCGTGAACGCTATTAGATTACACCTTATTACAGAACGTGTTGAAGAAATAAAGGTTCACTGCTCGTTACCCGTAGGTGACAGCATGATAATATGTAGCCTA
Organism: Euphydryas editha; assembly: GCA_036937285.1. Classification (NCBI taxonomy): domain Eukaryota; kingdom Metazoa; phylum Arthropoda; class Insecta; order Lepidoptera; family Nymphalidae; genus Euphydryas; species Euphydryas editha. The sequence goes on from JAUPFZ010000003.1 coordinate 3,115,314, forward strand.
TTGTTGACCCGACTTCTTAATAATATTCGTGCCAAATTTGAAGTAAATCCATGCAGTACTTTTTGAATTTAGCGGACATACATACAGACAAACAGACAAAAATTCCAAAAACTATATTTTTGGCTTCGGTATCGATTGTATTCAATGTACAGTTTTGACTTTCCTACCATTTTATTATATGTATAGATATAGATTATGATTTACATTTATCGTCCTTACTTTCGATGAATATTTTCTTATAAGTAAAGAGAATCATTACAAAATCGATTTTATTCTGTAAAAAGGAGGAAATTTTCTTTGTCGAGGAGTCAGTATATTTCTATCTATATATGTATAAAAAGTTTGCTGAGGTGTTTTTTGAAAAACCTAATGTTATATACTAATATCATCATTACTAATTTCCAGAGGACTTTCATCAGCATCATATTTCACATTGATCTTCTGGATTGTGTAGATCGACTTTAAAATGAAACTTTAAAAAAACTTTAAAAATAAGTAACTACAAAAAAAAACATTTTACATAATTTACATATGAAGTCATAATTCTAAAACGTAAAAATTATTTATTTACTCATTTGTTTGAGACTCATCAACGCATGATACACAGAAAACTTATCTAAAGTACATACATTTTGTTAAATAGATCGTGTACCCGCAATTACAAATGGGCACGCATTCACAATACTGTCGCTCGGATAATTAATTAAATACTAATACACATTACTACCACTAACCACATTAAATATCACTAATATCTATAATTATTACGCGTATATCTGAAGAATCCCGAAAATTTTATAACATTAATGTTCTTGAAATTATCATTTGAATATCAGGTGAAAAATAATATTACGTACCTACAACTATTAAAAATCTATGAATCTTTTTGGAACACTCGTACTTTTCAACCAATTATTATTATTTTTCTACATATTACCAAGCAAAGCAAAAAAAAAAATTACTTCAACTTTATCAGATAAAGTTACCAAAGAGCTGTTAAAGATAAATAAACTTCGGGTCGTATCCTAAAACTAAGGAATAAAAGGTTCCTTAGAGACCAATTACGGAACAAAAACTTCGTGGCACTCGACATAGGTTCTAAGGGCACTGTCATTCACTTAATATTAGAAAGATTTAATATTCGTACATAAAGGAAATACCTTGAAATAGGTACCCAGCGACAGTGCCCATATATCTAAAAAATCAAGTAGCATTCTTGTTACTATATATTAGCAATGGATGAACGTTTGTTATCCTTTCAAGCAAAAACTGCAAAACCAATTGCGATATTGTGTAAGTAGATATCTGATACCGAATAACGTATGAGTTTCGACCTCGAAATGCCCTCGGAAATACAAGTTACATTATGCTATAGATATAGACTATAGACTCCTGCAACAACGCAATTCCACCCGCTTTTTCTTTTAGATAGTGATATGTTGTATCGTGTAGAATTTTATACCTGTTACATACTCCAAGCTTTATCATGGAAAAAAACTCTATAACGGTTCGGTAGATTAAGATGAAGAACCATCAAATAAACAACCCTCGACTTCGTAACAGTAACATAGATTTGAATCCTTTTTAAAAAGAACTCTACAGATTTTTAAATAATGCCGAATCAATTCATATTTGCAGTAAGATCGTATGCATACTTATAAAAATTATTAATATTATATAATTGCAGATTTAGTTTTTATTATGATGATATATCCGAATTTCGCAAAAAAACTCAAGTGTAGTAGAATATAAATAGTCGTATTCTTAATCTAAATTACAATATTTTATTTTATTCTTCTGCCCCATCCTATCGAAAGAAATTTTTTTTCAGTTTGTTGGTGATTTCCATGAGCGCTGTTTTCGTTCTGACAGTAATTAACTTTTTGAAATTCCATCACACTCCTGCTCTTTTTTTATAGTAAATTGTTTAAAGTTCCAGCTGCTCGCCTTTGGTGTTATTATTATTATTTTATCATAATAATATTTTTTTATAAACTTACATAAATAAATATAAGCAGATGGAGTATTACGTCCCGACAGGGAGATTAAACGGTCAAAGTTAGGGATGTAGACTGAGAAATCGGCGAACAATCCTAGTCAAGTCGATCAATATCGCCTTCTGCATCTTGGCTGTGATCAAACCGTCACAAAACTCCAGCTGCCTCAGATAGTGAGCGAAGCGTACCGGAATCAAATCGTTGGCAGATAGTACGATAAGATGATTTCGGCAGACTCCACGCCCCAAATGTCGACAATCTCGTGCGCCCGATCCAGATATTTACGTTTTATTATTATTACTATTATAGATTACAATATTTATCACAGTCATTGTATACATTTCTTATCTGATCCGTTTATTTATAGACCTTTAATATGAGGTGGAATAGAATTTACTAAAGCTCGACTTTATTTTTGTTGCTAAGAAATTTTGTATAATTCAAAAGAAGTACAATATTTACACCGATATCTAATAGAATGTCTTATGTCTAATGAATAAGAAACGTTGATATAAAAATGTAACCATTTCATAACAGGAAAAGGATTCCTATAAGCATGTTTGTTGTAATGTAATATCAAACGGAAACAAGAAATTAAAAAGCATGCAAATAAATAGATTTAAGACTATATTTTTTTTTAAAATCATTATTATCTATATATTAAATAAGTAAATATGGTCAGTGTAAGAACTCGCGCTATATAAAAATCCTAAGTTTAGTTTAAGTCTCGTTGTCTAAAAAAAGTATGCAAATAAAGAGAATGAAAATTTTAAAGAAGTTAATTTAAAAAGGCAGGGGAAAATAAAGCCTGTTGATGTATAGTTACTTAAAAAAAATTAACCTATCAAACGAAGTTAAAATTAAGAGGGTGAAGTTAAAAACTAGTTTAAAACTTAATAAAAATGTATTTGAATTTATAGAGCAAATATTGAATGGCTATATTTCCTTGAAATTGGTTTTAACGCAGTATTTGTTTCAAAAGGAATTCCTGAACACGCTCCAACTTTCAACTGTCAGAAGTTCTAACTTCCTGTATTGTTTTAATACACTTCGGACAGTACACGCTTACTATTTCGCGTTTAATTTATTTTCCTTATTTTTTTATTAACATATAATATTATGATTTTATATACTACATATAAATTGAACTCATTTTGATGACATGTATGGCTAGTATGATACATTATTATTTTTTTTTAATTTTAAGAGAAAAAAAATTGTTTACACACGAAAACAGCCTATAGGGTTTTTTTTATATAAAATATACATTTTTGGCCATTCAAGTACTCAACGGTTTTTAGAAATCTTTTTTTTTTGTTTAATACGTTTTACTGTAAGAAGTAAATTCAGTATTTTTTCCGTAGTAATAACTACCAGCAACGAATTAAGGAATCATATTGTCTTCAGAAATCGTCATCAAATCATCATCATATTTTTACATGACTATTGTGATAGTGTAAAATTTCAGCGAAATAAATAATAAACACATTACCTTTAAACCTTGGAGTACTCCATGTACTACATTAAAACAAAATGCAAAGATTCCATCATTAAGTTCTGATTTACAGGATATGGGACCACCTTTGAAGTATGCCTTATCCAGTAAAAAAATGTTTAAAATAACTAATGACAAAGATACCTGCGTACAAAAAAAAATTACATGTAGTCGAACGTAGATTTCAAGAAAAAGTGAGAGAAGAGAAATTTATTTTCTCTTCTTTTACTTTAAAACATTTTTTTCTTAACCTTATATGTAATTAGCATAACTAACTCTGCGATCTTACCAAAGTCCTTCACTCAATGGTATATTACCAACTAGTAAAAAAACTTTTTAATGATTTAAACGTTACAAAAAAAAAACTTACAACAAAAGAGTTACATTGTCTAAACTGTTTTCTATGTGTTGCTTCATTCCTTAGACGATATATTTACGTGGTTTTAATATAACCTGGATGTAGTTTATCACTGATGATACATGAGAATCTTGGTAACAGATATTTTGAGCTACATTTTAGCATTAAGCTTCATTTGTACCTATACTCTTTACTAACGATTGCAACAAATTCTAAATTTATACTAATATCTTAAATAATACTTTGTTGTTGCGTTCAAACAAGTAAATAAATAATTTTTTTAACTTAATATTCGTTTTAATTATTTGGATGTGCACTGCTGAATTATGGCCTTAGTCACCTCTTACGATAGTTCGGCAATAAGGAAGTCGGGAATATTTTTCACACATGGTCACCGTACAGTAACACACATAATCCTAACAGGGGTAAAAATAGGAGGAAGTAAAAATGTTATAATGTGTTGTTGTCCCTCTTATATTTGTATAATATTCTACAAATTCGTTCAAAAAGCTTTCCAAATTGTTATTATAAAAGTATCAGCAACAGCTATTTAAATAAAATACGTTTTATAACATAAGATGTTGTAAAAATAATTTATATATCACTATTCAGATGTTATGTTTAAGTGTATTAATTATTCAGTTTGATGAGCAAATACTGTTTTCATAAAAGAGGGATAACGCTTCACACTTAAAGGGAATAAACGAATGTTTTTTTTATTTATTAGACATAGAGATATACATTCGTCAATGTATTTTATTATTTATACAATCATACATATTATTTCTAAAAGGTATTTTTTTGCTGGAGAGGCTAGATCTTTTTAAATACTTAACCAAAATTGATAATTCATACACCATTTTTAAGGCTTATGTTCCCTTTCCCCTTTCCCCTTTCGACGAAAAATATTTAAAAAAAAATTATTTATAATGAGCGCCTTCTGTTGACTGTGTATTCAACCATATCTACACTACAAGTAGGTACATATATAGTATTATTATATATAGCATTATACTAGTATTGATCTAACATGACAATGCTCTAATTCGCCGTAATTAATAAGTTTACTGTTTACACTAGAAATATTTCCTTACCTATGAAGGATAACTATTATTATATTTATTTATTTATTTATTTCAATCAAAACTTACAACTATTATTACAGGTACCCAATTCGATAGTGAAGCACACATATATTAACTTTTATAACAAATGACATAGAACGCTATTCTTGTGAATTCACTCTGTGTACAAGAAAAAATATCCGTCTCTTCTGCTACAAGGTTGAGAGTTCGAAGCGCCCGTGTCGGTGGCGCCTCGTTCAATAAATTAGTGCGACCACGAGGTACAGCCAGCAGGCGAGGCCGACGTCGCCGATGATATTTATGGTGACCAACTATACGTGTTAATTCAAGCACAAAACTTGCAGGTACCCTTGCGATTGCTAGGAAAATTTTGAACTAAGAGAGAGTTGAAATGGCCTGCTGAGATACAAGTAGGTATGTACGTATTCATTGCAATTAAGTTAGAATTATTGACGATGCGAATGAAATTTAAGTAACTAACATCAGATTTTTTCAATGACTGATCGTTTAGTGGTATAAAGCAACTGTCGATCAAACGCTTGTTTCAATATTGTGAATCATTACGCAGTAGAGAAAGTAAGTGCTCCAGTTTGATATAACTCCGTCAAATTCAGATGCAATTCATTTTAATAAAAAAGTATGAAGTTTGTTGACATTTTATTTTAGTACCATTTTATTTAAGAATGAATATAGTGCATACTTTGGTAAGAAAAGGTATCAGCTCCGGTAGCCGTGATCGTCTAGTGGTTAGGACCCTACGTTGTGGCCGTAGTAACCCAGGTTCGAATCCTGGTCACGGCAGCGAACAGCTGTCATGGCGGAGCTTATTTTTTATACTCAGTTGTTGTCTTTTAAAATTAAAATGTGTATGCTTAGGGGAGACTAGCATATTTCAAAAACTAAACGCTAATTGCGCTATCCAGTCCTTAAAGATCACAGTCCGAGTCCTCTACCCCTCCCCGTGCACGACGGTAATTTACTCGGAGCAGCGATTAAGACACATCGTGTCTTACAAGTTTTTACTCTCGTTCCTTATAATTTCGCGGGCATTTTTGACAAGAGGTAAGCTATTCTATATTTGTATTGTAACACATTGATTACTTTTATTTTAATCCTAACATATTATAGAATTAATGACTAGATTGATTTGAATACACAATTAACTTGACTGTATTATTTTGAGGTTATAAAATGAAATAACAGAGTTTGTCAATTCCGCGCCCAGGGCGTGTACGAGTGAACACCACGTACCGGCAAGCACAGTGTCGGACGGCCATCCACGAGATGAACAGACGACTTGAAGAGAGTCGCCGGAAGTCGTTGGATGGAGGTTGCATTTTTTTTAAATTCTAAGTTTACTGATAGAAATTCACGAAATTATTATGGGCACGGTTTTATCAAACCTTGGCACGATATTATCAGACCAGTCTGATAATACCACGCTTTCCCGTTTTTTTATTATTTTGCAATAATTAATTTTTGTTTATTTTTTGAAATATTTTGCCGTGATGTATGCGTAGCTAAATAAATTCTGTACTATTTACTGCATTTTTGAATATATATATCGAACCTTCTCCGAATTATAGGTCCAAGTTCTTAGAGGCTCGGTAATATCCAACTCTCCCCTATATATTTATATTAAACTACTATTTTATGTATGTAACTTAGTATGTATGATACTAGTACTTTACGCATCAACTGCTTTGTGTCCAGAAATCCTGTAATCATAGTTGCCTGTAGGAAATCGCTTTTAGTGATAAGGCCGCCATTGCAGATTTGCTGTAAATATTCTACAATGTTATTGCATTTATGTGTGAAATAAAGTATTAAATGAAAAAAAAAAAAGAATTATACAATTTTAAATTCACCAAGACGCTTTTCAAATCTTATTTTAGACCTTATTTCACTGTAAAAAAATTACACTATTTCCTTAATTCACACAAATTTTGTCTACCACGCACCACGCGTGTATTTGCTTTAACGCCAGCGGTCGCTGTTTCAATTCAGGTTCAATTCGTTTGGGGCAAATATTTATATTTGTACAAATATTTGTTTCTGGTCTGGGTCTGTGTACTTGTGAGTTTAACTACCAAGGCTCGGAGAGCACGTATATTCATCGGTCCCGGTAATATACTATATAGTATATTTTTTTTTTAAATTATATTTTACATGAATTTTATTTCATTGTTTAATTGAATTGTTGCCAGCATTCTGACATAATTTATACCACAATTGTCTGTAAATTATTTTTTATATATTTATGTTTTGCAATTTAAATATTTTCTATAAAATTGTTAAATGTCGAAATAGACGCACATTACAAAAATATTGTATAATTTACTTTAATTTTTTTTTTGAAGTAATCAATTAATAATATTTTTTTTATTTTAATCCGTTTTCCATATAAAAACCCTTCAAAAACATTTTTATTCATTTCTTCTTCCGCTCACACATTAAGATTTTTTTCTTATTTTTTTTACTCAATTCTTGAAACAATATTCAATTAACTTTTAAAAAATCGAGACAAATCTGTAAGTTAAATATATTTTTCACAAATCGGAATAGTCAGAAACTGAATTGTTCAGAATTTAATGCTTTGAGTAGCTGTACAAACTAAACTGTGAGTGGTACAGAAAAATGTTTTAAAACAAATTTGTAGAGCACCAAATTTTTCTACAAAGTACTCTAACTTTTTTTTCTACCATCAATAATTTAGTCATGAAATACAATTTTCTACTATTTCAGGAAATTTGCGAGTAGGACGACCATTTGTGAATAAACTTCCACCATTCTGAGATGTTTAGTCTTTTCACGTACAATATTCATCATCTCTTGTGGAAACACTTTTAAATATAACTAGCAAACCCGGCGAACTCCGTTTCGCCACCAACTTATTTTCGTGAGGGATACTCACACCACGTACTGCTGCCATGCAAAACCATATTGGTTTGTAGTACATGCTATGTATCAGAGATGGCGCTGTATGTGAAAAATGATTTTCCCTGTTTTCCTGCTTTTCTGTTGAAAATTTTCCTGAATTTAGTTTGCTATAAAGCTCACGGAGCCCGAGACCTTTCCAACGAATGCAAAACCGTGGAAATCGGTTCGTGCGTTCTGGAATTATAGCGTCAGGAAGGAAAACCCGACTTATTTTTATATTATAGATATAATTATCTTTGTTACATTGCGATCGTGATTCTTCATATGTTGTGATATTGTTTTTGCTTTATTATTTTGCTTATTACACAAACGTTCAAGGATTAAATGAAAATATGATAAAATGGATGTTTTATACTTAATATAATATAGATTTTCTTTTTTTTTTTGGAAATAGTTTTATATACAGTACAGTTAGATATGTATACCTATATATATTAAATATTATGGATAGTTATATGTAATGTATATTTTGTATAAGTAGTTAATAATTGTAAAATAGTATTAATATTTTAATTTGTTATTTTATTTTAAATTCAAAACATAAAAAATTCAGGAGGTCACTGAAAATCAGCTATGAAGTATATATAAAAAAGTTGACATCGGCAATATAGCCATGGCGACCATTACTTGACACGGGTGCTTGCGGTTATTGTGGTTAGTTTGTAAACTCTTGTCAACTAGTAGTTGACACGAGCACTGGAGTGGATAATCAGAGACCGCGTCTCAGATACGTATGTCATCACTGGTAACACACATTGGTCGAAGACTTTCGACTTCAGGCACTTTGAAAAGACGTTTTTTAGCTTCCTGAACGCTGGCCAACCTTACGTAGGTACAGTACGTACTCGTGGTAAGTTGCGAGTATAGCTAGTTCGTCAATAAATAAACACCTAAAAGATTAATAAATATTCAAAACTATCGAAGCAAATCATATAATTACAACATTGTGGTTACAACTTTATATTTTAACTATCGATAATTAACGATCAGCTGTCTACCAAAGAAAGATTCTTGATTATAATTTTAAATTAGACTCACAATATACCTATAATAGTAATTTTTTTTTAAATAAAAGTTTCATTCATTTTTAATTTTGTGCAGGAATACAAGAGGTTTACGTCGTTGGATTTTTTATTTATACACACTAGAAATCAATAACTGCAATTTGTAGTATCTACCAAGTAAGCCGTTGTTTAAATTAATAAGTTATCAAGCCGCTTGTTTACATATTACGAGATGTTACGCAGTAGAGAAAGTAAGTGCTCCAGTTTGATACAACTCAGTCAAATTGAGATGCAATTCATTTTAATAATAAAGTATGAAGTTGGTTAACATTTTATTTTATGATAATTTTACTTAAGAATGAATGCAGTATATTCTTTGACAAAAAAAAGGTATCAGTTCCGATAGTCGTGATCGTCTAGTGGTTAGTACCCTTGTGGCCTTAGTAACGCAGGTTCGAATCCTGGTCACGGCAGCGATCAGCTGTCATGGCAGAGCATATTTTTATAATTTTAATTCAACTTTTACTATATTAAATAAAAAATTGTGTAACAGAAAATTTACTGTCTCATTTTACGAGTAGTAGGTATATCTTTCCCTAAAAACATAGATAATTTAATAAAGTAGAAACGTTAAGTGTACTATTTACTATTTAATTTAAATATTTATAAGGAGACACACGATAAGCGTGGACGTCAAGACGCGAGCCGGAACCAGAGAGAGCGCTTTGCCTTCTATGTCCACAGACCCGAAAAACGCCGTTTGAACGTAGATAATAAGATTAAGAGAAGATCTAAATGGAGTAATTCATAAACAATAGATATATAGAGCATTAAGTAATGTGAGAAAGCTGTTACAAATTATTTATTATTATTGTTCAATTTAAAACTAATTTTGATAACGTCAGAAAATCAGTAAACCAGATTTGAAAATTCCCAGCAATTATCAGAGGTACTCGTATCTCAATGTAAATGTCGTGACCTCACTTTAATTATCAATAACAGAGGCTTCTCAGAAACTATCATGGGTAAATGGATTTAACATTAATTTATTTGATAATAATACCAACAATGTATAATATACTATATCACAGTATAAATGTATTAGTGCTTGACTATAAGCCTGTACAAGTTAGCTTGATCTTTTTGACAGATGTAAATTTTCTGATCGACATAACTTTGCAATGACGAACATATTATTTTCTTGATTTAAAGATTTTAAAAAATGTAAAAATATTGAAAAAAATACATATAACACAAAAGTCCCTGAAGAATCAAGCTTTATCCAAAAATGTAAGACTATTTATTGCTTCAAAGTAAAATTTAAATAGGAAGACTGAAAATAATAGACGCTTGTACAAACTTACATCGGTTGGTCGGATATAACGTACGACCGATGTAACAGTTATGTGTTATTTTTTTTAAATATTTTCATAATTTTTAAAATTTTTAAATTAAGAAAATAATATGTTCGTCATTGCAAAGTTATGTCGATCAGAAAAAATTACATCTGTCAAAAAGATCAAGCTAACTTGTACAGGTTAAATAATTGATGTATTGTGGAAATAACAAGATTTAAAATACCTAACAATGGCTACACCTTAATGTTAAATACTTTAATATAAACAAATAATAAATTTTATTTTAATAAAGGATTAGGGGGAAGATAGAGAGAGATAGAAGATATAGAATATATTGGGGACAATAACAGCACATACAATTAATTTACTTTTGTTTTAAGAGTTATTAATTTTCAAGTATCATCAACAAATATTGTACTTTAATATTATTAATCAACTACATTATTACATACATTCATCATACTTATACTATAAATGTGAAATGTAAGTTTGTTTGTTACGCTTTCACGCGAAAACTACTTAACCGATCATTATGAAACTTTGTATACATATTCTTGGAGGTATTAGAAGTAGTATAGGATACTTTTTTTTGTTAGCGATAACCAACATCCACGCGGGCGAAGCCGGGAGCAGAAGATAGTATTATATATTACAATTAATTACACTAACTATAATATTAGTAATATTATACCAGTTCATCGTAAAGGCATACAAGCAGAACAGGCTATACAACAAATTAATTATTAGACAGTTGAGGACGAACGAGTTGACAGGCCTTGGAATAACAGAAATATAAATAGAAATTGTAACTATAGAATACATTTGATTTATGTTCATACCTAATTTTTACAAGGCTCATTATTTAAGTTATTAATTTTTTTTTGTATAAGTTGACTTGTCAACGGTGTACGGTAAAATTCATATGAATTAAGTTTACCTCATAATTGTTATAAATAAATTTTAAAAATTGTACTAATTAATGAATAAACACATCTACATAACATTATAAAAAATTAGGTAATTAGCTTTGTAAAAAGTTGATATAATATAATTTAGTTAACGCCTCAGTCGGGGACCTTTGAGTGAGGCGTAATAAGATAAAATCCTGTATTAAGACCGCGACAAACATCGGCTTACACAAACATAATATGTTACGAGTGAGCATCGAACTCGCGACCGCTAATGTAACAGCTGCTTGCATCCACTGCGCCAAACTATGGTCAATTTTGTCCCAACATTTGATCTCTTTTCATTAAAAACTGCCCTTCAACGCTGGGGCTTGTGGGATAATATAAGAAATATTGAAGCTGCCTTAGCATTTTAAGATATATTCAGTGCATTTGTGTGCGTTTGTCAAGCGGAGCTTAGTGTGCAATTTGGGGAGTAACTTCTAATTATCAACATCATACGGTATTGTTGCTTTATGTTGATTTTTAACGATGTCAACGTCAACGATCAGTAATTTTGCTTCGCTCTATTAATATATCTTGTGACGTAAGTCCGGTTAAACAAAACAAAAACACACACACACACACACACATTTGCATTTGCACTGACTGTTATCATTCTGTTTTTTCTTGTCGGAAAGGTATTTTCAAGGTAAAAGCATATTTTTTATGCTTTGTCTGTCAATGATATGTATCCTTATTTTTTTTTTTTTGTACGCATATAATTTAACGTTTTATAAAAAAATTACAACACTAAGTGACTATAATGATGACCAAGATATTGTGTCCATGAACTATATCAACAAATATAATCAAATATACGACTGAACTCGCTTATATCTTACACAACAAGCAAATATATAATAATATAAATAAATCTAAGAGTTCGTTTGTTCGTTTGAACTCGACAATCTAGAATATAGATCTATCAGTTCAATTTTTAAAAATAATTTTATATTTAATAGTTTTCTTTTTAAGTAAGATTGTAAACTAAAAAAATATAAAAATTAAAATGATATTTTGTATCCAATCTGTCAAGTATCAAAATTCCATTGCAAAACGTCGCGGTACATCTACTTACATGAATGACATCGCACATTGATAAGGTTTCAAAATGAAAACAATACGATGAGATCATTTCATATGTAATTGCGGTTGTACGATAACCTTAATATGTTCATTTTATTTCTTATCTTCTCTGTCGGTTTCATGAATTGGAGTGAGGCACGTGGTAAGTGAATATTGTGTTTAAAAACGTAAAGTAAGTTAAAATATATAAATGTAAGATATACTATGCACGCATTATTGTGTCAAATTTAATGATACCTTATAACTATTTTGCAAATATATAATCAACTAACACTCAACCGCTCCCAGTAGGATGTGAATTCTGTATCGCGGTGTCCGGAAATACGCCCAGATGCACAAAAAAAAAAACATAATTATGTATGGCCTATAAAAGTATATTTCGTATGCGGGGATCGACTGACTCACTGAGCCAACGCGTCGCCAAAGCCAGCCCTAAAGTGTATCATCAAACCTAATATATAGATACGAAAGTACGCCTTACTACAAAATTTTGTTTTGTAGTAAGGTTATTCAGTAGTCGGGTAATAATAATTATAATATATGTCGTAAGGGCCAAGGGCTTAGTGACGAAACAGGCATACGACCGTTGAGGAAGGTGATTGGCGAGACATTCCTACATTAAGACTCGCACTGAGAAGACGGATCTGTTTGAGTGTGCTCCGTGATTATTGTAAGGTGATTGTTAAAAAAACTTTAATTAATCAAATTACTTACTACCGTCGTGATTATTGCTCGATATTATCCACCATGACTGAACCCGAAGACAAAACATGCCCACTGAGTCCCGTTTTTATACATACGTCGACATATTTTATGTATACATTTCCTTTTTTTTTTACTTTTTTTATGTATACATTTGTATGACCCCACCAGCTGACTGTACAGGTCATACAAATGTTACTCGCTGTCAGTACGTTTGTGCGTATGTGGCATGTGTTTTAGTCTTCTTCGCGATTCTCATCCCACTGGGGGCAGTTAAGTTTAGAAGTGTAGTTATTATTAATTGTATAATTTTGCCTGAAAAAAAAAACTCATACTAACACTGTACTGTACTGTATCGGCCTGTAAGCAACCCACCACTGAGCGAAAGCCTCTTCTCTATATAGAAGAAGGGTTGGAGCTTAATCCACCACGCTGCTCGACTGCGGATTGGCGGATTATATCCCTACCATGAGTAACGATCATTACCAGGTGTCCATGCTAACAACCGGGACCGACGACTTTACGTGCTCTCCGAGGCACTGTGGACAAACCCACAAGGACATACACTTAGACCGGAAACAAATATTTGCACAAATACAAATCTCTGCCTCGAGCGGGAATCGAAACCACGACCGCCGGCGTTGAGGCGAGGCGTTGAGGCGACTACTCGCACCACTACCCCAGAACGGTTGTCAACATATTAACACTACTCGATGATATTACTTGCTGTGTTCTTGCTTTAGATATGACATTAAAAAATACCTACATCTGTTCTGTAAATTTAATATACATTATTCAGTAATTTTCCTTCTAGTTACAGCCGAAATATGTCAAGTTAAACCGAGGGAAAGGCATTGCCAGATCGAATGGGTCGTACGAGACAGATGGCCGCATAAGGAGAGGTTAGCATTTTTAATACAATGATTTATCATGAAGACTAACTGATACCCGCGACTCTGTCCACAAGGAATTTAAGTTTTTAGATAAAGTTTTTTTTTCCTGAAATAAATTATTCCTAGTTACTGTTTGTAAAAACAACTAATTGTCAGTAAGACTCCAGTTAAACTCCTGTAAAATAGTTTCAAAGATTAGTTATAATAAATACATAGACAATGAAAATAATAATTCAAAATTGCAGTTTCTGTGTTAGAAATATCCATCTGTTTGTCCTTTTACCTCTCCGTCCGTTTGTCACAGAGCTATATCTAATTTGCTATGGCTATACTAGAACAAAACTCTACTTATTTGTGACTGATTTCAATAAAATATCTAAGCTTAAAATATATAAGCTTTTTAGTTATCTTATCGATATTACGCAAAATCAGAGATATATAGATAATTGAAACTGGTCGTTAATGGAATTGTTTTAAAACGTTTATGGCAGATGGGTCTACGACTGGCACCGTAGGATATGTCATACAATCCGCTGGGCTGACCACTGCCCAGAACCGAAGCCCAGTACGAATAACTTTGCAACAGAATGTGAATGTTTGGACGAATGCTCTGGATGGGCTTAGCGTAACAACATGGAAATACTGTTTATTTAAGATTTATAGATAAATACAATAAATAAACTGTAGTGGAATATATATATTTTTTTATTAATATTTAATAAACTACAAAAAAGCAGTTGAAAGAGTAATAAAAAATTTGAAATAAATCCCCATTTTTTATTTATTTATTAAGTTTAGTAATTTACGGATATATCTATTTTCTGTGTACATGCTAGAATGCTGGACCACAAGGATCATCAACTCGGTGATGGTGATTCTAATGGTCCGGCATTCGCCTATATTATTACTAAATAATTACACTCTTAATAACTTTCTACTCAAGTCTTTTTTATTCAACCACATGGTTTTGTCGATCTTGGTCTAGATTATTTTACCTCCAGCTTCTATCCAATAGTTTTTATAGAAGTCCAAACATTATTTTTTTAATTATAATATATTGTATGTTAAACTGTCTTAAAATATTAATTAATTAATTCCAAAATAATTGTAATAGAACACAACTTCGAATAGAGAATTAGGTAAATATAAAAAAAAATGTACTTCTAAACGAGTCTGTGTGGTACCTTTCTTAAGTCTTTGGAGCCATACTGAATATTAAGGCTCAGTGTTAAAACTAAACATGCATGTCTTAAATCAATAGCTCAAAGCAATCTATTGCAGATTTTTTTACTAAATACTTTTTAGTTTGAAATACTTTGTATTAAAACTTAATGCACGTCGTGATTTTAATCGTAGTGAATTACAATACGTACCTATACAGTTGTACGTAGCATGTCCTAGTCCTTAACAAACCCAATTATTTAGTTTTTTTTTCCAGAGATAATTGCGTTCTGTTAGGAAGCTGACACCGTTTATTTAAAAAAAAATGAAATCAAATTAAACCCAAAGGTTTATTGAAGAAACTCACTCAAATTGTTAAATATCTGCCTTCCGAACTTTAACTTGTTATCGAATCGATTGACCTATCTACCTGGGGCTCTGGGTCTAACTATTTAAAAATGAAATAAAAGTTAATAAAAAAAGAACAATGCAATTGCTGACTAAGGTTATTGAAACCTGAAGGAAAAATACTGTAAAGTATATAAATCCTTGCAAAGCGTTTAATACGTTGTAAAAATAGATCTAACAATTCTAACAAACAAACTCCCAAATATACGTTATAAAATCCTCATAGGTTTGACATACCATACGGATAAAAAACACCAAATGAAATAGATTTAAAAAACGTTATAAAATCGTCTTTTTGTTTTATATACATATACATATATATATATATATATATGATGTGTGTCTTTATATATAATATATATAAAGACACACATCACATAAACCCAAAATTTCAAACATCTATATATATATTCATATACATATACATATACATATACATATACATATACATATACATATATATATATATATATATATATATATATATATATATATATATATATATATATATATATATATAGGTATAAACTCACGAACTGAATTATTTTTATTCCTTCCCATGTCCTTTATTGCGGTTGTCTGGCACAGATATCTCTTTATGTCAGTCTCTTGGAAGGATTATTGTTTTTTATCTTTATCATAAATCTAAAGTATTTCTTATGTTTCTTCGATTGTATTTACGAGTATATTTATTAATTCCTTCGTTTAAATCTAAGTATCTCAGAACTTACCACTACGATTTGATTGAAATTAATTGATGCGTAATTAAGTGAGGTAGCTTTAAACATTACGTTGCAACTTATACTTACAAACTAGAACAATTTCATATGAACACTACTGTAGTATATGCTAATCCGCAATATAGTAGCATGACAACTTGAGATCACTCTTTTCCTCCACATGAGAACGCCAACGTAACGCTCAGTAAGGGAAAATTTACATGCTTTTTCAATACAATATAGTACGCATTATAGTTTCACTAGTTGTACTCACAATTTCATTCATGATTGTCATCAGTTTCATTATACCTAGAAGATAAAATATGTACTGTATCAGCCTGTAAACCACCCACTGCTGATCGAAGGACTCATCTCCACATAGAAGAAGGGTTGGAACTTAATCCACTACGCTGTTCCACTGATCGGAGGATAATTTCCCTACTATGGGTAACGACCGTTATCAGGTGTCTATGATAACAACCGGGACCAACGGCTTTACGTGCTCTCCGAGGGACGGATAAAATATTTACGTCAGCTTAAATTGAGCCTTATGTTTAAAAGTTTCTGTCTATTTGCTGTTTCGAGTTATTTCAGACCTAATACTGCGGATTATAATGTCTGTAATTTCTGAACCAACAAATGAAAGAACTTGAGATATTTACGGGATAATCTATAAAATAAGTAGGGAATGCGCCCTTGTTAGTATAAAATTATTTATTTATGCAAGACAACTCGCGCGGTTTTCGCTGTCGAAATTAATTATTACTGCTTTATGAGTAGTCAACGTTATGTCTTATTAGCATTCCAAACTAATTGGTCTTGTAACATAAAAAAGATTTTTGAAATCGTACTTTTATACATAAATAAATAAACTCCTCACATTTTCACATTCAAACGGACCCCAGTTTGAAGTCCGGAAAGACACACATCACATAAACCCAAAATTTCAAACATCTATATTCCATATACAAAAATTTGTCATGGGGATCCGAGACCGCTGTCACATGAGTTAGTTGTTGTGACCACTGTACGTAAGTACAGTACGGCGTCGTCATTTAAATTTTCTAATCATCCCAAACATACAAAGACTTTAGTTATATTAATGTAGATAAAGTAATTATGCCACAGAAAAGCAATGAAAAGGATAGCAGATAAAATAGTGACTAAATAGCGAAACGAGAGAAACCCTTAATTATATGTCTGTACATCTGTCTGTAAATGTAACATACTGCAAATCTATATATAAATAACTGAACTGTTAAACTGTACTGTAAATCTATCATAATCATATAAATGTATTCAAGACCAGCCGTACCCGCGGCGTCGCCCGTATAAGTAAGTGTATAATCTATGGTATAAGTGGTTGAAAGTCTAAGAACTAACTGCGATCCAGAAATCGCCATCTATTATGATAGTATCGTACTTTAAACTATTCAACTTGCATAAAAATCAATCGCAATCCGACATTTTGATGTTTTTTGTTTTTGGCTTCTTTCGTTTAAAGAGTTTTAAATATGAATATTATTTATTATAATTAATAATACTATAAAACCTCTTACACTACATTATTATTGTTTTTGAATCAAATTTAAATATATTAGCTCACCTACTCTCCTCTAATGTCGTCATTGAAAATATAAAATTAAAATTGAAATAACTTGTAATACCACATCAGCCGTAAGATGTCCACTGCTAACCGTAGGCCTCCCCCATCATCTCTGGGGGGGTTGCCAATACTCGCCACGCTTGACAGACGGATGGGCGAGTACAGTGTATTGTAGCAGGATATGGTGACGCTGCTGCACATCACCATCCTTGTTTATGCACAGTTGTTTGCACCATTATGGGCTTAGTTGCCTTTTACGACACCTCGTCAAGAAAGAGGTCGGAACTATTCTTCTCTGCCGGTCACCTTTGATAGAATGAAGCGATTTCGATGAAATAAAGTCAAAATATTACCTCAGGATATTTTTTATGATTTTCATGCGGATATTTTTACCTTACACTTACAGTACATAAGCTGTGACAAATGTTCAAACACACAGACAGATAGACAAACAGATGTTTTTAAAATGATAGAGATGTATGTATATATTTGGTGTTTATAGTTAATTTTATCATATCTATAGATATAAGTATTATTTATTTATTTTCTTGGACATTTTAAGCAAAACTTTGAAAAAAAAAAGAATATTTAGATTTTTTATCAAAAACAGTTTCATCGTGAACTGGGTTTATTTATTTATTTATACTTTATTGCAAAACACAAAATTGAATTTTACAAAAGGCGGTCTTAATGCTAAAAGCATTCTCTACCAGCCAACCTTAGGACGTACAAGAGCGAAAGTTTGTAGGTGTGCAAAAATTGGAAATTGAGAAAATATATTTAGTTTGAAAGGCAAAAAAATAAATAATATTTCGTAACAATTATTATATTAAATACATGAGCAATATATACATAATATATATAAATACATATACATAAACAGATACATATATACAAACATAATACTTAACAAGCTGACGACAATAATCAAAACACAGATTCATTGTGTTTATTGGGTTTATCGAATTAGGTTGAATTTTGGTTAAAAAGAATTCCTTTACTTGTTTCTTAAATGAGTAACGTGAAGGAGCCTTACGGATAGATTCAGGTAACATTTCAGAGACGAACAGCATACACAGCAATGAATTGGACAGATGTACACAGATTTGGGTTATATATATATATATATGGGTTCATATCTATTACACTATAAATGACTTTTTTTATTTAGATGACTATCTTTTGTTACTTCGGTACTTAAGACTACCATTTCTAAATATCATAACCGTGCGAGCACGTTGCTGTCTACAATTTTGATAAATTTAATGAAAACTCAATTTTTTTATTATTCTTTATTGAAAATTATTTCATTTTCTTGCTTACATTATCATGAAAACAGACGGTCCTCATTACTCTGTAGAGACTAGATTTTATATAATTATAGTGATTATAATTAAATTATGCACAAATATGTGCAGATATTGTAACGTAAATTCTATTTTAAATTTAAATTAAAGATTTAATTAAAATTTTGTCAGAGGTAGTGCCATGCTGGTTTGCAGCTGTATTGGTAGGTGGTACCTCTAGTCCAGATGATACCGGCGTAAAGTGACAGTTATGCTGTCGCGTTTCGGGCGGTTTGCGAGTATCCGGTGGCCGTTGGTAGTCACCAAAAGGCTCCGACTGCTCGTTTGCCTCCTATAGTATAAAAAAAAATTAAAAAAAAAAACATTTACTTGCACATGCTTGCATGCGCTGTAAGTAATTACTATATAGAGTAGCAGGAATATATTTTCAATTCCTCTGGTGTAAGTGTCTATTGGCAGAGGAGATATTATGATATTAAATGAATTGCAAATGCTAGTTACTTCTAACATAAAAATAATTTATCGTTACTGAATAAAAATTATAACATATACCTACTCGTATAAAGATAGGTAACGGTTTTAATAAATTTGTAAAATAATTCCGTCATCCGTGACAGTTCGTTGGCAATAGTTTTAGGTAAAAATGTTCACCAAAATTAGACCAAAGAAGTGAGCCTATTTAACACTTTCACGGACAGTACGTCTATTTACGTGATTTAGTGAATTCATGATCGAACACAACGCCTATTTACGTTCAATTTTTTTTACGTTCAAATTATTTGCCACCGCGTAGATGGGTTCCTTTTTTCCGATGCATGTATATTAAACGTGGTATGTACATAGGCATATTGCCACCCATGTACCACCCATGTATGTCCCTATGTGGCACAAAGTCTATAATACGTGGTGATAAATTGTATGCAAAATTTTAGTGATAAATTGTGAATTTTAATCAGTACCCAGTGTCCGTGAAAGTGTTAACTAAAATACCTCTATTGACCGATCATACATTCCATAGAAAATATTTACTTAACAATCCGTATTATTATGTCCCTTTGAAATTTAACTCGACCAAAATTGTAATTAAATCGTCAAATATTCTTTTCAAAAAATTCTTGCATGTTACAAATAATTAATAAAATAATATACAATATTTGATGGATTACAAATAAGTATTCAAAACTTTTTATAAAATATAGAGTTTTATAAAACATTAAAAAAAAATAATTAAATACGTTCTTACGTCACAAACTGTAACTGTCGCTATAACGTTACCTACGTTTTATTCCCAACGGAGGCGTGTTCGTGTCGACGTAGTATTGTAAAAATAAACACCAACTATTCCATGATATCTTTACAAAATTCATATTTGCACCAACATATAAAACAACGATCCATACGCTGACAAAAGAAAAGTTATTGATTCAAAGAATTACGTTATAATAAAAAAAGCAATATCTATATTAATATGATAGAGAGAAGGTCTTTGCCCGATAGTGGGACACTTACAGGCTGATTCAGTTCAGTTCAAAGAGAAAAAATAACACCACCAACCCCACCACCACGACATCAGCCGTTATATGTATGTCCACCGCTGAATGCAGGCTCTCCAACATTTCCTCCGGGGATTCGCCAATACCCGCCACGCTTGACAGGCGGGTTGGCAAGCACAGTGTATGTGGCAGGATATGATGATGCTGCCCATCACCATCTTGTTTGATGCACAATAATTGTTAGCACCATTACCGCCTTAGGGTGCCTGTCCATTGATGCGAAGCGAGGCGGCGGAGCGGAGAAACGGAGAAATATTAACCAATAGATAGCAGAGCCCATGTCCACTGGAGCGGGAGTGAGATTTTTTGCAGTCCTATTGGTTAATATTTGCTCCGTTTCTCCGCTCTACCGCTTCGCTCCGTATCAATGGACGGGCACCCTTAGTCTTATACGACACCTCAGCAAGATCAGCTTAATCATTGGAAGGTGCGAATATTATCTAGTGACTCAATTAAAATTTATATAATATTGTGGCAATTTTAGCTGTTTACTGCGAAAGTTTAAATGCGTCAATCCGCAGTTGATCAGCGTGGTGGATTTAGCTTCTTCATCAATAGAAAATATATCATATGAAAATCAAATCAAGACATATATCCACGGATACAACGGACGGTTAAAATAAAATGATATTTCACTATTATTTGCTAATTCGGTCGTTAGACAATAGAAGTGATTAAAAGTATCCGAAACCGTAAGAAATAGTAGTAAAGATATATCAATCTAATTAACGAACATCCTATTTAAAAGATAGTGAGCTAGACGAGGACGGGGCGCGGCCAATCTTTCCCCTCCTAACTATTTTATAGATTACACATTAAGTAGAGGCAAATATCTAAACAAATATTTTATTAATTATTTATAAAATTATTTACTCCGATATTCAATAAAAAGTAGTATAAATATTTTAATAAAAAAGCTTACTAAACAATCTGTATAAATGACATTATTTATAATCTTATTGCTAAACTGTAGTTGAGGGTATGGTCGTATATAAAGAAATAAATAACCTTCTTAGTCGTGAAGATACTTCAGAAAATCTCCTATAATAGCAGTAAATTAGTTAACTATAGAAAACCGGGTTGACGTCAAAAAATTAGGACCGAAGGCTTATAATATTGTAAAGATACTATGTATTTCTTGGGAAAGACGATTTTCAGTACACCTATCAAGCTGTCAAGCACAAAATTATAAGTTTCAAATTTTTCACCTATTTTATTGTCTCATTGTCTGTTTTTATAAACAAGTAGGTTTATCTCAAAAGCTAGTGAACCCATTTTTATTGAACTTAGGATAACAACAGCTTTTCGCTACACACTACGACTCCTATAAACGGAGCAGTTATCATTTTATAAAACACGAGTAAAACAACGTAGTTCAACTAGTACTTTATAAAATGGCATAGGCCGAATATCAGTAATAATATTTTTTAATTAAATCTCTGTAGCTTTCAATACTCTATGTTAAACACTCCCTAAACGATCGTGCTAATAACGACAGTGTTTGGTCGACGAGGCAACAGGCTGGCTTTGGCCTCTTTTTATTTATATTTAAAAAAAACTTTTTCTTTAATTTTTTTAAGTAATTAAACGTTTAAAATGGGAAACAAAGTAGTGACGTTTACGGAACAGCAACTGGAGGATTATCAGGTAATCTTCGATATCATTTTTTTTTACTGAAAAAAAAAAGTTTCATAATACGCAATAATCTTAATAAGTTTCAGCTCAATTTTATCTTTCATTTATCACGTCTCAGTGTTATCATGTCTATGTGTGAGTGAACGTTGTACAATTTACACATACACAAATGTCTGAAGGGCATCAAACAGCAAGTTTTGTAAGTGAGAACAAATAAACAACTACGTATGTTGTGAAGCTGGCATTGTTTTCTAGAATATTTCTTTATTTCTACACTAATGTCACAAGTAGCTTGTTTATTTATGAAGGCTATTAAAAATCACATAACGACTCGCAGGAGCTGAGCAGTAATCGTAAAAGTCAACCAGCTTTACAAGTATCACAACACGGGTTAAACTAGAACTTCTAGTCTATGTATATGTGTGTCTATCTACAGTATATAAATGTACATATATGTATGTGTTCATGAGCTACCAAGCTCGATCAATTTTGAACTGTATTGTGCTGTATCATAGCATACGCTTAACTTGATTTTTTTTTTATTATGTAAAGTAAGAACAATCAGTACGAAAATCAGTAGAAATAATTTATATTATTGTATTAGACATATTTCATAATTAAATATTTTTTCCAATTTAATTGCAAGTACTACTTAGTCCGAAAGATATTTGCAGAATTTTGCAATTTTTTAAGCATTCTTTTAATTTTTATTTCCCTAAATATTGGTTTGACCTTTACGAATATTTAATAGTATATAAATCCATTGAGCTGTTCTGAAATTAAACAATTATATCCCATTATATTTATTTATATTTATTGTATAGATATGAAGAGTGCTATTAACTTATTAGACAACTCATATAAAGATTTAAAACGTATTTATATAATACATAAACCAAAAAAAAAAAAAAAACTTAATTGAAAAACCAAATAGACATATTGATCTAAGTCTACATTTACTCACTCTACTTCAGTAGGTCAGCCATTTTTAATTACATTATAGTTGCTGTTGTCTTTTTTGGTATTTAATTACAAGATAATATTTTATGTTAAAAAAATATGTCAACTACATTTGTTTGGTATTTTTTAAATTGTATACTACTAGCAAATATTGGAATTTATAATTTAATAATTTTTATTTAAAGAAATGAATTCATTTGATACTAGGTATATTTCTATTTTATTCACATGTATAGTTTTACGGCTATAAAATAACTTAATTGATATAATATTGGACGCTATATTATTACTTTTATTTATTTGTGTGGCCTTTATAATTAGGGATGCATCGATAAACACTTCAGCCGATACGATACCGATACCGATACCAATATACTTATAAAAAAGTATCGCCAAAACAAAACTGATACGGACAGCAAGTTTTACAAGTTTAGTTATATGAGAATAGTCCGAACTTCGCTTGACCAAAAAGTTTAAGTTAAATAATTAATTTGATATTTTTTCTGGCTATTCTTCTGTCGTCCAACGCTTGGACTATTTTCAGTTGATTTCTTCAATTTAATTTATATTACAGAAGAAATAGAAGTTAATAATAATAAACTTACAAGAAAACTAAACAATAACTTTTAAATGTAATTTCCCAAGAGTTGAAAGATTGAAAGAAAATACAGACCGTGTTTGTGTAAATAATAAAAGAAAATATTAACAATCGTCGACTGTTTGTATACTCGTAGTTGTTTTATAATTTATTTATTTTCTAAATACACATTTCATTTTAAACAGGACTGTACTTTTTTCACGAGGAAAGAGATATTACGGTGAGGTTTATATGATTATATAGAAAAATAGATATTATAGAAAAATAGTCCCGACCTCTTTCTTGACGAGGTGTCGTAAAAAGCAACTAAGGCCGTAGAGGTGCAAAAAAACTGTGCATAAACCAGGATGGTGATATGCAGGAGCGTCACCATATCCTGTCCCAAACAATGCGCTCGCAAACTCGCCTGCCAAGCGTGGCGAATATTGGCAATCCCCTCCAGAGATGATGGGGAAGGCGTACGTTCAGCAGTGGACTTCGGTGGTGGTAGTGGTGGATGTATTTTTTCTGTTTGAACTGAACTGGACAAAATCAACCTGTAAATGTCCCACTATTAGGCAAAAGCCTCCACTCTATATATGAGACGGATTGGAGCTTAATCCACCACACTACTCCACTACGGGTTAGCGGATAATTTCTCTACCATTAGTAATTATCGTTATCGGTGGAACGGTATTTGTGATAACCATCAAGACTGACGACTTCACGTACTCTCCGAGGAACGGTGAGGAGACCCACAAGGACACACACCCAGGCGACACAAAAATATTTGTACAATACAAATTTCTATCCCCAACGGGAATCGAAACCTCTAAACCTCTTTAAGTACGAATATTCGTACCACTACACCAGAATAGTTGACTTACACTGCACCAGAGTAATTGACTGACCCGTTGGCGCAGTTTGCAGTGACCCTGTTTTCTGCTCCAAGGGTTGTGGGTTCGATTCCCGCCCCGGGTCTGGGTGTAATATATGTTTATTTATATATGTATTATTTATATGTATATTTATTTAAAAAAAATTATGTCAGTCAGCTGTTACCTAAAACACAGGCATTAAGTTGCCTACCTTAGGAACAGACGACCTTGTGTGTGTGTTAAGCATATTTATAAGCATATTTATTTATAATAGTTTAGTCCTTGAGGACCTACTTTCGTCTAGTTTGAAATTTTCTTTATGTGATAGTAAGCCTGTTTATTAAGGAAAATTACATACTATTAAGCGTAATGAGAGTTTCTTGGTGAAAAACATTAACCATAAACATCAACATGGATGAAATTACGTTAAGATATACCTTACGGATATCCTTACGGCAATGTCAGCTTTTAATTTTTCTAAACAAAATTTTACATGAAATGTTAAAATTCGTGGTTTTCCTTTTATTTCTGATACTATATTATGTATTTAGCAAAAAATAATCCGTATTATGAAGCCTTTCAATCGGTATGATAAACCTACAGGAAATTTTTTTTTCTCGTATAGCGGGTTCGAGTCTCGATTCAAACAGGCAAATATTTAAAAAATATGAATGCAGTTTAAATTGTTTTTTAAATGAAAATGACGTCTTCTTTTAGTAAAATGTTCCATTTACAATATTTAGGGTACTTCGCCTCCACGTGGCATAGCCGTGCGACACTCGGTATAATATACCAAATAATTAAAAAGTTGGACACACTTGAGGACATAGTTATACTAGATCAAGACAAACAAAAGCCATTCTAGTGATTTCCGATACAAATATTTCATAGTTCTTAATTGTACTTGTATACATAATAATGTATATATCATTATAGTCAAAAGGCTTTATAAGCTTCTACTTCCCTTCTTTTCGTAACGTTGACGTATTAAAAGCCCCTTCCCTGCATTTATCGTGAAACATTCAAGACTGCTTTAAGTTCTCTTGAAGTATATAAGGTATTTTGTATAGCTAGGAACCTTAATAATTTTAAAAATGAAATTAGTAAATACTAATACTACTTGAACAATTGCTACAACCAAATAAGTAATATTAATATTTCCATATTTAATTTATTCGTAACAGATAAAGGTCAAGAAAACGAAATCACAATCGGAATTACAATTGAATAGATAACAATTATTATTAAATTTATTTTATTTCATTTTATTTTATTAAAGTGAATAATTTTTATTTTGCTTTTAGAATAAACATAGACTTTACAGAAATATTTAAGTAGATATAAAGTACGTAAATGTCAATCATTATTTACTCACAACACATACACGCTCCGTGCAGGATCTCCTTCCAATTTAAAGTAATGGACGTAATTGTGTTCTCGAGGAAGATATCTTTAAGGTTAACGTCCAATCCAGACCTTTACCCATTTTCAATTTTGACATTTAGTTCTGCATCAAGGAACCTATCGTCAGGATACACGTATACCTTGAAAATAATGAAAAAAGATTTTGTTCTACAACAATTTTTTGAGAACTTGCTTTTTTCTCTCTTTACTTATGTTTTCAGCAAAAAAAGAATATTATATAAGACTAAATTTTCTTTAATATAAAATAAGGTAATTTTTATGTTACTCCTTTTTGTTTCAAGCTCCTAAATTCGAGAAAATAACAACAATAGCGTAAATCTGCAACAGAACATCCCGTGGATTAACCTTTATTTATTTTTTATGAGAACACTTATTACAAACTTAGAATAATATCAAAGAAAATCAATCTTACAGAAATGTTTACAGTTGCCAATATTTTAGGCGACTATATTTTTAATATTTTCTACAAGTCTGATAGGTGAAGCGGTGGGCGTCGGCAGGGTGGTGCCAGGGGGTGCACTTGCACCCCTTGGGAATCTCGGGATCAACAGGAATTATTGAAATAAAAAGCCGTCTGTTGGAAATCATTTTTTTATTCACAATAATTAGTAGGCAATAATTACACAATTCTCATTTAAAAAGCTACTGCAGCCGGCGGGGTTTTTGACCAAACTTATAAATAATGGCAAAGAGAAAGATTGTAAGAAAACTAAAATCTGCACCACCTGGAAATTATTTCTGCCGGTGCCCATGGCGAAGCATATTATTCTGAAAAAGATTATTTAGATGATAAAGGTATATACAAGTTTTTCTAATCTTATCTGTAAAATTATATGTATGGAAAAAGACTTTCTCTTTTAAAAAGAGTAAACCTTTTAATTTCGTATATTTCTGTATTCTACTGAGCAGAATTTAATTTTGAAGCGATTTTTATAAAAAAAAAAACATTACATAAATTAACATTTTTTAGTGATCTTAAAAGCCTACGGAACAAAGTATATTTTTTTCTCATAATACGAACAAATTAAATTAGTCAAACAAAAAAAGTTTGTAAAACATGAGAGAAGATAAAAGATTTTTTTAACTGTCCATAAAATTTTTGTGAGTCTGACATCTTTAATAGGCTTACCTATTTAATAGATCACTTGACACCAGAGAAATATTTAAATTCAGCTACGCTAGCTAACTACATCAGCAAAATTGAATAGTTAAGTGATATGTCTATTAAGATTTCGAAAGGCAAACGCTTACTGAATACTGATACGTTTACCGAATGAAGTTTAGGTACATGTTTAAGTTTCAGAAATGCCTAGTGCGTAATTTCGGAGAGAAAATGCTAAATAGAACGTTTAACTCCAGCTATGAATTATAATTTAGGATTTAATAATTTAATTTTGCCTTTTCTAAAGCCACCTACGCAATGTACCAATGCGAACATCCAACATTAATTTCATAACGTCATAATGACATGACACATAAAATTAATTAAATTCAAATCAAATTGAATCACTATAATTAAAATAGATGAAATTAATCAAAATTAATACTATTAGACGATTTATATGTTGGGTAACTTCCTTTATTTGTTATTGTTGTCGTGTGCCCGATTAATGGAAGTCTAAAACACTTCCTAACAAGTTTTTTGAAAAATTGGTTGTCTGTAAAGTCGGTTTACGGACGATAATTTTACGTGATAACGTCATAAGAAAACATTGATAAAAAAGTGTGTGTACGCACGTACTATCCGTGCGCAGAAACTTTGCCGATGGCCTTGTGACGTCACGCGTCGATAGTCAGTAGGGTTAAAAAAAAGGTCACATAAAGGTAGATTATTATTGTATATATTTTACATGAAAATAATAAAAAATAGTCTCAGTCGAATTATAAATTTAATATAAAGTGTAAATATAAATAGTAAATAAAAAACGCTGTTGTTATTATATAGATTATATATTTTTATGTATTTATATTTAGTGAATGAATAAACGAAGCCGTAAAATAAAAGTTTAATGGGTCCAAACAACGAAAACAAATAACTAACAAGAAAAAAAAACAAGTAAAATCTAAGAAAACAACAATTAATTAATTCGAAGCGAAAGCAAAAAATTACATGTACGTATCGGCTGCGTTGCTAGCGATACAAATCAGACAAGCGAGGGACGCAGTCAACTCCGGTGGGAGGGGTGGTCATCGGCAAAGTTTCTGCGCATGAATAATACGCACGTAAGAAGTAAAAACACGATAAAAGGATGCACCGAGTTAGTGGCGCGCGCCATCTGTATTTTTCACTTACAAGCTTGTAGCGTAACGTAATTGAAGTTATTAGGGACTAGCGACAAATGGCCAATTTGGAAATCAATTTTAATATCTTACGATTTTCTCTTACATTTTTAACTTTATTTTATCAAAATATCGTTCAACTGATACGAACTACAAAGTAATTTAATAAAACTAACACATTGGAAAAAGGAACTAATTTAATTAAAGGAACTAATTTAAGTTAAGTTATCTATATCTTCTAACTAATATGATTTATAATAAGATGACGATTAAAAATTACTACTTGCAATGCGTCATAATTTCTAATAATTAATAAGTAACATTATAATTATTATTATTATACACATAAAAATAAGCTAACAATTGATAACACAATGCACAAAAATAAATGTACAACGGGCGGTCTTATCGCTAAACTGCGATCTCTTCCAGACAACCAGCGTGGAGGAGATAATAGGAAAAAATATTATATATAATATATACCTATATACTAGTCATCTTTTATTTGAAAAAGCTTCTTTAAAAACAGTTCAAAGAGTAGATTGCGTGCTGCCGCTGTCTCTTCTACACGACTAGGAGTTCGGACGCATCGATAGCTATGTATGTGTCACAATCCAAACCTCTCTCGCCTCTCTATCGCTTATTCCGCGCTCTCGCTCGCGGAACGTGACAATGAGTCATGCTTTTTCGTGAAGTACAGCCGGCTTTCATCGATTTACTAGACGTTATCACGTCTAAAATCATTTATGTTTGTTTAGGACAGCATTCGACAAAATTTGATAAATGTTACGTGACAATTTCAAACATACCTTACATAAGACATATCTTTGTTTACTTATGCACAAACGCACATCGAACACTCTGTTCAAACATGTTCTGGACTACTAACATAAAGTATGATATTTGCGGTTGCTGTTTGGCAAAATTTGACCTGAAGATCGGTGACCGGGCGCCGACATAGTTAGCCCAACTTGAAGTTGTATATCAGTTCTAAACGTTTGTTCACGAACTCGTGTTAAATGTGAATCGTGTTTTTGCTACTAATTTTCGTCCAATTGTACGATCAAATTCTCGATTTTTGATGAACATTGTTCTACGTTTGTGGTCGTATATCTACTCGTACGTACTATATATCGGGGTACGTATAATATTACAACATGTGGCACAAACACACATAAGTTTAGTTTGAATAACAATAATAGATGCTAAAAATAGTTCATTTTTTTTGTACTGGAAGTAATTGAAAACTTTCAATTACCTATACAGAATAAATACTTATGTAAATCAAAATTTCGATAGTTTCTAAATAAAACAATATAAACAGTTAATAGACGTACAGATAATATATTTGGTTTCCAATCTCATTGGTTTCGCATTGTTAAGTTGTTAATAGATTTTATTTGAAAAAAAAAAAGAAATTCTCTTTAATGTTACGTTTTGGGCCTTTGCTTACCATTTGGGCAATTACAGGCTATCTATTTGTCGAAAATATTATAACACGACTTGTACTGAAATTACTAAGAATACTTAATCTCATTAAAGTCCAACAGTCAATAGCCAGTTGACATTTCTAAATACTATAAGATAGTAAACTAATTTAACGTAAACACGTACACGTGTGGACTTTAATACTGAAAGGAGGATATAATGCGAGAAATACGCCATTGTACCCTCCATCGAATTATCGAAGCGACACTCACTTGAATATAGTCTCTAAAATCAAAGCTATAAGAAATACAATAGTAAAACCGAATTAGCTGCTATCACGGCGAAGAAAATTTCTTAAACTTCATAGCAATTTAATCTTTATGCTTATAAAAATAGGAGTTATAAAAGAATGATTCGTGTATTGCGGTCGAAGTAGTACGTTTCTTAGTTTTACGACACGTTAACAGTTACGATACACGTGAAGTTTCACACAAAAATCGGATTAAGGATAAACAGTGAAGATTATGACGTCATTCCGGGGTTTTCTTTTCTAAAGATTATAGGAAAAACTTATTCTATATAAATTAGATTGAAGCGGGGTATATGTTCGTTAAGGTAAAATAGATAATTTGGTTTCTGTTCTTTATACATCAATAACATTTAGATTCTCTTTATGATAAATTTTTAATGGTTTTTTATTTTTATTTCGAAACATTTGAAAAAAAAAACGGTATAAACATATACCACCCTTTTTTTTCTTTTCTTATAAAATCGTATATTATTTGTTTTTGTGTTGTGTACAGTAAAGTATATAATAATACTACTGTTGAACTATCGACTAAGATTACATTTTAGGTAGTCAGATAAAAATATGTCAGTAATAGAGTCAGCACATTTTTTTTTTTTGTTTTTTACAGTGAAGCACTAATCTCAAAAGTTAATATAAATCTAATTCAATTTAAAAATAATTTTTTTTACTTGTGACAGCGACTTTATTAAATTCGACTTTATTAAGAGCGGAACACATTCGACAAGTAACGATTCTCGACGCTGGTAAAACGCAGACATTTAGTCGTAAAGAGTAAAATATCGTATATTAGTTATAATAACACATATTAGTTATTGACGTCATAAAACATGAACCAATACGAAGGAGTTTATTGCTTCTCTTCTCCTTTATAGCATTATTAACGGCTTACGCGAAAATTAGTTTCAGAAAGCTGTTTTATTAATAACTACTAAAACACAAATGGTGCTAAAACAAAGACTATTTAGAGATTATAGAATTCATAAATGAAAGATCTTGGGCTCTATATTTGGATCAAGGAATTTATATACAAACTGGAATGCTCACATGCACTCCAAAAACGTTCCTAAGACCGGGATTGCATTTCTTTCTACCATGGATTCAAGGCAACTCTCGTAAGAAAGAGACAAAATACCGGTTGTCAACGAAATGCTCGGAACGATTTTTCACTTTACATGTTATAAGCCAATGTCAACCTTATGTCAAATAAATCAAGGTGCATATTTGAATATACAATTTTATTAAGTGAGCTTTCCAGTTATGATATAAATTCCTTGATTTAAATATACAAGAATGACATAAATATTTGATGATAATCTATGGAATAATAATTTGACATTTCTATTTAAACTTTTTGTCATCATTTTATCTAGACCAGTGCCCACTAACGGTACATTTTCGTCATAATAAAAACATATATGTAAAAAAATAATATAATTGTATAATATAATAAACGATGCTACATAATGATATGTAGTATGCTAATAAAATGTACAAATAATTGTAATTAAATAAAATTAATTAATCTAAAAACTTATAAAATGAATAAAATAAAACGATTTTTGAGTTTTGTTTTTTATCTATAGGTACTAGTTACGAAAAGCGTTTAGCTTTCTATCCCGTTTATTCAGCGGACTTGCGGCGAATTTACGCGCGCAATTTGACGTGAAATTAAGCGTCGCAAGTTTGTATGGGGCTTGCAACTTAATCAACTAGCTGACTGTGACTACATTGTCAGCTAACTAAATACTTTATAGATACTTAATGTAACATAATTAAAGATTTTATTTCTTTGAACTTGATATTGAAAGAGATGATGAAATGGAGAATGATTTTGTTATCTGTTATTTTGGAAATATATAGGCTGTGTTATTGTTGATAAACAAGAATTGGATGGAGGCGTAATGTAGACGTAAGCAACGTATCGTATCGGGACAAGACGCAGAGACCGAAACAACAAATCATATATTATCTGTACCGAACTGAACTAAAGTAGCCTGTAGATATCTCACTATTGGGCAAAGGCCTTTTCTTCATATTAGAGAAGGGTTGGAGGTTAAATTTTTAACTTATTATTAATTCATCACGCTGTCGCACTGCGGGTTGGTGGATAATTAATCTAACGTGAGTAACGATCGCTATTAAGTATTTATGATAACAACCGGGACCGACATATTTACGTGCTCTCTGGAGCACGCTGGGGAAACCCACAAGGACATACACCCAGACCAGAAACAAATATTTGTATAAATATTAAATACAAATATCTGCCCCGACCGAGATTCGAACCCGCGACAATTTGCAATACGATATACTTTTTCAACAACAAATACTGTATTAGATTATATATATTTTTTAATTTTTATTTAGAGTTTTAGACAATCTTAGAGTATGTGGAGTATAATAGGCTTTAGTTAATTCAGTTCAAATCGTTCATTTCGTTCGTTTCATTTATTTCGCTCACTTCACTCATTCCATTATACGTTTGTTTTTACTACACCAGTAATTTTGTAATTTTCGTTTATTAATTTTTTATATCTAATCTTGTCTAAAATTTAATTTGGCGTACTATGTAACTAAAGTAAAGGCAATTTATCAAAGAGTTTGAGGTATATACGATACTCTTAAAGTGTTCTCGGTATTTATAGTAGACATTGTTAGTAATTCAATATGCTCAATTAACCTTTTCTACAGTTTAAAGTTCATTAAATTAAGGATAGTTGGAAATTTTAACTATAAAGATCAACCAGTAACTTAATACCACTTTAAGTTTATTAAGGGCTTTAAAGATTCGGCTTCTGAACTTTTATCCTATTTAAACTTTTATCCCAGTTAAACTGTACAACTATAGAAGAATTTATTGTGTTCGATCCGATACATTTTTATATAGAACTAGCTTTTCATGGGACGTTGTTCACTTTCATTAAGCCTAAGAAAAAAGGATAAAAAGATAAACTGTGTAGACCAGCTTAAGATGAGCAGCTAAGATAAGTTCAAAGATTTATTTAAACTATCAAGGGCTTCAAGTTATTTGGACATAATACTAGATACATATAATATAATTTATTCACAAACATAATATTAAAATTTAATATTAAAAAAAATATGAAAAAAAAATATAACTAAGAAATTATCATATTTGCGCAAGTTAAATATAAAACGTGTCAATATTCGGGACACGCTCATGTTTATTAATTTGAACTTCGATTAAATCACCAAATATTTATATATTTCATCAGCGGTTTTCTACTGCTAACATAATGGATACTATATCCGCCATTGGATGTCCACTGTTGAACATAGGCCATACGCTTGGCAGATGGGTTGGCAAGCGCATTGTGTTGTGGCAGGATATGGTGGGTTGATGACGCTGTTGCCCATCACAATCCTGGTTTATATACAGTTGTGCCTACTACTATGGCCTTAGTCGCCTTTTAAGATACCTCGGCAAGAAAGAGGTCGGGACTATTCGTCTCTGCTATTGACCGCACAGAAAATACGCAACATAACGGATAGCGCTCTTAAAAAGGCAACACTTGATGCTCTATAGAGATTATTTTATCTCAATATAATAATAGACATGCTCAACTCCAAACTATCCTCCGAATATCCTCTCAATACTTATCAAGCCAAAAGTAATATAAATGCACATTTATCAAACTCCAGAGTTTTCAAGAGATTCAGAGAAGTAAATCCAGACCTTGTACCGAAGAGAATGACAGGAAACCAGGCTCACACAATCGCTGTGCCAGTTGAAGAAATAGAAAAATTACCCGAGTTAAAGGTATGAAATGTGAAAAATGTGAATTATATTGTAAAAATGTGATTACTAATAAAAACTTATTACATAAAAATACAAATTAGCTTTAAATAGACAAATACTTTCCTAGACTCATTCACTCGTAATTCCATTTTCCTGTTTAAACCATTAAATCTCTGGCTACGTTAGCACTAAAGGTCTGCCTCTTGGGACTCATCTTCTAATTCCTGACGATTTCCACAAAAAAAAAAAAACAATAATAATAAATAAATAAATAATAATGGCTATAAGTATATTTGTAATTATAGTTCTAACTTGAAGATTTTTTTTATTTTTTTTTTTATGTATATTTGTACGTCTTCCTTATGTGATTTGTGTCTGAAGTAGTATGTTTTCGGGTGTGCTGGAAGAAATCTCTTATAGACATAAATAAACCCTTTATACATTTATTTCAGTGTATAATAAAGAGTTAAATATATAAAGGAATGTGTTCTACTACTAATAAGCAATACTAGACTTATTCATATAAAATAAACGGTAAAGTAAATGGTTGTAGTTGAAAAACATCCACAAAATCTTAGCACATTAGACTACAATATTATGTCTCTATTAAAAAGCTAATACGATCTTTTACAGGAAAATCCCTTTAAAAGGCGGATCTGCCAAGTATTCTCGCACGACGGTTCCGGTAATCTTACTTTCGATGACTTCTTAGACATGATGTCCGTATTCAGCGAGGGTGCTCCGAGGGACATTAAAGCTTGGTATTATATCCTTACATATTATAGTCTCGCTACGAGACGACATAATATGAGTTATATTAACATTATATTATGTAAGAAAAATAAATTAAATACAAATATGATTAATATTAATATAACAAATCTTAATTATTATTTTTTGTTTCATCGTGCATTATGATTTAAAGAAATCTTTAACTACAAATTCAGCGAAAGTTTGAGTAACGAGGTATCCAACACATAGGCTATTTTTATGAAAATACAAATAGACATATGTTATATTGACAATAAAATAAATTTTAATAATGTCAATCGGAGGAACATTTACAATAAATAGTATTTGTAAAAAATACCAAAAATGTAATCTTTGTTTCATTGGATGACAAAAAATCGACTTGTTTTGAATAAACATGAATTTTTTATCCTCTGTTCTGTGAAATCAGATGATGAGTATTCACTCAAACGGTTTTCCGAGACGCATTGTATGATTTCTGTTAGTACTAACGTGTCAAAAGTGATTGGGCTAAGAACGGTATCAATTCAATCCATCAGAGATTTGAGGTATCAATACAAAACTCAGCTGAAGCAGAAACGTCCGAAACATAATTGTCATTAAAGCTTTCTTCTCATTTCGTTAGCGACATTTAAGATATGCTTATAGATTTGATAGATATTATGCAGGTTATAGATGCACGTAATTTTTAACTGAAAGGTAACAAGGCTCAAGATTTAGGGCTTACAGTGCTATATAATTTTCGGCTAAGAAGGCAAAAATACTATGAGAAAACCGCCATGTGTCAGGTGTACTAAATTTGGTTATTTCAAAAATATTTTTGAAGAAGACTCTCGATAGACTATTGCAATCGTTATAACTGAAAGTTGTGAGAGGGAAAACAGAGATGGCACTGTCGATCCATAGACTCAAGTACGGCGTTAGAGCTTATAAATATAATTGTCTATACAATAATTGACAAAAGATATATATAACATCAGGTGAAATTCATTCATTCATTTAACAAGGTGAATTAGGTTCCGATCGTTTTTATTAAAACTAGATGTGGGCTGTGTCTAACTATAGTTCGTTTGCAGGGACTACCTAATTATGATATATGTAATTTAGGACAAAAATAATATTTGTAAAACTTTATAAATGTAACCAAAATAGTTGTTAACAAGCTATAACCGCGACTTCATTCGCAATACATTAAACATTTTTACTTTCGTCCTCACTGCAGCTAAGATACAAACAGACAGACAAAAATGAATAAAATAAAATATAGCTTAGGCTTTATATCATATTACTATACAGTCCATATGACGTCTCTCGGACTTCGATAGAGCAAAAGTTCCAGACACTTTACAGGCAGTTGCCCCGCTTGCCCTCCCCTAAATTCGGCCCTGCATCTACATCATATCGTAGTTTTATACTTAAACTATACAATTTAAATGAGCAGCACCGAATCTAAGGGGGGGGCAAACCGGGGCACTTGCCCCGGGCGGTAGTTTCATGGGGGTGCCAAATTCTTCAGACAAGAATTCCAAATATCGAACAAGTGAAGCCTCTTCCTACAATTTCATAATTATATGTATTTATTAAAGAAGTAATCCTTTAATGTCAACAAATGCTCTCAAAAAATGCTACTCACATAACAACATGAGGATATAGTATAAATTCTTATCGTATTCGCTTCGCTTAACT
Organism: Euphydryas editha; assembly: GCA_036937285.1. Lineage (NCBI taxonomy): Eukaryota > Metazoa > Arthropoda > Insecta > Lepidoptera > Nymphalidae > Euphydryas > Euphydryas editha. The sequence continues at coordinate 3,151,625 of JAUPFZ010000003.1, forward strand.
AAACGTGACCGATACCTAAAAGTTTATCCCAATCTTATCAGCAATGTCAGCCGGTCGACCTTTAACAATACGGGCCCCTGATACCATTGAATCCCGATGTCTTGGACGTGATAATGTCTGTTCCATTAAGATTTATTTTCACTTTTATTCACTCCTTAACTTTGAAGTAGAAGTCGAAATCAATCAATTTCAATTTTTTTTTTTAATTTTTTAATTTTTTTATTTATGTATAGTTTAGTTATTAGACAATCTTGTTCCAAATATTAAAGCTAAATAATTAGGTTAAGAAATAATAAGAAATAACAATTTAAATCGTATTATATATATTAATTTTAATCTTTATTATATTATTTAGTTTAACATTTTGAAAAATAAAAACAAATTCAGAGAATCACGAAGTTTATGATTTAAATAAAGACGTTGAATACGTCTTTCTACGTTAGTCCAACCAGCAATAAATAAATTAGACTTTCAAATTTTAAGTACCTGGATGACCGAGCTTTGCTCGGTTAAATTATATTTAGATACATTACATACTGATGAAACATAAATAATATTTTCGATTTTACCGACATAATAGTAAAATAATAGGAATTGGTTATTTAAATAAAAAATAAAAAGTAAAAAAAGCTCTTAATTAAAAAGAAAAAAAAAAAGGAAAAAAAATGGTGTATAATCACCTGGATTCGAACCCAGATTTTCTGATTTCGAATCCGTCCGATTCCCATCCGAGCTATTAGAAGCTTGTCAATGACAGCGAAATTTACCTTCGTATTGTAATGATATTTTTTAATTGCGTAAAAAAAGGGATAAAACGACATTTTCTAAAAATAAATCCTAGCTAGATCGATTTATCGCCCCCGAAACCCCCTGCATACTAAATTTCATGAAAATCGTTGGAGCCGTTTCCGAGATTCCGATTATATATATACAAGAATTGCTCGTTTAAAGATATAAGAATTTAGTAAGATCTTTTGTAGTAATCATAAAATTAAATAAAAATATAGCGGCGCAGCTTCATTTTTATATTATTATGATTGAAGGTTCTAACCAACTGCTATTCAGAAAACATCAGTGGCGTTATCTATTATAGTGTTTTACTTCAGTGTTATAAAAATCAATCACAATCCGAAACTTTGACGGTCTTTTTAGCCTTTATTCGTTAGCTTAATTTTGAATATGAATAGTAACTATTAACTATTATTAATTGAATACTATAAAACATAATTTGATTCAACGTTATAAAAAATTGTCTACTGAATAGATTTGAATCTCACGGAGTACTTTTTTATCTTATTTACTATTTAACGCATTTTAACGAATCGGGCAATACTATTTATTTAACCCGGAAAACTTGGCATGAATAGTATACGTCCGCGCAAAAAATGCAAAAACCGGGAATGTCACTTTGGTGCCATTGTTTGGCGGACTTTGAGATTTATTTCGGTGGTTCTTTATAGATTTTGAGCGTTCAGTTCTAACGTTGAAATTTTGAGATAACCAAGGCAAAAGTGCAGTGTCTCCAAGCTAGCCTAAAGTTTTCTGGTACTGCACCGGTAGACAAGAGGGGAAAACATAATAATCATCCAAATATAATAAAACGCTAGTTGCATTGAAGATATTTAAAAAAAAACACTTTAAATCCTTTAAGGGACGCTCCAGCCATTACAGTAACAAAAAAAAAAACCTTAAAAATTAATCTCCTAGAAGAACTTGATATCAACAAGATGTACAAACTTTTTTGTAGAGAAGTATCCACATCGCAAGCTGTCCTAGGTGTCATATAGCGCGGAATTCAAGAAATACAACATTTCTTTTGGCTACCCAAGGTCAGACACTGGTAGCGCATGTGATAAAATAAATGCTGAATTGAATTATTCAGCTTGACAAGATAACACACCAGAAATAAAAAAAGAATTGTAAATAGAAAAGAAATCACATCTTACCAAAGTTGGGGTTTTCTATGAGAGAAAAAGAAATAAAAAAATTAAAAGCAAAAAATAATTGTGAGTTGGAACCTATTACAGATGATTATTTAAAAAATTAAATAAATACTAATTTTATTATATTTATTTTTATTATTGTTATGATGAAAAATTAGTAACAATGGAAAGTGCATTCATTGTACTTGCACTTTCCTGAGTGACTCTGTTTTAGTTTAATAACGCTTTCTCACAATTTTACGTTATATTTTACTCCATTTTTATTCTAGTATTGAAACATATTACCTTGATAAAATGGCAGTAAATTTTTTTTTATTTAAGCAATTAAAATAATAATATATAGACTCTGCTTAGATTTATTTTTAATTTAAGCAAATTAACTAGCAATTGACATTCCTCTTTTTTCCCTGTGATCTGCAGTTATTATCAGAAGTTATGAAGGATTACTTTTATTTTAAGAAAAAAAAAAAGTGTTTCACACATACGTACATATAAAAATCAGGATATTGTTAACAAAATACAATTTATGATGATTGGCATACAAATTTTCCTATACAATAAACTGAATGGATTTCGGTAATTCTAGTGAAACGGGTAAAGCGGCTAGGGACGTCTGATTATAACATAGATATACATAATACAATAATATAATTAATGCAAATAGAATTAATGCAATTAAGTTTTCCCATTTACAGGTACGCATTTCGTATATATGATCTGGATGATGACAATTTCATCGGTCGGGAAGATCTGTTGGAGGCGACAAGGCTCCTCACTAAAGGGGAGTTGCACCCTCAAGAGCGTGACGAAATTGTCGCAAGCGTGTTAGACGAAGCTGACGTGGATGGTGATGGAAGGCTATCCTTTATGGACTTTGAGCACGTTGTTGTACGAGCGCCAGATTTTTTATCTACATTTCATATACGAGTATAACCTTTTTTAGTTTTGCAAAAGATAAAATACTTTTATCGTGAAATAGTAGTATGGTAAGTTTACACCTTATTTAAAAAAAAAAAGGTAATAGAAGTATTAGCCGCTAAGTAAATAAATTTTGAATTTTTCAAAGTGTGACCGAATATTTCAACGCCTTTATTTTCTACAAACTATTTGTAATTGTTATGTTAAAATGTATATTTTAATAATTATATAGATTCTATTAATTAAAACCTTGTTAATAAAAACTGTATTTTTATTTAAATGACTAACGCCATAGTGGTGCGCACAACTATACACCAAACAAGATGATGATGGGCAGCAGCGTCACCATATCCTACTGCAACACTGCGCTCACCAACCCTCGATCGACCCTCGAAATATAGGCGGATCAAAAGACGGATATAAAAATCTTTGGGACACAAGTTTACGACACACATTTTACGACGATATACTTTTCTTTAATATAAACCTATAATTTATTAATATATAATAAAATTGTAACCTATAATATAATTATAATAAAAGTGTAAACCTATAATATATAATAAAATTGTATTAAAGATACGATAGAGTGGAATCAATGCTCCAAAGTATTCTCAAGGGAGTTGTCTGTAGGTCAAAGCCCGTTGTCAAAGATGAAAACAGAGGATGAAAGTACAGCGTCTCCAGAGCCGAGATATTGAAGGAGGTCGAGAACGGGCAGTTATATACTTCAGTCACCCAACCTATACATAGACAAGTTGAAGCACCGAGGGCCGAGCTTACCTAACACTATTCCGAAGACGTCCCAGACATCAACTTTCACGAGTTTAGTATCGTTCTGAGACAGTTTAAAAACAAAAAAATACCAGGCGAAGAACAGAACTCTGAAAGCAAGTGGAACACCAGGTGGACTTAAGGCCTTAAGAAGCTTTTTAATCCCGTCTTGCTTGAGGGCGTAACGCCGAAAGCCTGGAACAGAAGCGTGGTGGTGCTCTTCTTCAAGAAGTGCGATAACAACTTATTGAAGAATTACAGGCTAATTTCGCTTCTGAGCTACATTTATAAGCTGTTCTCTAGGGACATTACGAATCGTCTGACTGGCAATTTCGATGACTTCCAGCCCTAATTTTCAGAATTATTACAACAGACTACATACGAGTGCATACGCTGCAGCAGATTGTAGAAAAGACCGAGAAGTATAATAGGCCATTATACTTGGCGTTTGTGGACTATGAAACTATTTACTTACTTTAGTGTATTATATAAACTATTTACAACTGCATAGGAAGACGCTTTTAAGCTCCTGAAATAGAAAGGAGCTTGGTATCAATATAAATAAATAAATAAATAAATAAATATTAACCAACAATCACACCACGTTAACCTAGCCCCGTGCTAAGTTCGTAAGAACTTGTGTTACAGGTACTAGGAACGGAAATAAATTTAAGAAATTTATATAGATACATATATACATAAATACACATCCATGACCCGGTGCAGACATCTATATTCGTCCTACAAATTATCTGCACCTGGCGGGATTCGAACCCGCGACCGCTGCGTAAAGTGTCCAGTTGCCTGACCACTCGACCAACCAGCCATCAAATATAACGGCAATATAAACGGCTAGTACTATCACTATCACTCACTTTCAATTTGCTAATGATATCCGTGCTCATGGCAGAATCCCTGGAAGACCTCAGCATTATGCTCGGTGACTTCAATGAACTTTCCCAAGTGGTGGGTCTAAAATGAACACCAATAAGACGAAAATCATGTCGAATATCCATCTCGTGCCCACCCCGATATCAGTTGACGAGCAGGTACGTCTACCTATGACAAAAGCTCCAACTTAGTAAATCCATCTTTGAGAGAGAGGTCTATCATCAAATACTGTTGGGATAGGCAGTGTTCAAAAAGATAAAAAACGTCTTTTCATCCGTCATACCTCAGTGCCCTTAGTGGAAATTTTTCGAACAATGTGTGCTACCATGATGACATGGACTTGAGATGTAGTCTCTGACTTTAGGCCGTTAAACAAGGTCCAAGTCACATAGCGAGCAATGGACAGGGCTATACTTGGTATTTCTCTGTGTGTCGGGCCGGGATGGGAACCCGGTCCTGCTAGACACGGCGTCGTCGGACTGTTCAGAGGTGAGCCGGACAGTCCCCATGGAGGAGAAGTGTGGCCTTTTCGCCAAGGCCAGCCTGTCGCTGGAGAGATCCTGTTGCCTAGAGATCCGGGACCCTCCAATTAAAGCGACTGAAGGCTCCCGCACGGGTTTACACTACCAAAGTGCCGAGTCCGACATAGGTCTAGGACTGCCTAGCCGGGCGTCCTGGATATCATCCGTAAATGGAGTCCCCTGCGTCACATAAAAAAAGAATGGTATTTTTCTGTGAGATTGAATCAGAAATGACAAGATCCGCAAACGAACGAAGATTGTCGACATAGCCTAACGAATTTGCAGGCTGAAGTGGCAATGGGCTGAGCACATAGCTCGTGGAACTGACGGCCGATGGAGTAAAAAGGTTCTCGAGTGGAGCCCACGCTCCGGCAAGCACAGTGTCAAACGGCCGTCCACGAGATGGACAGACGACTTGAGGAGACTCCCCTCAAGTTACGGGAAACCACTAGTTACTTATAAATCGCTATTTGAATTATACTTGAAAGTTTAATTTGAGTCAAAAGTTTCAGCCACCTACGTCATAATTGACTCATCATAATTTTCTATAATTTTATAACATTAGCGAAATTACGACAGCCGTCTTATTTTATAACAATGGAAACTTCTTAGTCGTTCTGAATTATTTCTCGACTCGTCGAGACGAATTTCATTTTTAATGAAACCTCATGTGAATATTTAAGAGTTGAGCAATTGAAAATATCAGATTTGTTTTGCTGTCTTATACCTATATTTTTTGCTAGTTGTTATACATTACTTTTTAATAAAATTAAAGTAAGTCAAATAAAAGTAGTCTTAGTCACACCTTAATAATATTTTTTGCAAACTGAAAAATAATACAAAAAATAATACAAGTGTTATATCTTTAATAAACTCAAACTGTCATGTAGATAACTTGAGATCCGTCTCCAAACACCTTCATTTCTATTTCATTCTCCATCAGCAGGTTCCAGGTAACGCTTAAGGCTAAATAGGTAAGGTCTAAGTTATCACTGTTATTGACATTGGGTACGTTCACGGCCCGCGAATATATCGAAATAATCTACACTCATTTGCAAAAAAAACGGGCGGTTTCGATTTTCTTCCTGGCTGAAAAAAATAAAATACCAAAAAGGTTTTAATCATTTGAACATGTTACTGGCCAGTTATAAAAGTGCCATAATGTTTATAAGAGTACATTCCAAATTCAAATTTTTGACTGAGCCTGGTTTTCAAAGAAAATAACTTTTAACTACATTTTGTGGCGCGAATTCTCTATAGTTAATATCGACTCTAATTAACTTTTTGTCAATTTTTATTAAATTATCTGGTGTCCTTGACATTTAAAAGTATTGTTATTGCGGTTTAGCAATCTCGAAAATGGTAGATAAAGTGATAAAAGCGAGCAAAATTATTGCGCTGCTTGAAGAAGGTTGCAGTCAATGCTTCGTGGCTCAGAGGCTAAATGTGAGTCGGTCGACAGTTCAAAGGACCTGGCAGCGCTATCAAGAGACCGGTTCCGTCAAGAGAAGGTCTGGTTCTGGCAGAAAGACATGTACCGAACCACGGGATGATCGTTTTCTAGTTAGTCAAGCGTTGAGAAATCGCAAATCTTCTTATGTGGACCTCAAGAACACCCTCGAAGAAGTAAGAAATGTGCAAATTAGTCAATGGACGGTCAGGAAGAGGCTTCTCGCTGCTAATATACACAGTCATCGCCCGGAACGCGGTCCTAAATTACTCCGTGGACATCGAGTTGCCAGGCTTAGCTTCGCTCGAAATTGTGTGTCATGGACTCATGAAGACTGGGATAGGGTATTGTTCTCCGATGAAGCCAGGATATCTCTGCATGGTGAAGACCGACGTCGGCGAGTGCTACGTAGACGAGGAGAACGCTTTGTAGAGACATGTTTTGAAGAAATCACACCTTATGGAGGGGGCTCTGTTATGTTTTGGGCAGGAATAAATTCTATGGATCGTACGGAGTTAGTCTTCATCGAAAACGGTACACTGACTGGACACCGATACATAACGGAAGTTCTAATTCCTTATGCACAACCCGCTTTAACCGCTCTTGGCGAAAACTCAATTTTTATGGACGACAACGCTCGCGCCCACCGGTCTGGCGGTGTGGATGCGTATATGCTAGAAGTCGGAATTCGTCGTTTGGACTGGCCAGCTAGAAGTCCGGACCTCAATCCCATAGAGCATGTCTGGGACGTTCTGAAGCGACGAGTGAGATCAGTGCAGCCGGCTCCGCAGACCACCAGAGAGCTAAAGAATGTGATAACCGCGGAGTGGGAACGTATTCTCCAAGAAACCATAAAAGATATACTCACTAGCATGCCCAGACGAATGCAAGCTGTGATTTCAGCAAGAGGGGGTCACACTCAATACTAAACTTTTATCTGCTTTTAATGTATTCAAGAAAAACAAAGAAATTAACGCGTTTCATTTTTATTTAGCGAGCAGGTACAATCATAGTGTTTTGAGCTTAAACATTATTTCTTAATAATTTAATTAAAATGTTATGATAAAACTGATGAAAACTATTCCTTCCTAATTAATTTATAAAATTCTGAGGATAACAATACCTAAAATTGTCAAACAAACTAATAGTAACTATAAAATAGTTCTTTGCTTAAGTGCCCGTTTTTTTTGCAAAAGAGTTTATATAAATAGTCTAAGCATTGCTATAATTTAATACTATAAATAAACTTCGAATCGCTTAAGCATCTGTAATTGGCCCACATTGCCTTTATATATTCTTTAATCTCCTGTATACATTATTTTGATACATATGTAAGAACAGTATTGATAAAGTCACTTTTTAAACATAAATTAGAACAAAATCTGTTCAACCGTTTCTTAGCTGCAATGTTACAAACAAATAGAATCACGGATACACTGTGAGAATCCGGTTAATTTATAACGCTCCTTTTTTTTATGGGGGTTAAAAATGAATGCTCAGGCATAATATAATAATATATATAAATCGTGTCATAGGGCTTAAAAAATTTCTTCTCTAGTTTGTATAGGGTCTTCCAAGAGGGACTTCCAAACTTCAAACTTGGACAGTTGATAACGGCCGTCTTGTTGAACCTACGTCTGTCAAGTTAGTTGTAATTTATTTAGTCTGTTTTGCCAAATCATCATGGACGGATATAGCATTCAACAACACGTGCAAATAATAAAATAGTTTTTATCAAAATTAGTGTTCTATTCGGGCAACGTACCGCACGCTTCGCCCATTTTAGGGTCGCCATAATCCATAATAAAAGGGATAAATTTGAGTCCAGTAGTTCAGTAAACGATCGACCAACACCCGTACGTCGACGAAACGCAAGATCTGCCGAAAACATCGCTGCTGTCTGTGAAAATGTGCAGGAGAATTCGAGGCAGTCAATTTCGCTTCGCTCACAAGAACTCGGCCTTTCACAAACCATAACTTGCCGAATTTTGCGTCGTGACATGGGCCTGCACCCGTACAAAATTCAACTGATCCAGGAACTGAAGGCAAACGACCATAGACAACGACGTGTTTTTACTGAATGAGCTCTGGAGCAGTTGGCAACTGACTCCAATTTTCATCGAAAAATCAACTTCAGGGATGAGGACTATTTCTGGATGGAATTCCACGCGGACATGATTTATACCAAAACTGTTTGTAAATAATTATTTTAAGTTTTGAATTGTAAATATAGTATTATAGCTATCATCATCATAACTATTTATAATTTGGCTTGTATTGATAAAACTTAAAACCGTTTAGTTGGGGCCCTAGTTTATTTTTTGCACTAGGGCCTTTAGTTACCTAGCTACGCCATTGGTTGACAGCTCGCTCACTGCGCGATTCATCTCGTAATTTTTTTTTATTACGTCTCCCAGATCTGAGATGGTTGAGACATTTTCATGAGGTTAAATTTTGTGAAGTTTTAAAATATATTTAACATAAAGTTTTATGAGTTATTTAGTATTTCAAAGATTTACTAAAAATTTCAAGTGTTTGATTAAGCGCCCTAAAACTTGTTTGTTGACACAAAACTAAACCAGCAAACTACCACCAATGAGAAATAGAATATTCTGATCGTTGGTACCTACCTAAAATAATACAATGCATTAAATGATCATAATGTAATTGATATAAGTACTAATAACTATGAAGTTTTATTCTTTATTTATGAACAATATTTTACCTATTTAAGTTGTGAAATAGTTTACCCATCATTTGAGACTAAACTGCCGTAGATATTGAAACCGCCGCTCACAATAGAGGCAATCAGTAAACGATTCCGCTGTAGTCTTGGGTAGTTCGCGAACGACCTAGGTGGGAAGAGCGCTCCTTTAGGTGAACTATGCGAACTAGTTCCTTGAAAATCCCGCTCTTAGTTCTATTCAGTTCTTTTTATATTTCTGTTAGGGTCCACTTTACTAGACAGTGGCGCTATGAGACCAACCGAGTTATTTACTTTTACTAAATAATAAATAAAAAATCTCATATTACATAAATGGACGTGTAAAATTTTCATGTAATACTTTGTATTTTTTAAATAACAATAAACAAAACTTACAATAATCATAACTATATTTTTTTTTTATTTATTGTTCTTACTAAATTATTTCAAAAAAAGAACTAATGAACTAATAGAGCGAACTAGTTCATCCTTGTATTATGAACTAAATTGAGCGTTCTCTGTAGTGACCGGTTAGGCCCAAGCCTATTCCGCTGACGTCAAACAACTGCTAATAGATAAATCCTTTGCCGTTTTATATTTTTATACTTCCGGATATCGTAACATTCAAAAATACATTTAAAAAAGTTTTTTAATTTTTTATTCTATACTTATAAAAATAATTAGATATTTTTTAAAACAAATTTCATATTTTATTATTATTTACTTAAATCAAAAATTTACCTTATTAAAGTAGGCTTCAAAAGCATTTTTTAATTGTCATTTTACAAAATAATTAATTATTTCTTAATTCTTTAATTATAGTTAATGTGAAGCTGCCATTGACTGGAAGTATAGATTCTGCTAAGTAAACCATAAAGAAATGCAATAGCTAGTTCCTTACCTTATCGTTCCGTACATTTTTCAAAAAATTATTGTTTTATATATATTATTTTTTATACATAAGATTTATGACGTATTAAAAAAAAAACTACTTACTAAATCTCGTTCAGACCAATTTTCGGTGGAAGTTTGCATGGTAATATACATCATATATTTTTTTTTAGTTTTATCATTCTCTTGTTTTCAAATCAAGTCAAATCAAAATATTTTATTCGTTATTCGGTGATTGATTACACACACTCAACGAACGTCAAAAAAAAAATGTCTCGGTAGACATCTACAATTTCATCATCGGCTTTACTAAATATTACAATAATATAATAATGTTCCTAGTGTAGGCCGAGAGAAAAAAAGCCGGAGGAAAAAAAACTCTTTAGAAGTTACAGGGGGAGGGGGGACACATTTTACTACTTTGGAAGTGTCTCTCGCGCAAACTATTCAATTTAGAAAAAAATGATATTAGAAACCTTAATATCATTTTTGAAGACCTATCCATAAATATACCACACGTATGGGTTTGATGAAAAAAAAAAAAATTTGAGTTTCAGCTCTAAGTATGGGTATATGGTAAATTTATTGTTTTTTTTCTATTTTTGTGTGAAAATCTTAATGCGGTTCACAGAATGCATCTACTTACCAAGTTTCAACAGTATAGTTCTTATAGTTTCGGAAAAAAGTGGCTGTGACATACGGACGGACAGACAGACAGACAGACATGACGAATCCATAAGGGTTCCGTTTTTTGGCTACGGAATCCTAAAAAATAAAATATTTGTTACAATTTATCACCGAGTCTTCCCAGTAACTTGTCAAAGACACTTGTATTGCGAATGACTCGCTACTTTCTTTACGGATGACTACGGCCTTATTCATAAAGGTACTATAAGCCCGATATAGTTCGAATATTTTTTGTCTCTTTCGTTCTGTAGTTTTTTAATATTCGACAGACTGAGGCAAAACATATTTTAACTATATCGGGTTTATAGTACTTTATGAATAAGGCCGTAAGACTATAGTTACACTTAAAATTTAAAGTGCGTTTGTATGTATGTGTGTTTGTGTGTATGTGTGTTTGTGTGTATGTGTGTGTTTGTGTATGTGCGTGTATGTGTTTGTGTATGGGTGTGTGTGTGTGTGTGTGGGTGTGTGTGTGTGTGTGTGTGTGTGTGTGTGTGTGTGTGTGTGTGTGTGTATGCATATGAATGTGTGAGTACACATCTGATTGGGTGTGTGTGAGTTTATCTATGATCTTTAAAGAATGTTTAGCTGGGGATCATTGTACGTACTACGAGTTGTGACCTATAGTGTATGTTGTGACCCATAGCAGCGGTAAGGAAACACATATTACAAGCTAATTAAAAATAATATTTTAGCAATAAGGTTTTCAACCTCAACAAAATTATGAGACTCTAACTATTTAGTTAATCTTGTTGTAATATCTTATACAAACCTATCGAAAGATGATAATTTTAATAAAGTTTAAATATATATATTTTATTACTGTATTTATGTTTATATTTTGTATTTTAAAATTCATTACTTTTTTATGTATGTGCCATCTAGTGTGCAATAGCCGAACTACGGAGTGAAAAGGTATTTATAAATATATGTTATTTTGTGCAATATATTTCGTAATTTTTTATAAAAATTAAAAGTTAATTCACAATTTAGATAGCTTTAAATGTATTTTAATATTTTGTAAACTAGTTACTTGTTATTTTAGTTGAACGCATTTTACTCTATACTGCACGTTTTCTCTATGCCTATTAAAATTCTAATTTGTCTATGTAAAATAAAAAAAAAATTGAAGTTGGTACTTTACGTCGCTTTTGTAGTTGCGTTTTCAGCATTATCATGGCTAATATGCTGTTATAATTCATAAGTATAGAGTACGTGCCTCAAATTGTGTTAAACACGTGCAGTGCTAAGACAATTTGATATTTTAAACAGTTATATGATTACCTGCTTTTATTTGACAAATTGCGCTAGACCGCATAAATAAAATGGCAGCCCTACCACGTAGAATAATCAAAGAGACACAGCGATTGATGCAAGAGCCTGTGCCGGGTATCAGTGCGGTGCCTAGCGAAAATAATGCGCGTTATTTTCATGTAATTGTCACCGGCCCGGAAGACTCGCCATTCGAAGGAGGTCTATTTAAATTAGAACTATTCCTTCCAGAGGACTATCCTATGTCAGCGCCTAAGGTTAGGTTTATAACAAAAATTTACCATCCGAATATAGATCGGCTCGGTCGTATATGCTTGGACATTTTGAAAGATAAATGGAGCCCAGCCCTGCAGATTCGTACGGTTCTACTCTCGATTCAAGCGTTACTATCGGCTCCTAACCCCGATGACCCGCTAGCAAACGATGTGGCCGAGCTTTGGAAAGTGAATGAAAGCGAAGCTATTCGAAACGCAAAGGAGTGGACCAGGAGGTACGCTATGGACAACTGAACGTCCGCCGTCGCACCCAGTGCCTCCCCTACGCGCTACACGAAGTGGACGAAACTAACATATATATCATGATTTTAAGAGTGCAAGTTATGTTTTACAACCTAGATCGAGTAACTTGTGAAGAGACAATTGTGGATAAATTTTTATTATTGTCAGAGGCCGGTCCTATGGCAACAAAGCCGTGGTCTCCCTGCTCCGGTCAACCTCTTGCATTTCCTCATAGCCTCGCCCTTCATTGTCTCAGTGTAGTCCGAAACACCCACAGATTATTGTTTACCCTATCACATGTAGCTTCGTTATGATATTAGGTATGCATATTTTTTTACTATAATTATAATAGCTAAATGATGAATTTCCTAAGACCTTAATAATGTATATATTTCATAGTTGATCAAATTTGGTTAATTTTATACAAAGGATAGTGTATTGTCACAAAGTTCAATGCCTTTGTAAATCTTATCAGCATATGTTTAAGACAATGCTATGTAATATCAGTTTTTGATCTCTATGGATACTGACATATTTTATATTTTTAATCATAGAATGTGGAAGGTTATTAATTTATTTTCCAGTGATTATCTGCTGAATATGGTTTAAAATGAATCTTAAGTACTATTTACTTGTATAAAAGGTTATCAATAAATTGTATTTATGTAAATTTAATTTGGCTTTGTGAGCAACTTGAAAATACATAATAAACAAATGCTAATCTTTATTTCATTTACAATAGCTATCCCTGTAGTTTATAACATAAGACTCTATTGACAGTGCAAACATTGATAATACTTATTATAATTCAGAACTAACTTAAATATAAATATGTACTGTAACATCATCCTAACTTTCTAATATTAAGACATAACCTTTAAGCACTCAAAACTTTACATAAAAAACCTTCAAAGTTAATTTGCACTTTTTTATGTGTACATTGTTGTGTTACATCTGGTTAATTTAATAAAGGTGGTACGAGGGAATTACATAAAGCAGGTTCAGAAATACATTGGCTTCATGTGAGCAACCAGTTTTAATCTTCACATATTGAAATTAAATGGAAACCATTTAAGATATGTTTTGTTTTAAAAACATTTTAATAGTAATTTCTAATATATCTATAAAATATACAAATTAGAATATTAACTATTTTTCATACATAATGCAGTTATTGTTTTAAAAGTTAGGTTAGTTGGGCATATTTCAAACCCCACTACCAAAATTTGTATCACCAATGCAGATCATCAGCGCAACAATGTTTTCCGATTGTTTAATTGACAATGATGACATTCTGTTGAAATTTCAGGTTAATGTCTTTTATGTCGTTACACTACTTACATATTTAACAAATTTAATAAAAATACTGAATAAAGTTAACTCATGCCATAATTAATATTTAATTAATTTTGATAAATATTTTTAATCACAGTGATATTTAATTAGCTTCAATTAAATGTGATATACAATTAAGATTTTTTTTTAATCTAAAAATGAATTCTATTTTTTTGATTGAATAAGCTTATCCGTCAGTTAAATTTCTGGTCCTAATTAAAATAAACTTTAATCTTAAAAAATATTTTTTGTGTTATAAAAAGATAGATATATATAATATAACAATTTAATATTCGTTATATTAATTATGCATTATAAACAATATTAAAAACATTAATTTATTAATTAAATAAGGTCATTGTAATCAGTATTTTACTCCAAATGACTAATACATAAGTATTATGCAATGAGGAAGACTGGTCTAATGTTTCAATAGGTCATGAATATCAGTGGTAAGCGATTTAATTAGTAGAATACAAAAATTGTCCAAAACCATCGTTTGGATGCCAATGATCTTTATAATGTTAAATACAAAAATGTAAGACCAGAATTGTACCCCAGGTGGAATTTGAGAAAAATATTTAGAGTTTTGCAAAATAACGTAAAAAAGAGGGACTTGTATTCCATTAAATTCTTCAATGTTTTTAATTTTAAAGCTAAATTGTCAAGCCATAAAATACAATTAGATTTGGTGTTGCCAGGTTTTTGAAAAATATAAATGTCATGTTATGGGAAAAATTATTAATGGTCAGATTATTTATACTGATGACAGATATAGTAATTATTGTATGATATAGTATGGTCAGTGCCGGATTAACCACATAGCAAGAGTAGTAATTACTATAGGCCCCGCGCGAAATGGGGCCCCGTCTATTAAAACCCACTCATATATCTTTCTCTGCCTGAGCGTAATTTTTTGAGTGAAACTTATTAAGATGTGGTATATAATATATTTAATTTACTTGATATTACAAAAACGTGAAACGTTACAACTTTATCTACTAAGACAATCCACATCAGACAATCGGTAACCGACTATTTTCCTGGCGCAGGTAAATCCGATCCATGTTGGAGGGATAAATTAAAAAAAAAGTCAGTTTACGGACTAGAATTTTTCGTGATAATTTCATAAGAAAACATTGATAAAAAATTGCATACTTTTATGAATTGAATTATTATCACTGGGTACGTTCGCGGGCCCTCTTCTAATTGATAATTCATCACTTTTTACGATTTTTTAATCTATGCATTCCACAGACCACATGCGCGGAAATGATACTTCTTTAATCAAAAACTGAATTTAACTGTCAAACTTTAGTAAATAATTGTTTGCTATTGTTCATAAAAGATAAACAAAATTATCTTATTACATTTATTCACTAATTATTATTTTAATTAAAAACTGATAAATAAAAAACTATTGCGCATGTCCCATTTCCGTTTCCGCGCATGTGGTCTGTGGAATGCATAGATTAAAAAATCGTATAAAAGTGATGAATTATCAATTAGAAGAGGGCGCGCGAACGTACCCACTGAATTATCATTATTTTGTATACCTAATACAAAGAATGAGTTAATTAATTAATTATTTTTTTTCGATAAATTAACATTTATTTGCACTCAAATTAATTTGAAGTAAGAATATATTATTAACAATTTATTTACAACTTATATACATACATATGTGATATTTAAGATCCTCCAATCTGTGTTATTGTTTTTCATTCACAAGCCGAACGCTTGGGCCGATCGTGCCTCGCTATCGCTTGTTCCGCGCTCTCGCTCACGAAACGTGACAATGAGTCATGCTTCTTCGTGCGGTGCAGCCAGCATTCATCGATTTACAAGATGTTATCACGTCAAATAAAAAATAGCAGATTAAGGGCTCTTTGAAAGAATTGCGTGCCCCGCGCTTGCTTTATTAATCCGACACAGAGTAAGGTAATAATTTCGTCAACTTAATCTATGATGCAACCATCTAATATTATGACAACTGAGTACTTTACTGCGTTTTCTATCGTAGTACCTATGTTATCGAAGTATAATTCGACTGACAATTCTGATTCTGATCCGATAGGCGTTTAGACTGAAACCGGCTCAAAGCAGCAGTGCACAGTTCAAGAAAAACGTAAATAGATTAATCGTATGACACGTAAGTTAAATTAATTAATAATTATTTTATACGTTAAAAAATTGTTTTACATGTATCAGTTGGGAAATATTACATTATTATACTTATATATTGTTACAATACGTAGAGCTATATTTTGTCAATATTCATACTACATGTAATATTTTTTACATAGATATATTTTTAAGTTGGAAAATGCAGAATGATTGGTTAATTTCTCATACATTTTATTCACAAAAGCTATATAATGAAATGCCGATCCCTAAAATCTTTTTAGTGTTAGGTTTCTCTACTAATATAAAACTGAAGAGTTCGTTTGATCCCGCTTATCTCAAAAATTATAAATCGATATAGTTTCGTTAACAGAAAATAATGTTAAGTCGGATGAATTAAGTAATTTCGAGGCCCTGCCGCCGACAAAACGCCCGGTCGCTTCGCTGACAGCGTGAAAAACCCGTCGCCCGCTCTCCATCCCCTTGAGAGTAGTCACTATGATAATTACATACTGTGAAGACACTGTGTACCGATGGAACAAATACACAGTGAGAACATATTGAAATCAGTCGTGGTTACACAGTGTTTTCACCATGGAGTCAAGACCGCGAGAACTTATTCATTTTCATTTCATAAACGCGCCAGCCTGCAACTGTATCTGACAAAATTATTTACTATTAATTAATTACAAATGTAGCTATACATCACAAAAACTCCCGTAATCAAAATCAACTTTATTTAAATAGGCACCACGAGCACCTTCGAATCGTCATTTTACAAATTAAAACTTTAAAGTGATTATTATTTTTGTAAAAGTAAAGCTACCACCGATTCAGAATGTAGATTCTGCACTCTGCAAAGTAATTGGTAAAACGATATCTTTGAAAATGTAGATTTGAATGTATACATATGTATATTTAGTTTGGTACCTTAAATGTTCAAAAACAGGATTACATCTGTAATATTTTTTTAAAATAAAAATAAAAAACTATTCAATTTTAACAGGTTAAGGTTATAGATAAATTTGGTAGTAATAGGAATAATTTTTATTTTAACGATATAATCCAAACCAATGAACACACGTTAATATTTTCAATTTCGAAATCATTATAATGAACTATTATTAAGTCCACACAAAATGAGAAACAATATTTTTTTTTTATTTGACACATGAAAAGCCTCATGCGTACCATATCAAGTTTAATATATTATTAGTCTGTTTATTAACTTGTATTACTATCAATGAAAAAAACATGTTGTTTTTCTATGTATAAGGTTCTTATATGACCAATTAGGTAGAGGCTTCGTACGTGACGCAATTTTTTTAACCTTTTGTTCTCACCTCTCTTCCATTGAAGTTACGTGTACATTATTTACTATTTTCTATTTGTATAATTATTATATGTATGGTCTCTAATCTATTCTTTAAAATAACTGCTAATGAGTAACGTATATTACACTGCAAACATGTTTACCTTAAAAGTTTAAATGTTCGGTCTTCGTTGCTGCTGTCTTCTACTGGCTTTTTTTTTTTAATATTATATGAATAATAGTTGTATAAATGTTTCCCACTCAACGGCCCGCAGTAGGGTGAAAACTAGGGATAGCAAAATCGATGCCAATTCTACTCGAGAATCGACTTTTCTCTTGAAATAATCGATTATTGAGAATCTTTTAAATTCTTCCTTTTCAAAGTCGATCGAGAATCGATTCTAGCTTTCAAATTTTCGACTTAAGAATCGGTAATATTTTCGATAGTTTCGATACCAAAGTGACTTTAGGATTATGCGTAAGTTACCATAGTCACGTTTCATCCTCTATAGAGTGATATGTACAAGTGATGACCGTTTATTTTTAGGCATGTGAGTAGGCCGGAAACATATACCACAAACACAAACGCCAAGAGCACGGAAAACGGAGATTGAACCAGTGCTGTGACTACTGCGTCAAATTATCGTCAAACCAAATAACTTTTGCTTACCATAAATTAAAAGAATGATTTACTCGATTAACTAATTATTTAACTTTATCGCTTTCTAGTTGACCTTATAGTTCATCTGAAGTATTAAAATTAATGATATTAGAAATGAAACAAACATATCAATTTGTTCAGTTTATTCTTAACTTTAATGCAGACTAGAATAATACTCTTAGAAATGAGAACAACAATAGTTATTTCACATGTTATAGTGTACCTACAATATATCAGCTTTCACAATAAAATGCTATTTATTATCTGTGTTTTCAATGTAAATAAATCTTATTCACAACAGCTAGCAATATAAAATTACATATCAGACGGTACTATCAATATCTTTTTAATTTTTTAAATGATAAATTGTGATAAAGGGCGTGACCAGTGACTATTATCGATTTCTTTTTTTTTTATCTCTTTTAAATTAAAATAATTTATTGATTATTTTATATGTCGATGGGATCTCATGTGAAATAATAAAATAGACACTGATCCTAACAGCAACACAGGACAGAAGGGATACGTTGAGTACGATAGAAAGAAGTACATACCTACAATGATAATTATTTAAAAGCATCAAAACTCGGGACATGATATATAGAAGCGTAATAAATTCAGGAATACTAAGAGGTGTCTTATATTAGGTTCTCAAAATACCGATTTTTATACATAAATAAAACTCGTCCTCAGAGCGCTAAGCTTAGCTAAGACCAGGACATACATATAGGTTACATAGTTACGCTATAGCCACACTATAAAATTTACAAAATATGACATATCTTTTGAAACGCTACACGAAATAATGCTTTATTTTATATCCACTAATCAATTCATTTATTTATCAATGATCACATCGAGATTCAACTCGACCGAGACTCGATTGTCTCGGATATTCAAGATACTTGCATGCATGCTATCCGAGTCGTTATAGATCAAGACTCCTCAGTCACACTATTCAGCTATACATTTTTTTTCAATTTATGCTCCATAAAGAAAGTATACATTCATGACAAAAACTATACAAATGAAACAGAAATTTCAAATTAAAAAATAAAAATATTCATTATGAATTAATCATATAAAATAAACTACCAAACAGTGGAATGACTTTAAAAAATTATACTATAAAAATATTTATTAAAATGGCAACATAAACTAATAAACTAGAAATATGACAAGAGAGACACTTATTGTCTATGGCAGAAAGGCAACAGCTAGTGCATTTTGTAAACATTTTATCGCAACAATTTATAATAGAAATATTTGTATGAAGATAATTTTAACTTATTTTAATAATATCTAAGCAGATATGAGCCATTTTGATACTCAATTATATTATGTATACAATTAATAAATTATCGACTGGAATAACTATGTATACACAATGTGATAATAAGTTTTCCAGAAATTTTGCACTTGATTCAGCAAAAAATTATATTAATAAACAATGTATTATAAAATTTCAATAAAATACGCACATATCTTTTACATGATATGAATAAACTTGATTATTAAAAATTAACAATTTGATATTATATCGAGACTTCATACAATGTTATAAAACTTTTTTTTACATTTTAAAATTTTTAATATTTATAGTCAAGCGAGTGCAAAATTTCCGTCACTAAATACAGTAACTTAGAACTATCTTACTTAGCCACTTAAGCATTTTAAGCATTTTGAAACTTGGACATCACATAATCTTTTTTTTTGAGTATTACTTCGATAGCTAAGCTAAAAACCTTTCGAGGACATCTACGAATTTCACGATTTGGTTCTATCGAGGAATTAATATGATTTTATAATCTGTGACTTTTTTTGACTGTTAAAATATATCGATTTTTTATCTGTTCAATGGAATTCGTAGAATATTCGCGACTAGATTTTATATGTTTATCCAAATGCAATTATCAGGGCAGTTACACACGATATCTATTAACTAAGCTATATTTTATTCAAAATATAATTCAATTTTTATAACTATTTGAGTGTTACAAGCATTTTTGAAATTTATTACTTATAAAACAAAGACAATTATATTATGATCAAACTTGGTACAGATAATATTTAAGTCTTATCCAGCTTTTGGTCATATATATTTGTTTTAGGCTATATTAGGAGTAATTTATGTAAGTACACGGTATTATGTAATATATAGACATACGCGTGTAAGAGCCCTGTCGAACGTTAAGCAGGCACTTATGGCGCGTCGCGTTTAGATGAATACAGGATTCTCTTGACCAGTCAACAGTCGGAACATTGACGTCGGCATCGTTTTCATTAAAATCTGAAATTTATTATTTGTTTATTTTAATTGAACATGACAAAAAAAAATTACAAATTAAAACACCCAATTAAGCATTCAGCTAATATCATCCAAGAAATGTTTTCCATCTATTGGATTTTTTTCAGACACGTTAGTTGGGTAGTTGTTTTTCTCTCTCTCGTCTTCCCTCGCCCTGTCTCTTGATAAGACTTTTTCTTTTAAATCGTCTTTTTTATCAGTCAGCAAAGTGATTTTTTATTGATGCAGAAATTTTTAGCCTTTATTGGCTAGGATCCAGGGAGGTATGTCATTGTTTAACATCCCTTCCTCCATCTTAGCGATAGAATTTAGACTACTTAGAATTAGTAAGAAATAACAGCTTTAATACATCATAATTAAGTAAGGCTGTATGTCAGTAAGTATAATACGGCTGTAGGTAAGTCAGTAATTAAATAAGGTTGTAAGCAACCTTTTTAGGCTTAGATACTCTCGGTTTTCAAACATAGAATTATTTTACATAATTATTTGTCACGACGAGACTGATGTGGAGCGATGTGTCAACTGTCAACCGTTACGTGCAGTATCTTTCTACCCTTAAAAAATTGACAAAAATCGTCAAAAAATAACTATATCGTAGTATTTACTCGTTTTTATCCTCAAAAAAAAATTATAATAAAAAAAAAATACATAAATAAAATAAAGTAAGGTTGTAATCGTGTAAGTGTGTATACCTCCCCGACGGAGGTGGCGAGCAGGTTGACGATGCGCTCGTGCGGCACGGCCACCACGCTCTGCGAGTTGATCTCGATGATGCGGTGCCCCACGCGCACGCCGCCGCGCTCCGCGATCCCGCCGCGCAGCAGGCTGCAGATCTGCGCCCGCACGCGGACCGCGCGTACAGTACACTCACACGCACACACTCACACACACACACACGGGATATGCGATCCCACGCAAGGCCGGATTTAGGGGAGGGCAACCGGGGCTACAGCCCCGGGCCTCCACAAAAGAGGGGCCCCCACAATAGATACTTCGGAAAAAAATATCAAATTCAGACTAGTAAACAACTTTTCCTTTCATTTTTTTTTTCGCATTTTATCATAATATAAGAATAATTTGGGGCCAAGGAGCCTCCACTCCTTCGTTGCATCGAGGCCTCCAGACATTTAAATCCGGCCTTGATTGATTGTAATATTTACACGGATGCCATCTCAGTGTGGTGACTATTATAGAGTAAGAATCCGCTCTGGTATAGTAGTGCGAGTGAACGCCTCAACTCTGGCGGTCGCGGGTTCAATTTCCGCATGGGGCAGATATTTGTATTTGTAAAAAAAATATTGTTTCCGATCTGGGTGTATGTCCTTGTGAGTCTTCCCACCGTGCCTCGGAGAGCACATGAAGCGGTCGGTCCCAGTTGTTATCATAGATACCTGATAACGATCATTACTTATGATAGAGAAAATTATCTGCAACCCGCAGTGGAGCAGCGTGGTGGATTATGCTCGAACCCTTCTATATGGAGAAGAGGTCTTTGCCCAGAAGTGGGTCGTTTCTGGTTTAAGAATTAATGAATTATTTGCCATAAGAATTAAATTGATTTACATGAGAAATATAATATAAACTAAAATTAAACTAAGATACAACGGTGGGCTACTTTAAAAATATATCACAAACATTGAGGGTAAAACTAAAATATATCCTCACAAAGTGTGATTCGAGAAGGCAAATTCCAATGGAAACAATTATTGGCGTGAAATGAACGACTGGAAGACGTTTACTGGCTGATTCAGTAACACATAGTAAGACAACTTACCACACCATTCTGAACGCTGAAACCCAATTGGTACTTAGTATCCGGCCGCTTTATCTTGACCTCCACGACGGGCGCGCACGGTACCACGGTGAGTTTCACCACCGTCTGGTTCTTCGAGTTCTTGATGTACGTCTGACAGGTCGACAATGGCAGACCGACGAGACTGACTCCGTTGATCGCTATTATTTGGTCACCTAGATATTATAAAAGAAGATAATTTAGTTTTCATTTTTAGGTATGAAAAAATCTTTTTTGTTTTTTAAGTGATTAAAAAGAAATTACACGGGCAAAGATCGTAATTTTTTCATCCGTAATGAATGATGACATTTTTTTAGGAAACTTTGTGCTTTTTGTGTCAGAGAACGTTTAATTGTAAATAATATTTTATTTATACTTGTATAAAGATATGTTTCATTTTTTTTTTCTTTTTGGACATAGTTTTTAACAATGATTTAAGAAATTCAGTAATAATATGTATATGGAATACTTTTATTTATTTATTTTATTTATATACTTTATTGCACACTTAAGTAATACATAAAAAGCAACAAAGAGAAATATACAAAATAGATGGCAAGAGGCGGTCTATCACTGATAGTGATTTCTTCCAGACAACCCTTGTCTGTATAGTACATCCTGGTAATAAGACAGGCAAGGTGCATATAGTTCTTTTTTTTAAATTAAACATTTAAAATATAATAACATAAGTTATACCTAAAAAAAGTAAAACTTTGATAAGATATAAATATATGTACAGCATATACAATACATTTAAAGCTATACATAAACAATTTCACATACATAAACATATACACATATACACAACCATATAGTACACATATACATAAACAAACACATAACTACATACATTTACATAAAAATATTTTTATTTATATTCCTTTTATTATGCAAATACAATTCAGGATATACAGTTTTTTTTTTGTTCTAGTGTTCAAGAGAAAAAAAATTATAATTAGGTATTTATATATTCTCCATTGATTTCTGTCCGCACAAAAATTGCAAACGTATTACATAGTTATTAAAAACATTTTTAATATTATTTCAAACGTACCAATATTGAGTTGTCCGCATCTCGCGGCCGCGCCCGCTGGTGCTAAATTTGCGATAACGACGGTAGGCAACATTGAACCCCAACCGGATTCCACCACCACCACTCCCAAGATCTCACCTTTCGTCTTCGGTACCACCACTTCTTTCTGGAGTTCCTTTTATGAAAAAAAGGATAAAATCAAGTTTATAAATAATTTTTAATCAATTATTTTTTGCTTTTAGTATAAGAAGTAAGAGTATTTTAACATGCCTTATTAAGACTTCACTTTGTCGGATCGTTTATAGTCTAAGGATATACTGCAAATATACATTTAGTTTCTTTTTTTTTTGCGCTTGGTCCATGCTATAATAAATCATATTATTATTTATTAACACTATTTAAAAATTTTACGCACCTTTTTTGCAAACATCTGAAGTTCATCGCCGAAAATCTCTTGACTGTTCAGCACTTCCTGATAATCCATTTCCTTAACGAAACTGTGATCTTCGATACCGTTGGCCTTGAGGAACTCCATGTAGGCAACTTGGAACGCTTGCCCGATGGACTGGGCTATGAACTGAGCCTGTAACATATTAAATAATATTATTAAGGATATCAAACGGAATATTTACCACATTTACCATTAATTGTTCCGAGTTCGTGATATTTCGGAACTATTACAAGTGCCATGTTCACGGGTATACTAAGTCTATGCGGGTGGATATTAAAAATGTTAATTGTCAGTCATTTTGGTCGTAAGTCGTCGTATCAAAATTCGTAAGTAAATATTGTTAATGTCGTATACAAAATATAATCGACTTTCATTCGAACAAAGGAACAACGGTAGTGATAACGAGCGTTCAAAAGTATTAGTATCCATGAAAATTTGTACACATATTTTTTGACATATTAGAAGTAACATAGGATACCTTTTATTTTTTGGTCGCGATAACCGACATCCATGCGGGCGAAGCCGCGGGTAGAAGATAATAAGCCATAAAGAAATATTAAATTTATGAGACATATCAATAATTTGCTCACCTCTTCACTTTCGAAAACGTGACATATCATCTTCGGCGTCCGGTTGAGTTTCGGTTGATCGGAGTCCGTCTCGTGCGGGACGAAGCGACGTCTCGCCATCAGTACCACGAGATCACCGATATCCGCGATGTACGATATCGTCCTCAACGCGTGATCCATCATTATTTCCTTCAGTTCCGTGTTGAGCACCATTATTTTCTCGGTTGAAATGAAGAGATCCACTTCGGTGCTCGGTTGATTTTCACCTTCCGGAGCCTGTAAACAAAATGTATTTGTTTTTTTGTTCAATTTATCGTAACGTCCTGCATGAAATTTTAAATTAACATAGTTATTTTTATTACTAAAATTATTTAAAACTGGGTATTTAATATGTTTTTTATTTTTATTTGGTGGAGCTCGATATTTCGAACCGAAATATCGCTCAAATATTGCTTTTAAAAAAAAACCTGGTTGGTAAACATCCCTTTTTAAATAATTTTAGTCCTGCATAAAATCAGCAACGTGCCTTATTGTTCTCTTATATTTACGCGAATTTTACTAATTTAATTAAAAATCTAAAACGGATTTTATCGCGTTTATTTAAAACTACAGTTTAACAATATTTTATTTTAAATTCTTTCCCGACGTTTCGGACCCTTTACAGCGTCCATGGTCTCGGGGGACTGAGGTGGTGGGTGTCCGAATACATTACATACATACATTTCAATACATACATTACTCGTATTATAATGTTACGTACATACAATGAGCAGCAAAACATCTATAATTGTACGATAGGCTTACAATATAACATGTGCGTAGAATATTTAAATTTTTTTTTTTTTTTGCATTTATGGATGGTCATATGATTTAAGATCAAGCGATTTAACTTTTACATAATATTAATAAACAAAATGAGAACGGATTTTGAACTTACCAGAGCCTAATACATTCCAATGAAAGCATGTGAAAACGGTACAAATTAATACATGTTAGAAATATGTTGAACATGCATATTATAAATAGGAGACATGCACAAGACATTTCACGAAAGTATTAGTTTTTTGAGATGGCTAGTGTGATTTATTCATTTTAATATCAATTTCTTTAAATTTGTAAGTTTAATAGAAAAATTACGATTTCACTTATGTACACTACGCATTATAATTTTAATAACGGTAATTTATAATACCCTGTCTATATGCGGTTTTTGATGCTAACGATTCTGATACCATTTTTTTTTTACATTTTTATATCTTTTTTTTATATCTAATCTCTAAAATGACAGATAGGTAGATAGTTTACGGGAAAATACATCGAGAATTAACACACGTGTATCGCCACCTTAATCTTAGTGACGGCCTCTTCGACCATATTCTTTTTGGGCCTCTTCTTACGTCGTCGCGAGTCCTCATCGACCTCCACGGAGCCGAGGAAGGAGAGACGAAACACAGCCGCGGGAGCCGCGTACACGCCCGAGTACGGGCCCTCACAGCCCCACTGCGGGACAAACCGGCTAACCTCCTCTCGCTCTCACATACCGCTGCTCATATGACGCTGTCTCGCTCGTACGCGTTCAGTTCGAACTCGGCCACGTTCGTTTACGATCGTGATATAGAGACAGCGGCCGCGTCGTTTTGCTTGTTTTTTTTTTTACGGTTTTTTTCGAGTTATATTTGGAGGTATACTAAGTTTTCGGTAGTTTTTTAGTAATTTTTTCGTGACGTTATTTTGAAACATTTTTTTAATTTTTATTTTACGCGATGCAAAGGCGGCGTAAGCAAAGCTTCCTCGCTGCATTAATATAGGCATTACAGAAGCTGTATAAAAATTAATCTCAAATATTCCAATTAAATATGATTTCGTGTAAAAATTCTGCAAAATGTATAGCGTATAGCGATTCAAAATTTCAAACCATTACTTCGACGTCCAATAAATTGATCATATAGCGTATAATCGCAAATCGCATCACAAATAAGCCAATTCGTTCGATATCTGCGCAAAAGCAAGCAAAACAACTCGAATACACACAAATCGACAATGATATGTGAGAAGCGAGCGATCCGTTCGTCATTATGAAAGCGGACCTAACGGAGAACTAACCTTAATACGATTAGAATAAGGTTCTATTTGTGTTGTGCGAAAGCTACTCCGTCCGTGTGGGACGTCACCTGCCGGTGTGAATCGGGTATGTTCCATGCTTACGTGCGTATGATATCGTGCGTGAAACGGCGCGATTGTCGCGTGTCGTTGAGCGAATCGCAGTGTGGACTCACCTTTATAAAATCATGCGAGGAACAGATTAAAAAAATAATACGTTTCGCAAAAAAATATAGCAACTAATCTATGACACGAAATGATTTGTCTTGATTAACGAATGTTTTTTTTTTTTGTGAATAAAATATTATTTAAATGAAATGCATGACAATGGACACGGTAGGTTTTAATAAAAACGAAGGTTTACATAGTATAGGTACCAAAATAAAAGTAGAAAATATATTGTTAAACTCCAACAATTTCCTACTTCTCACCTAGAAGGTAAAAGAGAGGGGGGGGGGGTGCAAAATACGGTTACCAAGCATAGCAAAGCACAAGCCATAGATTAACAAACATATCCAGAGGAGGCTAGCCGGTCATACGGGATCCGACAATCTTCCTGGGTCGGGTCGGGGTGAGGATATCACTGAAAAAAATACTCTACTGCCAAGTCAATAAGACCGTAAACAGTTTGGCAGAAACGTTTCGAGCATACATCACTATTACTAGTTTTAAAGGCATCGTTCCTAGTTCAAGGGCAAAGGACAGGATATCCCACTAGCATTCTCAAAACACTATACCTAATGAGCATGAAATTACGTTACTTGATAGCCTGTTGAGCCGTGCGAGATTTTTTCCAATTTAATTCATATTGCAACACCACATGCTAAACTCGGATAATTGTAAGAAAAACATGTTCACTTAAATTATATTTTATTTATATTACGTAAAATAGTAATTAAAAAATATATGTATTAAATATATATTATTAATTAATAATTATAATTTAAAATTTTAATTATAAATTAATAATTTATATAATTATAAGATAATTAATTTTCGCGCGTAAAACGAAAATTTTTATTTTTATTAACCAAAACACGGGTTTAGCAAATGGTGTAATCTGTTACGTCATACAGATAAAGGACAGATAAAAACACGTAAGTAGGATTACACAGATAAGAAACATATGGAGATTCCCTCAGAACCAATCATAATAAAAATATATTAAAAACAATATCTAATATACAAAAGTTCTAAAACATAACGGTATCTTTCATTTAAAAAAAATACCAATTGACACAGTTAAAATTAAAATTAATTATAATTTTTGATTCTGGCAAGAACCTTAAGAGAAAATTAATGTTTAAGGAAGGGAAGGAGTAATTTCATGCTCGTTAAACATCTACATATATTTGTACTGTATGGTATGTTACCGATTCACACGGGCAAAGTATTGTCTATAACATAATTTTATATGAGAATGCGATAACCTTCCAAAATATGGTATGTATAAATATGCAAATGAGTGTAATATATATGATTTTAAAGTTTAAAATAATAACATACTTATTTTATGTAAAATTTTAATGAAATCATTATTACTATAAATTATAAAGAATATTTGGTTCGGGGTAAATAAATATTCAATGTAATATAATTAATAAAATAGTAATTTATAGTTAGTAGGTATAGGGTACTCAATATATAAAGAAATATATTAAATATAACTTCAGTACGTATATATTTTCTTAATAAGGGGTCTACCTTAATTCTTGATACGGCCTCTTCGGCTTGGAGCATTCTAGTCGCTTTAGTGGGTTGCCCTTCGCAGGCGAGTTGCGTTGAACCGAGGTACCGAGCTCGGAATAACACTCCTTCGATGAGAACTGAGGCCATGTCTGTAAAATTATTATATTATTTTTAATAATTTTATAAATTTATGCACCTTTCTTTTGATAAGTAGTTTGCGTTTTATATTGAACTGAACTAAATCATCCTGTAAGCGTCCCACTGCTGGGCAAAGGCCTCTTATCTACGTAGGAGAAGAGTTGAAGCTTAATCCACCACGCTGCTATAATTTCCCTACCAGGAGTAACGATCGTCACCGTCGAGGTATCTATGATAACAACCGGGATCGACGGCTTTACGGACTTATGTATTTATTATTATACTTACCCAGACCAGAAGCAAATATTTGCACAAATACAAATATCTGCTCCAAGCGGGAATCGAACCCGCGACCGCCGGCTTTGAGGCGACTACTCGCACCACTATACCAGAACGGTTGTTTTATTTTATACTAGTAGTTATTAATAGTATTGTAAAAGATAATAATATTATATTAAACGATAAAACAGGAAATTACATATAATATTTTTTTTAGGGTTTTGATGTTATTAATTGCATAAAAAATACTAATGATTTGGCATAGGTTCTTAGAAACAAAATCTAAGAATGACTCGGAAGAATTAACTACTATTACATTACTAATTATCGATATTAAATTTTTATTACAATTTATATATCATGTTACTTTTCAAATTATCAATTAATAAAAAAGGATAGTTGTTATTGTAATTAAAACTCACCATTAAAATATCCGAAAGAAGCGCATAAATTAAAATTTTCTATTAATCATTGATAACAAATTTGATATACAACAAATATGGTATATATTCTTTTCACTAACCTTCTTTATTCTTGCTTTTCTTCTTTCCGTCCTTATCCTTTCCGTTGTGTAATGCATCTTCATCCCTTAAATCCGAGTCGTGCGTATGATCTCGATTCGTTCCCGTCGAACCGCCAGATGGCATCACCGTTCGAGATTTCGGTTTGCGCCATCCCTAGTGACGAAAAAATTGTTTTTAATTATTCTTTTTTATTATTTCTATATATAAACTAGCGACCCGCCCCGGCTTCGCATGTGTAGTAGGGAATAGCAAGTTTTTATAAGCGGGACCCGTCATGGGTGTGAGATTTTCCATGTCTGAGTTCTCGATATTTCGATACTATTACAAGCGTTTCGATACTTTTACAAGCGTTTGATAAATACCCCGTTTTACGTTTGAACTATAGTAACTATGACATTTTTTTTTTTAAATTATTATGTTAATTTTAACAATAGATATAAAAAAAATTGTATATGTAAGTAGTGTAAGAGAACTTTTTTTAAGTTTTCTAAATCAGAGATATTTTAAATAAAATAAAATTTATGGCAATAACTTTTAACTTTTAAATCTACTTTTTTTTTTGTTTGATCAAACGGAAATAAGTGGAATATAAAAAAAAAAGTTTTACTAACCATTATTTTGCGTTATATATAATTAAGATAACATTATTAAACATACAAATATAAATAACCCTAAGGGCGTGTTTTTATGATTCACGTTATGCTTAGTACGTATTCGGCTATACAATGTATAGTTAAAATATCGTGTCGCTCTGTGATAACAACATCGAAATATTCCCAAAGGAAAACTTCTACCTAAACCATTAATTTGTTAGGCCATTGAATTATAAGGAATGTTATAAGTTTATTAGTAGATTAATTTATATATTTTTATACTTTTGGTAATTTAATAACGGAACCATAATATTTGAATATAGATTAACAATACACGTTTCAATCTAACTACTATTATAACGACCGTTCTGGTGTAGTGGTGCGAGTAGTCGCCCCAACGCCCGCGCCGAAGGTCGCGGGTTCGATTCTCGCTCGGGACAGAATTTGTATTTGTACAAATATTTGTTTCTGGTCTGGCTGTATGTCCTTGTGGGTCTCCCCACAGTGCCTCGGAGAGCACGTGAAGCCGTCGGTCCTGGTTGTTATCAAAATCATCCGGTTGTGATAACAATCGTTACTCATGGTAGGGGAAATTATCCGACAACCCGCAGTGGAGCAGCGTGGCGGAGGCGTGATGGAGAAGAGGCCTTCACTCAGCAGTGGTTTGTTTACAGGCTGATACATTACAGTACAGTACAATTATAATACGAAAGCTTGAAATTTGTTTGTTATTCATTCACGCCAAAATAGCTGAACGGATCTGAAGGATGTTTTGCACATGGATAGGTTAGTCTAGCCTCTAGGGCAGTGTTTCCCAACCTTTTTAGGCCATGCCCCACCTTAATATTTCTAAATTTTTTTTGCCCCATTCGTAATTTTTAACCTTTAAAATTGTTTTGTTCCCTTAAGAAATATAAATGATAAGTTTGAGGAAGAAATCACTATGAAATTGTTATGAAAACATCGTAAGTAAAATTTCAAAACATATAATGAAAAAAAAAACTGAAATTCAAAATGTAGTACATTATTCCGAAAAAAAAATAAAAACTAATTTATAGACGTAAGCTGTCAAAAAGATAATAAACGGTTGGACAAGGTATAGCATTGCATTTAAATAACCCAAAGCGAAAGGGTGAAAGTCGTGTCGAGTCCATTTTTAAATTGCCCCCCTTAACTATCAAATTGCCCCCCAGTGGGGCGTGGGCCCCACATTGGGAAACACTGCTCTAGGGTTATGTCTCTAGAATAACACGAGGCTACTTTATATCCAGGAAGAACGCACAGTTCCTACGGGATAACATAAAGGCATAGTATCAAATAATCCACACGAATAATGTCACGGGCTACAAACCGTATTCTATAAAAATTGCCTTTTTTCTCTATATGTTTCCTTGTCATTAAAATATCATAAATTTTGTTTATCAGTGTCATTATACAAATATACGCCGACTGGCCCGTGGGTGCATGGTCGCAGATTCGATTCCCGCCCTGAATCTGGATTTAATATTTGTATATTATGTATATACATACGTATATGTATATTTAGTAAAAACATGTATAATATGTATAACAATCGGCTGTTACCTAAAACATAGGTATTAATTTGCCAACCTACCTTAGGAACATATGACCATGTGAATATAATAAACATATTTATTTATATATATTACCATTATTAATAAACAAACCAACCTCCTTTTTATCATCATCATTATTAACACATATTTTCGTATCACTCACATCACCTACGTTTAAATCATCAACTTCATTCGAGTCATTAAATTCGTTACACGAATTACCCTCATCCACTAAACCATTACTATTTTTAACATCAGTATCTGTTGTATAGCTATCATTAATCCTATCATTAACACTCTCAGAATCAGGTACATCTATTTCTAATTCATTTTGATAGTTTTTAACGTCATCACCTCTATTAGATATTTTATCATCACTATGTTTATCAATATTTATATTTAAATCACATTTATCACAGTCACTTTCCACTAAATTATCATCATTATCCGAAACATCTTTGGAATTATGTTCACCATCTGCCACTAAACGCGTTTTTTCTTCTGACATTTTTATGTTTTACAGATAAGTATCGTTCCACGTATGTTAATAACATGTGAGTAAATATTTACGGGTAGCATTTAATTGTTACAAAGTGATAAGTTATCGTTGTATCGAGACGCGTTAACGTTACCGTATGATGATAGCGAATGTCCGACCACCGGTTAACGCGGCGAGGCGGTGACTTAATGCGTGTGAGGTCAAAGATTATAAAAAATATTTGATTTACAGACAGTAATAATATAGGTTTTTAATTTGTTACTTAAAGCTTTTTAATGATATTATTCTACATAAAAAAGAGAAATTCCGCTTAAAAAATGATAACTCGTAAAATTATGAACGAAATCCGATTCCATGATCAGCTAATCAGGGAACTTTAAATTCTACGCAGACAAAGTCGTGGGCAGTGATTAATAATATAGAAAATAGAAATCAAAATTATAGAATTATACGATTATTAATTTAATAAAGAAACAAATATCACGTCTAAAATGGAATATGAAATAATAATAATAACTTTATAATATGTATTTCAAAAGATTAATAAAAGATAATGTCTGCTTTTACTGTTTTACTATTACTTTAACAAACATTAACAACAACCACATTAAAAAAATCGAAGAGTAACAGTTAAATATATAATTTGACATAAATTTAAAAATTACTAAGAGACACCCGACACGAAGGCATCAAACTAAAAATATTTTAAGAATAATCTTTGATCAAGTATAATAGGAGAGCAAGGTCGTGAGTTACGAGTCGTACCGAATGCTGTTTATTGCAAGTATACAATTGGCAGTTACTTCACGCCTGAATCATCCCATACATTGATATGTAGAAAATTTTTTGTACAATTTTAATGTAATATTTTCTTGTAATTATCATATTAAACTATTAGTTTATATGTGTTTACAAGTTTAGATATCACTAGCGGTTTCTCTCGACATTTATTGCTAATGTTCTGCTACAATGTATGAGTCCTAGCGTAATGTTAAACAGCCTTACTTCTGGCTCATGTAGATTTACAATGGAATTATTTGATTACAAAAAAAAAAACTACAGATATTCTGGTGCAGTGTTGGGAGTAGTCGCCTAAACAACGGCGGTCGCGGGTTCGATTGCTCCTCGGAGCTGTTATTTTTGTTTGTACAAATATTTATATTTCTTTCTGATCTGGATATATGTTGTTGGTTTCCCCACCGTGCCTCGGAGAGCATGTAAAGCCGTCGGTCCCGTTTGTAGTTTATAGAAGCCTGATAGCGATTGACTCATTGTAGAGAAATTATCCGCCAACCCGCATTAGAGCCGCGTGGTGGATTAAGCTCCAACCGTTCTCGCATAAGGAGAAAAAACCATTGCCCAGCAGTGGGACGTTTACAGCTCAAACAAACGTTATACCGTTATAGTATTAATATTCTTAATATTTGTTCTAACTGTATAATACTAAAATTTTAGATGACGAAATCCAAACCAGGATTTCTTTTACGACAGTTTATTAAATACAGAAATCTTTATAAATATATATTACTTTTGTACATTACATAATATAACAATTTATACGTTTTTAACTATATGTTAAGAGATAATGTCGCATTTAATGTAAACTTTGGCACCGTTAACCTTATCGGCAGTCGTTAAAAACCCGTTTTTGATAATGACATTGAAATATATTCTTAATTTATTTAACACATTTTCTACTAACCCAAACAAAAAAAACACATCTTTTCTTTTGTTATTTTTCTTTATATCTAAAATTATTTGGACCCAAACATTTCGACTGTCCCTACGTATACTATTGAAACTGAAAAAAGGTACTTTACAAGAGAGCACTTGTAAGTTAATTTTGTGTACAAAATTGGCATTTATTTGTTAAGTATCGATATTATACTCATGAAAAATGTGGTTGAATATGTATTTTTTAGCTTATTCTCTTTTTTGTATGAAAACATATATAAAAAGGAGTTTCTTAGTGCAATAAAAAAAAATCGCAAATTTTCAGTTTCGATACTATACATAGGGACAGTCGATTTGTAACGAAAATGCTGCTTACATCTGTAAATATACAAATTATACCGAATGACGTATACGTCTGTACTGTCAAATTTTTACACTGTTTTTATGATGTACATATCTGTTAAAATGAATAAATATTTTTTACTTACTTTATCGTCAAAGAAGCCTTGATCGTCCGTCCTTTGCTGTCCTAACAGTCTGTCTGTCTCTAAATCGGTATCTGCTTCATCTGAAATAATTATCATATCAAAATCAAAATAAATTACATTACATTTTATTTAACATAATGTTACAATATTTTTTGTAAAATTTCCACCGGTTCAGAATGTTTATCTACCAAGAGGAGAGGAACAAAATTGATAATTATTCTTTTATTTGTATATTCAGTGAAAAAAAAATATGATTAACAGCGCGATAGTTACAGTTTAACGGTATTTTTTACAACAATGAACTGCCTCGTTTAAAATACATATTATACATGTTACATATATATACATGTATATTATCTTGTATTTATTGCTTGCATTGTATTGCAATGAATACCTCATAATTGTAATAAAATATTTTAATATTATTAATATGTTCAGCAGTGGACATCTAACGGCTGATATGGTGGTGGATTTTTCCATTCAAGGGTTTAAATACGCTTACATTAGAAGGCTGAATCAATAGAAAAAAAAAAATCAAAATACAAGGAAAAAAGTGACATTGTATTAAGTTAGCTTCCTTTTTAATAAAACAAAATTATTATTTATTCATACATATAGTATTAAAAAGGTAAAGAGTATTGAGTTACCTTCGTCTCCACTTGCCGGTTTTATTTCGACGGATTCCGTACTTTGAGCCGACGATGGCCTCTTTCTGAAAAACAAGTAATTTAATAGTAACATTTAAATTGGAAAACTAGGTGTTTAAAAAAAACCATACATTTTAATAGTTAATTAAGCGTATTGTATTCAGCGTCTATTTAAATTATCATTTCAAGGTTTTATAACAATTATTAAATCAAATTTAATTGATTTTCCGATGTGAAAATACGACGCTAAATTCATTGTTCGTTTATTTTGTAGAAAATGAAATCAAAAGGACTTCATATAGTATGGTTAATTTATTAAATTATATATTAATGATTTATTTCATCATAATTATAACAAATATTGAAATTAGTGTTAATAAATGTTTTTAAAATATTTACATAATATTCATGGAGTATAAAATTAAAGGAGTACCATCTTGTATGGGTGATTACGTAGTTGAAAAAGTGTTCACTTTTTTTAGCAAATTGTTCTTCGAACACTCATCGAAATAGGGTTAGTGTTGGGAATATGCTGGGTTGCAAAATTTAGTTTTTTTTTTTTTTTTGACTTCTGTAGTTAAAAAATAGTCTATTAAATCAACACTTGTGATTTTTATTTTATTTTTAATATTTAATTTATTATTGATAATGTTTATATTCCATTATGTCTTTTACTGTTGTTAATTTATATTTTTTATTACGTATTCAGTCCGTGTTATGAGTGCTTTGTTATTTGGCGCTTCCTTTAAAATTTTCCCTCATGCTAATGTGGCGCCACCCTAATTTGATGAATTTCGACGACACTTTTCGTAACAGAAGATGGTCCTTTAATTTTCTATACTCCATGATAAATTAAATTTTCTGATCGGCCATGTTAATTTATCGGGAACGATAAAACGTTTTTTTTATTTATTTTTAACATATTAATTAGCTTTTAATTTACTACTCTGTAAAAAAGATTATTCCAAAACGCTTGTTTAATGTCAATTTGTATACTTTATGTACATAATATGTACATATATGTTTTGTCTTGTAGTTTGGCCACAAAACACTGGCAATGTTGCCACGTTTAAAATGTTTGGTACGAGACAGACGGTAATGCAAGCATTTCCGGATACTTTGTCTCGATGAGTTTTCACTTGTCAGTTATAACGCGAAGATACGCG
The DNA here is from genome assembly GCA_036937285.1 of Euphydryas editha. Lineage (NCBI taxonomy): Eukaryota > Metazoa > Arthropoda > Insecta > Lepidoptera > Nymphalidae > Euphydryas > Euphydryas editha. The sequence goes on from JAUPFZ010000003.1 coordinate 3,187,132, forward strand.
TGAGATGTGGTAATGTCTTCCGGAATTTCCTGACAAGATGTCTCCGTTCTCTAAGGGTGAGCAAGAGTGCTCACTACGCTACTTTACTCGCTCATGAGTTTTGTGCTAATGTATTAACTTATTGTCATTTACAATTCGATGCCATGACTTGATGTACTGGGCGTACCATAGTTTAATCGTTATATTCTTATTATTTATTTATTATTTGGTACGGTGTGCTATATAGGTGCTAGTTTATCTTTAATTTGTCTTTAATAGGGTAACGCTAATAGAGTTTACTCAATCACTTTTGTCATGGTCTGGGCGTTTGTGCTTGTGTGTTATGTGTGTTTTCGGATACTTTTTACTGCGAGCCGTTGAGTGTGAGGCTTTGATTATTATTATTATATTACAGCGTGCATTGTGCAAGACCCTTAGGGTGGTATGTGCACCAACCCAAGGGAGTTGCTGGTCTCCTACTGGGCGCGTCCCCGGGTGGCGGATAGGGGAAGCCACTCGAACGCCTCGCGAGTGGTCGGGGTCTTCGGACCCCCGTGGACCAAAACCAGCAGCGGTGGGCGCGAAAGCGCAGGAGGGGGATGACTCGCTCTCCCCCACCATTCGATGGCGCGAAAGAGCAGTGGTTGGGCGTGGAGGCGCACAAGCCACTGGGCCCCTGGACCAGCTGATGTGCGGGCCCAGCTCAGGGGTTTCGCCGTCTGGGGTAGCTGGGGTAGCTGGGGTCCAGTGGTGGACGGGGCGCGAAAGCGCGGAGAGAGTGTTGGCACAGGAGGTGGGGCCGGTGAGGGAGTGGCGCCGAGAGGGCGCGGAGATTTCGGTGGTGGAGCCGCTCCTGGTACTTCTCTGAATTAGCAGAGTGGACCAGTCGAGCGGCTCCAATCACATGCGGAGGGGCCTCCAGGCCAAGCGTTGGGGCGTCACGGTTGTGTGCGCGAGCGATCCCGTGGCGCCCCACTACGGCGCAGACGGTCGATGGGTTTTAGTGGGTATTCTGGCTTCGCAGCCAGCGAGTCCCACATACCCGTCGCCTTTGGGCGGCGGGATGCGTAAATGCATTTCCCATCGTTAAAAAAAAAAGTTATGTGCACCAAAAATGTGTATGAAAAAATATTTATCAATATAGTTTACGTAGGTAAGTTTACATATAGTACCACAAGGTAACACACAACGTGTCAATGTGTATAGGAGGATGGTTTATAGGACGATGGATTCAGTGGATTATTAACACTATCTTCAAGGTCATTAAGACTATACGTCGTCGTGATAAAGTACGTAATATTCAGCGAGTGTGTGAGTGAATGAGTGAGCAAGTCAATGAATGAGTTAGTGAATAAGTGAGTTAGTGAATGAGTGAGTGAGTGAGTGCGGGATGTGATATCTTTCCAGACTGATGTATTTAAACTAATATTTAGTTATTCTAAATCTGAAGACGAAACATTGAGAATAAATCATGCTTGTATCGATCGATATATTAAATGGTGGAACCCACTTGATCTTGATCTACTCTCACTAAGGTTACTAATGTACTCGTGATGCGGTATGTACGCGTAACAACGTCCCGTTTTTCGTACAATTTTTTTCAGATATTTTGAAGGCGTGCCAACATTTTAACTCAAAAGCTATTCCAAAGTGTACATGTGTTTTAGCATATTCTTAGGTCACTCACCAGTGACGGTGACACGGTATGCGCATGTCCTATGTATCTAGTTTAGAGTAGATTTTCTATTGTGATACAAGGAGCATTAGAGGGTAAGCACATGGCGTATTTCAAGCGCGCAGAAGACGCGCGTTTAAGTTTCGTGCGTTTTCGGCACCGTAGATGCAGATTGTTGCGTTTGATCATTTGAAGTAATGCCAACGCGCGTACAAATGGTGGGGGAGGGGAGGTGCAGAGAAGAGGCGCGCGCTCACGCAATCGCACTGCCCGCGCCGCATTTGTAACAATATTCTTTCACTTGTAAATTTTTCATTGCATTTACATTTTTCTTTTTAAAAGCAGTACTAAGGACAGCGTAAGAAGTGTTGTCTCAATCGACGTCATTGTACAACTGAAGTAGAGGAGTCTCTCATCAAAACGCGGAAGCTACGAGCAACTACAGCACGTCTGTATGGCTGTATAGCTGCGCGTCTATGCGCAGTAGAGGCGCGTCTTACGCTCACCCTGTGCTCGTAGGTTACAAGGTGGCGTTCTAATCTCGTTTGAAGCGCGAATACGTGAGTCATCTGCGCGTCGTCTGCGCGTTTAAAATACGCCGCGTGCTTCCGCTCTAAATGTTTATATCTAAGGTCATTACCCTCAGCCCCGAGTCAGTCTCTCCGAGGTCACTAACCTCGGGTACACGTCGTCGTGGTGCGGCGCGTGGTGATGGTGAGGCGTGTGCGCGTGCGGCGCGTGCGGCGAGTGCGGCGAGTGCGGCGAGTGCGGCGCGTGCGGTGCGTGCGACACGTGCGGCGCCGGCTCCGCGGGCCGGTGCGGCGCGGGTGCCGGCGGTGGCGGTGCTGATGCTAAGAGAACAACGTAATATTATATACTAGCTTTTACCCGCGGCTTAACGCACATAATTTTTTTATATAAAAAGTATCCTATGTTACTTCTAATAACTCCTAGAATATGTGTACAAAGTTTCATGATGACCGGTTAAGTAGTTTTCGCGTGAAAGCGTAACAAACAAACTTACATTCATATTTATAATATATAACTAGTTTCTGCCCGCGGCTTCCCCCGCGTGGATGTTTGTTATCGCAACCAAAAAAAAAAGTACCTATACTAAGTTACTTCTAATACCTCCAAGAATATGTGTACAAAGTATCATGATAATCGATTAAGCAGTTTACGCATGAAAGCGTAACAAACAAACTTACATTTCACATTTATAATATAGGATTAGCGATCATTAGTTGTAAGGTCGATCATAACATTTAATTCTATTCATAGATCAATCATTTATAATAATTATAATTAATCCAATTTTTTTCGACTAATTTTCGACTAGTCGCCGACTGCAAATATAGCCATATATTCGGCTTTACCGCCTAGTCGGTACATCTCTAATGATAATCTAGTGACTGGATCAAGTTTTAATATAACAATGTCCTTACCTAATGGGTCTAAGGAATGAAGATCGGCGTCAGTTAACATAAGAGGATCAGTATTTGTTCCGCTATCTACAATTTCTTCTATTGTGACCGAGTGTGTCTAAAATTAATAAATAAGATATCAAATATTTTAAAAATTTTCTATGTGTTTGGACACAATATCAAAAGAAAAATTTAAATACTATTGTATTTTTTATAATTATATTTTAACTAAGAAACTTGCCTGTATCAATGGATTATTATTGTCATTGTCCGACGCATGTCCGGAGGAGAGGCCGTCCTCTACGATGGGCAACGTTCGGCGATTTGGTTCTATTAAGAAATTAATGATAAATGATAGAGCTATAACGTCAAAGACTAAACTAAAATTTACATTTATTTCTTTTTAACCTAAAAGAGTGCTCACAAAACAGATTCCATTTGTCTGTTTGTCCATTCATTTACCGATAGACAAATGAAATTTTCACGGATTATATATTACTATGATCGCTAAAACGAAATAAAAAAAAAATTGAGTAAAGTGGAGGAATGGACACTTAATTGTTTAAAAACGAATTGTTATACCTATACATAAATGAACTGTATTTACACTAAAATTGAATAAAGCATGGGTGAATTCAATTTTTATACTATAAACCTTCTGTCCCAAAAGATCATAGTTATATCTTAAGATTTTTTATTTTTTAATTTTTTAATTTTTTTTATTTTAGAAGGAACGACTATTAAACTGTAGTTAGTTTTTAAGTAACGACTAACATTACATTTTAGTAATATTATAACATCAAAATATTTTTCCTTTACCTTTCATATCAACAAGTTCGTTCTCCATAATGGCCATCGAAAGTTCGCTAGCGGTATCACTAGCCGCTGACGATAAAGCGAGAGCCACATGCACGTCAACTTGTTGTGCGGGAGACACACACGCGCTGCCGTTGTCTCCCGCTTGTAGGGCCGCGACGTCTGGCGTCGGGTAGCGACCGCGATGCTTAGGCTGCAATATAACATCAGTCTTTATTACATACTACTTTTACCCGCCGCTTCGCTCGCATTGAAGTCATTAAATAAGTATCAGAGATCATTACAATAGAAATGAATCAATTGCTGGAATGCTAGATGGCGTTGAAGTAGCTAGATTTTGAGATTTTTTTACAAAACAATTTTTTTCTTTCGTAATTTTTTTTTTAAATTAAAGCATCTTATGTTACTTCTAATACCTCCAAGAATACGTGTACAAAGTTTCATGATGATCGGTTAAGTGGTTTTCGCGGGAAAGCGTAACGAACAAACTTACATTTCACATTTATAATATAGGAAGGATTATGGATTGGGTTAGGTCAAATATTTTTCTAAAATTTTTAAGTAGAACGTTAATCTATTATTTAATAAAACGATATTCATTATTGCTAAAATAAATTTCAAATATTAATTATAATAAGACAAAACCCTCAATCCTAAAATATGATCCATATCCCTGATTTTGAAATATTTTTTTAAGAGAAAATATACATGAAGTATAATTTATCTTTAAAAAAAAGAAGATAAATACCTGCAATCCTAGAAAATCGGTGTGGTTATTAATAGCATGAGGTGATTCAATTCCATCGTTCTGTGGCCAGTCCGACTCGCTTCCTTCGATACCATTTTCAGAAGGACAATCTTGAGTTTGCCTTCGCAGCTCGTAGTCTAATTCCTGGAAAAAGTGTAAATTTTAGAATTTCTAGTAAAATTGTAGTTTGTACCAAAAATAATGTACATATGTATGTCTAAAATCAAGCAAAAGATTAGATGCACACCTGAAAGTTAACAATTTCATCGGTGCTGTTCTGCTGCTGACCAGATAATGTTGGACACCGGAAGAACTCTTCCAGAACTTTCCTGGTCTCAGAAAATTCATATGTGTAGTCGAAGTCTGCCGAACTTGGCGGTGGTGTTTCGTCTCTACCCTCTGGGATTATCCTCTACAATAAAACATATAACTCGTATGAATATACCCACCTATGTATGCCAAATTATGGAGACATAATTGTAGCATAACTAAGCATTAGTTTATTAATATCTACAGATTGATTTCTACAAAATTTAACTGTAAAAACTAAAATTGATATATAACTAATATAACAACTTACCTGCGGAAATCCAGGTCTCGGCGATCTAATTTGTGCCTTTTGGGTCCCAATACCATATCTCCTAGGAGAGCCTTCGTATTCAGCGATGGGCAATTCCCCTATTACTCTCGTAACCCTGCTTTTATCCTCATCACCTGAAAGCCAAATCCCCGTCGGACTACCTTCACTTAGTCTCACGTCTTCCCTAGAATGAGTCGATTCACTTCCATCACAACTTAGTTCACTTTTATTGTTCAACATATCACTATCACCATTTTTCATATTGTCTAAAGTTCTTTTAACACTCAAATCGATTTCATCGTCACTAGCGTCTGGGTCCATCCTCAAACCTAGAGACACAGAATTCAATATCACTGAAAATAAAAGGAGAAAAAAAGATTTATGAATTTTCGTTTAACGGGAAAGGGTGATTCACATTTAAATAAATAGTGCAGCAAATAGAAAATACTTCAAAGAATAATTGCAAAAAAAATCATTAAATACAAGAAAAAAAAAACATGATTGATGACTAATTCGTTAAATTTAAATTATCAAAATAAAATAATATATTTTTAGAAGTACTAAAATTTTCCGAATAAATAATGTGTTTCATTATTATAAGTTATTTAATTAGTATATAAGTAGTTTATTACCATTACACGATTAAACTTTAGCTGAAGCATATATAAAGTAAGCAAATCTTACAAAATAATTATTGTGATTCAAATTTCACATGATACAGTAAACATAGTACCAAAACAATTTGTTAATAAAATTCAATATTTTTAAGAGATAAAAGCGTTCACTTTAGAGAATTTGTTTAAATTACCTTTCCAATCATCATTATCGTCGAACACCATTACTTCACCGTCCGCGACGACCGCGATGGGGCTGCTTTTGGCGCTGACGTCATTAGTCTTATGCGGATCCAATATCGGTGAACTATTTTTAGGTATCCCCATCGCATTTGGTTCAATGATGGGTTCACGATCGCCGTTCGTGTAGGTCACGGGTGACGTGTGACGTGATATCATTTTTTTTGGTTCATTATTTATTCTTTGTATGGATATCTGAAAAAGTGGAACGTGTTCAAGTCTTAATGTGTTACTTCGATTAATTGATTTAATAGAAATGATGTGTTTAATTCAATGAATGAACGAGTTGAATGAATTTGTTATAGAAATAAATTTAACAATTTATCATAATATGGCAATTATTTTTATCTGTTATTAGTACTGATTTGCTAATTGCTTATCTTGATTTTTATGCCTTTATGACGTAAAGAAACTTTTGAAATTAAAAATCAGATAAATAAAAATATTTCGTATCACAAAAGCAATTAGTCATACGAGTAGAATATTGAAAATTGAACCTAGAACACTATTGACACTTTAATTTACCATTTAACTTGATTTTTAAGATGTCCAAGAAAGAAACAAGTATCAACATTCATATTTATATCCGAGACATCATACTCACTTCGTTAGTAATGTTATTATCAGCCGCATAGTCTACGGTGTCTTTAGTTAGCGACCGTACTTTGTTTCGCAAGTTGTGCTTGTGTGTGTTGCTGTGTCTCAACTTGCGCACCGCCTTCATGCGGCTCTGCGAGTATAACTCTCTACCTCCTGCTATTTCTATTATCCTGGTAGAAATTTTATGCAAATCTTTATTATAATTATAAAATAAACATGGATTAGTAAAAAAAAATCTACTACAATAATCCACCGATTTTTTATACGTAGGGATGTAATTTTTTTTATATACATATTTTTTGGGATATTTTCATTTGAATCTCAAAATTCATCAAAAATAGTCATTTTGTTGTATTTTTATCGCTTAGTTTTTCTTTTTCAAAGTAAAAATTTATCCTTCAAACTTCAAAGCGGCCAATTTTAAAGAAAACAAATTTAATTTAAACAAGAATGCCTGTTAATCGATCAATACAAACGATCAAAAAATTAAACAAATTAAGAATATATTTTTTTAACTTGTTTAAAAATAAAAATTATCGTGTCTTAATTTTATTAAATTCATTATTATTAAATTGATTTATTCGCATCTAATATTTCAGTTTTCTTTAGATTTTTTTAGTTTTACGCCAAACATTTTAACTATATTTGAATGCGGTAACCTCGGAAACTATTATTTTAGTGTTGTATTAACTGTTTATCGGCGAGTTGCACGAAACCGTCGTTAACTTTCCGTTAGTTAAGTTGCAATTAATCTTAAAATTAGTTGATCTCATGATTAATTTAAAGCTGTTGGAATTAATCATCCGTTAGATAGGTCTTTAATTAAACTAATTTTTTTTTTTTGTTAACTTAATCAGATGTAGGTTTCGTGCAACAGATAATCACGATTCTTATGATTAAATTAGTTTAATAAACACTTAAATTTAAAATTTGTTTCGTGCAACTCGGCGTATGTGACACAGAGGAGTGATACAGAAATGAGAAACGAAGAACAATTTGACTAAAAAATCTTAATGCGGGGAAAACGTGACAAACATTCGGTAACCAACATAATAATGTTTATTTGAAATAAAGAAAAAATAAATAAATTAATAAATTAATTAAAATAAATTAATACCAAGAAAATCATGTACAAGTTCAGTTATTTTTAAAGCTCGAAAAGTAAGTTCGTGTTTTAAATTAGCAGAATGCTATTTAAGACTGAGAACTTTCGTTTGCACATCGCGTGGGTAGTTGCACGACATCTAATAAAACTGCCATGATAACATATAACTGTACAGAACCACGTAGAATTCATTGCTCCCTTATTTATTACATAATATAAAGCAGATAAGCGAGATTATGTAAGTTATTGATAGCGACAAGACTAGAGCGTTTACTTTACTAATATTGGCTTTATGTATTTAATATTTCAAACTTGTTATAAATGCAGTAGAAATAAGATGAATCGACTAAATAAAAAAATAAAATATACTTTACCTACCAATAAAGTAGTCATCAATAAATTCATCCGCTTTTTTTAATATAAAGGTGATTAAGTTATATGTAGGTAATAAAATTTTAATTTTTAACGTATTTAAATTTAAAAAAAAAACGAATTAAAAAATCGATTCACAATTGACCACGACATCGCGCATTGCACACAAAATGTACATTCGAATAGACAACCTCTTTTTTTTAACAGTTTAATAATTAAATCATTGCATTAAATTGAAATAGTGATAAAATGAGATGACAACAAAAAGCGTATAATTTTTATAAATGTTTTTACGGAGACAAACGTACACGCTGAACGTTCTTCAAGTACCTATCAACGTGGTACGCTCAGTAGTAGCCGTTTTTCAGTGTTGTCTGTGTAAACAGTGGCACCTGCGCAAATGTTTGTATAGGAATCCGCGTCTACTAGCACCAGGGCGAGCAAAAGACTGAAGCGACACGTATTAGATAGGAAAATTGTATATTCGTCTCAGACAATCTCTATTTTAATCACGTTAGTTGAACCTATTACCCGGTGCGTGATTAGATGAACATTATTAAGATATCAGGAGTATATTTCTTGTACATAAATAACGATTCATATTCATCGTTTCTATACAATTTAGACTAGTTTTGGAATTTCGAATATATTAAATGTTATTATCGATGTTTATCCGAAACCAATTACGTATTTATACATTATAAATATTATCTAATAATGAAGGACAAAGGCAAATTATACATGAATATGAGGGCAAATTTTTTTTTTCTTTCTCTTTTTGTAATAGTTATCAAAATATCAAGTTACCTAGAGTCTCTAAGTTTGTATGTGCCTCCCTTGGTGCTGAGGATGACTGGCTGGTCGTCTCTCTCATCGTCGGAGGACGCGTTGTTTACACTGATCATGTCTCGGCCCTCCAGCCCGGAGTTCAGTCTAGAAACACAAAAGAGACATCTATTTTATATTGTATATTTTAAAACAGACTTTAAACAAGAAAAAGTATGCTGAAAGGTGTAACAAAAATAAGTTACCATATTAATGTAAACACTCTTTTTGAATAACAGCAAATAACGAATTCAATTGAATTTTCAAAGGAAATAAGTACCCATATAAATTTCATACTAACACTTCGAGCAAAGCTTTGAAACGTTTGTAAAATTTAAGTTGCATAAATCTTGAAAACGGGTTTTAACGCGGTAATAAGATAACATAAAACATGTAGAATTATTGCCAAGAATTTAGGAAGACTTGCAAAAGTCTTATGAGCATATTTCTTCAACGCCACATTTTCCTTGTGACAAGAGTGAATGGCTGACAAAATAAGTTCTGCTTCTTATTTTTATTCGTTAGTCTTTTCCATATTAATTTTTATAATATTTTAAATAATAAAACAATAGAACTAAATTGTTTTCAATATATTTGAACGGTCTAACATTTCATAATTTAATTTTACGTATAATCTTCAGTCGCTTCGATGTGAAAATGGGCGTATTTAGCGAAAACGTAATTACCATGCAGACGGGCACTATTAAGTAACTTTATGCTGTAATAATAGGTATTCTAAAATTTTCATGTTCTACTCGCAATTTTTGTTCTAACATTTAACTTTACCTAATAACGCGATGTAAGCGACTATATATTTAGATAAACTAATGAACATTTTAAATCATGCAGAGTTTTCTGGAAAAAATCTTAATAATACTGTTTATAAAGCAACAAGTTTACTGCTACAAATAAATAGATAGTTAATACATTCCACTACCAAAATTTAATATCAATTTGCAGGAATACTTAAGCTAGTAACCATGTTCATATGTCGCCTTCATAAACGAAACTAAGAACAAATTTCATGCCAATCTAACTGAACATCATGAACTAACCATAGCATCAACCCTGATTAAAGGGCTTGCCTTGCGGTTGTTTCGAAAATCAGAAAGTTCGAAGCAAGTAGGTCGTGCGCCGGTAGTTAACCGTCGACACGCGAATGGGTGATTACGTCCATTTACAGCTACGCTCCGTTACTACATCGTAATGAATCGATAAAATATAACGACAATGGGGTATAATAATTTTTATTTGCGCAGGTTAGTTTGTATTATGGTCAAAACAGATTGCTTGTTTTTATTTTATTTTCAAGTCTTTTAGACGAAGTTTCTTCTGTTAGAATATATTTTTCTATTTGATTTATTTATTAATATTTTAATTTGTTTTCAAATACATCTTCTTTGTTGAACTTATTTTCAATATTCTTATACGTTCTTAACCATTACTGAATCTTTTAATTCGCATTTAAGCCATGTGATGTTATTAAGTGAATCGCTATCACAATAGTCATCTTCACCTGTCGTGCTGGTGCTGCATCTTGGGGCGGCACTTGGGGAAGAGACGCGTGATGCGCTCGCCGACGTCCGAGCCGGGCGTGGAGTCGCCCGCGGCGTCTCGCAGCGCGCCCGCACTCATGTCGCCGGCGCCGCCGTCACGCCACCGCCGCCTCTACCGGCAATGCCACCCGTTTAGCGATATTTGCTATATTATTAATCCCAATACTACACAACTGAAGATTGTTATTATATATTTTTATGATTTAATCTCAGGACATAATAGTTTAATTTAAATGTTTATAATTGCGTTCGATAATTTTATGGATGTGGTTTATAGGCTGTAAAGTATCACGTTGTAAATAACAAATAAAGTATTATATTTCGAACATTAATGGATCATAGTGACTTGTGGCGTTAGCAATAGATTAAGTACTTCGCCTTGAATTTATATGCTTGTAACGAAGCTTTAAACAGATTCAATCTCGAGTGAGATGGGAATTTTAAAACACCAACAAATTGAATAGTGAACGCTGCTGCCGTATTCCTGATATAAAGTATATACCTAGTAAAATGCGTTTATCATCACTGGTACTGACCACACTACGTGATCCAACAGCAATTAAGGAATGCAACAGGGAAATGTAACCCGTAAACGCCAGCTGAAGTTTTTATCTCTTGCGTCATAACATTTATTTGACAGATTCTGGGTGACCGCACTGCTCAATGATCTTAACAGAGTTTCTCAACAGGTGCACATAAAAAAAAATAGTTATGGTCGCTAATTGTAGGCTTGGCAAACTTAATATATTTATTATTTATTTATTTACCAATACAGGTATAAGTCTTAAATAATAACATGCTAGATATATATAGACTTAAGAACTAATATTCGTTAGGAACTCAAAGAAGACCTGCTTCAGCAAACATTGGCAGACCCATTCCTTAAAGAGATGCACGGATTCGAAGCAGGTTTATAGCGGCTAAAAATAGCGACCATTGGAGATTCTTAGAGCAGTGGACGAATTTTCGTTTTATATTCTTACTTCCCTTGTTCTGGTAGTTAAATATTTTTTCATATATACGTAGTTACCATACACACACATGTATATACATCGTGACGTCACGTGAGGACAACGAGAAAAAGATACAAGTTTTTGATTTTACGCTATATAAAAATAATAATAAAGCAACCGATTTTTTTTTCTTTTTTTTTGTATTTACGAGTATTTTGACTGACTTACAAACTTATATAAATATTTTAACACCTGGCCTGGCATTTTTTGACAAACATAATATTATATGTGATTTCACATTAAACGTATTAAAGAAATTAGAACTAAAAATAATTCACATATATTATTATATTATTAATATATTATAAATAGTACTGATGTTCCTTTGAAATCGAAAAACTTAGAAAATACAAAGCGACATCATCCTGAAGGATCTTAAGCTATTTAAAATCATGAAACGATTCGTACGAAGCGGAATAAAGTAGGCCTCGCCTTTAATATCAATGTGGGTGAAACAGTAAAAGATCTAATAACCAATAAAATATATATAAATAAAAATCTATGTGTAATACATATATATATATATATATATATATATATATATATATATATATATATATATATATATATATATAAGGGAATGTCGCGACTAACATATCAACGCCCAGCCTAAACTAATGAGAGAAGTTTGAAATATTGAGAGGTTATTGATTTCATACTGTGTCACTTGATAAAGGATTTTTCCAAATTCGTCGCATAAAGAGGTAACATATTTAACCTCTATATATAAAATAATAAAACACGTAGGTATTTAAGCATTATTCGAATTTCATCCCTTGAAGGTGTTAAAAGGTACTTATGTTAAGGTTTGCGTAAAAGTTATATTGTTAATTAATATCAAAGTTACTGGAAATTTAGTACTTATGATATTCAATACGAATAAAAGCGTTTTTTTTTTGTATTTAAGTATTTTTTATTTCATCATTCATCGACGTAAAAAGTGTAGTAATAAGAGAGGGATAGTATCCCTATATATTATGTACAAGTAAGAGAATCTACGATTTTTTATAGTAATGTTATGTATTCTACTCTAAAAAAACGCATGGTTTCTATGGAATAACATCAAAACTTCCATGCGAACAAAGAAGCAGGCAAAAGCTAGTACCTAATACATATGCAAAATACCCAGTACATTGGTTCAGTCAAAGAAAAACGCAAAGTCACATCGAGTCCCGCAGGGCCGGCGACGCGTGCCGCATGGCACAGCTCTGCCAAACTATGCGATCAATAATACATTAGCATCGCGGCTAGTCAACCGGCACAAATATAACCTTTAGGTAACGAAGAACAATCTATAGAACGGGTTTTTTGTATAGAAGGATAAATTATTTTTGATTTAACGCGCAATAATTGCAAAACGGCTGGCAGTAATATTATATTAAATACTTGCACAGTTATTTGTACTGCAACTAATTATTATTACTAATTATAAAGAAAATAATATATGTCGCGGTTGACCAATTGCATTATAGATAATTAAAGAAAGTAATACAAGCGATTTAATCCGGTGAAAAGTGGATTTAATCATTTGCCAAAAACCGACATTATTGTCCCTTAATGAGCTAATTTGTACAATTATAAAGAACCTTTGAAATTAAGCGATATTTGAATTTCAAATTTTACATTAAGGGACAAAAATGTCGGTTTTTGGCAAATGATTAAATCCACTTTTCACCGGATAGTATATAATATAAAATATATAAATATAAGTATAAAATACTTCAAGGTATAAATTTAAAAATGGTATTAATTTTAAAATGTTTGTGATTTTATAAACATGTACCTATACTAATAATAACGGCATTTCTTATTACTATTATATATTATATATATGCGAAAGTTTGTATGGATGGATGTTTGTTGGTTACTCAATCATACTAGAACAGCTGAACAGTTCTCAATGAAATTTGGCACAGAGATAGACGGGATCGACACGATTTTCTTTAACAGTGATAGTTTAGAAATCAGAGAAAGATATAGGCTACATTTTATCTCGGAAAAATGTATGTATGTCCTATCGGATAGTATAACTATTGTTGTAAATATCTTACAGAAAAGGGTTATTTTAAAAGGAGTGTCACACAAACACATCAAAACTTCCACGCGAGCAAAGTCACGGGCAATAGTTAGTCAGTATCTGTTCTCTATCCCAATGACCGTACTCGTGGGTGGGCGGCGGCGGCGCGACGCTCGGCCTGTTTCTGTTAGATTTATACAGAACGTTTTATTGCTTCCAACTAACCCGAGGTCTGTGTCGCCAATTTGTTCTGTTAAATATCCCTGAGCTATGTTCACTTTACTCGTATATACTTTAATTTTCAACTACATATCTCACGACATTACGATTGATGATATCACAAATTATGCATGAGGGTATCAATAATATTTTATTTTTAATATAGACAAAAGTCCTGAAAATAATAAGAAAAAGTCTAAAATATATAATATAATACGCAATTATATGGTGTTCAAAATAACAAGAGATAAAAAGGGTTAACAAAACAATGATAAAAAGGACGGATACCACTTCTTTTTTTATTTTTATGTTAGTTGGATAGGAAAACTGGTAAACGTTCCACCTGATGGTAAGTGGTTGACGTCGCCCATGAACATAAACTAGTTTCTCTCTCTCTCTCTTCTCTTCAGCCCTTGGTAGTCCACTGCTGGACATGGGCCTCCCCTAATCGACGCCACTCCACCCGGTCCTGGGCCCTCTGAATCCAACGGTTTCCCGCTGTCTTCTTCAGGTCGTCAGTCCACCTGGTAGGAGGGCGGCCTGTGCTCCTTTTACCTAAACGTGGTCGCCATTCAAGGACCTTCTTTCCCCATCGGTTGTCAGTCCTGCGAACGATGTGGCCAGCCCATTGCCACTTCAATTTGCAAACTTTGAGCGCTATGTCGGTTACCTTCGTTCTTCTACGGATTTCATCATTTCTGACTTTGTCACGTAGAGAAATACCGAGCATAGCTCTCTCCATTGCCCTCTGAGCGACTCTGAGCTTGTGGATTAGGCCCACAGTAAAAGACCACGTCTCGGCACCATAGGTCATCGCTGGCAACACACATTGCTCGAAAACTTTCGACTTCAGGCACTGAGGTATATCAGACGTCAGGACGTGTCGTAGTCTCCCGAACGCTGCCCAGCCGAGTTGGATTCTTCGAGTGACCTCCCTCTCGAAGTTGGACTTACCCATTCGGATCGTTTGTCCCAGGTAAACGTACTCGTCTACAACTTCGAGAGCAGTGCCGTCGACAACCACTGGTACGGGTGTGACATGGACGTTAGACATGATTTTCGTCTTGTCCATGTTCATCTTAAGACCTACCCGTTGTGAGGCACTATTGAGGTCGCTGAGCATAATGCCGAGTTCCTCCAGCGACTCCGCCAGGATCACTATGTCATCGGCAAATCGGAGGTGTGAGAGGTGTTCGCCGTTGATGTTAATACCACGCCCTTTCCACTCCATCAGCTTGAACACGTCTTCCAGTGCAGCGGTAAAGAGTTTTGGGGAGATGACATCCCCCTGCCGTACGCCGCGCTGCACATGGATGGGGTTCGTACTGCTGTCGTGTACTCGGACTTTCATGGTGGCGGCATTGTATACACACTTCAACGCCTCGATGTACCGATAGTCGATCTGGCACCGCTGAAGAGACTCGAGCACCGCCCAGGTCTCGATAGAATCGAAGGCCTTCTCATAGTCCACATACGCTACGCAAAGCGGCAGGTTATACTCCTCGGTCTTTTGTATAACCTGCCGAAGCGTATGTATATGATCTATGGTACTATAGCCTTTTCGGAAACCGGCTTGTTCGGGAGGCTGGAAGTCGTCTAATCTGCGCGCTAAACGATTAGTAAGGACCCTCGAAAACAGCTTATAAACGTGGCTCAGAAGCGCGATGGGCCTGTAGTTCTTCAGCTGGGTTTTATCCCCCTTCTTGAAGAACAGTACCACCACGCTTCTGCTCCACGCCTCCGGGGTACTTCCAGTGTTGATGACGGAATCAAACAATTGCTGGAGCGCTACTAGGACGGGTTTGCCGCCCGCTTTCAGCAGCTTGGTTGTGATTCCGTCATCCCCCGGAGCTTTGTTGTTCTTAAGCTGTTTCAGTGCCCCCCTAATTTCGTACAGACTGACGTCCGGGATATCTTCGGTATAGTGCCGGGTTAATTTGGCTCGCTTGTCGTTCGCCGCCTTGGGAACGGGAGCTCTTGAGGAGGTATACATCTGTACCTCT
The DNA here is from genome assembly GCA_036937285.1 of Euphydryas editha. Lineage (NCBI taxonomy): Eukaryota > Metazoa > Arthropoda > Insecta > Lepidoptera > Nymphalidae > Euphydryas > Euphydryas editha. Next base: position 3,202,918 of record JAUPFZ010000003.1, read on the forward strand.
CAATTTCTCTCAGAACTTCGGGCTTAGACGTAACTATGGTGCCAGAGTCGGTCTTCAACCTCGTCAACTGACTTTGCCCAACCTCCAGATCTCTTGCGAACACTTTCGAGCCTTTGTTCCGCTCGATCGTGTTTTTTACACGATTGGTGTTATAAACACGCAAATCGCGTCGCCTACTCTGAGAGATCTGTTTGTTGAGCAGTCGGTACTTCGACATTGAGGTTGGAGACTGCACACATAGTTCCCGCCTTTCCCTCATAAGACCGAGAGTATGTTCTGAGAGAACTTGAGGTTTACCACTGGAGGGGGCCTTGAAATACTTAGACCCAACCTCGTGGACAGTGTCTACCATACTGGTGTTATACTCGTCCACTGAACTGCATGTTTCTAGGCACGCGAAACGATTGCGGAGTTCCAGCTGAAAGGCCTCGGAGTCCTGGATCTGGGCAGGTGTGGGTCGGAGCGTAGACTTCATCAGGCGTGACCGTTCCAGCTTGACATTGATATTCAATGTGCCTCTGACCATCCGGTGATCGCTTCCGGTTTTAAACCTGCTGATCACAGAGACATCATTGAATATGTGCGGTTTGTCTGCCAAAATGAAGTCTATCTCACTTTTTACGGAACCATTGGGACTGATCCAAGTCCACCTGCGCTGTGGCTTCTTCTTGAAGAAGGAGTTCATCATATAGAAGTCCTCCTTCTCCAAGAAGTTAGCCAGCAAGTGGCCACGGTGGTTCCGTTGCCCGATACCAAAGGGCCCCACCTTCAGCTCGTCGCCGTCTCACGCACCCAGTCTTGCGTTGAAGTCCCCCATCACCACCGTGAAATGAGTCTTGGAGTTACGCATGGCCCTACTAACGTCCTCATACATAACTTCAACCTCATCGTCGGGGTGTGCCGAGGTCGGTGCGTAAACCTGTATGACCTTCAGCGAATATCGCTTGGATATTCTGAGTATAAGGTACGCTACCCTTGCTGACACGCTCCCGACTTCCGTCACGTTGTTGACGAGGGACCTGTGGACGAGGAACCCGACACCACCTTGGGACAGATGTTCGCCCTCCCGGTGATAGAACAAGTTACCGGAGTTTAGGATTATCGTGTCCTCCCCCTGTCTTCGGACTTCGGATAATCCCACGACACTCCAGTTTAACTTGTCCATCTCGTCTTCCAGCTCACGGATCTTGTCGTCGGTCCTCAGTGTCCTGGTATTGTATGTTGCCAGGTGCAAGAGTCGTCGTTTGTGGCAGCGCGATCTCTGCCGGAGATTCTTAGCACCCCCTGCTCCGCTGTTACCGTGACCGCTGCCAGAGCCAGGAATAACGGAGCTGCCGGGGACTGGGGGCCGTGGTTTATTTGTGATGTTCATGATTATGGGGGTTTCTGCCATAGTCACCACGCTTGGCAAGTGCGTGTTGGTGACCGCAGTAGGTTTAATAGTCCTCAGGAAGACGCTGCTGCCCATCTCCTGGTATATTTATCCCTTCGATCGCCTCTTACGATCTCCACGGGTCGACTCGGAGTGGCGCTATTCTAAGCCGGCAACCACACGGCGAGTGAACTAGTTTACCTGGAACTAACCCAGGCAACTCATCCATGTGTTGCCTATCCAGAGACATAAGGTGTTAAAGTCTCGGTGCCAGTGATTACACTGCCTGTCAAATATACTTCCGTATATTTTCCATGTTTATTCGTAGAATAGAAGTCAAATGTCGAATGGGAACATTTAAATGTATATTTCTTTCTGGTCAGAATATCGGACAAATAGCTCTCCGAAAGAGGAAATACAAATTAAAAGTGAATCGTAGTGAAATGTGACGACAAATGGGCACGCAAGATAAAATTCAAGTTGTCTTTTAAGCAATAAAATTTAAGGGTTGAATGAACGTCATTTCGCTTTACAAAGATTTCGACAGGCTAACGAAAATGGAACTTCAATTGAAAAGAATACGATCTAATTTCCCTTGATCCTCGCTAATTGGCGAGTGACCGAGATGACAGTCTTTTAAGTCTTACACTTCGCCAATTAGTGCGTCTCCGGTGGGGTCGTAAGTTAAGCTATGGACTTTAATAGGGGGTTACATCGATGTATAATATTATAGCGGGGTTACATCATTAATTGCTGACCCGCATAACATATTCTATATTACAACATACGCACACATACTTTGCATACGAGACACTAATAACAGGATAAGCGAAAGACGAGAATGCAGAGAGAATACAGAACCAATTACGTAGTACATTACATTAGTATCTAAAGCTTTACATAAGAAATTATATATATATATATATATATATATATATATATATATATATATATATATATATATATATATATATATGCTAAAATAATAAAATAATTTGTGTATAAAATACTGTTTCTGAAGATAATAATCGTTGAAATTACTCAAAACATCTACTCGGCTCCAAGCACTGAGTTCTAATACTTAAAATTTTATAGTCACAAACTTAACAATACGTATAATAGATATTAACCCACATAAATAAATAAGAATAAGGACATATTTTGCGGTGTATTCAATTTGTAAAGATATTTTAGAAATCCTTGTTCAAGATACAGCGTCTGTGTACGCTGTATGTCTTCAAAACAAAACAAAAAAAAAAAAAAAAAAATATTTTATTCGTTATAAGGTGGATTACACACACTCAACGAACGTCAAAAAAAAAAAAATTCTCGGTAGACATCTACAATTTCATCATCTATTTCATCATTGGCTTTACTAAATATTACAATAATATAATAATGTTCCTAGTGTTCCGAAAAAAACCGGAGGAAAAAAAAAACTCTCGGTACTCTTTTTAACACATCATATTTTGTAAATACAAAAAAAAATTATTCACAAAGAACGAGCAAATCATGTCACTGCCAAGCAGCCTTGTCATTTAAAAAATCTTTAAAGCTATAATATGCCTTACTACATAATTATACTTCTGTCTTGATTATAAAAACGTTTCAGACTTCATGTCTAGAATGATTTCATAGGCCAGCACCATACACTTAATAATTTAGCTAAGTTAGTCTAAAAGCCTTGAAACCTCAAACCGAATCGATTGAATTAGTTATTACGATACGTTAGTACTATATATTGATCACTAACATTTTTAATCATATAATTCATATAGTTTCAGTTCAATAATTTCAGTTCCATACCGAAACACCGAGAGTGACTCATTGGATACTCGCTATCTAATAATTCATACATCGACTTTATCTAAAAGCATTTTTTTTTTTTGTTGAATCGATACAATTTGATTATAGTATAGCGTTGTAAAATAGGCTATAAAATGACACGATTCATAGAAGCAATAGTAATTGTTAATTTATATCCGATGAGGCGATGGTATCGTGGTTCGGTTCCCGTACACGACAAGACTTATCGTTTATTTTCGTGTTTTGTGTGTTTTCGGACTACTGACACAGGATTTTCATCCTACCGGTGAATTTTGAGTGTTTAAACTAGTATCTTATACTTTTTACGCAATTAAAAAATATCATTAGAATACGAAGATAAATTTCGTCGTCACTGACAAGCTTATAATAGCTCGGATAGAAATCGGGCGGATTCGAAATCAAAAAACCCGGGTTCGAATCCAGGTGTTTTCGGTTTCTTCTTTTGTAAGAAAAACTATTATTAAGAGCTCTTTTTGTTTTTTATTTAAATAACCACTTCCTATTATTTTACTATTATGTCGGTAAGATCGAAAATATTATTTATGTTTCATCAGTATGTAATGTATATAAATATAATTTAACCGAGCAAAGCTAGGTAATCCAGGTACTTTATTTAAACAAATAACTACAATTATCAACCCGTTCAAACTGCAAAGATGTCTCTTGATCACAATTTAGCATTTCATTCCTTTAATTTTATTTCATCTTATGTAACACATTGTTACTAGGTACTCAACTATCAACAACAAAATTATATATCACTATAGTGTTAGGTATACATAGATATAGATTCCATTACATATAGACTCGGTTACTTTTTAGTTTTATTAATTACATTTTTGTGTAAAGTTTATGTTTCGAGTACGAAATAACTTTATTGTTGTCATAAAAGTTTACAAATACAGCAGACAGAAGCACTTCTCGAGAAAATAGAATTTTAAAACAAAGTAGCGACGACTTTAAGAGTACTAAAATTCAAGTACATTTTTAGTTATATTTTTTGTTACTTTATTTTGTTTTAATAAGTTCCGTGTCGCATATACGACGACTCGCTGCACCAATACTATTACGCAGTAGTTATATAAAGTTTTATCATCATCATATCAGCCATTGATTGTCCACTGTTGAACGTAGGCCTCCCCTATCGACCTCCAAAGCGACCGGTTCGAAGCAGCCTCCATCCAACGGCTTCCGGCGACTCTCTTCAAGTAGTCTGTCCATCTCGCGGATGGACGTTGCAAGTACGTGATCTCCACTAGAGAACGTTTCGTTGCAGGGGGCATACTAAATTTCATGAAAATCGTTGGAGCCGTTTCTGAGATTCAGATTATATATATATATATACAAGAAGTGCTCGTTTAAAGATATATCGATATTATATATCTGACGCACTACTAGCACGCACGACTCATATTATTAGAACTGTAGCTACATAAATGACAAAACATGAATTATATATTGCTGGTTCTGGTAACAAGGCATGCTCAATATATAAAATATAAATAATAAGATCAGTTTATTTATCAGTTTATTCAGATTAGTATAAAAATATGTAGTGAAAAAATGTGTAGTATGTGTAAGGTACGTAACACAGCAACATAAAGTTACATAAAAATATAAATAATAAAGTTTATATTTTTATGAATTTGTTCCTTTCACATCCCTTATTGATTCGTGATATTTTTCTTCAATTTGGAATATAAAATATATGAAAAAAAAGTACAGTACCGATAAGACACCGATAAGTATAGTACCGATATGTGTACGTAACCCAGCAAAATAAATTCTTCAAAAATAAAACGTACGTAGAAATCTAAATAATATTATATTATTTTAATTTTCTCGTTCCTTCTCATTCATTTATTCTATAATTCCGCGTATCTAGAATATGAAAAAAAACATTTTAATACCAATATCTGTACGAAGGTACGAAATGAATCAAAAGCAATTACAAGCAAATGAAGTAGTTTTTTTTTTGGCAAAATGTATAAATTACTAAAAACATAAAGATCGTTTATAGCAAAAATACGCAATCGCAAATTGTTTTGATCTCGAATATCTGATATTGACTTTACCCATAATTTACATTTATTTTTCTTGTAAAATATACGTAAAATAGAACAGTCTACCCGTTTCCAGACAACACGATTTAATTTTTAACCAACTTCAAAAAAGGAGGATGTTATTAATTCGTCTGTATTTTTTTTCTTTTTTTTCATATATTTAGTACCTCATAACTTTTTACTTGGTGTACCGATTTTGATGATTCTTTTTATATTCGAAAGCTGGTGCTTGTCTATGATCCCATTTAAATTTGAGAGAGATCTTTTTGAGTTATCTCTAATAATGCGTATTTAATTGACTTCGACTACGTTGGTGATGTTCTCATTTTACTACTTATCGATGTAAAATTAACATAAAAAATTATATACGATGGTTTGGAAGAGCATCTCGTGGTCCCTTTTGAGTTTGGTGATGTTCTGATGAAGATCTTCGGAGACATGCAACGGAACTCTTCAATAAATGATTAGCATGTCGTGGTTGCTACAATCTCATGTACGAGTTTATGTATTGTTTACACAATCACACAATATAACATCACGCCTATTGTAGTCAGTTTTTGTTTTGTTAAAATTTTAATTATCTACCAAAAAAGTGTTAATTTATTATCTAAAACTTATATTTAGCGAAATATAATAAAACTATTGCAATACTAATAAGCCTGCGACAATGTGCCTACAATTCCGGGTGGACAAACATTTTTTCGTGCCAATCCTTTAATTTCGTGCAAAATTACTTTTTATACGTAAACATGTATTAAAAAAAGTACTTAATAATATTTAAAACTTTTCTTATTAAAGTTTATTCAGGCTAACATGTAAAGTTATTCTCCCAGTAGATTTATTACGTATAACGTTAACACAAAAAAAAAAATTCCTTTATATCTCTATCACCAGACTACACGCACGGTTTCACCCGCGTTGACACGTATGATGAGTATTTACCCGACTGCGACAGAAGGAGGGTTATGTTTTTCGAGTGTATGTATGTATGTATGTCCATTTCTTTGACACGCTCTGCAGCCCAAACGGCTGGACGGTTTTTGACATATGAGGTGTCGTTGGATTTGTCTATATTGTAGTAGTGACATAGGCTATATAAATTTTCAAAATGGCGCCCGCAAATGGCGGAATGAGGGGGGAGTTGAATTTTTTTTTTCTTACTGTAGCAATATGGGTATCAAATGAAAGCTAGTAAATTGTTTTATTGTTTTTAGTTTATAACAAGAGTATTTTACGCAGTCGGGTTTTTGATTTTTTTAATTAAGGATACTTGTTTATTGCTATGAGCCATAGCATTGCTTTTAGTTTTTATATCGACAGCCGTTTTGATACGTTGGTGAGAAAAGTTCGATAAACGCTTAATTTTTTTATTTGCAAAAATATTTGTTTCTTATAATATATTTGTCCTCGTGGAACTTTATGAAATTTACATATTAACTAATATGCAGTTGCAGAGTTAACGAATTAAAGTCTACTTCTCCTATATATGTATATAAGAAGATACCTTTGTCAAAAAATGAGACATTTACAGATCCATAGCGTCCGACCAAATCTTTGTCATTTTATGTGTAGTTCTCAATAAACGGATACGACGCATTCAAATAAAAAACAATAAAAAAAAACCCGTCAGCTTTACAATTTACTTTGTTAAAAACAATGGAATTACTGAAATGTCATATGAAAAACATCATCTAGTTAATCAAATGCAAAATTAAAAAAAAAACTTTATTCAAATAGGCCCCACGAGCACCTTCGAATCGTCATTTTACAAATTAAAACTTTGGTGATTATTATTTTTTTTTTTTTGTAAAAGTAATGCTACCACCAAGCTAAAGCTTGTAATGTGAAACTACCGCCGAATTCGGAGTCTAGATTCATACATTCATTCGGTTTAATGACTTTCAATGATGCCAAGGGGACATAGATGATTTCGCCAATGTCACGTAGAAGGAGTCTAAATTCTGAACAGAAGAACCGGCACAAAACTCAACAGTTACTATTTTAAAAAGGTGTCAACACATCTTTCAATAATTATAAAACTCATCAATCAGTTTAATTTCAAGTCATGGCCACGGTAATATTATTTATGTATATATACTGTGCCATAGCCAAGTTGACTGCTTCATTAAATCGCAGATCTAGAACTGGATTATAGATTTTGTTAAACTGCAGTAAACTGAACTGAAATCAGCCTGTAAACGTCTCATGACTGGGCAAATGCCTCTTCTTCATACAGTAGAAGGATATTTGTAAAACAATATTACTTAATTGCTATAAGTTTATTAAAATAATCATTGAGATTACTAATTTAACAAGACCAAAGCCTGTACTTCTCGTAATAAATTAGGTATTTTAACTGAAATATCAAACATCAAGATATTAAATCGAGGTCAATGACCTTAAAACTAAATTTTAAAAATTTTAAAAATGTTAAGAACTGTTTGCTGCTTTTTCTTGATTAAAGGCAAGCAAGCCGCGTGCTGAACTAGTACTTTTTTTATTAACGTCCCAATTACGTGTTTGTTCTATCTCGTCTGCGAAAAACTCACGAAGAATGTAAACATTTTGAAAAAAAAGGGTTAATTTTTCAGTTAAACGCCCAAATACAAAGAAGTTAGTTTAATAACGTAAAAAATAATAAAAATAAATTTCTCGACTTGGTACTTTATAATAAAAATGATAACAGCATCAAAGTCGAAGAATGCACGTCACCCATTCGTAAAATCGAGTCTTTGCATCCAGCTTTAAATATTGATGTAAGTATCAAAACTTCTCACAAGTCGTCCACCTCTCAAAATACATCAATGAACAAATACAATTTTTTCAAAGCGGATTATGATAAAATAATAATGTCCCTTGATAATATAAACTGGTTAAACGAATTTCGAGACTCTCTTAACGATGTTAACAATATGCTTAAACTTTTTTTTGAAATACTTTCAAATATAATCGAACTTCATGTCCCAAAAAAACAAAAATCAAAATCGTTGTATCCTGCCTGGTTCTCTTACAAACTAATTTTTGCCCTGAAAAAGAAAAACAAATACCGAATTAAAGTAAAAAAATACAACAATCCTCTCGATTTAATTGAATTTAAATATCTTAAAAAAGACTGTGATAAATTAATTAGACAATGCTATAATAATTACATAGAATCTGTCGAGAACGCCATCTCTAAAAACCCCAAATATTTTTGGACTTACATAAAGAATACACGCAATAGAAATAGTTCATATCCAAATACTATGATATTGGGTGATTTGATAGCCGAAAATAAAAGAGACATGTCAAACTTGTTTGCCACACAGTTTTCTTCTGTATACGAAGTTAATAATATTATCAGTCATGAAAAACATGAGCCTAAGACATACATTGGGAACATTTATCTATCGCAGGAAGATGTCGAAAAGAAATTAAAAAGACTTGACACTAGTAAAGGTTCAGGACCGGACGATATTCCTCCAGTTTTCCTCGTTCGTTGTGCCGCAGTACTGTCTTTTCCCCTATATGTCATTTACAACGTATCCCTAAAAACAGGCATCTTTCCTGAAAAATGGAAGGAAGCCAGGATAGTTCCTATTCACAAGGGCGGTAGAGCGGAATCGGCAGATAACTACCGCCCGATCTCTATTTTGTCAGCTATGTCAAAGGTCTTCGAATCCTTAGTTTACCAACAACTTTTTGCCTATGTCAAACCGTATCTCAGTATACATCAGCATGGCTTTATATCAGGAAGATCTACGAATACAAACTTAATTACATATGTCAACGAAATAATTCTAAATTTAGACAAAGGTGCGCAGATAGACGCAATATATACAGACTTTTCGAAGGCCTTTGACAAAGTCAACCATAATATTTTATTGGAAAACCTTAGATCGTTGGGCATAACGGACAATCTATTGGAATGGTGTAGCTCATACCTTCGAATGAGACCATCACGCGTTGTTATTGACGGATTCCAATCTGAACCATTCTTTGCGCATTCGGGCGTACCACAAGGATCTGTTCTAGGTCCCATGTTTTTTAATATATTTATAGATAGTTTGTGCTCTAAATTTAAACATTCTAAAATCTTTCTCTACGATGATGATCTGAAACTAATTCGAACAGTTAGTTCTCAATCTGATGTGATACTTCTTCAAAAAGATATTGATTCTCTCGTCGACTGGTGTGAAACTAACAACATGAAATTAAATATAAATAAATGCCTTCACATGAAATTCACAAGGAAGAAGCACTCTATAGAAAGTGAATACAAAATATTTAATGCTGCAATTAAAAAAGTTGACACTATTCGCGATCTCGGCGTAATTTTAGACTCAAAAATGCAATTTACAGAACACGTAGACCATGTCGTTAAGGCAGCTTTTAAGTCTCTCGGCTTTGTGATGAGAAGGGGAAAGGAATTTCGTAAGGCCTCAACAGTTATCACTCTTTACAACAGTTACGTCCGAAGTAAACTTGAATACTGTTCAATTGTTTGGTCACCACATTACAAAGTACATGTCGACAGGGTCGAAAGGATCCAAAAAAAATTTACGAAATTCCTTTCTCTCCGTTTTGGCAATATCTCTGACAAAAAAGATTACCCGAATAGGTTGAGAGATTATCGAATGCTGCCATTGGCCGGTCGGAGACAACTCATGGACATGACTTTTCTACACAAAATTTTGAACAACGCAATCGATTGTCCCCAGCTTCTTGCTTTGATTTCTTTTAATATTCCCGTTAGAATGCCTAGAAACCATATTAAATTATTTTTTATTCCCAAAACTAAGACCCAGTTGGGAAAGTATTCTCCAATAAACAGAATAACACATGCATACAACGATTTGTCTCGTACCCATAAAGACTTGGACATCTTGCATATCGGTCTCAACAATTTTAAACGTATTATTTTTGAAACATTATTTTCGAAACATTATTTTGATTAAATTGTGACTAAAATTGTTACTTTGATATGGATTCATTTATAGGTAGTCAATTGTAGTCGAACACGATTGACAGAATATCTTTTTTTTTTTTAAGTGTATAATATATAAATATATATTTTTTTTTTCTTGATTAAATGTTTACATATAGCATGCTGTGATAACTTGTAAAAAAAGCAGCACTCATCATATTTTTGTAAAACATGTTTGTAAATCACTTATCAGTGTATGTTTTGTAAGTTGTCCTAAATAAATAAATAAATAAATAAATAAGTAAGTAGCAAACCCAAGAAAATTCATCGGGGTTGTCAATGTCAATTTGTTCCCAAATTTTTAATTAAAATACAGAAAAACCATTACGTGTCTAATAAACAAATATTATTTCAAATATTCAAATAGAATAGCCTTAACGTTGGCGGACATTCACTTCAACTGCATGGTGCACCAGGCGCATAAATATATTTTCCAATAACTCATTTATAGACATACGACATAAAACCAATATACCATTAGGAAATGAAAATGTTATAAATAATTAAATTATATTATATTTCCCTATGTTTTTAACGTGAGTTTTCCCGTTTATTAATTCACGTAATCCATAGTATCGCTGGATTACATTGGAAAATTATTTCCCCGGAGACACTTCGGCGCTTTGGAGGAAAAGTCGAGGTAAATTTTCTTTAAATATGACGATGCTTTGACTTGGACTTTGAGCTACAATTTATACATATTTTTGGACTAGTTATGGCTAATATTTCTTTGCCTAAATTTTTTAGTTTTATTTGACTTGAAGTATAGGTACTTCAGAATTATTCGCAAGACCCGTCGCATTTTGCATTATTCTGTAAACAGAATTTCATTGAATAATCCACCTCTGCCCATTTCAAATGGACTTTGATGAAAATTAATTAAAACATTAAAGGTTAGAAGTATAAATTTATAAAACGGATCATATTTCGGTTCTCATCCGGTTTTAGTCCGGTAATATATTCTTCACTAAGAAGCAATGAAAACATTCATTTAAGCTATTGGTAACATTCAAATATGGTTGGACCTGTCCTAGTCTCTTCCGTGATCAGACCGACGACGGACAGAGAACATGAATTAAAAAGAAAATAACATTTTACAGTATCGAGATCCCTATCCAATTCCGTAGTCAATAATAACTGAGTGTTTTGCCAGTTCCTTTTGAGAGAATTCCCATTGCGAAATAGTGGTTCTTTATATATGAGCTTCTTTTTGGTAAAGTCAACATTTCGAACAGTTTCACATTAGAATCAAACGAATTTTGTACTTAAAAGACTTAAAAATGCTTATGCAGAAGCTTACTGAAGTAAATTATATATATATATATATATATATATATATATATATATATATATATATATATATATACATATGTTTAGAAGTCAGCAATTTGAATAAGCAGCAAAATTTATTAAATCATCATCAGTAACAAGGCGTTCAAATTTTGTCAGAACTTTTCTAACACGAACCGGTTTTCCTCAATGCTTAGTTCTGCACATACATATACTTTATTCTAAATCCCGCACACTATTAGAAATACTCATTTAGATATGTTGACTACCAGCGAGCGTTACCAGCGTTGTATAAAAAACCCAACTTGTTATAAAAAACTTATAAAAGACGTTAAAAATTTTGTAAGAAAATGTTAGAATTTATGGGTTAAGAAGTATAAAACTTTAACACTGACTGATAAATAACGGACGATCTAGACTGGTGTTAAAATTTTGCATCTTGTATATAGTTTGTGAACACTAAACAAAAAATTTCGAAAGCATCCTAAGGAGATCTAAAAAAGAACGAAAGTTATAGTGCTGCTTGAAGCTATTTTTACGAAGGCATTTAAGAATCGCTGATATAAAATGTCATTAATTTTAAATTGTACTCATGTAACATATCAACTGGTTGTATTGGTTGGTGTCTGTAATATATCAACAACGTGGGCATTCAAACCCGGAACTAATTTTAGGTTACAAAAAACTAAATTAACGACAATGACAACAAAACTATGTATATTCGTGAAAAGAATTAAGCGGCAACTCTAAATAAAATTACAATAATAAATCTAAAAATATTTAATTCGATCTTTTAATTCAATCATTTACCGTTAAGGTGATTATAGAACATTAGTTTATAATTAGCAAAGAAATCACGTAACATGAACATAAATAAAGTTTAAAAATTGGCCACTCTTTCCCTTTACCCCTTACAAGACGAGAGCTCGGTCCTGGACAAAAGCATCCCGTAACCTTTTCGGGATCACCATTGACATCACTTATTTTCTGTCTGAACCCTCAAGATAAAGGAAGTGAATTATGAAATAATTGTTTCACTTCATAATAAAGCCGTTATGCGAACAGAGCCAAAAATTGGAAATTAAAAAATAGATATCTAAATATAATTTTACTAGTGTCTCTAATAAAATAGTTTTCAACCATAACGATGTTTGAAAATCATTGAACAACTCCCTTATTATATAAAATATATATTTTTAAATAGTCTTTCTCTTCTCATGAATTTAAATAGTAAAATCGATTCCGCGGTATAAATTTTCCGCATTATTGTTTACATCGCGGTAGACGAAGTTCTATTTCTGGGTTAAGGTAAGGTATTCTTGATTGAAATCTTGATAGAATATTAGTTTGGTTGTTTAATATAATCTTAGATTAAGTATTCTGAGAAGAGGATGGTTAAAAACTTTCTTAGGGTGATAGCGTATTCACCCCCGCTTCTAACCAGTTACACCTACTTAGTACAAATATTAGTTTTCTGTATAAATGGTATACCAAACATCCCTACCGAGTTTCTTTTATCAAAAATAATTGACGACAATTAATTTATTAATTTTTTTTACTAAAGAATATACTTGTTATATCTTAAGTCTACATATACTCGTAATACTAAGTATATGTATAAAATCAGACGTCACTCTACGTCCTTTACTAATAAAGGTTATTTGTCTGAATTTACGACCTTTTCGCTTCTAAATGTCGATAGTTATTGTGTGTGCCCTTTATTGTAATAAACAACGCAATATAGTTTATACCATAGAAAAAAATTATGTAGCAATTTATTATAAAAATAAGAATTAAAGTATTTAGGATATTGAAATGACTTAAAGCGCTAGACGAAAATTATACAGACTAAAAACGCTAATAAACTAGGCAACCATTTCTTTCAGCGTCGAAACAAAGCAGCTTAAATTTAGGTGAAATTTTCTTGCATTTGGCGTTCCAGGTCATAAAGGGGGCTCATTATCGCCACGTGGGGAGAGTTGGAGTACGGTAATATACACGAAACACGGCCGAGGAGATTACTTTACGAGGCGGCCATATTGTGAAAGTTCCTGATGGTTAATTCCGGGTGGACGTTAAACCGCATGGTGCTGATTGATTCGTAATAGTAATTCATAGTCATGAAAATGCTTTACACAATATCTATTAGATTATCGTAGTGTTTGCGTAGTGTTATGCAAGAACACTTTACATTTTTACTGTGACAGGCTTATGTCTGTATATCTGCGACTTAGGTCAGAGGTATACATATACTATGAGATATTTTTATTTCGATTTGACATTAATTTCTAATCAAAAACCCACAACTTAATTTTATACTCTTTTCATACTATAGGTATATGTACATTTAAAATGATCGACTTTCATACAAAACGTAATAACTTACTGGCCAAATTTAAAACTTATTTGTCTTTTTAGTTACAATTTCCAAAATTAACTTCTTATTTAACTGAGTCAGCCTGTATAGCCATTTCTGGGTGAAAACCACTTCTCCATATTGGAGAAAGTTGGAGCCTTATCCACCAGGCTGCTCCACTGCGGGTTGGCGGAAATTTTTCCTTACCATGAATAAAGATCGCTATTAGATGTTACTGATTAACAACTGGGACCGACAGCTTTACTTGCTCTCCGAGGCACGTGTTCTTCCAGGCACGTGCTCTCCGAGGCAGATTTCTTATTGGGTAATATACAATGTTACGGGTGTCTACTGCTGAAAGTAGGCCTTGATACAAATAGCCCTTCCTAAATTTAATGCGTTTGAGTAGATCGATAAAGGGTCGGCGATGATGAAACTGTGGGATGATTGAGAGATATGTCGATCATTAAAGTGTTTTTTAAACTGCTAAATTGGTATAACTTTTTACTTATTCATTGACACTATCATATATTAAGACGTTAATTCTGATGTTTATTGCTCGCTTGGATGTTTTCATTTTTAACAGCACCGCAATATCCGACAAAAATCGAAATAACCCTCCTTCTGTCGCAGTCGGGTAAAAAAGTATCTCATTTTACTTCTTAATAATATAGTAGTGAGAAGTGTCAAATATTACCTTGTACATTTACATAAACTCACAAAATTCATTCTCCTCTTATAACATCAGTATAGACAACAAGTATTTCGCACTAAATTGATTATTTATGTTCCATCTTGAACAATGAATACAATTTAAAGCAGACAATTATTTTCTTCTGGACAAAACAAAAAGATTAAAATAAAAAATAAAAAACTTCATAAAAACATGAAAGTTTTGAAGACAAATCAGAGATTGTTTGAAACGAAGCTGCGAATGTAGTCTTTTGAAACTTACTACAGCATCTGTTTAATTTTTTGTTTAAAAACTCTTTTTTTGTCTTTTATCCTTTTAATTGTAAAGTTTTAAGAGAATGTTTATTGGATGCGAGAAAAATGTTTGCGGCGTTGTTTTAACGTTCAAAATGATTTTTAATATGATTCTTAATTTTTTATACTAAGATCTAAATTATGTTCTCTATACATATATATAAGCGTAAGTTTTGCGTTTGTTGTTCTATACCGAAAGAGTGAAATCATATCATCAAAAATCTAAACGGATCAATCACAGAGCTGTGCTTTGTAACTGTAAAAGGAAACTTTGATGCAACCCTTCGTATTAATTCCCACTCGAAGTTATTAAATAGTTCATAAATACCTTTTCAATACCCGTTTCCATACATTCTAAAAATAATAAGCACAGATAAGATTCTAAGGTCCATTTTCACCGGTTGCTGATGAAGTTTCAAATAGTTAACCAACTAATAACGCTATCCAAATAAAGTGTCTGTTTTTTTTTTCTTTTTTACCATCCAACTCCACTTTATCTGTCAGATATTTCTAATCCAGCACATGTGAAACCAAAAGTTGTAGTTTATTAGTTGAGGTGAAAATGGCCCTAAAGGCCTGTTTAAGCTCCTGCTGATAAAGTGATAACTTATCAGTAAATTATGTGCGAGATAGGTTTTATCAGCAAGCGGTGAAATTGGCTCAAAAAATCTTTTATCATTAGATTGCCTGTTTATTGGGGTAGATTATAGCCTATACACTTAACGAGATAACTTACAAAAAGCTCAATAATAACCGTAAACTGACCGAACCGTATAACTTGAAAAGTATCGATTTTTAACACGAGAATAACCGCGCGGTATCGTCTATATGTAGATAGCTCGTTCTAAGACTTGCAATTAACCTAAAAAAGGTTTTTATAGCGGTTTTTATTTAAAGCGAAGGAACTAAAATATAGATCGTAATAAAAAAAGTACCTACTCATCACAGTCTTAAAAAAGTAATTAAGAAATTTGCATATCGGCGACGTTAACAGCTTCCATGATTTAAACCGTATTTAAAATTTACTAACCGACGTCAAATAATATTACTCTAATTTTTTTTTTTCATTATAATGATAAGCTGTATCTTTCTAGGTTGTATACTGACATAAATCTGTAGAATTATTGTTGTGTATTCATTGGGTCGATGATCCCTAACGATAATTACCTATTCTTATATATATATTTAGTTGAGTATATTCATAGTTTTATCCATTAATCATACAGATTAGTACATATATGATATTACTTTATTCATTTTATAATATTTACTGAAGTAGTTTTAACTGTCTACAAATATGTCAAATTCACAATACTTATTACATACAAGTCAACTTAAATACCATTATTTATGCATTTCTAATATTCCACACTTGAATAAGAGACCCGAGTATAAACGATGTATACCTATATAATATAATTATACAACCATAAAACATAAAGGACTTTACAATTGCAAGTTCCATGAATTACATTGCACTCTATTTACTCAAGTATAATA
Source organism: Euphydryas editha (assembly GCA_036937285.1). Lineage (NCBI taxonomy): Eukaryota > Metazoa > Arthropoda > Insecta > Lepidoptera > Nymphalidae > Euphydryas > Euphydryas editha. The sequence continues at coordinate 3,219,279 of JAUPFZ010000003.1, forward strand.
TAAACTTCTGACCATTGTATAAGTTTGCTCAGTATACTTTCCTTCACAAATAATGATTTATTGAAAACACTAAAAGTACTAAAGACTAGACGTTCAGCGTATTGTATGCATGGGTTTTAATAAGAATATCACAGGTTCAAACTTATTCATGCACTATTACAACATATACATATGTGTAATTATACAATCATCGCATGCATATAAGTACATACATTCATTATTCTATTGTTCGAAATTGGTTTTGTATATAAATTGAAGAAGTAGACAGTACAGTTTATTTTTAACTATACTAACCTTTCTTCAGCATTTTATCCGCTTTATACCTGAAACAATGTAATATGTTTATTTTGAATTTCTTGTATTTATTTTAAATCTATATAAAATGTGTTAAAACTCCTTCATTAAAACTGAATATTAACATAGTACCATGTCACAATACATAATATTACATATTTGAAATAAATATATATTGAAATTAATCAAGTAGTCAGTGTAACATGGTTCTATCCAAACTTGTGTAGATGCTTCACGAAGTCGCTCCATTTCGAAGCACAATAGGCGCGAAGAGACAAAGGCTTTTCATTTTGGAAACGTCCTATACAGAAAACAAAATAATGTATGTCTTGGCCTAATTTTCTAATGCAATAATTTCCTGTAGCATAGACAGCGTTTGAAAATTGTCATGTAAATTAGTCGTCAAGTGCGCGTAAGTTGAATACAAGTGTTGAACGAGAGTACAGCGCTTTAAACTTGAAGGCTGCACGAGAGATGAGTACGCTTTCCTAAACAGGGATTCGGTTCTCGTAATGTAAGAGACGCGCAACAAGAAACTCAGTTATTGGAGAAACTGAGGCAAGCAATAGTCCTGTTTTTTATTTTAGTTTCGCAGTTCGCAGTTTTTATACAATATTAAATCTAATTTTATATACTATGAAATATTTGTATTGCCATCCTGATATTTACTTCATATTAAAATCTCGTACAACTAAAAAACAAACTATGCTACGGTACGATAATTTTGCTTATCTATAAGCTAATTTTAAGACGAAGGAATCGGGCAGTGGTGTCAGCAACTGACTGTTACGTTGACAGTCACGCAACCAAGGTTTGAAGTCACCAAGCAAGGTTTGGCCTATACAGATATTTGTGTCTGTTTGCTTTTGTTTGTTTTACGTGAATTTTCGGACCTCTACACGGGACTTCTACTGAGGACCATTAAATGTGAGGCATTTATTTATTTATCTACATATATCTATAAATAAATAACAAACGTTTCCTGTAATACATATTACATATAACCAACTGGCCATAAATTACAGTATCGTAAAAGGATGTCTTAATTAAGTTTTTCTTTTTTTTTAATAATATCTTTTTAGTTTCCCCTATCCGATGCCGCGGGTTAGGGCGACGTTAATTTTATAACTTCATAACGCCAACGCGCCACTAGAATGTTTGCTGACAAACAAAATGATAATGGCCCGTGAGTCACATGATTTGCATATGCATATCAAGTTCTCGGAAGTGTACATATTTATAAATTGAGTGGTTAAAATTAATTTTTAATAACTTACTAATTAGTGTTTTTTTTAATTTATTAATAAAATCACATTAAATACAAAATAATAATTAAATTAGATTTTAATTACAAACAGTCGGTAAAGATGCAAAAAAAAGCTGGAATGAGAACCACCTTTTTAACCTAATTGACAAAAAGGAAGAGGTGCTCAATTCGACTTTTTTATGTGTGTTACCGCATAACTTTTTACTGGGTGTACCGATTTTGATTATTCTTTTTATATTCGAAAGCTGGTGCTTGTCATATGGTCCCATTTAAATTTGAACAAGATCTGGCGAGTAGTTTTTGAGTTATCCTTAATAATGCGTATTTAATTGACTTCGCCTGCGTCGATTCCTCATTTTATTACTTGTCGATATAAAATGAACATAAAAAACTTTATGGGATGGTTTGGAAGAGCATTCCGTATTCCCTTACTAGTTTGGTGATGTTCTGATGAAGATCTTCCGAGACATACAATGGAATTTTTCAACAAATTACAGCAAATATGTTGTGGTTGCTACAATCACATGTACGAGTATATGTATTGTTTACATAATCACACAATATAACATCACACATGTTAAACGACTATTCTTAAAAAAAAAAATTATAACACATTTACAACAAAGTAATTAATAAAAACTTTACATATTTTTCATATTTTATTTACAATTTCATACATAATAAAATTAAAATAGCAAAAATTTAAAGTACGTCCCGATATTTTGAGAAAATTTGCGTTTCATTATGACTTCATAACGCCTGCAGGTCGGCTAAAATGTTTGCATGCAAACAACGTCCCAGCACGACCGCACTTCATTTACATATGTAGATACATAAGATAAATGTATGTTTATTATATTCTTAAGCTTCGATGAAAGAGACTGAAGATTTGGAATACACTCTGGACTTTGACCAAAAGTTAAAAGTTTTTGTTAAAAAATAAATATGTAATGTATGTATGTGTAAAATATTAGTAAGAAGTCCGTAAAATATAAACCATATGAAAATAAATATCCAGACCAGAAGCTGAACCTGCAGTAGTCAGATATGTAATAATTTATTTACTATTGAAATAATTTAAAAAAATATTTTCTATGTTAATTTTTCATTGTTCTTGTACACTCAATCAAACTTATTTGAATTCTTAGAGAGACACACACATAGAAACAAATTATAAGACCTATTGTTAAACACACACATTTAAAGTTACATTTAAAAAAAAAACTGATTACGCAATTGTAAACCAGACATCGTTTGTGTACACTGTTCGGAATTGTCTTCCGTTTATAGCTTCATTTGAAGGGTTTAAAAGCAGATAAATGTCGTTAGTGGGGCCTTATTAGCGCGTGTACACACGTGGAAGCCGTAACGATCGCGTTCGTCCTTTTGTTTGTTGTTTTTTAAGTTTGTTGCCTCGCTTTGTGTCATTACCTTTTTCATCAATTAAAAGGGATTGCGAGCTTCATGGTCGAACCGAGGACTGATATATTTTAATAACATTGATAATATTAATTATACGTAAATATAATATATATAAAATACTTAATTTCGCAATACTAAACTGTACTTTCAAAACGTATTAATTAAAATAAGATTTTAAAACCTAACCGAATAGTAAATATTACTTATTACAAAATATTACGTAAAGTAATTTTAATGTTCCTAATCCACTCAGTGCATAGAACCGAAAGATCAAAGGTTCAAATCAAGGCTCGCGGAGCTGAATTATTCATCTCATCAGAAAACATCGTAAGGCCACTTGCATATTTAAAAAGAAATTTCGAAAGGCCGCGTATTCACCAGAAGCATAGTAAGCTCCGATCGTGCTCCTTAACATGATAAGCAACCTTACCCTAGCGGGATCACGTAAATTTTCAATACAGAACGGTAAATCTTTCAATTTTCCAACATTAACTAAAAACCTTCCATTTAAAATTGTTACTTTAACAAAAAAATAAATAAATAAAATAAAAAAATAAACTAAAAGAACATAATCGCCATATCAGAATTTATACAGCTCTAGTTACAGACAAGAGTTGCTTGACCCGCCGACGCCAGCAGAAATTGATTATACATTAACCGTCTGAGCGTCGTCGGCACGTGGTCGACTGAATTCATACTAAGCATATCATCATCTATAATCCATACTATCATAATTATATTTTATACATATAATAAAATAAAACGGGCAAATGTCTGTATATGAGGGCTATTTAGAAAAAAACAATTATATGGTCCTTATGAGAGCAATAGAAGCCTAGCCGGGACAGGTTGAAAGACAATAATTCTGAATCGGAAAATTTTAAATTAGTATTTAGAATTTTTATCTGTCTATATATTTGTTCCGGCATCGCGCAAAATCTGCTGAATGAAATAGGTTGCAGTTTTCACAGTTGCTTCACTGATGATGAACTTTAGTTTTTACTCTATAAACAATTGTAGTGACATCATAACGAAGACGTTTTGTACACATATAATAAGTAACACAGACGAAACCGTGGGTATCAACTAGTAATACATACAGAGCAACCGCGATAACAAACTTGAACTTATATTAGAAAACGTAAAGTATGATAAATAATTTCAATACTGAATAAATAACATGACATGAGACGTGGTCTCTGACTATGGGCCTTTTATGCAAGCTCCAAGTCGCACAGCATGCAATGGCCCCTCCATTGCATTGGCTATGCTTGGTATTTCTCAGCGAGAAATAGAATCAGAAATGATGAGATCCGCTGACGAACGAAGAATGCCGATATAACCCAACGGATTTGCAGGCTGAAGTGGTAGGGGGCAGGGCATATAGCTCGTAGAACTGACGGCCGATGGTTCTCGAGTGGAGACCGCGTACCGGTAAGTGTTGGACGGCCGTCCGTCCAGGAGATGGACAAACGACTTGAGGAGAGTCGCTGGAAGCCGTTGGATGGAGGCTGCTTCGAACCGATCGCTCTGAAGATCGATGAGGAAGGCTCACGTGCAGCAGTGGACATCCAATGGATGTTATGAAGATGGTGATGATGATGATGAATATGATAGAAACCTAAAAAGGTATTAAACTAATAATTATAATAATATAACAAAATTTCATAGACGATATGAAGCGAAGTTTTTTTTAAAACATTTTATTATATATTCCTCGTTTTTTTTTTTTTTTTGATAATTATTTTAATAGTTAACTCGTTGTACTTTTATTGAATTAAATATGGAAATCGTTTAATCTGGACGAAGGACTCACATATAGGGGCAGTGTTTGTGATCCATCCAATCCATCACGCTGCGCTGGTCCATTGCGAATCTGCGACTAATTTTCCTACCAAGTGTAACGATCGTTAACAGGTTTTTGTGACTAAAACCGGGACCGATGGTTTTAAATTGCCTCAGAAGCAAGGTGAGACGACCCAAAAGGACACACTTCACACTACACAGACATAAAAATATAGTAATTGTACACTTACAAATATGCACTTCGAGGGTAAATCGAACCTGAGTCCGAGGCGTAAACACAACATAAGACGTTATTAAACTTAAGTCAAAATATAATAAGCGTTTGTTATACATATTTCCGTTGTAATGTAGAAAAAATACAATTTTTCTTTACCCTGATATACCATCCTTGATATGTTGTGTACATAAATTTATTATGATTGATATTCATATGAATAATATAAGCGTAAAAGGTAGTTTGAGTCGAGATAGAGGAATGGATGTTTCTTAATCTTCATCCTAAAAATAAAAAAAAATAAAATGCGATCAAATTCGGTACATAGATAATTAAAGACAGGATTTAACATATAAGCTATTTTATCGCAAGATTCTCACGAGATCGATACTAGTGATACAAACAGATGTCGTCTGTATTTGTGTTGTTTCCGGACCCCAGACACAGAATTACATATTACGGAAGTCGTTGACTGTGAGGTCTTCATTATCTGGATCAGCGGCTTGCCAGTTTTTACCCTCTCTAGTTTCTTATCTGACTACATGTCCTATCGTTATACCACATAAACAAACGTAAATACACTCGAAAAACATTACCCTCCTTCTGTCGCAGTCGGGTAAAAATTAAAATTAAAATCAAGTGGTAATTGTCAATCAAACAATTAAATCACTGATTGAAATAACAGCTAATTATTAAGTTATGAATTATGTTTAAGGATAATTACAGGATCATTTTGTCGATAGGTGGTGCTTCTAATGATTTATGTCGCTAGTTTCAGTATTTTCTTCTTTCTAGACAGGATTAGGTTGGTAATGTTGTGGAATAAGAGTCCTATCTCTTAGCATTGAGTGGCAAGCCGCTGATTGGGACTAAAGCGGATGAAGCCGCGCGGCACAGTCAGACATTTTATAAATATTTCCAATGAAGACAATTCCATTTTCAAAGAAGTACATTGCAGACCGCAAGAGATATTTAATAGCACGAGGTTCTAGAAAATCCTCTCGTACAAACCGCAACCCGTCGACCGCACCTACCGGAGTACAAGATTTTAATCCGGAAGCGGATATTATACTACTAAGCGGGAGTATTTTAGATCAAAAGAGGTTACTAATACAGCAAATTATATTAAGAGCAAGGCAGGATGTAACCATTCTATTTTCAAAATTATAATTGTATTAGTTTACCTGTTTATTGGGAAAGAGAAAGAGTGAATGAAGAATTAATTGACTTAAAGATTTTTTTTTAAATATTTTTATAATAAAACAATTTATCATTTTAAATATTTGTATTAAATATACCTCTATTCATAATATCAAAGACCAATTGAGAACAGATTCAGCAATGATATGAAGCGTCATTTCGTAAGACATCAAAGGCGTTGGACCCCTGTACGTCTTCATGCTATCCTGTAATTATGTGTGTTTGATCAACATCGTAAAATTCGCTAGATGACGCTATTACGCGAATTATATTGCGAGTGTGTGTGTGAATGTTATTGCGGGGGCCTTTGTTTTACAATAAATAATATTATAAAACAAAGACCCCCGCCGCGTCTGTCCGACCGTGATAAAATTCAAAAACTCACGAATGGATTTTCCTACAGTTTTTACCAATAGATAGAGTGATTAAAGAGGAAGGTTCAGGTGTATAAATTATTAAAATTTTTGCATCGTTTCCATTCCAGAAGCTTGAAAGCGTCTTCCAATGCTGGAGTAAAAAGTATCTGAGAGATGACATCTCCCTGTCTCACACCTCGCTGCATTAGAATCGCTCTCGTTCTATGCTTCTGTATTCGAACCGACATTCAAGCGTTATTGTACAAGCACTGCAACACTTTGATATACCGGTAGTCAACGTGCCACCGCTGGAGAGACTGCATCCATATTTCATCTTTATGTAATTCGTATCTAAATATAATTTAAGCGAGCAAAGCTCCCTCATCCAGGTACTAAATAATAAAATAAGAACAGGTCCTAGAGAAGCATTGATAAATAGATTTAAGCTATTTAGGTAGGATACCAACCACTGTAGTGACTAAAGCAAAATCTTGTATAAAAGTCTGTTTATAAAAGAATTTAAGTTTAAAACCTATAATATAATTTGATATGTAAGATAGCTTCAGATACGAGTTGGTAGCACGTTATAAGGTTAAAAAACTACCTTACTAAAATACATATAAAGATCGTTAGGAATATATTAAACAACTTTATTTATTACTAGCTGCTGCCCACGACGTCGTCTGCGTGAACGCTATTAGATTACACGTTGTTACAGAATGTGTTGAAGAAATAAAGGATCATTGCTCGTTCCCCGTAGGTGATAGCGTGATAATATGTAGCCTATATGTTGACCCGACTTCTTAATAATATTCATGCCAAATTTGAAGTAAATCCTTGCAGTACTTTTTGAGTTTATCCCGGACATACATACAGACAAACAGACAAAAATTCTAAAAACTATATTTTTGGCTTCGGTATCGATTGTAGATCACACCCCAAGTATTCTTTTAAAAAAATATTCAATCTACAGTTTTGACTTTCCTACCATTTTATTATATGTATAGATATAGATTAAGTCAAATTAATTTTACACTTTGTAGTCGAACTAAAAAAAGTGATAAATAACCGTTTTAGTAAATCCAACAATACGTAACACAACCAAACATCGCATTTCGTTTTCTAACAGTTCAGAGGAAAGTTGGAACACACTGGACGCTGTGTTCGGTAAAACAGAATGCATTTGGCACTCTTTAACATTTGTTCAGCGGTCTCTCCGACATTTTTAGTATTCCAAAAGTGTACGTTGTGTGTTAAAGTTATTTACGCTCGCGCTTATACTTTTCTGTCTGGTCTTGGACTGAAAATATATATAGTCAGCAGTCGGAATCGGTATTACAGTGGCATTCATTTTGATTAAAGTTCTCAATGATCTAGCTGTTTCCTTCGGTTTCGTTTAGTGTTTTTTTTTTCTTTTTATATTTCACATATTAGGTATAGTAATTATATTTTTGTATTAACATATGATTTGTTTTAAAATACTAAAAATACATACATAATAAAAAAGATAAAATATCAATAATAATAACATACTTTACACATCTGTTAAAGGTGAGATAAAGAGAAAAAAATTTATAAATAGAAGCAAATATAATTATAATTACTTACAAATTCAAATTTATTATTTATTACAACATTACTTACAAATTCAATTTTATTATTAAACAACATCTAAACAAAACTATGATTTTAATCATAACTTTATACTCGTACAGCAAGGTAAATATTTTAACACGTTCACAGTCCACGATTTCCAAATGGATATGAAAACAATATGTATTTTGAATGGTGGGCTGTGAAAGTGTTAAACATAAACAAATATAAAATAACTAACGAATTCTACGAGCAGGCTTGCGTGTTTGCTTTGCGCGTCGAACGTTCTAGGTCATACTAACGTATCCTTTTAAAAGGTACGGTAAAAATAATATCAAGCAATATTTAAACGAATTTTTATACACTGAACTGTACGGTATACTGAAGTGAGTACAATATTGAGTTAACTATTAAAAACTTTCTTTACGATAAAGTGTACGTAAAAACAATCATTGGACAGATTAATTACATTTCTATCAAAATAGCTTATACATCAATATTTCTAGCATAGTTTAGTATATTAATTTTAATTAGAAAAAAAAAACTTACATTAGATATGGAATCGTAATAATATAATATGGTATACAATATTGACTAAAAACTACTAAAGTAGTGACTGATAGAAAATTACTCTTCAAAAGCTGTAGCCTGTAACGTTTTAAATAGACTACGACAGTAATTCGACATAAATGTTAGACCATCGACGCTACTATAGCTCACATATTGGTTTAAAGGAATCGCGTGCGAGACTAATTGTAGCGTCAAGAAATGTCGCAATAAGCGGCTTGCACACATAAACAAATACACATCCTCTCCTACAATGAGGGTCTCGTTTATTTTGAATAGGACTTAAGAATCATTACTAAGACCGTATTATTTATTCATTGATACGCCGCGCGATATTTCAACTCGTAATTCGAGGCGTTTATTAAGAGCCTTTTTCGTAGATGCGCGGTCACGTAAGGATCGTTTAGATTAAATGGAAAAGATAAATAATTATACATTTATATAAAAACCTCCTTTAATAATAAACGAATATTTTTGATTAAAAAGGAATTGTCAATTAATCGAATATTTATATAAAAAATTTTCAAATAGATTTTGTTGTATCGAAGATTCGTTTAAGTAAACTTTTGACATCGTGATTACTAAAAAAACTTATTAAATTAGTAATTAAAACAATTATTTTGTATTACAATTTAATAAAATAAACATGAAATCAGAAATAGAATAAAAAATATAGTCATTTTTATTATATAAATGTATAAGTTTAACAAAAACAAAACGGACACTCAAAAAGCGCCTTGATTTAAAACTTTTATAATTGCCGATTGAAAAGTAAAGACCGAGCGCGAAGAAAAAGTTCGAAACGGATCTCGATTCAAGGTTTTGAAATATAAACGCTACATTTTATTGAAAACATTTACCAGTTACCGAATAATTTTCAAGTTGTCATAAACACCTTATAATTATCGTTACTCTTGGTAGGGAAATTATATACCAACCCGCAGTAGAGTAGCTTGGTAGATTAAGCTCCAACCCTTCTTCTATATTAAGGACAGAACTTTGACTACCAATGGGACGTTGCATAGCCTGTTTCAATTAATCAGTCAAAGATTTTATTCAACACATAGTCAATATTAAAATCATAACTTTAACATCAATAAATGTTCAACCAACTTCAAGTAAAGTAATTTATTGAGGTAAATCCCATAACGTTACGTTAGATTTTAGCAAATTAAATAGTAATTAATAACATCGCTGCAACAACAGAGCGAGTGTCGTGCTCGAGTCGGGAGAGCGCTTGACCTCAACGGCCGGATACATTAACTTGTAGCGGAGTGGATGCAGTTTAGTGTTGTTTCGGACAATTTCGTGTCTAACTAACTTTCAGGATTGTACTTCATTTTATGTAAAAATAAAAAAATAAATTGTATAATATTTTATCATACCACATTGTAGGTTGTCAACATTTGCCGATACATACATAATTATATATATCGTTGTATAGACTGAGATCGAGGTTAAAGTTTTAAGCTTAGTAATTTTGATATTAAAACTATATGTCCTACGACAACAAAATAAGTCTTCAGTCGAAACTATCAGTTTTCTATACAATATCAGCATGCAAAATTATCAATGTAGATTAAATAAAATAATAGTTCGAAGTTGATAGGGCAAAAAATCAAAAAAGTTATGTCTGCTTCTTACGGCTGATCTCCGAAAGGTCTAGTAATTTTTTATGAAAAGTTATAAATAGCATATAATATTCTATAGACTACTATTATTTTAAACCTTATGGGTTTTCTACGATAAGCTTTAACTTTTTAACATATATTTTTATTTTATTTAAAAAATTCTATACTAAAAATATACAAAACAACCCTTCGTAACTGTATATACACAAAATCGTATAAACAGCGATCTCATTACTTGTAGTTACTACTAGTACTAGCAATATCTGCAAAAAATTAATAATTTTATGTAAGGATAGTTTGAATCATGAAGTAGTACAAACGATATTTTACGAATAATTAAAATGACCACTAGAAATTAATTAAATCAACATAATTATATTCTATTACATTAAATAACAATACACACAATCAGGAAGCTATAAAGAAAAATCGAGTTTGTTACCGTGACATTCATTACAGGATCTAACACGCGTATTGAAAAGCACCGCGGGGGTTACAAATTGCATCGCCGAGTCAATCCTCTCGACTCCTCATTGCAGAGGCGACGTTGTAAATGAAGTACTGCACTCGCTACGCCTCTTATTTTAAAGCTTTTATTGCGAGTAGCGTTAAAGGACCGTTGACATCTTTTATCTGTACCGTTCGTCTGGAGTTTTGATGTAAAAATACATTACGACTAATGGCGATTTATGATGTACTATTTTTACTTTGCGGAAAAGATTATAACCTTAAAAAGAGATATAAATTTAACATATACATTATATCAACGTTAATAAATCTGTTTTCGCTACGAGTGATCGAGTTAAAGGAAAATAAACAGAAATATGAACATGTCGGAAGAATTTAATTAAAAGTCTATATCGGATTTTATCGCCTTTATTTAAAACTTTACAGTTTAACAAGATTTTAAATTATTTCCCGACGTTTCGGACCCTTTACAGCGTCCATGATCTCCATGATGAGTAAAATTCGCGTAAATATAAGAGAACAGTATGTCGGAAGAAATTTCCGGATATAATAAAAAAGCATAACATTGCATATATTGCAAGGGATATGTTTTGAGCTTAGCATAATATAATACATAAATATTGTTTACATCAAACATATTAATCCTTTTTTGCTTTAATCATTCTTTTTTTTTGCAAAGCTTTTCATTTGTCTTTTTTTTTTGTAGTGATTTTCTATTTTTTTCCTCTTTGGTTATTTCTAATTAAATAATTAAAGCTGATACGTAATAAGTTTGATGAACATTGTGATTAAAATAAATAATTTTAAACATTATATATTTATTCACGATATTGCAACTTTAAAAAAAAAATTGAAAATAAAGAGATTAAGCTAATATACATCTTGACACCAAATTCTTGGAGAAAAATGAAAGAAAATAGTTATCTGACAGATTATAGTTTCTGATTTTTTTTCTGTTTCATATTGTTTTTCTGTTCTGATAAGTTTATGATAGCCTATCAGTTACTTATGTGAGTAATAAACTTTATCAGCAACCAGAGAAATCGACCCTTAATATATTTAATAATAAATGTATACATAGTTTTAAGCGCATTGTAACTATGCCGCATTATATAAGCTACGTCGTAGCTGAAGCCGATTACGATCGCTACCTAAAGTCTACGATGCTACGAATCACATGACTATATTTTACTACGAAAAGAAAATTAATGTTGAAATATAACACTACTATTAAATTTTCAAAAGCCTAACACAAAATAAATTCGTTTTACTGCTTTTATAATATTATAAAATATATTTTATTTGAATAGCTTTTATAAAATTAACGAGGATTTAGCGCAGTAGTAACAGCAACCTGCCGGCGTAGCGGTCGCGGGTGTGATCGCCGCTCATGACAAGGTTTGTATTGACTATACAGATATTTATCGCAGTATGGACGTTTTTGCTTGTATTGCGTTATTTCAGATCCTCGACATAGGATTCTCATCCTATCCCGGCGCTGCTCAGCCCAGGCCGTGCCCGGCCTGGGCTGAGCAGCGCCGGGATCTCGCTGCAGTCATTGGAGAGGACCTATCACTGCCGGCCGTTGCTCGTGCGATGGTCGGCGGTGATAGGGCCTGGACCGCGGTCGCCACCTTCTGTGAGGACGTCATCTCGCGGAAGGAGGCGGCGGAGAGGGCCCGGGAGGACTCACTCCTTTCGGACCCAATTCGCCGCCGGCGCGCGGGGCGGCGCAGACGCGCTCACATGCGCCTTATGCCACCCTAGTCGAGGCTGCGGACGGTAGGGTCGGGGATTGCCCGCCGTCCGCCGAAACAGCCTACCGCGAAGGTGCGATACCCGAGTGCGCGGGGTGTCGCACAGGAGAGAGTGCCCGAAGGGGCTGCCGCCTGCGGGCCACGGAGCAACGTACGCGGTACCCGTGGTCCGCCTTGTAAGGGCGGGTGAGGGCGCAAGGCGGGTTATTTTAGTGGGTGAGGGCCCCACACTACCCCGTTGTCTCCCCGGACGACGGGGTGTGCGTTCAGGTACATTTTTTCCCGCCAAAACAAAAAAAAAAAAAAAAAAAAAAAAAAAAAAAAAAAAAAAAAAAAAAAAAAAAAAAAAAAAAGGATTCTCATCCTATGGGAGCCGTAGAGTGTGAGGCATGAAAAAAAAACCATACACGAATGTAGTTTTTCATTTACGCGTAGTTGATAGTGACCCTGCTTTCTGCTCCAGGGTTGTGGGTTCGATTCCCGCTCCGAGTCTGGGTTTAATATATATTTATGTATGTATTAATATATATTTATGTAATATTTAAAAATATATATGAATATCAGTCGGCTGTTCTAAAAAAACACAGGCATTAATTTGCCTACCTTAGGAACAGACGACCAAGTGTGTGTTAAACCTTTTTTTTTTAAATATACTCTTTTCTTTTAGTAATCGAAATTTGTTAAAAGTCGCGATTAGACGCTAGTCTAGTTACTGATTAAAACAACGTTACTGATACTTGGTAGGCGTTCATAATGACATGCCTTAATAGAATAACTCGTTTAATAATCAAGCACACGTGAAAGCGACTAATAGCTGTACTATTTACTCATAATTAAAGTTGATTGTTCCTAAGGGGGTTAAGTATTCACGGAGTCGGTGCTTCAGCTTTATGCTCAGTTTTAGATATTTAGGTTAGAAATTTTCATTAAAAGCATTCATTTTACGTTTAAGATTATGACATCAATAGAGTAAGCTGGTATACATTTTTGCCACGATAATCTATACTAATATTATAAAGCTGAAGAGTTTGTTTGTTTGAACGCGCTATTCTCAGGAACTACTGGTTAGCAATAATAAGAAATGTTAAAAAAACGGGAAAAAATCTTTTTCTAGAGTTTCCTCTGCGTCCTTTATTATTTCTCTTCTCAAGACATTTTTTGACTATAGTTCCACTTTTAAAGTAAATATAACATCACTCTTTTACCGAGAATTTTCAAAAAATATAAATATTCAATAATACGTTGAACGAACCAGGAATTAAACCTGAGCCTCGGCAGTAACGCTTGCGACCACTCGACCAACGAGGCAGGTACCTACTCTTAGAGTAATTGTTTAAAAATATTTATTATTTTAAATTAACGCGGGTGAACCCGAGGGGCACAGCCAGTGTAACAATAAAGTGGTTGTCGAATTTATAGACTACTCATACAAGAATAATGTAACATTTTTTGGAAGTTTTTTTTTTTTTTCATGAAAGCGGTATCAGCCCAACCCTAAGGTAGTAGGGTTAAACACAAATTATAACAATCGGTGACGATATCGTATAGTAAAAACCTTACTTCGTTTTTTAGTCCGGTAATAAAATGTTAAATTGTTTAGATATAATATCCTCTCTCGTGAGTGTTAACAGGATATTTTATAAGCCTTTCTAACTAATCAGTGTTTTAATGCAAGCTGAATTGATCTTAACTGAATAGTTAAGCTCAATTACACTTGCATTTGCAGCTTGCAGCCTGTAGACTTTTCACAGCTCGGCAAAAGGCTCTTGCCAATTTGTCCATACTTACAGGGGGAAAATTGGAGCTTAATCCACCCTGATCCACTGCAGGTTGGCGGGTAATTTCGCCACCATGAGGACGATCACTGTCAAGTATCTATGATAACAACCGAGACTGACGGCTTCACGTACTCTCCAAGGCACGTTGGGAAGACACACAAAAACATACATCCAGACCAAAAATAAATATTTGTACAAATACAAAAATCTGCCCTGAGTGAGAAACGAACCCTCGACCACCGAAGTTAAGGAGACTACTCGAACCACTACACCAGAAACGATTGTTGATGAAAATCGAATTTTTAAATAATGGGAACGGAAACAATTGACGCGTTAGAACGAACAAAAAAATAAACTCTAGTTTCATAATATTGGTATGAATAATATACACTCACCGGCACGGAATCTTGGCCAAACTCATAACATGCGATAAAAATTTTTTAAGTGTGTCTAACTTTGTTTTTATTGTATAAGTGGGTAGAAATAATGTTTACGTTAATCCTAAGAGGGTAATTAACTAAGTTGAAGTGCATTATGGTTTGGGTTCTGAAGTTTAGTTGAATTGTGTCATTTATCCGACGAACTCTACATTTTGACTTGTGTTGTGGAATTTGTAAGTGTTAAGTTGCCGAAGTTCTTTGGTTTTATTGTGTGACTTGTCACCAAGTCAGATAGCACAAGCAGTGTCATTAGTGGAACAAGGGATGACCCATCGTGAAGTGGCTACTATCCTTAACGTACCACGTTCTTCAATGCAATATGCATTAAAACGGTACCAACAGACTGGCCTCTGTACACGCAGACCAGGTAGTGGTGGTGTACGTTGCACGTCAGCTCGTGACGACCGCTTTATCGTGTTAGAGACTTTAAGAAATCGCTTCCTTACTGCGGTCGAGATCCAGCAGCGGCTTCAAATCTCTAGGAATGTAAATGTTAGTGAACGTACGGTGAGAAGACGTATGGAGGAAGTTAATTTAAGAGCGAGAAGACCAGCCCGTGGCCCACAGCTCCTCCCACAGCATAGAGCAGCTCGACTTCAATTTGCCCGCGAACATGCTAACTGGTCTCATGAACAATGGGCAAGAGTTTTGTTTACGGACGAGTGCAGGATCGCTTTAAATGCACCTGATGGTCGACAACGTGTGTGGAGAAGGAAAGGTGAACGATATCTGGCGATTACTACCACTCCAACAGTGAGTTTTGGTGGAGGCTCTATAATGATATGGGGTGGCGTTAGTTCTGATGCACGTACAGAATTGGTCATCGTCAATAACGCTCTAACTGCAACACGATATATCGAGGATATCCTTCAAGAACATGTTGTACCCTTTGGAGGGTTTATTGGATATGATCAATTCATTTTAATGCATGATAATGCACGTCCACACGTCGCTCATATCGTAAATGAGTACCTTCAAGAGGTTGGTATTCAAAAATTGCAGTGGCCAGCTCGCAGCCCCGACTTAAATCCAATAGAGCATATTTGGGATAAGCTAAAAAGGACAATTAAAACAGCATCGAACCCACCACAAACTCTTAGCCAGCTTCGAGATGCCGCACTGACTGCATGGCGCGACTTATCGCAATTGGACATCAAAAATGTCATCCAAAGCATGCCAGATCGAATGCAGGCGGTCATAAGGGCTAGAGGAGGAAACACGCGATATTAAAAAGTTAAAAAGTTTACCAAAGATCAAACAGTTTTTAATTACTAGTGCTCAAAACTGCAGTGTTTAATTTTGTGTAAATGTGATTTTGTGCTTAAACTTCATTATAAACTTAAAAAGAACATTATTTATGCTTAAAAATCATTAAAGACGTTAATTGGATGAACAACGATCAAAATTGGCCTAAATTTGTAGTGTAAACTGAAAAAAACTGAAGTTATCACAAATTTTATACTTGGCCAAGTTTCCGTGCCGGTGAGTGTAGATCGTAACCGCAACAAAATTGACAAAGATTGGTTGTCAGTACCATATATTATATTAAATTAATTAACAAATTAATAGTTATTGAGAGCACTATTATTATGGTGGCAATGAATTTATAGATAATTATATGTAATCCTGTATTATTCATTTCTACATATATTAAAATATTGTTTTTCACTATATAAATAGTAACTGATAATGACCCTGTTCGCCTCCTGACGTCCGCAAGCCGGTGACAATACTACTAAAAATATTTAATATTCACCACTTTTTTTTTAAATATTTTTAGAAGTGTTTGTTTTTTTTTTTTAAATCTAAACATAAAAATCTCTAATAAAAGAAAGAATTTATCTTTGATGTTATTTCCTATACGGTTTCCACACGACGATGGGACATTGGACATTCAACATTATGATGACAACATGACGATGGACATTCAACATTAAGGACGAATACATATTTTATTTCTCCAAGTACCTATTTAAATTTTATTACATTATTTTGAAACTTCATTCAATATATTACAGACTACAGACGAACTTATCATCACATTTATACACATGTATATTTTATTGACAAAACACGAAACTCTGAATGTAATATCACAAGCGCGAACATACAATATGAAATAATGTTTGCTTATTCAGTCATTCTATCTTTGATTCAGTGTATCGTTCGTTTTACACATTCATAAACTAATTTGCTATGGCAAACGTTACTATGTTCTTACCTCCCAACATTCAACACCACATATTTTTATGATCAAATAATAGCCTAAAGTCAATAATTTTTTACTTTATTTTGTGTATGTGTGAAAACACCAAGTGTTTACATATTACGGTACAAAAGATACAGCCCTGTGACAAACATACAGACAGACGGGTGAACAGACGGATAGCAGAGTAGCAGATTCTGTGGGCTTTGGTTACAGAATCCAAAAAAAGAAGATTAGAAATAAATAACATATTTTTAAGTCGATTTTTATGTAGGTTAGTAGTAGGACGTTTTCTAAACACACGTTTTATAGCACCCACGACATTGCCGCATTTAGAATTTCTATACCTAAGTTCCACTGGATAACTGGAATGTTCATTCCACTAATGAACATCCTCATTAGCGGGAAATCATTAGCGGCCTGATTATTTCCTATTCTGTTAAAGAATATCTCGAATAATCGAAGGAAACTAAGCTGTAATAATTATTACTGAAAAAAAAAATTGAATTAATTAAAAATAACTTGTAGCGAAAGAGTTGAGAGGCGTAAAATTAAAACGGATATAAAAATTCTAAAAATTATATTTTACTAGCGGCCCGCCCCGGCTTCGCACGGGTATTTAACTAAAATTTCAAAAATTATAAACTTATATTTCTTATCACCTACACCTGCGTCGATACTGGAAAATATATTTTTATACTCGTAATAGACGGATTGAGATGTCAAACATGTGTCAATATAAAATGTAATTTAAATTAAAAGCACTAAGGAGTATTAATATCAAATTCGAAGCAAATAACTTTCAACCCCCTTTTAACCCCGTTAGGGGATGAATTTTGATAAAATACCAAATACGTTGTAGCGACATCTGTCTCGACGCATATGAACTGACGTATCCTACATCGCGCTATCGAAGTTTTCAAAGCGATTGAATATATATATACAAGAACCCGACAACAAACGTTAAGTGGTGCGTAGCCCACCAGACGCAATACCGTCTGGTCGAAGGATCCTTCCTTTTCAAAGGCAGCCCCTCTACTCACTACCTCTAAAACGTCTTCAATCAATTCTGTTAAAGAATATTTATGCAAAATTTGAAGTAGATTGGACCAAGGAATCACTCGCTTTTAACCCCCTTAGGGGTAGAATTTCATAAAATCCGTTCTTAGTTGATCTCTACTCGGCGAAAGGAATATTCCTACCAAATTTCAAGACTACATTTTATTTAGAAAACGTTTATATGGGAAAAAGAAAAGGGCTGTTTTTAGGGTTTTCCTGGCAATTATTCGAATTTTTCTCACCTTTTAAATCTTCCCTAGACCTCCACGAACATTTCAAGACCAAGGTAAATCTGTTGAGCCGTTCACGAGTTTTAGCGAGATTAACGAACAACATTTGATTTATATATATATAAGATAATTCTAATATAATTCTTATTAATTTTATAAAGTTCCTCTAAAGGCATTCTACGACTTCCACCCGCTTGGAATTTCACTGTGTAATATATTGAATTTATTTCGGTATCATTCCGTATTGTATTGGTCTCCTATATCCTTATCAAAGGTTCATACTATCTCTATATTAGATTTGATAACAGACGGCCTAGCGAGTTAACCGTGATAGCGTAACAGACATACATTTATAATGTTAATACGGAAGTATGGTTAAAGTCTCATAGGTCCTATTGTGGAGAAAGATAAGAATCTTCTGAACATTTCATTCCAACATGGGTTATATCACAGTTATGAAGGTTTCCCTTAAGGCGTGTTCCACTTTGTTACTTGATAATATTTATGAACTGAATTATCAGTCAGAAAATAGCCTGTAAATGCCAATGTCGGAAAAGCAACTTCTCTCAGACAGAACAACGGGTCGCACAAACGTCCAGGTCAGGCAACGACTGACATCTATGTGACTTTAAAACATAAGCGGAGATCGACGCGTGACCGATAATGCAGCAGCCACTGTGACCACTAACCTACTTCAAGTTCAAACAGAAACTTGAATGCGCAAAAACTGTAAAACCGTCAAATGTTAATAACGACAACTTCGCGATAACTTTAATCTCAAATAAGGCCGTGGAAAAAAGAAGTCGTGAGATTCACACCGTCGGGTGCCACCACCGGGGATTATCATTGATCCTCGCTCACGGCTGATTATATTCATTTAATTTTATCTCCATACCCTAAAGACTTCTCGACTTCGGCTGCGGGAAATCTCATCAAGTATCATTTGATGAAAATGAATTTTGACACGCGAATCACATTTGTTCTTTCACGACCAAATTCCGTTTATATATGAGGAGTATGTGAAATAAATATATGCGTGTACTTGAATTTCAGAAAAAAAAAAGAAAGAGAAGGATTACCTTTATAAGCTTTAGTTTTTTTTTTATTCGGTTTTACCCGTGTATTTCTGGTCCTTTAGGAATTTTAAGATAGGTAATACATTATGTGTTATTCTAGAACTAGATATTTAGTTATCATCATGCCAAGTTATATCGCAATCGATTCAGTGTGTGAAAGAAAAATACTAACATTACACCATAACATTATTTTATTTATCCGTCCTAACTGACCATTCTGGTGTAGTGGTGCTAACAGTCTCCGCCGACGGTCGCGGGTTCTATTCTCGCTCGGAACAGATATTTATATTTGGATAATTATTTGTTTCCAGTTTGGGTGTAAGTCCTTGTGGGTTTCCCCACCGTGTCTCGGAGAGCATGTAAAGCCAGCGGTTCCGGTTGTTGTCATAGACATCTGATACAGATGATGATGATGAGTAATGACTCATGGACCATGGTATGGAAATTATCTGCCAAACCACAGTGTAGCAGCGTAGTGGATTAAGCTCCAACCCTTCCCCTATATGAAGGAGAGGCCGTTTCCCAGCAGTGGGACGTTTATAGGCTGATTCAGTTCAGTTCATCCGTCCTACTAATCTTTCGCATTTATGTATGTTTCATAATCAGTTTATTACTAATATGAATAAATTATAACTCAAAAACAATTTTCTACAATTCTATAATAAAAGTTACTACACATTTTATCACAGCCAGTTGCTATGACGACTGTACCGAGCCGTCTAAAAAGAGTAACGTCTTTAAAAAAAATAACAATTTTCTAAAATATGGGATATTAAATATGTATAGATGTGTGAAATAAAGGAAGCGTACTTATCGAGGCATCTAAAATACGAGGGTGACGTCGTTCATACGAAATGTCCAATAAACAAAATACGATACACAAAATTTACATCGAGTCACGCGTCCCTACGATATTGTCTATACGAACAATAAATTCCGCGAAGGAGACGCGTCACGTTAAATTACAAACTGAGTATGTGAGGGAATTCGTTACTCTATAACGTTTATTTACGATTATTTACGTGGTAACCGTGTTGCATTTAATATCATGCAATCATTTGTTTAATTAATTTGTCTTTATGGTGAAGATAAATTAATTAAAACTTTTATGAACTGCATATTGCAAAATTTATTTGTAGCTTCAACTTTAATAAAAATTATGTAGCTTTGTTTCGAAACACGAGATGATAATTGGAATATTATTTCACGTTATAATTTCAAATGACGTATTTTAGCTAAAAACTAATAACCCATGTAATTAATAATAACATTGAAATATTTGTTTTTTTCTTAGTTTGTCACAGAATGTATGTGTGTATTACTATGGCTAATATAACGACAAATATGTATTTAATTTTAAAAATACAGATAAATTCATGGGGTTCCTCATACAAGTTACGTGTTTTATTGATAATTTTAATTCGAACTTAATAAAATGTATTAAATATTAGTTATACGGAACCCTTCGGGTAGGCATCCGACTCACATATGATCTAATTTTTATTTACTATAAAGGCGAATACATATTTACACATTGCTATATACAATATACAAAAATATCTCACCAACGGTATATCCAAATATCAATTGTCAGCTCGTCCCCTTAACTAAAAGATCGATATATCATAAAAACTATATATTTTACTGTAATATTAATATTACTGATTACTTTTTTATTTTATTTAACTATAAAATATATGTATATATATATATATATATATATATATATATATTTTTTTTTTTTTTTTTTTTTTGATACATAAATATTATTATAATTATACTAGCAAACCCGGCGAACTCCGTTTCGCCACCAACTTATTTTCGTGAGGGATACTCACACCACGTACTGCCGCCATGCAAAACCATATTCGTTTGTAGTACATGCTATATATCAGAGATGGCGCTGTATGTGAAAAATGATTTTCCCCGTTTTCCTGCTTTTCTGTTGAAAATTTTCCTGAATTTAGTTTGCTATAAAGCTCACGGAGCCCGAGACCTTTCCAACGAATGCAAAACCGTGGAAATCGGTTCGTGCGTTCTGGAATTATAGCGTCAGGAAGGAAAACCCGACTTATTTTTATATTATAGATAATATTACAAAATTTATAATTTTTAAATCATTTGATGAGAGTCAATGATGACCCTTCTTCTATATGGAGAAGAGGCCTTTGCCAAGCAATGTGTTGTTTAGAAGTTGATTCAATGCACTTCAGTTCATTATGAGAGTTTAAGATTATATTATTATGATTTTCCCTGTTTTCCTGCTTTTATATATATTTTATATACCCGTTAATATTACAAAATTTATAATTTTTAAATCATTTGATGAGAGTCAATGATGACCCTTCTTCTATATGGAGAAGAGGCCTTTGCCAAGCAATGTGTTGTTTAGAAGTTGATTCAATGCACTTCAGTTCACAAAATTTTCCTGAATTTAGTTTGCTATAAAGCTCACGGAGCCCGAGACCTTTCCAACGAATGCAAAACCGTGGAAATCGGTTCGTGCGTTCTGGAATTATAGCGTCAGGAAGGAAAACCCGACTTATTTTTATATTATAGATTATTATCAACGAGAACAACTAATGTTAGTTGTATGGGGAAAATAATATGTAGTCATGCTCAATTAGACGAGCGAACCGAGAAGGCTGTAGCTACACTCGTATGATACGGGTATCTTCATACCCCGCTGGTGAGGGTATCCGAGTATTTGAACACATGACACGGAATACATGGTATTTATGAATGGTAAAAGGTTTTTTTACGCGTATATTTACTTTGTAACGACATTCTTTTGAATGTTTTGCAATGTTATTAAACGAAATGGTCCGTTTGTTTCTTCAACACTTTCGTTCTTTCTTTGGATTTATTGGTATATACGATTTTTAATATTTAAAATTTATTTATTCCAGGCTTCACCGATATTACGTACACCCAATTCCAAAATTACAACCTATTTTTGAATTTTCGAAATTTTAATAATACATTGTTAATATGTATTTAAGTACGAGTAGAAACTAATGAAATTATAAAAAATTATACAACTGCTTACATTAAGATATACTTAATCATTCATAATTATTATTTCAATATTTCATTAGCTGGTTACTCAGGACAAGTTATAGAGTATAATGCTCTACGCTACTATGCAATGAAGTAGAGCACTAAACTAAAACGCAAAATAAAAGTATAGCTTTGGACACCTAAACAAACCTTGCACACGTGGTCTTGTCCAAATTACATGAAAATAATTACCATTTTTCATAATTAAAAAAAAAAAACGTTATATTTAAACCGACCAGCCGTTCTGTTTGTTTGTTTTAACATTGTTTCATTTTTAAACAAATATTATAATTTATTGAATTTGTTTGCATGTAATATGTCTATGTAGGTATGTCCTATAGATGTTTGATGTAACTTAGCGTACAACGCTTTATTATCCTTTTTGTATTTTATAACTTCCGACTTAAAATTTGCTTGATAACGTTCGACATTACCAAATATAAAATACAATGAATGATAAAATATTCAATGTAAAACAAAAAAATCAATATACCGAAAGATTGGAAAGGATACGTACAAGTTGAATAATATACATAAATCCAATAAGATGATCTTTTTATGACACTATTTTTTAATTTATACGAAGTAAAAAAAGATGTATATTAAATATATAATAAAGTTAGAAAAAATAGAAATATATATGTTACGATGAACTTATTTTATTTAAAGTTACCAGTCTGGTTTAAAATATTATATTATTGCTTTAGATACTTTTTTGAGGAAGGTGGTCATCATACTATAACTCTTAGGTGCAAAGCAATAACCAAAAACGTCAACTAAATAATCTGACATAATAATACACATTTTTCGCGAATGAAATCGCCGGACGTATAATCAATATTATAAATGTAAAAATAAATATTAACATTAATTTTTTTTAGAAATCGACGACAGTTTTCATTAAATTGTGAAAATCGCTTATATTACTGGCGAGACTTGAAAATACGACACTCCAGCGAGTAGGGGGCGGTGGCAGGCGGATAGGAGGGATGACGTGTTGCTTGTGTCGTTGGGATGTGAATAATCCCTTCGAATTACGCAACATACGTATAATGTAAGAATGAGAGCGAGACGGAATGAATGACTTGAATTTAATTACACCTACGCATGTACCTATTCATACATATTTGTTACTAAAATATTGTAACAAGATGATACTTTATCACATACTAGAGCCACCCGCGGATTCGCTTATGATGTATTTCAAAATTGTGTGTTGCGTATGTTGCTTCTAGGAAATATAAAAACGAATAGCTAATATTATAATAAATATAAACACAAAATTATTCATTAACTTGTTACTTTTTCATAAAAATTCTATAGACAAAAAAAAAATATACAAAAACATATAACAAGTTGATATGATGAGGCCGTAATGGTAAAACAGCAATTTGTTTCAACCTTTGGCCAGGAAAAAGGGAATAAAAATACATAATATAATATCGGAATATTATGAAATCTTCAAACATAATCTTTGGCTGACTGACTGGCTCGTAGGCGCAGTTGGCAGTGACCCTGTTTTCTGCTCCAGAGTTGTGGGTTCGATTCCCGTCTGAGTCTGGTTGTAATATATATTTATTTATAAATTTATTATTTATATGTAAATTTATTTAAAAAAAAATATGTATATCATTCAACTGTTACCTAAAACACAGGTATTAAGTTGCTTACCTTAGGAACAGACGACCGTGTGTATGTTAAACATATTTATAATCTTAACCAAGGTATATTTGATTTTATTAAAGATGATTTAATTAAATTGTTTAATATTTAAACACTAAAAAGTGTAAAAATATACGTGAAATTAATTAAGAACTTCCAATAATTAAAACTTGACTTTCACTAGAATTTAGTAATACAACGGATTTACACAGTTTACAGTTTAAAAAGTGTCGAGAACGGAACAAGGGAACGAAGGGTTTTGTACCATCGTACTATATTTAATATTAATATTTATTAAGTAAAGCAAAAAAATGTTAAATCCTACAACTAAGAAATAAAATCGTCGTCATAAAACATAATGAGAGGACATAAAACGGTTACTGTATAAGTTTAAATAGATGAGCGCTTCAAGCGCTTTATCCAAGTTCTAGAGCTCGGCTATCCTGAACTTAATTCCTAGATTATGTTACTAGGAGGTACGTAACCAAAGCGTCGAGAGCAAAGTTTGCTGGATTGTTATAATTTTCAATTCATAAAAATTCATCGTTTCTTATTTACTGGAGTTGCTTACCTGAAACAAACGAAAAAAATACATGAGGCATATACATAAAATATAATAATATTTATAAAACCTCACACACACACACACACACACACACACACACACACACACACACACACACACACACACACACAGAGAGAGAGAGAGAGAGAGATACAGTAAATAGATAAAAAATATAATGAAATTGTAGAATTAATGTAATGTACAGTCTGTAGCCGGCAATTATTTATGACATCTTTCTTATGAAAAATATTGCAGTAACTTTTAACTACGAAACTGTTGTTACAACAACTGGCAACCGTTAATGAAAACTTGTGATAAATTGGCGATTGCGTGAACTAAAGTTACTATGTTTTGCGCAGCGTAAAAATTATTATCCATAAATTCACAATGATATCAAAATAAAATTAATTATTAACTGTTAGTCTGTATAATATGATACAAAGTAACAATGTAATAAAACCAACCAAATTTTAGCTTGTAAAGAAAATTACAACACATCATGACCATCGATTATTTAATACGAATATAAAAAATAGTACTAAATAACATATAACATATTTTCTCCTTATCATGAAGATTCTAGAACATTTTTGTCTGGACAGCGTATTCTCGAAGAACGTCTATACATTTCACAGCGAAAGGAACAAAAGAAATTGTTCGAGTATTCCACAATAAACGAATGCAGTGTCGGGGGAGATTAGCTCCACAGATAGATGTGTGTATGCCTTGTGCTTCCGTGCAGCGGGAACGAAGCGATTATCCCTTTACTCTTTTTTTTTAAAGCTTAAACTAGAGTGTTTTTAAGTTTCAAGTTACATTAATATTTGAGATGTATAAAGACGATGTAATTAGTTTCGAGAGGACTTTTGAATGGCGTTTATTAAATTGTAACTAAGTGACGCTTTTGAATAAATGTCAAATAAATTGAAAGGAATGGTCTCAATTCACAACATTAAATATTTTATAATATTATAATCACAATCCATAGACTTTTTACAAATAGTATTACTTCAGTTATTTTTACATAGTATAATCATTGAGATCTTTATGGTTAAATATTTCATATATTTACCAGTAAAAATTTGTCTTTTAAACGAGAACGCAATTGTATTTGGTAGCCTAAAAAAATTTAAGCGTACATAAACAATATAGTTTTAAACTAAGATATTTAGATGTACAAAAGTACGAAACGAAAAGGCCCCGCTATCGCCTATCTAGATAGGAATAATTTACTAGTTACAGCAATAAAAAGCAGCGTTGTTCGGTTTCAATAACAGGGAGGAATGAACTAGTGTAAAAATACAAGGATAGAAAACAAATCCCTTGATTCGTAGCGCACATAATAGGGAATACTTACAATCGTGATGTATATAGACACCTACTGTTCCACATGGACGATCAATGGAACATCCGTCCAGACATAAGTTGAGACTATTTCACCCAATGTACATCGAGACGAACTCACTGAAATCCAAAATTTGCGATGGTTTGATGATGATTTGCTGGCGGAACCTAACAATATTTTTTAATGAATAGATATTCTAGAATCTAGATGATAATGTGAAGCGTATTGTTATTATTTACAAGAATTAACTTGATGAAATAAAGTGAAACTTGTGCCTTTTCCGCAATTAGAGTTTTACCAATAATCATTGTTTGCAATCACGTTTCTGGAAAATGTTAAAGAAATCAATATAAAACAATATATAAATTTCCTTGATTGGCAGCCCATAATAACCAATAGGTTTTAACAAGTACCAATCGGTGGTAATAAGTTCTATTAATATTTGCGACAGGCCGAGAGACGTAATTATAAATTTTATGAAAGTACGCGAAGGCGTCACGATTATGTAGAATTTGAAATGTCAAGTTTGAATGAAGTCTTTAGTTCATTGCTTTTCATTCGAATAATTTTTCGGTTCAGTATATTTAATAATATGATTTTTCTGGTACAATGATTGTTTAGCTTTCGCTGCTTTACTGACATTTATTGATTTGATTTTTACGCAAGAGACGTACCTACTCATGAATTCTATACTAGATTTCTGCTGAAACGTGCTCTGGTTTCTCTGTGTGGTTTGCGAAGTAAACGGCAACGAAAGGAAATTTTTGAAACGATACTATTATTATAAATTATAAGCCGAATGTAGTTGATCCGATTGAAAAGACGTATTAAATATCGGACTTCACTTAATATGTACGCTTATTACCGTTATTGCGCATAACTTGGCAACATTTGCTCCTGAAAATATTATTTATTTTTAAGAAATAGTGCAAGTTCTCATAAAGACCACAAAATAAAATTACATTTATATCTTAAAGGCTTAAAAAAGTTAAAACTACCTTTATAGTTTATAAATACGCCGATCAGATAAAATAAAATATCTAATTCCGAACGAAACTGCTAACATTACAAAAATAAATCAAAATTTCGCTGTGACAAATAATGAAAATATATCACTTTGTTGTCGAAGAGTGATATACGGTTACATTGAAACAGCTTTTATGTGACACAAAACAAAACACTTACTCACAAGTAATTGAGAACACTTAGCAATCTAAGGTATCATGAGACACTTCTTGTTCTTGACACTAAAGTTATTGTGTAGTCGTATTACGAATTGTTTAATGGAAATTTCACTTTATTCGTTATGTTACATAGGCGGAACGAACTACATTTATAGGTTCTAATAGCCTTGTTCCCGATGGGATCTCCGAACACTGACATCTCAGAAATAATTTAAACTGATAAATTTCAATATAAATTTTCACCCCTATCAAACACCCAAAGGTAATTAATAAAAATAAACTTTACACTTCCCAAGATCTTACTACTTTTATTATTATTAAATCTTTATTGCACACATAAAAAATATACTATTTAGAATTAGAATCTTTACAAACAGATACATGTATGCAAAGGCGACCTTATCCTTTGAAGTGATCTCTTCCAGGCCCTTACCTTATTTAACAGTCATTAGGGAAAAGTGTGGAGGAGAGTGCGCAAACATAACAATGCTAGTTTATAATGTTCCATACTAATTTATGAAAATTTTATAATGAAATATAGATACAATAAATGTAATTAGATTTAATACTATTGAAATATGTAATATATAAATACAAGATATACACAACATTTAAATGCAATACTATACACTTAAGAATGAGATATGGTCGAGGATAGATAAAATTTGTACAAACGACTATTAAAAATATTAATTGACTTAGGTTTACTGATATTATTGGGCAGAGAATTCCAAGGCTTAACAACTTTAACTGCATTGGAGGTACTATATGCACTGGAGGATATACAGAATTTGAAAACAAGTTATGTAAGTATAAACATCGATTTAAGCTGTGCTTTGTCTATCAGAAAACGCCGGATTTACTATAACTTTTTTTTTTTACTACAACTATTATAATTAAGTATACGGTTTAAAATAGTTATATTTTATACTAACAAATTCTCGCTTAACTTCATTTGTTTCTAGAGCAATATGACTGGACTCAAACACAGTTGCTTTAACTAACCTTATCTAATTCTCGTCACAACCATTCCTTTAGCAATGTGGCAATACCTTAAGACTATCTCGACTAGTGTTCAAGAGTCAATCGACTAATATAATCGGAGCACATAATATGCAGAGTAGAGGACTGAGCTCAATCGAAATGGGTTGTTTGCCAACCCCGCAGTGCAGTCAATGACCCTGTTAACGATCGTAGGGCATATCGTGCGGTTGATACACGTTGCTGTGAAGTGTGTACTGGTTAGGTCCGGTTAGTGTAGGGTTATCGCTGGTATTGATCTGACGTGGTGGCATTGTGGGCTTGATAGATAGATTTTTGCGAATTTTGGTTTTTTTGTTAAGTTTGAAAAACTATATACACAGTTTGACATTGGTCATATCTATATCTTGAATCTTCTTGATAAATTTCCTGGATTTTCGCAAATTCTATGAATTAATACTTACAAGGGGGCATTCCCTATTCGTCATCACCGATTTCGCTTAAATTTATGGAGCATACAAACAGGGCTTGACTAGAAATGAAACTACCCGAAGTTGGAACTCCAGATGGTGCTAGGTACATATCAGAATCGCATACAAAACATACCCGAAAAGTTATGATAATAAAAAGTTATTATATGGCATTTTATTTGTTTATTTATAGCAAAATTCTATAAAGGTTTTTATCCTGTCAACGCATAGGAGGCATGTAATAGGCACGACACCCCTTCACTGATTACTTTGTTGAAATCATTGTGATACAACCCAACTGACTAGGATTACTTATCTCAATTTTGGTTCCTTTGACTCACAACGAAAAAAATAAAATTTGTGGATCGAATTTTTTTCCATCTCCCTTCTGATGTCTCAATAAAAAAAACATATTTAATCATATATTATTTCGTGATTTCCATTTATTATTATTAACCAAAAGATACAGGCCAGTGACAAACTGACTAACGAACAGTGCAGTCTTAGTGAAAGGCTCTCAGTGGCACTTTTTCGGTATGTTATCCCGAAAAATACTATCGGAAAACATTTTCTGATAATAATTCTTTTTCCGACACATTTTATGATGAGTCCCACAAGAACCAAAGTCTACAAAGCCGTTATAAAAGATTTATGTACTAGGATTCTCACTTGAACTACTAAAAGTGGTGATATATAGCTACACACATAAAGCAGCTCTTCACAAAAGCTCCGCAATCGCCGTGTGAGACGTATTGCGCCGGTCAAAGCAGTGGATCATGAGCTAACGCCCTAGACTTAACTTATTATATTTACCGTATTTATAACTGCAACATTAATCTAACGTTAACTATATTATTTATTTATTTGCAATATGTAGTGTATTCACTTGTATATTTATGATATATATTGTAAATTTAATGCTAACCTTTTATCAACTCTTGTACACTTCCCTACCGCTTCTCATTCTCTATGCCCTGTCCTATGCCCAAAGGTTGTCTGGAAGAAATCGCTCTTAGCGATAAGACCGCCTTTGTACATCTTTCTTCGTATGTATCAATTTTGTTTTGTGTGTTTCTTTATGGTGTACAATAAAGAGTATTTATTTTTATTATTATAACTTAGTTAACTGAAAAATCATGTATGAATGCCGGAAAATAGTTTAGTCTCTTATATAGAAAAAGAGATGAAGCATAATGGATAATGGAACACCACACTACTCCACAGCGAGTTCGCGGAAATTTAATTACAAAGAGTAAGTGATCTATGGATTTTCATGCTACGAAGCATAGCGAGGAGAAGCATAAGGACAAACTCGCAGATCAGAAACAAATATTTGTACAATACATCCGTTCCGAACAGGAATCTAATCCGCGACCATCAACATTAACAGAATATCGTCACCGGTACTATAATAATTCACGTAGTCTACACTAATATTTCAAAGAGGAAAGATATGTCTGTTTGTAAAGTGCGGTAATCGCTGAGTCCGTGTGTGACGTATTGCCCTAGTCACTGGAGTGGACTAACGCGAGCTCACGTCGCACGACGTTGACCGTTCGACCTATTATTTACCGTGTTTGTTGCTGCGACATTAATCTGTGTAGTTATAAACTGTAAGTGCTTAACCATATTGCGGGATTTCTTGACAGTCTTACTTAAACTTTTTTCTAAATAATAAGTGAATAGCATCCTTTTACAGAGTATTTAAAAAGCTCAGATATGACATCTTTCATGTCAAGTAGATAATTTTAAAATATATTTTGAATAATATGTTAAATAACCTGTAAACGTAACAAATTAATGAACAAATATTTTAACTTTTAACTAAAAAAAGTTACAAGAAATGAAAGTGGCTTCAAATTACTTCCAAACTTAATAGTTTACCTACTGTGTCAAATTGTGATTAGAGAATGTGTGGTTAATTTTTTTTTCTATTATAAAAAAAAATTAACCACACAAAGTTATTTTGAACTAGAACAGATGTTCTAATAAAAAATTGTTAAGAAAATATACATTACAAATGTCATTAATAGCTTATTGACTTAAAACGGAAATAATTAACAATGTTAATTGTGGTATGTCATTATTAATTAAAAACCACATAAAAAAATCTAAAGCAAATATAACAATCAAAAAACTTATATTCCGTCCATACGTGTCTGTGTGTACATGTAGTGAAATAAGGATTCTATAATCGCTTAATTTTAAGCGATTGACCCCGTATGTAAATAGGCGATCCCTTTTGAATTTTGTCGGCGATAAGAATAAATTAGTATGTTTGAGTCATTAGCTCAACAGTCACGAGGGTCGACATCGATCCATCAACATTGGTCGGGAACAGGGCGGCTTTATCCTCGCTTGAGCTTGACGTGCATAATTAATTAAGTATTTGTTGCCATTTATACTAATATTATAAGGGCATTTAGTTTTCGTATTAAAACTTCTGTTCAAGTCTTCAGATCCACAGCTCCTAGTTTGTCCAAGAACAAATTGAGAAAGCTTCATCTTATTTCTTTTTCCATATTTTCCGCATTTTTTTTGCTTTTTTTGTAATTTTAATAAAAATCAGTTTATGATACGGTTCGTAAACATAAAGGTAACAAATGAAATAACTTTCGAGTAAATATATAGATATTGTCGTACGGATACATATCCAAATGTTTACGATTATCCTCGAAATGTAACTTGCACCCAAGAAAATAGAAAAGTAAAGATATAAATGTTCTAATATATGATAGTGGATATCTGGATAGATATAGTAGAATAATACCCTACTATTTACTTTTATTGTAGCATACATAGATTAAAATCATATTTCCATTTAAAAACATAGTATAACACGACTGATTAATATTTTGTAACCCTTTTCTACAACCGGGCAAAGTTGCGTCTCGTTATTGTGGGTCAGTTAATTAATTGTTGTTAGGACACAAGTCATAAATTCCGACCCGCTTTATATAAAATCCTACTTAGCCTTTCACAAGACAATAGAAGAACTTCGCTCTTTTCCACATCCGAATATTATATAAATATAACTACATCATACTCCCCACATCGTCGCCAGCGAAGTAAGTTACGTTGCATCAAAAACAAGTAGAACGAAAAGTCAAATGGCTTTAATATTTCCAGGCGATTTACAAGGAAATGCACTTGAAATAAAAGCTAGTCGCTGAAACGAGGACGGTGTCTGCGGTTAAACCTTAATAAAAATATAAATAAAAAACTATTGCCAATTAGAATTACTAATATAAAGCTAGAAAGAACTTCCTATTAAAAAACTGTGAAACATTTCAAATGCGCCCACACACACGACCCGCATTATAGGAAAGGTCTTCCCCAAGGAGGTTAAAATGTTAAATGGATTCTTAAGTTATTATATAATAGAACAAAGTTGTCTTAAATTGTGTCTATAGTTCTGTCAAATTTTAATACTGAAAGAAGTAATTCTGGATGAGTAATCTGATGATTTAATGTCAACATGTCTACATACTTTATTGAAAAGAATTAAAGGTTAGCGAATTTTAGGTTAATAATAATATAATTATAATAATATAACTAAGCGGGTATCGTCGCATGTATCAATAATTTACTTTTTCATATGATATTCCATTAGCACAAGCTATAAAATAATATGAAGTCACTTTAGCACTTAAAAAACAGAAAGGCGCTCTTCTTACTAGATCAATCTCTTGTCTACCTTTTAGATCTTCTCTTATAGATAATAGTATGTAGGTTTTTTTTGGTGTAATTTTCATACTGTTTAAACTGACTTATATTAATGATATTCATTAACCTCTCTTTGTCTAATGATTAATTTAATGTTTTCGTGCATAGCCACCACAACCTCTGTCAGTCGAAATATTGTACAAGCCGAGGGTATCTTAGAACGTTGCCCTTTAAAACAACGATTTATTTTACATTAAACTTACACGCAAATTCACTGACTCGTAAATGACTAGACATTATTTATCCTTTATGATTAAATTTTCATCCAATACACTTTTTAGATGAACCATAAAATCTCACGCAAATTGTAGTCCCGAACCGCGGTCCCGGGTCGATAGGCTGTTTCTTTTTCATCCTTCGAGTGTACTTTTTCAAAGGTAATATAATGGAAATTATGAATAAAGTTGTGACCGGTGGGAAAAATACTGTGTTGTTTATGAGATTTGAAAACAAAAGATTTACAATGAATTTTAGCCAAATAATATTTTTATTACTAGCCTAGTAGAAAGTCATGAATTGAACTAAAAACTCTTCATGTCTAGTATACAATATATAGGTATCAACATTAATCGAGAGAGTATTATAGAGTATAGAACATTTAAAGTCGACGAGAAACAGGCTGCAATCTATACGGTATTACCGATATGCAAATTTCCAGCTTTCTAGGTCAACCGGTATCTCCTAACATTTCCAATAGCATGTGAAGTAGTTTTCGAACCATTTTATAATAATATTCATCGACCTAACTGTTCGTTTATCTTAACGGATAGTTTAAATTTTATTCAGAATTCGGATTCAAAAATGTAGTAGAGATAAAAAATACAGACATTTCAAATATAAAAAAAAATATATAATTCGATAAAACGATTCGTATCAACGGTAACGGTTAAACAAAAATATATAATTAATTATACGGGACGTAATTAGCGTAATACACATTGTGTATAAACAAGCAACTGTGTATGTACACGGGTAATTGATTTAGTAAATCTTCATTATGTTGAAACTCACGTACCTACTGTTTAAATTACACCAGTCCATTATAACATACAAGATTGAGCGGCATTGTCGACAATGTGTTTCCAATATTTTCAATACTTGTCAAATTAGTTAACATTGATAATTACTGTTTTTGGGATATTACGAGTAAATATTTATTATAACGCCTGTAAACTTCCATAAAACATACTTTTAAATTTATTTATTTTTTAATCGGACTGATCACTCTTGAATTCAAATAAGAAAAATAAAAAGTCATTGTATTAGTATTAATAAATTCAAAGATACTATATAAGACTACACTATATAAAAGGGAAGTAAGACGCCACAACTATATCCTACATTACTAAATCTACTTCATTCGCACGTGCCGTGAAGCAAACGTGATATGACAGAAGAAGTTTAGATCAAAGTACTGTAGGACCCACCGTGCAAGCAGAATTACATAGAGTTACGAATCTCATAAAACAGGCAAAAACTGACGCTCCAGTGGACGCAGAAATATTATAAACATATTTTGTCCTTAAAAAGAAAATTTTAAGAATAAAAAAAAAAAAGAAATTCGTAAAAACCCAAAATATTTTCCATACGTTATTTATACCAAACATGTAAAACATTATTATAAGTATTGTGACTCACGAATGAAATCTTATGAAACGAGATGAACAATATTATTCACGACAACATTTACGTTGTTGCTTAGCCATAGACCTACCCTCACTGTTCACCCCTTACTATTCGATTCGTAATTCGGATTAGAGGGTAGTGCCCCTCGGAACGCTATTAGCTGACTAGTTTATGAGTCATCGTGCAATCATACATTGTCATATGGATTTTAATTACAATTTATTATTACTCGTATTTGCAAGTATTCCTACTAATTAACCAACTAAGTCAAACTGATTGTATTATATATTTATATAATAATATCTTAGCGTCGTTTTATTATGAGTGTTTGAACCTTGGAAGGAACAAAAAATTATAACAATAAAAATTAATTTTCCCTTAGAAAGCAGGATTTTAATTTAGAGAAAATTTTTTACGCGTTTTTTTTTTATTTTAACAAAAAGATTTTTAATTTTAATAAATACGACCATTACTTAACATCATCAGGGAGTATAGACAATTAGCGATAGCCGAATTTGTCACCCGAAAACCTTAATTCATTTCCGTATAATCTAGCTTATCTATCTTTTACCATCGCGTTATAACTTTGCCTTAATTTCTTACCTTCATGTTAGTTTCAATCTTCAACTCACACCAATATCTATCACGAATCGATATTAATATATGTATTATGTTGTAGAGCGGATGCTTCGATCAATTATACCCGATCGAAGACCGGATGTAAAAACTTTCATTTAATATTATACGCGAAAAACAAGGATATACATACGTTCGGTAATCCATTACGATGATTACTACGCGCACTTTATTGAATTTTTATATTACACAGTTGAAAATCGGATACGCTACGACATTTTATCTTTTATGGTGCATACTTGAAGAGATGCAACTCGAATACTTATCGTTAAGTAAATAGCAATACGAGCAAACATTTTAACAACACAAACACATACAAGCGACTGATTTGTGAAAATATATGGACAAATTTTAACTATGTATTATTTATTATTAGTCTTATTTAGTTGTGCTATTCTAGCACAGATTATTTCGCAAATTTCACGTAGAATGGAGAAAATTGAAACTACGAGTATAGTTAAATAGCAAAAGCTTTTGAACGCTCTGATGGAGTAAAATAATTTGGACGTATGTTAATATTTTTAAAAAATACGAAAATATTTGAGACGAACTACTTTTACGAGTTTTTTCAAACTGTGTTCTTAAACTGTGTTTATTATATTGCATTTGAAACATAACTTCCGATGAATATAGAGTATGAAATGTTATGAAATTATAATAAATACTATTAACCTTTAGAGTATAAAGTGTGAGAGCACAGTGGAACACATCTATGTCAACTGATTTGGATTGTAGAGAAATTAAACGTAGATGAAACCGCGAGGGACGTCTAATTTCATTACAGTCATTTTTGTGTACAATTTTAGGTACTATTCTTACCCATATTAAAAACGTACGACTTACATAGTTATATTAAAATTTAACTAAACAAAATTTTCAATTAAGCAATATTATGATACTAACACGTGTTATTTGGTTGTGCAGTTACGTTACGTTAAATTTCACGGCTTTGTCGCAAAAGTTTTGACTATTGTGTGATATATCTACAGCATAATATAGGGTAATGATAAGTTATTTTCGTTTCATCTATTTGTTTAAATCAGGATAAGAATTTCTGGATAAATATAAATAAAACGGATAAAAATTAGAATAATACATAACTTTAGAACTACTGCTTATTTCATTTAAATTTATAAAAATTAAATTCACACAATCGATATAATATAATACAGAGTAAGGTTACAGAAAACTTTATTTGCATCACAAAACCTTCATCTTAAATAATTCTAAGCGCACGAACTCTCGGGAATAAGTTTCAATAGAGCTGTTTTACTATTTCTACATAAAAAAGAAAGAAACAAAACAAAATACAAAGTAAAATAATGAATCGGAATAATGTAACATATAGCTGAAGAAAGTAAACTTAAATATTTCAAATGTACGACATAAAATACAGCCCGAATTCTTACAATAGATTAAAGAACACAATATAGAAAAGAATGAAAATAATAATCATTTGTATTGGAACGATCGTTTGTAATAACTACAATAACTGTAATATTAAAAATATCTGAAATATTTTATTTATTTTTATACTTTTTCTTTTATCTATATAAAATAAAATACATTTTTGTTCGTTGATAAGCTCGTTACGAGCCTTCGCACATGTCAGTTTTTGCAAGTTTGATAATTGCACCGATATTTATGTCACAGACTAAGAAACAAAAACGTTGGTAAACGTTGGTAAAACGTTCATATTGAAACGTAGTACTACAAAATTTGGCTAAAAATAAGAAGGCTCTTAGGCGACAAAAAATCGTACACCGATCATGGGACATGTACTGAATCCCTACTTTACTTGATAACGTCTAGATGAATTTGTCTAAATTTTGTTATAAAATGTTCGTAGCAGTCTATAAAACATAGGAACGAAAAATTCACAAACTTAATGAAGATTGATATTTTTACAGAATCTCGTCTGCATGCATTGTGGACATGTTGGTGAACTTTATTTGACTCAACAGTCAATTTTTTGTTTTAATGTTATAGGTTTTAATTTTTGTAATTGTTGCTATTTGCTTTACCTATATTAAGATCAAAAACTTAATAACTTTAACATTAAGAACATCACAAGCAGTTTGTAGCCATTTTCCAGTAGCCAAAACCTGTCACAAGGCGTCGTTTGCTCAGCGACAAAAGATAAGAATCTCAACAAATTTTCTTATTAAAATACAACAAACTTGAATGAAATTCACTCACATGAAGTTTAATAAATAGTCAATACATTTATTTTACTAAAGAAAAAACGCCTTATGCATATATATATATAAGTACTTATTTATTTTAGCATGTAAAAGAACTAGACAACTCACTCGATTTCAATAGTATCGAGATAGATATTCTTTAGAATGGTAATTTTTTTTTATATATTACTGCACTCCTAAGAGTGTTACGTGTGAGTTTACATAGGTTTTCATGTTCCTAAAGTAACAAATTTTTATAAGGATAATAAATAAAATCAGTCCAGTAGAATAGTGCGTTCAAATAAACATAGAAGCTCTCCAGCATTAGTATAGTACATATATATGATGATGTAAGATGGCAACATAGTTGAATTTATTCTATATATCAATGTGTGTATGTGTAATACTTTTTACTGATAATCCAAAAAGATTATCGCAGATTTACAAAAAAAACATGTTTTTCCGACTAACCTTACTACCGGATATACTCCCCTACGTCGAGTAAAAGGGAGCAAAAAAAAGCGTTACTTCCTAGAGCATAATATTGAACACTAGATAATCCGCGTAGCTTCACTTTATGACTCATAGGGT
Source organism: Euphydryas editha (assembly GCA_036937285.1). Taxonomy (NCBI): domain Eukaryota; kingdom Metazoa; phylum Arthropoda; class Insecta; order Lepidoptera; family Nymphalidae; genus Euphydryas; species Euphydryas editha. The sequence continues at coordinate 3,256,672 of JAUPFZ010000003.1, forward strand.
AATATTTTTCAGCATAAGTAGGCTTCTCCTTAAATAAAGGCATTATAATAAAAAAGAAGGTGATATAAAGCGTAATAAAAATAACACATAAATATATATATAAACTAATTCTTCGGACTTATAACATTAAGTACTCGTATAGTAAATGTAAACTTGTAATTTGTGTCTAAGATTGTTATTCGTGATAAATAGCAATAAAAAGGATTATTTGTATTAGTAAAACCCGCATAAACTTAATAACGGAATTTTAAAAAGAAACTATTGTTAGCGTAACTTTAGTCGATCATGTGACACTCCTATAAGAAATACTATAACTTCAAAATTTTAATTACTTAAAATTAAATTAACACACATATAACCGTTTTAAGCATGTTACGAAATAAACATCATTATCCATTTTATTATTAACGTCATAAGTGTGTAAGTTATAGGTTAGTTTAACAAATATCATATGTATAACTACGTAATTTACACATTAAATTTAAAAAAAAAACACCAACCACGTATGCTATTTGCTCCATATAAATATTCGAGATAAATTCTCGTAGGTAATATCGAAAACAAAAGCCTGAACATTTTTGTCCTTGTGACCGGACCGGTAACCGAGCGACTGAAAAATAATTCCTACGTCAACATCAACCATGTCATTTACATAATAATATGTATTATATATTAAAATACTTGTAACTTTTGCATAACATTAAACATATGCCTGTGCGAATAATATGAGCATTACCCGTAAACTTACATCACATCAGTTCTTCACGGGCGCAATCCATTCACCGCATTCATCACTTTCCGTAACACTACACCTCAACACGTTACGATTAGCGATAAGTTATCGAACGTCACTGCGTCAACTGCGACCGAGTGGTAGCTGGTAACGTGTTCACGGGTGACGTGTGGTGGAGCAACTGCGGGCGGCACGCCGACCGAGGCGCATGCGTAACACCCTGCGTAGGGGATGAATTCGCATAATGGTCTTGTCAAACCTTTCTAGGTTTCCGAATTCCGATAGCGTGTTGAAGGGTCCCCGCTTGATAGAATTCATGGGTGAATACTCGATAGCAGTACTAGTTACATAACATCTAAGCTTTCCTCGGCGATAGACTTTATTGAGGTCATCGGTGGCTTCTTGACGATATTTTATCTACTCGATATTAGATTTGATTGACTGGAAATTGAATTGGCGAAATAAATTACGTCGACGGTAATAAAAAATGAAATATTAAATGGATTCTTGTAATAAAATAACCGATATTATTACAATACACCGGAAGAATTTCAGATAAGGAAACTGGGGAGGAAGAGCATCAAAGTAAAATCAATCTTAACTGTTTGCATGAAAAAATACTTTAAAGGTACGTTTTTATACAATCCCTTCCTTCTTCTGATCGAGGCACATCGTAGACGCCTACAATAAAACAACTTAGTACGGTTGGACAAACATCGGGAAACATTTCCATATTTCCGCATCCCGACACAATAGCAAACATCCGAAGGCGACGATTTTGGAACCTTCTACGATTTTAAATCATTCCTAAGCAATATAACGTACCCACGCGAACGTTCGTAGAATACACGAAACCTTATATGTTTTGCAAATAATGTTAAACTTTAACGGTATGCATCATTCGCTTTCGCTTTGGGTACTCTTACGAAATTTGATTTTAAAACATTTATTCAGTTCAATTGACTGACTGGAAAATAACACCCAGCCTAAATCTAGTAAAGAAGTAATCGATATTGTTTTGTTTTATTTCTAATAATTATTCAGGGATTATCGAGTTTATACAATCAAGTGAGTTTAAAAAATAAAGTATAATGCTACTTCGATTAACTAATACCTACTTAAGATACGAGTAATCTTAGGCTAACAGTATTGTCCTAGATTTTATTACCGCTATAACCATCAGATGTTAATATAAAACTATATGAATATAAAATGAATCGAAAGAAAGAATAACGTGCTGAAGAATGGACGCTATCTTTCTCGGAGAATAAAGTAGACAGCAGCTTCCTTATCATAGTGACTCTTACTGCACAAGCAATAGTGAACAAAATTAAACATTCCTTTGATATAACTGAACGTAGTCATGTAGTGTTGTTATGTGGCTGAAATAAAGACTCGACGCTACTCGGTGATTCCCAGCTGAAACGACTAATGACTCAGTGACAGACAAAACAATGGATACAAAGGGGTGAGATATACTGTGAAAATAACATACTGGAATATGTTTTATGCGTAAATGGAAATCGATTTGGATATATATCGCCGAGGATTATGTGTTACGTGCCTGTGAATTTAAAGGCTGGTTGCTCGTTCATGTCATTTTAAGTTGTAATAAACGTTAATTTTAACCTAACAACCATCGATATATAATTATATATCGATGCCAACAACCGTCACAGTAAGATTTCATTGAAATTCTTTACAATGTCTTCTTTATTGCATATAACTTAAGTTAGATATACATAGGTACGCAAGAAAAAAATGTTACTCTCCTGGCGGTCTACGTAGAGTTTATTATAAGAATAACACTCAGAATGCCCTTTTCGCCTCATCTCTTTCATGTGTTGATTTACATTTTTTTAAGCATTTGGACTCATTGAAAATCAATAACTTACGAATAATTCGTATACTAATAAATAAGTAAGAGGGTTTCATTTATTAATTTCCTCATTAGTTTCATAATATTAAATTTTATATGATATTTCAAGTATAATAAGAGATGGCAACTCATGTGTATATAACAATTTACTATTGATAGCTTATTATTACATTGACGCAAGTAGTTGCTTAGCGACGACATAGCGTCATTTAATTAACCTATTTTATATAAATGACTAGATAAGAGATTATGATTTTTTTTAAATTAAAATATTAGTCGATATTAATCCAGAAAAATAATAAGACGTACCCACCGTGAAAGCCACACAATATTATACAACAATTTTTGATTATATGTCTAGATAACGCAATAACGTTGTTTGGTGACATGCATCATTTTAACGAGACATCAAATTGACATATCACAGTAGCTTTGTGTGCGTGTAAGGTGTGCTGTCACACAAGTCATATATGTGTGTGTATAATTTTTTCTTTAGATTTTTCCACGTATACAAATTCCGTACATTAATTATAATTGGACGGCCGGCTGGTCGAGTGGTCAGGCAACTGGACACTTTACGCAGCGGTCGCGGGTTCGAATCCCGCCAGGTGCAGATAATCTGTATGACGAATATAGATGTCTGCACCGGGTCATGGATGTGTATTTATGTATATATGTATTTATATCTTAAATTTCCGTTCCTAGTACTTGTAACACAAGTTCTTACGAACTTAGCACGGGGCTAGGTTAACGTGGTGTGATTGTTGGTTAATATTTATTTATTTATATTTATTTATTTAAAAATATTTTACAGTTTCATAAAAAAAAATGTTACAATAAACCTGCGTGTGTCTCAAATCTTTAATATGTAATAATAAGATATTCACAGTATGGTAATAATTTAAAAATAGGTATTTTTTATTAGAAAATGAAAATAAAGTAAAATACTGTTTTAGTCTGTAACCACGTATCTTATAACCCACATGTCCTGATGGTAAAAGCAATAAGTAAGACACGAAAGATGAATCAAATAAAAAAAGGATTGAACTAAATATTTTAAAGCGACAAAAATAATAATCAGCCGGCCTAGCATGCTCGCACGACAAATTTTGTCTACCCCTTTTCTCGTATTATCTCTCTATGTCTACAGTAACTAACATGCGTGTGCGTGATACTCTTCTCGTTACGTCAATAGAAGAGATAACAGGATATATCATTAAATTAATTTTTTTATTGATCATTAAGTTATTATTATTATTAAAAAATACGAAATCTATTTCTGCAGTAAGCACAGCATTACCATATCTGTACTTTTACTGTTAATACCAAATTGAACAAACACAATATGAATATATATATTTATGTACGTACGAAAATAATCAACAAAAGAAATAGTAAGTTTAGTACAGTGGCGAAATAGTTCAAAAGATTGTAATCGATTCTTCTGGTACAGAGCACGGGTCGGCATTCTTTTATAGCGGTGAATTGAGCTTAGTCGACCTTTTTTGATCACTGAATAAAAAACTTCAAGAGGCAAACCTTAGCATAACTTACTTAAATACTTAATTTTACTTGATAGCACTTTGTATGTTTTATCAAGAACCGTCTGGATAATATTGTCCTTTTGGCCTCGATAAAGTGTTATAAAACTTTCAGGTTCACTTCGTAGGTACATAAAAACTCTGATGGGTAGATATTAAATTAAAGGTATAACAGAAGCCGAGGTGTCTCGTTATCGTTCATGCTCTTCGTTTTGATCTATATGCATTGTGTTGGGTATTCGGGTGGATTATAATACGTGGATCTGATTTTACAATTTATTAGACACAATAAGTCACCGTTCAACAAACTATAGTAAGCACGGCGTTTTTAGCGAACGATGGGTTTGATGCAACGGTGTGACCCAACCGCTCCCAAGCAAATTCTTAACGGACAAACCTCATCGAAAATAGTCAGAAAGTTTATGTTCACACGACAGTTCGACCCCATCCAGGACTACCCAAACAAACGGAATGTATTATAAAAGTGTGAATAATTGTTACAATTAATTAAAGATTTAAGCCTGAGTTCAATAAAAAGACGCCACTTTACAAAGTAAAATAATTCGCTCACAGTTAGTGCTTTAATTTAAATAGTTTTAAATTAATCTTTGACAAACATATATACTAATTTAATTGCTTGCAAATAGCTAGCAAATATTTAAGTGCAGGGCAAAGGTCTCTGCGTCTATGTAGAAAAAATATTATACCCATATGGATAGTTTAAATGTAATTTTCAATAAAAGTTTCCATATGTAACATCATCTAGGACCATCTCATCTCAACTTATCTACTGTATGGATTTTACATAGTTAACTTAACGATGGCTTATAAACGTTTATCTGTGTAATCCGAACTTTTTCTGGTTTCTTAGAATATTCAAAAATATACGTTTCCTCATTAAGGCCAACTTCACTTTTATATTTGTGTGAACAAACAAAACGAGTTTAGACTAAAACTAAAAAAAAAGACAAAAAAAAAAACAAAACAAATATTTATTGCAGAATAAAATCATAGCAGGCATAATATATTTTAATAACCAGTGAATGTCCACAACGATGCTTAACAAAGGCCTCTTCTGCTATCAAAGATAAGGATTGAAGTATAATCCGACACGCTGCTTCACTGTGGATTGGCGGATAGGTTTTAGATATCGTTATCAAGGATAATGATCGAAGCATAATCCGATACGCTGCTCCATTCCGAAATGGTGGTTAGATTTTAAATATCGTTCACGTAATAAACGTTCAAAAGATCTTATAATAAAATATTCTGTAACGTTAATAGAGATCCCCAAATACATTGTAAGGATCTCGTAACTCACTATCATTATATCCCAATTCCCAAACCCCTACAAATCAAATATCATGAAATCTAATCTTTAATCGCAAAATCATGTTGGCTGTGTTTGTCGATACATACGTATACAGTAAAATTATCGTGGCGGTGTGTATACACAAAACACATTCGTTTCATATATTACCCAATATCCGTTTTGAGCAGGTCTCTTTATGATATCAGATCAAAGTTTTCAAATAAATATTTTTATATATATTTTAAATATAAACGGTAACTATACTTAATTATAATTTAAAATATATTAATAAGCAAATTATTTAAAACTGAATATTTACCATGTTTTTTTTTATTTTTATATGGTCGAGCTCGATATTTCGACATTATCTACGAATTTATTGTTCACGAGACTTAATAATATCCCGTTTTAAATAATTTAAGTAATAAAATAACCATGTTTATTTATAATCTTATATATTATTAAACAACAAAAAAAATTGTTGTCTGTAACGTCGGTTTATGGACGATAATTTTACGTAATAACGTCATAAGAAAACATTGGAAAAAAATTGCATACATTTATGAATTGAAATGAATTATTATCACTGAGTTATCGTTAATTTGTATAATACAATGAATGATTTAATTCAATTAATAACATTTTTTTCGATAAATTAACATTTATTTGCACTCGTTAATTCAAATATTTTATTACTTAAATTATACAGATTAATTACAAGTAACAATGTGCTATTAACAATTTATTTACAACTTATATACTACTTGTGTGATATTTAAGATCCTCCAATCTGCGTTATTGTTTTTCATTTACAAGCTGAACGCGTAGGCCGATCGTGCCTTTCTATCTCTTGTTCCGCGCTCTCGCTCTCGACACGTGACACTTGTTCGTGCGTGCAGCCAGCATTCATCGATTTACAAGACGTTATCACGTCAAAAGGAAATATCAGATATTCTATAGCATTATTAATTCTGGCGCATTCTAGAAAGCCTAAATAGTTAAATTATATTAGCTAAATATGATTTATGCGGTTAAACAGCATCTAATAAGACGATTAGGCTATTTATAACAAGGCTATTTAAATTAATTGGCTGCAACTTGCAGCCAATTAATTTATCTTTAATAATCTATAAGTTGTAAATAAATTGAGCCTGCAACACATACACCGTATGGTATATGCGTGTTTAGTATCATAACCTAAGAATGAATTTACAGTACTAAATTTTATGAGTTAAGAGTTAGTTAATTATGATTATGAAGGACACTTACTGGGTACTTTTCCATTGTTATGCACTCTTTAAAATAGAGTAATGTAAAAACAAAGCATCTTGTTTTCCCCATTCATTACGTACAATAACAATTTTAAAATAAGCTGTAACTTTCGAAATCAGCACAAGGAGTTGCCTTATTTAAAAATTAATTTTCATATTTTAATTTAAGAGTCATTGTATTTGACAGTGCAGTGCAACCTCCGGGATACAGATTAAAAAATTCAGTTCTTTAAAATAATTAACTGTAATACATATCCTTAAAGTTGTTTTAAAACTACATTAGATTAATAACATTGTACTGTTATAATTGTGTATAATTAACTTATTAATATATTTTATATAATTAACTTATAATTTATTAACTAATTCTAAGTAAAATTATCGACGATTTTTAATTATTTCTTTTACGTCAAACGAAGAATCATTTTTCACACACTTGATTTATTATTGTAGTTGACATTATTGTTGTTATTTTTGTCGTTGTACTTATACAAAAAAGTATTTTGTCGAAAATCGTACATGATATTTTGTTAAGCTATTTAGATTATTATTTACATATCTTATATATAAATACATAAAAATATGTTTAACATACACACACGGTCGTCTGTTCCTAAGGTAGGCAACTTAATGCCAATATGCCAATAAGTTAACTGATATACATTTTTTTTAATTATATACATATAAATTATACTTATATAAATAAATACTTATTAAACCCAGACTCGGGGCGGAAATAGAACCCACAACCCTGGAGCAGAAAACAGGGCTACTGCCAACTGCGCCGCGGGCCAGTCAATACTGTCAGTATACTTTACCAGTCAATATACCTTAAAAATAATTGTAAAGTTTTGCAAGTCGTCATAATGTTAAACTTTTGTTTGGCTTTCAAATTATTGACACTTAATTGCCTTGACCTTGTTGTATTTTATTTGATTTGAATAAACGGACATAAAATATAAAGTACAATATAAAATGAAGCAGTAGCTCATAAAACCTGCCGTATCAAGGATTTCTTTACATCTTTTTATCGACTTTACAAGAATTGGCGTTATGCCAGTCTGCACGAGGATAGAGTATTGTCACCATTTGACCTTTTTAGTACTAAGCATATTCTAGGTTAACTTACAACTGATTAAATAAAGCAAATGTTTTGGTTTAGAGGGCATGCTTAATAAGAAATGTTAGGCTTCAAAGTCGTATCCATCGACGTCAACTAATCTGGCCAGATCTGAATTTAATTATAAGTATGTTTAAAGAGCCAACGAATAAAAGGAACAACTTTTAGTCAAGCTGTATCTGATGCAAATATATCATTATTACACGAAATAAGCTCTGTTTAATTAATTACATAACATTATCATTAATTTAACGCGTAAATCATGGTATTGCTTTAAAAATACCAATTATTATTGAGACCAACTATCACATTAATTACCAAAATAACTTATATGAGTGCTTTTATTTGCTTGTATATACGATAGAAAGCAAATTTACTATCACAAATTATACTAATATTAGAAAGCTGTAGAGTGTGTCTGTTTGAATGCACTAACTTCAAGAAACTGGTAAATCCTCTTTGTTATATATTACATCGACAGTAAATAATTAAATAAAAAAATTAAAACAATACATCCATTAAAAAAATAAGTACATAAAAATAACATAGACATACTGCAATCCACTACTCTGTGTCACGTGGGTAGATCCGACGACTTTTAATTTTCGAAATATCTTTTGTCTAGAGTATTTTCCAAGCTACTATTACTATCATAATGAACTGGAAGACTGGGTCGTGAACGTTTTGTGATGAAGTACCTGCTATAGGCAGCACTCAGGTTTTTATACCGTTGGAGGTAATAGAACAATTGCATTCGACAGACTGCCATTAAGGATTCATTACAAACAATGAATTGTATACTTAATTAATTTTATATGACAATGTATTATAAACGATGAATATGTAAAAAAAAAATTGAAGCGGTTATGCATCAATTATTATCATATTATGTGTGACGCGACAATGTTATTTTAACGGAACAGTTTATGTGCGTTATACGAAAAATATGCACGCATTGTGATAAATCAATTGTTTGTCTGTCCGTATCATGGGCGCCCATCACACAGAAACTATTGTATATATTTAAATGAAAATTAGTATGATTTAAGTTACTAGAGATACTATAGATATAAGACTACAAGATTTTCAGGTGGGACTTTGAGAAAAAAAATGTTGCTCAAAAATGAAGCATATAAAAAATTATGGTTAGTTTTAATCATTTTATATATATAGGCGGAAATCGAACCCTATATACAAAACCCTATATACCCAATATACAACTATGGAGCAGAAAGCAGGGTCACTGCCGAATGACCCAACGGGCCGATCAAAATAATCATCAGAAAAATATTTTATAAAATGTCATTTATGAAATAAAAAAGACATCATTATGTTATCAAAAGTATAACGCTTTTTAAATGCACGAGCCGAGCGAACGAAGCGAACGTGTTAGATATTCTGGTTTACGCCATAATGAAATTCTATATTTAAGTAATGGATTTTAAGACGAAAATTACCCGAAACAATAAAAAACACCAGGTTTTAACGCTTTTTGTAAAAAAAAAATTAAAGTACTTACTTTACTATGGACATGGTGGCGGAAAAGCATACTTTATCCTTATGGTGGCCTGTGTTATCCGTGATGTTACGTTTTAAATGCAGTATTTCAAATTAAAAACTATAATAGGCATTTAGTGGATGTATTTGTTTAATGAAAACGCTAGCAATCAAAATTCTATTTTAACAGTTACCTGTTACATATACACACTACCTATGTTCTGCGATTTTAGCCTCGGATGTCTATGATCAATTATGTAATAAGAAATCCATTCGTTGATCTGGGAGTCTAGATATATACATACCAAATTTAATAGAAATCTGTTCATTAGTTTTTGCGTAACAAACACATTTATATTATAGCACATGTAACGTATACTTACTTACTTACCTTTTATTTGTTTCATTCCGATAGCGATTATATTTATAACTAAAGAGAGATAGAGAAAAGAGAGAGAAGTGAAAGAAAAAGGATGGTCCTATTTGTAAGTTTTAAAAGTGTCTTCTTTTGTTCATATACATTTAATAAATTATATTACATAAGACAGGATATTATATGTATATGGCTGTAAGCATGACGAATAAATATATTACAAGAAAAGTAATAACGAGAGGTATGTTGACTTTCTCCTACATTTCAGTAAAAATCTATTATGTTTACTAGTAATCAAAGTTTCACAATAGCAACTTATATTTTTTATACAAAGCGATTGGCATCTAATCTCTAACCCTTGCGAATGAAATATGCTTGGGATTAAACAAAAATTCCTATCGAGAATCAACGAATGTTCAAATGCTTACGACGTGTTGGGGCAGTGTTTATAACAACTGGCTGTTGTGCTGACGGTCGCGTATTCGATTCTCACTCATGACAAATGTTTGTATAAAACATAGAGACGTGTGTCGTGGTTTAGGCGCCTGTGTGTGTTTTGTGTTTGTTCCGGATCCTCGGCACAGGATAACATTTATTAATTATATACGGCAGACCATTCGCAATGAAACAATACGAGTATTCAAATGATCAATTCAAAATGACTGTCCAAAAACATTTTTTGTTTTTTGTTTTTACAATAAATATTAATTTTTACAAATATTAAAAATAATAATCTTTACACGTATGGTACATTATTAATCGTGTCATATGTATGAAAATTAAAAAGTAAACACAAAACTCGCCTATCTGTCTTCACTGATCAAACTGTTTGAAATTGGGATAAACAAATTGGGATACGATTGAAATAACAGAATCTTGATCATCATATCACAAAGAAACTAGTGTACGAATATCGACACAGATTCGTACTGGCACGAAACGATTCCAGCCACATTTACTCTTATAAAGGAAACAATGGAAAATGGATTTTCACTATCACGAACATTATTCATCATGTTTCCGGACGAATACGCAAATGAGAAAAGATTCTTTTACCAGTTTATGGTTAGTTTTAATCATTTTGGCGCATCGAATTTTCTGCTTTAATTCTAAAGACTATATTTATTTTGTAATTTACAATAATAAATACAAAAAAAAGCCTTTTTAAGTATCAGATGAACATATAGCCTATTGTTTTCTTATATTTACGCGAATTTTTTTCATTTACATTTGTCTCGGGGGATTCTGTAATGACCATGGACGCTGTAAAGGATCCGAAACGTCGGGAAATAATTTAAAATATTGTTAAACTGTAAAGTTTTAAATAAACGCGATAAAATCCGTTATAGACTTTTAATTAAATGAGCATAGCCTATCCTTACTCTGTCATCAGTATGTTACACCTATGTACGGCGTATATATTTTAATTATTTTGTGTGATTATGTTATCAGTTATTATAACAATACATTATATTTGGGTGAAATTTAATTTGACGCACTAGTTTTGACATACAATTACGGGCATTTATTCAATTATATTTTTGTCGTGTTTAATTATATTCAGTCAAGGCGATAGTTATACAACTTTTACGTTCTTACTTTAGTACGTTAGACTTCAGTGTAGAATAATAATAATGGAATGGGACTTTCATTATGTACTGATGGCGGTAGACAAAGGATGCGACTTCTAACAAAAGGAAAGAAGGAAGGCTGTATAAAAACCTAAGCAAATGCCTGCTACGAATGTACAGTACGGTTGATCTTTTCACTGTAAAACAAATTCCAATTAAAATTTTTCTTCATTTAAATAGGAAACTAAATGGAAAATCCATGTTTCAGTCTTATTAAACTAAATATTAGACACTGTTTTAATATAAATATTAAAACTATCAACAGCCGATGGTCGTCGACTGCTGGTCACAAAACTTCGGCAGGGATTTCCGACGCTCCTCTGCAAGAGAACCACTTGAAATGTTCATCATCACATTTAGTGCAATGAATTCGGCTTCGGCTTAGTAACTATTTATATCCGAAAAAAAAAATTTCGATAAATTATCTGGAGGATTAAACTCCGCACTTCTCATTCTGGACTGCTAAGCATTGGGAAATTTACAGACTAAATTGATCTAAATTTAATCAATCTGTAAATTTCCCACTGCTGGCCAAAGACTTACCTACTCTTCCCTAACGCCGTCATTCAAAATACAACATACAAAACTTTTGATAGAGTGAAGCGATTATGGATAAAGTGAAGACTTTTACTTTAGGATATTATGTATTATGTTTTTCATACTGATTTTTTTTATTTAAACTTGGTACTTTAGCAGTTATACGTGTTCAAACAAACAGAACAGACGGACAGACAGGCATGCGGATATTTCTAAAATGATAGAAATGTATTTAATTTGTGTTTTTAGACAAAAAAAAATTTTATCAAATAAATTCTAGAAAGCACAGAAACGTAAAATTTACAGTTTTATTATATGTATAGAGTGGAAACGTTAGTATGTTAGTTACTTATTTAAATACTTTATTCATTACTTCCAAAAAGAAAGTACATATACAGCGCCAACAAATAACCGTATATCTACCAATTTCAGCAAATTAGTATCCGTATTTTGTCAGCGTAAATTACAAAACATTGGTGCCGAACCCATTCAACGGAAACCTATCAGATATCCCGCGCTATCCCGGCGCTATCCCGGATATAGAGCAATCGGGAATAGATTGAGCTGTCAAGCGGTCCTCTTCATTGTGTTTACGGAAACGCAATTTAAACTCAAAGGAGGAAAGGTTTAAAATAAGTAATGTTATTTGAACTCCTAACAAAAGAAATTGTGTAATAGCAACCAATGTCTGAAGTACCTACATATGTTTCATAACTAGGCGTGCGTTATTATAATAAATTCTTTTAATTTCACTCAGGTTATTTAATTTGGTTTATACTAAAATTATATAGATTTATAAAAAAATTCTTTTAAAAAAAATTACTATTGATATTCTTGCCGTTGCTTCTTAGCAGAATCTGCATTTCGAGGCAGCACACGACTGTTACTTCATTACTATAAGTATTTTATTTATTTTTTATTTATTTATGCTTTATTGTACACCATTTTTATACACACAACTTAAATAGTCTTAGTAATTAGATAAATGTACAAAGGCGGTCTTATCGCTAAGTAGCGATTTCTTCCAGACAACCCGGACTACACGGAATATGTATAGAAAAGGCAGGTGGTGTACTATTACTATAAACTTAATATATAGATGAAATAAACAAATATTATTATTTATTAATTAAATAAACAAATATTATTATTTACAAATATTATTATATATTTTTTGATTTTGATAAAGTTACTGATTTTGTTATTATTTTTTATGTTATTTTATATAAAGGAGAGCTCATCAGTGACATTTTAAGCTAGGATACTATCCAAAATAACGATCACAGACGTATATTTCTGTTAGCGATCGACTCCCATGCTCTCTAAATACGAAGCAAATAAAAACAAACTTAATAAATAATAAACAAAAACTTTTCCAACAAATATAAAGAAAAACTGTTACTTTCGGGTAAATTCTAAGAACCGTTTCAACTTAACTAAGGCTATAAACATTAATAATCGGCGAGATAAACGAAAACTTAAATTAATACCTAAACATCGAGCTCTTTCTTAGCCAGGTATTTAAAAATTTTAATATGTAGGTAACCCTGACAGAGGCATGTAGTCGAATGCCGAGCGGTCGTCAGCCGACTGGCGCCACGACATCGATTCCATCCACTCCTACTTATTAGTAACATGGAAGAGATTTGATTACATTTATTTCTATATAAAATTTACTCAGTATCTCGTCATGAAATATTAATGAACTAAAATTAATTAGCCTATTTATGCATCTCAGCTGGGCAAAGGCCACATCCCTTATGTAGGAAAGGAATCCCTTTCTTGAGTTTAATAGCTCGCTGCTTTACTTCGAGTTGGCGGATAACTTCCCTAGTAACAATCCTTATCAGGCATTTATGATAATAAACGAAACCAGGCTTTACATGTCGACGAACAGTCAGTTCTATTACACTACTAAACGCGATATAGCTCAAACGCAAATATGTAACACATTAATTAAAAATACATATAAATGTTACTTATAAAACGATAATCTAAAACCCATCAGACTATCTCGGTGCTAGACTAAATAAATAAAGAACTTATACATCGTAAAAACAAAGAAGTAAGTTTCTCTCTTAAACTCAAAACTATTTGGTCTGGCATAGCTTCTGAGGCTCACATCAACGTAATACGTAAGCTTAAAACTTAACGGTACCCGTGTTGTAGGCAACCCTATAAAAAGTTATATCAAGTTATTTTCGGTATAAAATATTAATTAAAACCTCCTTTGACACTTTTAGTACCGAACGATTTAAAAAAAAAATACGAGGTTTAATTAATTTTCCAAACATAATTACTTTAATTACTTCGAATACTGTTAAAGTAGGCTACACGACTTTTAATTATTTTCTCGACCACATAAAAAATTTGAAACAATACTTTCGCACAGTTCATTAGCACAAAATTCGTTTTATAATTTGTCAAATTAAAACTTAGCTTTTTATTTCTTTTAGTCTATTATTAATTTGAGTCATTTCTATACTATTCATTAAATGGCTTCTTTCTGTAATTAAAAATACTAAAATAAAGAAAATCTTAAATAACCTTCTAAATATGGTACTCAAGATTCTTTCAATAAAAATAATTTACAATTATTATTGGCCATTAACTGTATAGAATTTCCTTTGTTCCATTACTTTAAAATTCAGTTCAACGTATTTTATTTTACTAGTACATGAAGCTTTATCTAGAAAAATGTTATCTTAAAGTTAAATTTAAGTTTTATAAAAATAGTAAAGGTGACATTTCAACACTGAAAGTAATTTAGAAAAAGTAATTGGCTTTAGAATTTTCTATCCACGGTTTATTATAAGTAAAATGTTCATTTTTCGTGTACATTTTTAAATAAGATTCACGCTATGAACATATTAAAGAATGTTTATGATATTCTTAACTTTTTTTAAATTTATTTAATACTAGACTAGTTAGTTTACTGCAGTTTCATTTGCTTTAAATTTCCCTCTATCCCTGTAAAACTGATTGCATTGTATCCTTTGTACTATAATATTCGGTTACTTCAAATATATATTTTAAGGAGACACATACCGTCGAAGCCGGAAACAGACGCCTGTCCACAAACTCTCAAAAATGGTGTTTGAGCGCAGATAAAAAATTTACGACGATAATTGACAATTATAGATATATAGAGCATCCTCAATTATCTTAGGACCTGTTTTACCGGTTGCCGATAAAGCTATCAGAGGTGTAACGGTATCCAACAGATAAAAGTTTATAATATATTATTCTTTTTCACCATCAAACTCCATTTTATTTGTTACATATTTATATTCGTTACCTGTGAATGTGAAAGTGGTAGTTTATTAACTGAAGTAGACAACAGGCCCTAGAGGCCTATTTTGCCTCCTGCCGACAAAGCCTATCAGTAACTTATGTGTAGATACATTTTATCAGCAACCGGTGAAACAGGCCCTTAAGTCTTATAGTAATGTTTTTTTACTTATGACTAGGGATGGGCTGAGTACGAGTTTGGCCGACTGGCCGACTATTCGGTTACAAAAAAGATGATCACTAACCGATCATTGCTTTCGAGTGACGTCTATAGGTCTGTAAAACTCGTCGTGTTTCGGTACAAAGACCCATATTTATCTCAATAGAATTATTGAGTTGCAAATTTCATTTCAACCACCTTATTTATAATACGCATATGAACAAAGTAGCCGGTACTTTTTTCGACTAATCGCCCACTGCAAATATGTCTGACTGGATATCCAAGTTGGCGACTGGCCGGCGACTAGTCGGTACATATATACTTATCACCTTTTGGAAATGAAAAATCTAACTCGCATAAAAAATAATTCAAATGTGACAGGCCAGCCCTGCGATGAGCGTGTTTAATACAGCAAAACAAAAAATCTCTTCAATTTTTATTACTAGTATCTTGCAAGTATTTGTTAAAATATAATAGTTACTTTAGTGATGTAATGAAAAATATTATAGCCATGCTACATTTGAATTTAACATTTACATGCTTTAGGATCTTTTTTTTTTAGATTAGACATTTTATCTTCAATCCTAAATGGAAAATGGAAACATAACAATTTATTTTATTGAAATGTTAGTGCCTACAACTTCAATCGTCTGGACATTAGGTACAGAATTGTAGTTCTCTGGGATCTATTTTGTTGTCCGGCTTAAATGTATATGATTATGACGCCATTAAATACTAGTGTTGCCACCTTGATTTTTGAAAACGGGCTATCCGGGCAACGAAAAAGGGCTAGATTTTAAAAATTCTGTCTTAAAAAGTGGGGCCAGAAAGGGCTAAAAAAGAAATACTTTGATTATAAATAGTAATTTAACAATATAACAGTAATCAAAACGCAATGACAAACCCGTATTATAATACTATGAAAAAAATCACCTAATTTAAAATGTTATGAACCGGTCGTGATTGCATTTTAAATTACTTGGTTTATAATGACATGGGAGAGTTTGTGTTTAGGGTTTTCACCGCTAAAACTAGAGTTACCACAGTGAAAACAAAAAAAAAATGCTGACGGTCACTGGCAAATTTTATGCCACAAATCGCTCAATATCTTTTATCAACTCGAATAAGTATGGCAAGAGAGGTTTTTGTGTGATGATTAAAAAGGGCTAGATTGCTCTTTTAGGGCTAAATAAGGAAATCTGGAGAAATCCAATCGTAAAAAGAGCTAGATCTAGCCCCAAAAGGGCTAAGGTGGCAACACTGTTAAATACGTGTAATGTTATCTGTTGCAAGAATATGTTTTGTCCTTTTAAACACGGGATGAAGTTTGTTAAGATATTTGCAAAAATATTATTTGAATATTATGTGAAAAGTTTAAATGTGATGACCTCGGGATCCAACGATTTAAATATTAAAAATCTCGAAGTCTTATAATACCGCTAATAATTGAACATACCTTACCTTACTTTAACTTAATTAGTTTTAATAGTATTTAACATAGTTTAATTTATAGAAGATGGCGGGCGGGATGGATAAGAGCTGCACAAGACCAATACGGTTCGCTCTCTATTCTAGGAGAATAGGCTGAATTATTACCTGTTAAACTGTTTAGCTACAAATCACGGAAGTAAAGTAGTACCAAGAAATGTGATTGAAACCACACAGACCATTCGATCATTTGTGTGTTTTTTTTTTTGAAGTTGAGAACTTATTTATTAATCGAAGAAGGTTATAAGCTAAGCATATCACGCTAAGATGCAATTTAGCGAAGCAGTATAAGCACGGGTGTAACCTGCACGTGTCGTTTAGTTTATTTATAACATTACTACTCCAGTTCGTAAGTGCAATTTAGTAATGAAGAAAATCACTTCCTACTTTGTACGCTTAGCGGATGAATTTTCGAAATCGCTGAAAGAACTGTGTCCCAAATTGGGCCATATGCTGTATATGTTATCTATATATACCAGTGTACAGATTGCTTGGAGTGTAGAAAGAAAATACATATTTTAAGACCAGGCTTTGCATGCGTTAGAAATTATAAGATGTCAGAGTAGGAATGTCAATCAGATATCGAATCTTCATCAGAGGTGTCAAATCCTATTAAAAAAAATTTACCACAAGAAGGCGTCTTATTAGATTCCTTTTGGTATCTAACAAATCCTAAATACCATAAAACTGAAGCTACTCGTTTATGTGCGCAACAGCCTACAGTTCGAGCACCATTCTTACATGTGCAGTAGTGCGCTATCAAGGAGTTCTTTCTTTCCCATTTTTTTTGTTACTGTTAATACAGTGAATCCTGTGTCGGGGGTCCGGAAACACACACAATACACAAGCACAAACGCCCAGACCAAAGACTCTATATGGAGTATACAAATATTTGTCATGTGCAAGATCGAACCCGCGACCGCTAGCGCATCAGCCAGTTGCTTTGACCAACGCGTCGTCAAATATACATGTCATAGTTATACGTGGATGGCTCAAATTCATTAACATAAGGGACACAGTTCTTCATATATTTTGTTACTGTTACTTTTGATAAATAGTTTTCAAATTGAAACTTAAAGATTAAAATGAACAAATACTATATAGATAAAGTCTATAAACACAATCACTCAAGCTGTAGTTCTGTAATATTTAAATTAGATCTAAATAAGTTAAGTGTTAAATTATTCAATGCACTGAGATTTTGCTACTTTTAATCTTTTATTTTCTTCTCTGTTAACATAATTCGCGTTTTTTGTTCTTTGGAACTTATCCAAAGAAAAAAGAAACCAAATTATCAGTACAGGAGACTATCTAACAAAATCCATTTACTAATTGGCAGAAGCGCAAGACGTGTTCTCATAACATTTGCATATCTGTGACTGGTGTCGGATTGTCTCTGTACAGATGTGGTTACCAATATAAAACGTTTACGTTTATATTTGTGTTTTTCGTGTAATTTATATTTTATTAACAATTAATTCCGTTTTAATTAAACTACTTAACTCTTAACTTTTGATCGTATTATTAAGATTAATAAAATCGATGTCAGAATCTGTGTTTAGATTAAAATCTGCCTCCCTAGGCACAACTTTACAATATTTATTAAAACCTATTTCAGTGGTTTCCGAAAATTCATCCTTAGATTGTTTAAAAAACGTCAAAATATGTTAACTTGCGCAAGTCATGTTTACAAAAAAAAAAAAAAAAATTGCTGAAAAGTTGATTTTGAACATATACATGTTTTTAAGACTAAGTCTCGGGAACAGATCGAATTGAAATATTATTTAACATGTATAGTCAGTTTATGGAGAAGTTGAAGAGTTACCGGCTATAAAACAGCACTACTGGACATTACTACACACCATACCTACACCTACACACCTTATAGGAGAGGAGCGGTAGCCAAAAACGACAACAAATGTAAGAAGTAATAAAAATAATTAAAAAACAAAATAAAAATCTGACTTTCAAGAATTCATTCGTCGTTATAAATAATCATTAAAAAATATGTTACAGTTAATCTGAATGTAGATTTTCATGAAAAAAATTAAACCGGCATAACTCAATCGTTATTCTTACAAAAATTCGAAACTCGACGCGTATTTAGATATATTGGTTTAATCGAATTCAAAAAAAGATCTAGTATCGGCAAATAGTCCTTGGTAATTTCCATCATAAATATTATCCGTCGATACGTATTGAGAGATACATTTTTTCTATTGATGATTAAGCTCATTTTTGCCAACTTCATACATTTCATAATGATAAAAACGCGACGCTCACAGTTGACAGATAAATGACTAGACTTCGTGAAAGTCTGTCTAATGAAACGCCGGCTCATATCATCTGCATACAGATGCTATGAATCCATTTTTAATTAGCAAATGGTTGCAACATAATAGCGTTTTCATTGTGATTCGATCAGCATGTATAAGCAAAGTGATTTTCATGCGTTTTCAGTTGATATTAACAGCCTTATATATATGTAAAAAGATTTTACACAGGTAGTGTTATCTTCTCTAACGCAATAAGATAAAAAAGTTGTTATTTTTGCCAAAATGGGCACGGCAACGGTGGTCAAGAAAACTAGTGTTAGGGCTTTTAGTCCTGACTATAGCTGTGTGCTGCGTAGTGCGTGCGTGTGTGCGTGCGTGCGTGCGTGCGTGCGTGCGTGCGTGCGTGCGTGCGTGCGTGAGTGTGTTTACCAAATAAAGTTATTATTATTATCTAACTGGTTATTATTATACTTCCTAAAAAGGTTTGTTTTCAACGTATTATTTTTCAACGATAAAAAGAAAATTAATAGGTCTTCGACGTTTTGTAACAGGAAAATTCAGTACAACCACGACGATTTTAACAAAATCGACATAAAATGTAAAACGTTATTTCTAACCAAAATATTTTTTTAACAGGTTTAGTTATTTTAAAATTCATAAAAGATGTACATTATAACAGCAGTTCCTAGTTTTGTGGTACAATTTAGCTACAGGTAATTGAGACTCGTGTACAGTTGGGTTCAACTGGATCAGTGCCATACTCTCGCAGACAATCGACGTAAAATTACTACTATAGCTACGTTTAATCTAGTTAATTAAGGAAATCAGAACTTAAAATACCAGGGGTCACCATTTAACGTCCTTAGTTCCCTCGTATTCATTTTATTCCTTTAGTTAACAAAGCTTTTGTTGGTCCTGCTGACTACGCAATTTTAATGAGCCACTCAATAACATAAAAACAACCGGGTCGTTTACTGGCTGTTTAAAGTTACCCAGTACAAAAAAATTTGAAACAGAAATCACATTTTACGAGATTTACCACCATTAAACTTATCTATAAATACTCGATAACAGCTTCTGTTCAACCATCAAATGATTGGTTTTTTGATATGATATTAATATCGTATGAAAAAGCGCAATTCATATGTGTTTCACATAACAATATACAGGTCGTTGACCTGTATATAAATATATATAGGTCGCTGACTAAAATATCTGAACCACTTATAAGTAAAATAATACGGACGGTTTAAACTTCATATTTTGGCGTCACCTTTGGCACCCTTTGAGTATAGCTACACAACTACTCTCCTAACTTTCACTTGACAAAGTTGCACAAGTTGAAAATCCACCTCAAAAATGATACGTTGCTTGCTCTACAGCGCATTATGCGGAGTACTATGAAGATTATTGCCTACTAACACGAATGCATAATTGAAGCACAGAACACTCCGCTAGCGCCGGTGTTTACACGCGATTAAGCCTTCGCATCATCAAAGTGACATTATGACGTCACTGACTCATTTCAAGAATAGGGTTCGGATATACCACTTTTTACGATACTGCCTTTTTTTAAACAATTACTTTCAATTAGACACAAGAGTAAACTATAGAGTATATTTTTAATGACCAGATACATTTTTGTATAGGTACTCTATGTGATTTAAACTGATATTCAAAGAACAATCAATAAAACTAAAATTACATTTATTTCATCCTTCATTTTTTTAAGACGACATTAATTTTCCATTTTTCTTTATAATTAATTGACGGTTTAGGCTCTTTCGTCTAAGTATAGTTAATTACATGAATGATACAATATTCGATTACGGTGATTTGGATTGTATTGAAATTGCTAGAGAAGCAATATAACGTAGAAAATTTTCCATATTCTTTATGGAATTAGCCAGACCAACCTACAAACCAACCAACCAGGCAAGCAACAGACAACGAGCAATCCCTTTATGTTTAGTAATAAATACCTCCAACGAACATTCACAGCACTGAGTGCAACTAAATTTGAATAAAATAAAAAAAGGGAATATTGACGTACAATTTTATATGGAAATGTGGTACTATTATGGTCCAGTCAGTATGTACCAGCTACTAATTTACTACATTAATTGGCTACAGCTAAACTCTGCAATGAAACGATCCTACAATGCACAGCTGTGAGTTAGTGCGTTAGGGATCGTCATTAGCAAGCGACCATATATAGTAATAGCCGTCTAGCTTTGGCTTGGCTTTTTGGGGTTTTTAATGTAAGCAGTAAATAATTATTTATTTATAACTATCCTATTTTCTCTATCCTACGTGATACTAGAAGCTGTAAAATAATTACGTTTATCAAGGAAGATCAATGCGAGTACCGATGAACTAGTATACTTCTTCAATCTGATACCACAAGTAGTAAAACCTGTAAAATAATAATATCACTGTTCAGAATCTTAACCTACATGTATTGAAACGTAACATAAAAAACAAGTTTCCATATGATGTCAACTCAGCGCTTAAAAGAGCTTAAGTCAAAGTCAAGAGGGTAAGCGACACTCGTATCAGCGCTCACGGCAAGAAACGCTCAAACTAAGTATTCAGAGAAGACAATGAACACACGTCGACACACATTTAAACACATATTTTAGAAGCCTGAAGTCTGAACAGAACCTAAGGTAAGATCTGACAGTATTTACAATAATTTTTGATTTATTTATTTATTTGGAGAACGGTACAGAAACAATTACAAGAATAACAGCGTGGCACTAAAACAGAAAAATAGATACAAATTGTCCCCTATATGTCTCACTAAGAACATTGGGTTTAGACTTACAGCTAGCACAGTAAAGATGATTAGTTATTAATATTCATAATCTAGAGTTAATGGAAACAAAAATAAAGAGAGAGAAACAGATTTAATTCAGTAACATATAATTAACATTTATCATCATATCAACCATTGGATGTCCACTGTTGAACGTAGGCCTCCCCTATCGACCTCCAGAGCGACCGGTTCAAAGCAGCCTCAATCCAACGGCTTCCGGCGACTCTCCTTAAGTCGTCTGTCCATCTCTCGG
Organism: Euphydryas editha; assembly: GCA_036937285.1. Classification (NCBI taxonomy): domain Eukaryota; kingdom Metazoa; phylum Arthropoda; class Insecta; order Lepidoptera; family Nymphalidae; genus Euphydryas; species Euphydryas editha. The sequence continues at coordinate 3,278,852 of JAUPFZ010000003.1, forward strand.
ACGGCCTTTCGACGCTGCACTTGCTGGTATGTATTCTCCACTCGAGAACCTTTCTGCTCCATCAGCCGTCAGTTCTTCGAGCTATGTATGTGCCTACTGCTATTTCAGCTTGCAAATCCGTTGTGCTATGTCGACAACCTTCCTTCGCTATGGATTTCATCATTTATGATTCGATCTCGTAGAGAAATACCAAGAACAGCCCTCTTCATTGCTGACTTGGAGGTTGTTTAAAAGGCCCATAGTCAGAGACCACGTCTCAGATCCGTATTTCATCACTAGCAACACACATTGGTCGAAGATATTTTTTCAGTTGACTACTGGCACTGAGGTATGACAGATGAAAAGACATTTTTTTTTTGTAACATTTATTTATATGTATTTTTTTAAATTTAATATAACTTACTTTAATAGTACTTTTCATACATAACGACAAAACAAATATGCAGCCAATTCCTCAATCTTCTTTTTCTCTTATAAAGAAGAGATTTATTATACGAGAATATTTTCACGTAAAAAATTTCCTAATGCTTAGAAGATATTTATTCAATAACTAAAATATCCTAATGCTTAGAAGATATTTATTCAATAACTATTATCATAGATATAAACAGTTCTTTTTTTCCTTAACAGTTACAGAATGTATGACACAATAGACATTTCGATACAATCTTGTATTTTACAATTTAAAAAAAAAAACTACATTCTGAAAACAAATATTTACGTTTAATCAAAACTGATCCCGCAAAGCAGTTTCATTTTTAATTGCTTTCGAAATTTCGCCCCTTTGTTTCGTCAAAACGATTTTGTAGGATAACATTGAATGCGTTTTTATGCTGCAGATATTACGTCTATTGTCCGGCTTAACTCTATTCAAGAGACACGACATCGAAGCGATTTTTATAAAGCCTTTTTTATATTGGAATAGCAAAAAATGTAATATAAAATCTATGACGGCCGATGACTACACTCTATAAGTTATGCAATAAAAAGTTGATAAGAAAAGTATAAAAAGTACTGGAGCATTTGACATTATTTTTTGAGTCTAAAAGTAATAGCTTGCCTATATAATATTTTCAACTGGTATTACTTTTAATTTCGCTGTTATGACGATACATACATTTAACATCAATAAGTCGTGATCGTCTCTATTGTCTATTTTTAATTTAAAAAATAGTAAAACAAGTCGAAATCGAATATTACGGGCTAAAAATTATGCTACTATTACGTCCCTATTACGCTATAAATCAAAACCTAAAACTAGATTAATTATGAAATAATTCACAATAAAAAATACAAGTAGCATTTTCTAGAAGCACCATTTAACCAAGTTCGTGTCTAGCTAGGGAACGGAGGGGTAACTTACCCCTGTGTAACCTGCCTTCCAAGAACCCGTGTGTAAGCTCGGGTCAACGGCCCAGACGTTGTACAATACCCTCTTTTAGTACTCGTAAGTACGTACAAATTAATATTGAACGTTATCACGACTAGCAAAATTTAAACTTTATGAATTGCGAAGCAAATTAAGTCTTTACTGTATTAACTATACCGTATCGAAACATCGTATTGATAGGCATAATCATCATCATTTATGAAGAAGAATAGTTGCGGCTTAACCCACCTAGCTGCTCCAATAACAGATTGGCCGAGATTCATTCTCAATACTTCTTTTAAAACACACAGATTTCACAATATTTTATCATCTATGGGCACGAATTACAAATAAGAAATCAGCATTTGAAAAATGTCAATCGTGCTAGCCCAGGTTAAACTTTTAAACGTCTGGTGTCGATTGACATGCTCCATCATTAATCATTGTAGTAAATTAAGAAATAAAATCGACTGATAACCCATCGAATACGTGTAATAAAATATCTTGTACGATTTCGAGACTAAATAAATACTAAGGAACACAAAAGATTATCGAAATGACATAACAAAAAACACAATTCGCTAGATGTAATAAAGAAAAAAAAAAGAAATAAATAAAACAATTATAATAATTGTCGAAAAATAAATTCTCTGGTATTTTATTACGCTGTATCTAATCTGTCATTTGAACAATACAATTAGCAATTTGTCCTTTCCGATTTTTATAAGGAAAATATATTCATAAAGCAGAATAGTCAATTTGAGGGTTCGTCGCCCAAAGGCTATGAAAGTATGGAGGAGAGAGGCTGCGTTGAAAAGGAAGGATCCTTCGACCAGACGGATGTGTCTGGTGGGCTACGCGCCACTTAACGTTTGTTGTCGAGTTCTTGTATATATATTAAATCGCTTTGAAAACTTCGATAGCGCGATGTAGGATACATCTGTTTCTTCTAGTTCGTATATGGCGAGATAGATGTCGCAACAAAAGAAACCCTTGCCTTAAACACAAACAATACTACACAGGCATAGGCAGAAACTTTGACAAAATTTGCATTACATTGGGCGTATAATTATATCCATTATGTTTGACATAATGTAGTACCCTTGTGCGAACCTGACTCGCACTTTTTTACCGGTTTTATTAGATACAAACATCAAAATTTACAATAACTTTTTTTTAAAATTTTACTATAGATATTTCTAGAAAGACGCCCAATCATATTACATATTATGTATCTGGAAAACGAATATAAGAATTCATCGCAAGCATCGTTCTGTTCCTTTACGTAAAACTCTATTCTTTATTTTTCAAAAGCATACATAAAAACTCGTTCAATACTGATAAAACAAGAAATTATTCGTTATGGTACAGCTATAGTTAGAATTTGGTATTATCCTAGTAATATCGCCTATAATAGGTAGTAATCGCCTTTTACGACACATCGGCAAACAAGAGGTCGGGACTTTTCTTCTTTGCTGGTCACCGCACGGATAAGACATATATCACAATATTTTAAAACGGCTTAGTCCCAGGTAGGTACTAATTTTCATTCCTCGTTTAGACGCTTTAAGAGTAGAATTTTTAAAACTACTAAAAACTTATTTATTTCTATTTACTGATTCTCGTTTTAAAAATGACAAAATTCTCCTATATATATTTGTATTTTCATCCCCAATTGACGCCCCCTAAAGTCGTTTCTTATAAATGTTTAAGTTATGAAAGGGCTTTAATAACAAAATTTTATGTATTTGCATCAATGGCTTATGCTCGGTGATGAATTGGCGTTGATTAAGTGTTAAGCATGTTATTTTACATGCAAAAACTACAAAGTAGAAGAAGGGGAGTGTTTGCATGAAAAATTATTTTGGCAATATAAATAATGTTTTTATGTAAAGAGATTTGAGTAAAGATTTTGAGGGCTTTTATTTTTTATTTTTGCATATAATTTAAAATAAATTCTTGTAACGTTTTACTTTTCTTTTTTGAAGTGCAACTTCTTTAGAATCGTTGTGATTTGAAACGGAATGTGACGGAAAAAGCGACAGGTAAGAGACACAAATACAAAAATGTGTAGGAGAGAATGAGATAGTATGATGTCGCGTATCCTAGCAACGCGTAAACAACGCGTAGATAAGTAATAGAATGTTTAACTATTAATATTATACCCTGTACAATTTAGCTTGATCTTTTTGACACATGTAAATTTTCTGTTCGACATAACTTTGCAATGACGAACATATTATTTTCAAATTTTAAATTATTTTAAAAATCGTAAAAATATTAAAAAAATACATATAACACAAAAGTCCCTAAAGATTCAAGCGTTATCCGAAAATTTTAGGACTTTTTATTGCTTCAAAAGTAAATTTTAAATAAGAACACTGAAAATAATAGACGCTTGTACAATGTTACGTCGGTGGGTCGGATTTTTGTTTCGACCGTTGTAACATTGTACAAGCGTCTATTATTTTCAGTGTTCCTATTTAAATTTTACTTTAAAGCAATAAAAAGTTTTAAAATTTTCGTAGTTAGGTTGATTTTTTACAGACGGGCTAGTGATGGGAAACAGAAAATATCTAGTAGTCCAAAAAATAACGTTTTTTAAATATATGTATATGTAATATATAATATATGTATGTGGTGTATTATTTGTGAAATTCTTTATTGCACTAGACATATAAAACATTGGGTAGATAAGCGACGGTGGGTCAATATTCATAATAAGTACTATATTAACTTACATTAATATTACAGGGTTATTTTTGGACCTCAAAATGAGACCCTCCATACGAAATCGACCACGTGATCGAGCAGTTTTCTATGGGAGGGTCGAATTTTTTTTCACTTTTCGTATAATAATAATTATTCACAATAACTTAAAAATGATCTTTAATAATGATTTTTTGTAATCGATATTTATTAAATGTTTTTATAATTTTTAAAATCATTAAATTAAGAAAATAATATGTTCGTCATTGCAAAGTTATGTCAATCAAAAAAATTTACATCTGTCAAAAAGATCAAGCTAAATTGTACAAGGTATAATAAATTTTAAATTGAGTTTGTCACAGATGTTTCACTTCTGACATATTGTGTACTCCGTACACACGAAATTTTTTTTTATACATGATAATTGAACACATCGTCTTCCCTCTCATTTCGCCTTACATTTTTTAGGTAACTAGATCAATCAATAGTAGATATACATTTAAAATCAATATATTCGATGTATATCAGAAATATCAAACAATGTAAGGAGTATTATAAATATCGCATATTTTAGTAACATTTTTTTTAATAAAAAAACCAATGTTATCAGAATGGAATATTAAAAGAACAAAACCTGAAAAATTTTCATATATGTCACACAACTGGGCCACGAGGCTGTCACTAGCGGCGGCGTCGTTTGTACACGTATCAAAAAAAGAACCTCATGTCACTCCATATTCCACTATGAGACAACTTGCCTAAATCATAAACATTACTGTGACCTAGACATAAATAAACATGTAATATTTATATTCCATACAATTAAAAAACAAGACGATTTTTTGTTCAGTAAATATTACAATTAAGTAATTATTTTGAAGTTCAAAAGATTTAACTAAATATTTAAACGTATATTTTGACGTATACGAGTATCACAAGTATTATACACATTGCTCGATTATCAGTTAATTGATTGGCCGACATAATTGATCGACATTTATAATTTTACTCTACTCTTATAAATCATTGTGTGATGTATTATAAGCCTATAAGCTTTTACATGGTGGAATTAAAGTGGGACTAGGCTATAAAATAACACCTCAACTAATGTTATAATATGTATAAAAACTCGATGTTTTTTTTTATGCTGATAATGCAATATCAGTTTTAGTTATCGTTGTTTTGGTATCGTTTGTTTGGTTGGTCAGAGGTATACGTATAGGTAATGTATTTATCATAATATATTATGGAATACACTCTTAAGTAAAGGTATTGCAACATTATGGAATACACTCTAGGTAAAGAGAGGTATTGCAATATTGATTACTCTTTGTACTTTTGCAACTCCGTTTTTTTCTAACTCGTTGTAAGCAGCTTTTTGTTATATCCTTTGTTTGTTGCTGCGTACAATATTCCTTTGTTAAAGTTTCAGTTTTTCATTAGCGATTCGCGTATATCATTCACGGGAATGTATTGGTAGAATTTTATTAAAATAACAAAAGTTGGAACACGTTCTCACTATTGAACATTAAAATGTATTGGACACAAAGGAACCATCAATCGTAAATAATAATTAAAACAATTGACCGCTTCCTTGAAATTTCAAAATAACTTAAAACATAAACGTTTATATGTTTAAAAGTTATGGTGAAAGAAGCTAAGATAATGATATATAAAACAGTATAGTTTACTTGTATAATGTTTCTGCATTAAGACTGTTAATCATTTAGTTGTACTAATTTAAGAACTTATGAACGGCGTAGCCATAATTTGTATGAATGATTTAATACACATAAAATGGAATACGTTTCTCATGAGGAAATTACATAAGGTGTTTGAAATCAAAGTTCCAAACTACGCCTATCCATTGGGCACTGTACAAATACCCAGGGTACGATTGAGGCCCCTAAGATCCTAACTAATAAGCATATGATAAATGGTACCCTCTATTTAGCAAAAGGTAAACGATAATTACTGACTATAATATATACAATGTGTACCTTGAAATGTTCGAGTTTCCTATTCTTCTAAAGACCTAGGGTCCTCAGTTGATTAAAGGCTACCCTGCACTCCGTTCTGTGTTCGGTGTGAAACGCTTCTAAGTTACAAAGTACAAACTTAAATCCAATCCCAGAAGTATGAACTCAGTTTGTACGAACACTGCCAAGTTTCATTGTTTACGTCTGAATTAGAGATTAACGACTACGGTTCTTAATCGTAAGAGTTCCTGGAAATCTTACTACACTAGTACGACACGTTACCTACGACGTTGGATTTTCGATTCCGTTCCAAGTTCTTAGTTGAGACTTTGATGGTCATCCAGGACTCTAGGTGATATTTTACTTTGAAACGAGAATTTACTATTAGAGTTAACGACGTGGTTTTTACGACGGGTTAGCGAGGTGATCGGAGTAATTGGTTTTTATAACAGCTTTTGGTTTGGTTCCTGCTGCTATAACAGATCTTGCTGATGGTTTTGTGTGCTTTCGGACGCCCGACACAGGATCAGATCCTACTTATCACGGAGTACTGCGATCGTTGAGTTGTAGTGTGTACATGTAAGCCTCCCGGTGTATTTTAAAATACTATTCTCATAAAATAAAGAGATTAACAAACGAACTTTGGAACAAACAAGTCGTCTCATTGAATCCGTCATCATAACACGGCGACCCTGTCAGACGATGCGCCTGCAGACTCTATACAATTGCACGCGTATCACACCGTCCTCCATTGTATACAATAGCTTCAATTTTGTATTCTGAACATAGTGTATAATTAGTCAAATAGATATTTCAGATATAGTTATTAATATCTATTCCAAATGACAATGGATATACCTACATTACTTATTACTTACTATAAATCTTTAATTTTATAATATCTACTAAAAACATTTTCATATAATAAGATTTAAATAAAAAGAAGAAAATGTATAATGTATTTTATTTCTGTTTTTGAAAGTGAGTTAGTAATAGATAAGTATACGACTATATTACATTTTGTTTGTATTTAGATTTCTTTACTCATATTAAAAAGTATTGTTTTAAAATTCTACTAAGAATAGAACTAAGTTCATCGTTTCATATTCCTTGCACATATCAGGCATTCTCCGAATTTGGGAAAGTTTTGCAAACAAAAAATACCTATTACTCGCTAATTTAACTAGTTGTCACGGTTTTACTAATAATCTAGGATGTTGACAAATATGATAAGATTTACTTTTAAAAAAATGCCGAAAAAAGATATCTAAATTATGTATTTAACTAACGTACTATTACGTATTTATTTAATTTTTCTCTACCAAATTAGATACCTTTATAATGATCTATATGATGAGTTACATCTTAGAAACAATAAACTTTGTTTTATTAATATACATATATTTACAGTTGTTTTCATAGTAAAAAAAAGGATTATAATAATCTTACAGTATGGTGTACGGGAAGATAAGATACAAAAAATAATAATATTAAAAACATAGTTACTAAAAGATAGAAACAAATACCTAAAAAGTAGTTACATTATAAGTATTGTGTGACAACTATACATACATCGAGTTTCATATTACTTAACACAAAACTTTTACGTATATGGCAAGGTATTCGGACACTAATATGAATCTTGGAATCTTATTTCAACTTGACGCAAAACTTCTTCCATTATTAATAGCGTTTCAAATAAAGTACTAAAATCGGTTTAGGTTATTACAATTTCTTTTAATAAAAAAAAAAACAATGTATGCAAAACGAATTTTTAACGTAAATAAAAAAAAAGTCATATGAATTATAAAAATTTTAAGTGAAACTATTTGATTGTAGAAAGGTATGGATGAAAAAAAATATAAAAAACAAGATAAGTTTGAGCAGTAATGTAGGAAAATTGATAGAAAAAAAAGATGCTTGAGTGCTTTTGACACTACGGATTGTTTTTGTGCGTTTTGTAACGAAATTATATAATACTAGCTTCTGCCCGCGTGGATGTCGGTTATCGCGACCAAAAAAAAAAAAATTACCTATCCTATTTTATTTCTTATACCTCCAAGAATATGCGTACAAAGCGTAACAAACAAACTTACTTTCTCATTTATAATATTAGTATGATTTGTTAAGATAGGAAAATATGGAATGAAGGAAATTAAGAATGGGTTCTATAGACCATTAGCTTTTTCATCGATAATAATTGGTCTGACCAACCGAAAATCGTGAAATTATTAACTAAACAAACTAACAACTTTTGCATTTTGCCTTGTAATCGAGAATTAAATTATAATTGAATATAATATTAATAAGGAGTGATAATGATGACGTGCCGCCTTTTATCTCGATCATGCTGTATGCGAGTAGTCGGTGTTAGAGCAATAGTGCAAAAGGCGTAAAAATGGCGCATAAATAATGAAGGTAAAGCAATAAATATGCATAAATTTTTTTTAATGCTGTGGAAGGTGCAGTATATGGTACATGTAATTCTCCCGGAATATTACAATATATACAATGTGCTATTCTAAAAAAATAAAGAGATTAATAAAGGAACTTTAGAGCAAAAAAGTCATCTCACAGAATTCTGTGAGATGACTTTCGACGACGTCGAATTCGACGTATTTTTTTTTCTCTTTTTTTAGATGTTAAATAATTTATTAAAAAAAAAGGATACGTACTTAATAAAAAGTCTAACAGTGTTTCTTAACAACAGTGGCTGGATTCTTAGATTAAAATCTGTGTAATAATTAATGCCAAATTAATCTTACCACGAAATGTCTCCTTCACAAAAACTTCAACGAATCAATGTACTCTAATAATTCTTAAATTTCGTGAAATTTTCAGCGGTTCCTTGTACAATTCGGAAGTTTAAACGGTCTCAAAGCATCCATTGTTAATTGCAAAAGTTCCGAATATTTCCACAGATATAAATAACTTCCATCGCAATTATCTTTAATTGATATAGAAAGATACCGGACCGGAAGAACACATTTATATAAGTTATAAATGTTTACTTTAAATATATAATAATGCGACTTTATTTGTAATATTTTTAATTTTATTAATATTATATTTTAACTTAATAAGGTTTAAACTAAAAATAGCCATTCCCATTATTAGATACCCATATTCGTTCGAAATGTTATCTACTCGTATATTATTATTCGGGTATCCGAATGAAATCATGATATATTTTTAGTTTATTTTACTTCTTATTATTTTCTTTAACACTACTTACTATACTAATGTTCGTCACGATATCAATCACAGCCATCTCCATTCATCTTGGCAATATCCGTCATCAGATTTCCCTCGAGCGTAAACTTCTCTCGATAAATAATAAATACATCAACGAAACAAGTCAAACGAACAAAGTAAATCCTTATACCGCTTTAGAAAAAAAATCATATACCGCAATGTTTTAAATTTAAAAATAAAACATCTAAAACGCTGTGTGAATACTTATTAAGTTAATTACAGTATTTAGAAGTTTTGGAAAAGATAAAAATTTATAAACAATATTTTATAGTACATTATATCTAATAAAAAATCGATATTAGTACGATAATAACTCAGGGGAAATTATTAATAGACTTAAAAATTATGCTAATAATTTATGCAACGAAATAATAAGTGACAATAAACAAACTGTACCTAAATGAGATTTCGTATAGTCTAAAAATCAAACGATTTTCTGTAGGGAGTTAAGATAAGATTATTATTTTATTCAAAGTCAAAGTCAAAGTCAAAATATTTTATTCAGCATAAAATTATTACAATTATTTACTGAACGTCATGAGTCTACCACCAGTTCGGAAAGAAGAAGCCTCTGACCGGAGAAGAACTGGCAAAAGAAACTCAGCGGGACTAATATTATTTTGTTTAACGTAATGTTTTTTTTTTCATAGTAAATTGAAATTAACAATAATTCTCTATAAGTTGAAATAGCCTGGAGGCGATCACATCATTCCCAAGGCGTACTGTCTTCTATAAATTATTCTTAGTATTCCACCAACAATAGAATCTAAAACAAAAGACCTAACGATATAATATAGAACATTTTCAGACTTTTACCGTATGATATAAATTCTAAAACGTTTAATGAAATGACAGACATTTATGACTGCAAATGTTGACTGTTTAATAAATCGCATAAATAATTTTCTGACGATATATTAACTAATTATATCAAAATGAACAGTTATATATATATATATATAATCATTGTGCGAAGATATTCACAACAAATTCGTATCAAAAGAATAAAATAACGCAACATATATATTTTATAACTAATCCACGTACAATAGAAGTGTCGGAAACAATCTCTCTAGTCATTAACAATCAGTTTGAAAAATAACACGGTCATCGCGATTCTGCAAATTCTTAACTATTGAACAGGTGGCCCTCATAACATAATTTCCCTTGGGTATCGCAATAGCCGAAAAAAAATTGTACGAACACACAACGACTTTAAATGAGATACTACAATCATACAATTTTAAACGATATAAGGAAAGGTCGATTAAAAATCCTCGATTTTCGAATATTTGCCAAATCATTAATTTGATTTATTATATTTTATATACTCATATGAAAGTATGTATTGTTGACTTTAACGTTTGTTACAAAATCATTAAATTGAAATTATTGAATCAAATGCTATGGACAAAATAATACTATTAGATAGTTCGATAGATGAATATCTATTCATGCTGCACCCAGACGTGACTGCACCGGGTCTTAGCGTCAGTGTAAGAACATTATAATTTGATAATATCGTAAATTGTTTTATACCGAGTTGATATAATAATAATTTCCCGTGGGTATTCTGGTGAACAAAAATTGCATCTTGATACTATTAGCCAGGGATGGCGAACCAATGGCACGCGACACAATATTTTGGGCACGTCTCAGGACTTTTGAGTTGATGGACACGATTTATTATTTTCATTATTTTCCCTATAATTATAAATTCAAATTTATTTCATGGCACGCCTATGATCTCAGTAAATATCTCTTTAGCAAAAATTTAGATTTATGTTGCATTAAAGAATTACTGAGTGAAGGAATATAAACGATGAGTATGAGGACACTTACCCTAAACTTCGCATAAAATGAACTACGTTAACCCATAATACTTGCAATGGTAACTGTTTTGTGATTAATATATCTAATTTACCTGTACTTTGTAAAAACTGTAAATACTAAACAAAATTAAACACCATATGTCTCTCACACATATCCAACATTCATACAAATATACATACACATTAAGATAAGAAGGTTGGTAGTAAGTCCCATACGCTTACTAGGACTGTACATTCATCATAGTACCCTCTTGCTGTGAATTTTACATGAAGATCATGGATCATTCGGGCAAAATCCGTGACATGACTATTATAATCCCGCAAACTGCTAACGATTGAGCAGATGGGCGTCATAACGTGATTTCCCCTGGGCGTCGTAGTGACCGACAAAAATCGCACCGCGTACGTGTAACGATATATTGATAGCGCGAGTTGCATCCGTGCTATGCGTATCGTTTAAAAAGTTATCTCGTTTATTTTTCATTTCGACACCGAAATTGCTTTATGGAAAAATATGAAAAGATTTTTATGTCTAGTAACGATTTATTACATATTTAAAAGCAATATTATACCATAAACATCTGCAACTCTATAAACGTCGAAGAATGTTTCAACATTTGAAAGGTACACTATCACACATATACATATATTTTGTATACACACTGTGTAATATATCGGACAATGCAAATTAAACCACAAAAGGCAACTAGTAAAGAAGTCAGCGTCATCTGCAATGAACCCCTTAAATACGTAAAGCAAGACTAGTCTGGTGGGAAAATTTACAAAAAAAAACAAACTTACAAACTCTGATATTGATCGTAATCATTACTTTACCCATTTGCTCGTCCTGTTTTGTAAAAAAAAAAAAGAAATATCCTCTAAAATCCACAGACAAATATGCAGATTTCCAATAAATTTTCAAATAAAAGTCTATTCACTTTAATGTATGCTAAACTTTTTGTACTGATCCCATCCATCGTTGTAAAGAGCTTTGTTCCATTTTAAATGGAATTCGATCTCGTTTCTTTTTTTTTTTTCGTAGATAGGTTTTAAAAAAATTCTCGTGGATTTTACAGTTGATCTAAAATAAATAACATTTCTGTACGTTTCGTTTAAGTACTGTTGTATACAAACGTATGCAAGTAAATGTTATAAATTCGTGTGTATCTGAAAATACTACGCAATGTATGTTCAGTTTGGTGTACAAAATATATGTTCAAATTTTATATTTAAAGACCTAATTACTATTAGCCTTCGTCGATCAACAAGAAGCGAAACTAAAATAAAATCGTACTTAATACATTTATTTTAAAACAAGATGTATAAAAATTGCAAGCATTACAGAAGGAAGCCATATTGTATATGAGAGATAAAATATAAAAATATGAAATAAACAAAACCAAAACACAACGCAAACAACTTAGGGGTATTCCATTTTAATTTATCAAAATCGAAAACCAGATGAACTGTGTGTACAATAATCCCGTGAAAGGATGATATGGATAAGCTCGAAAATTGCGTCGTAAACACCGAACCGCTTCCCTCACGTTCATATTAAATACGACAAACGACAAATTTTTATCTCCATTCAAGAAAATAACTTGGGAATTTATAAAATGAAATTTAGAGCAAAATTTCAGAAAATATAACATATAAAATAATATTAATCATAATTAAATGGGGAGATTACAAAAATACAAATTGCTTAGAATTATAATTGTTTTAAGTACCGCCACCGTTATTGTAACTTAAGAACGTATTTAAAACGCCGTACACGAATTTGAAGATAAGTTACAAAAGGGCAGTGATAAATAAAGTCTAAATTCGTTTGTGAGTCTTGGGTGTCTTATTAAACTTAACATTAGAGCATAGCGATAAATTAGCGAATGTTGTCGCCTCGAGACGCCTAATGAAAATATATTAGGGAGGGAAATAAAGATAAGGTGCGCATGAAAAGTGTCAACCCTCTTACCTTTTACTTTTCTTGCATATTTAAAAATAAAAAAGTGTTACGATATTTTATTTACTTAGGTCTTAGACGACAAGGGATAAGAGTAAAATGCTAAGATATAAACCTACAGGATTTCTTATCTACATCATGATGGACTTCAAATAAATCAAAACCAAATTGCTATTCAAATCCGTATCTTATCTTTTCTATATCTATCATTATATAATTTCTTTATATCATAAGAAATTAACGACGCGTTGGCGCAGTGGTCACAGCGACTGACTGATGTAGTACAGCGGTCGCGGGTTCGATCACTGCACACAACAAATATTTGTATAGACTATAGAGATGTCTATCGTGGTCTGGGTGTTTGTGCTTGTGTGTCGTGTGTGTTTCCAGACCCCCAACTCAGAATTCATATCCTACTGGCCATTAAGTGTGAAGCGTTTATTTATATTATTCAAATCTAATGTAAATTTATTTCATTAAATATATGCGTGTCACTATCCATATAATTTAAGACATATAAATAAGGAAGACAAAGCAGACATAAAAAATATTCAAGGACATTCTAGTGATTTAAAGAATCACTAGAATGTCCTATAAAAAGTAACAAAATTAATGCTTTAAAATCAGAAGATGTTCAAGGAAATAATTGCAATGCCCCACTAACTGGGACGTTGATTGCCTTCGTTTGGTAAAGTCAGGAGCATTCAGCCACTTCGTTTTGATGACGCATTGACTCAAAAAGTATCGACAGATATTGTGACATGTTTCTATTGTAATTTTTATACAAATTATTAAAGTAAAATTTTTACGAAAAACCGAATATTCTGTCCGAAAAATAAAAAAAATATGTTTAAATATTTACTTGAATGCAATCAATTGTATATTATTTTCCGAATAAAAACGTATTTAATTCTCTGATACGATTAGCAATTAAAAAAAATTAATACCGAAGTTCTTTTAGCACAAAGAACTTAATTTCAGTTGTATTTGTTTTTTTTTTTCATTATAAACGGCGATCTGAAAACTGTTTAATTAAAGTAACAATTTAACGATCATAGATCTAAAAGTAAAGCCATTTTTCGAGTTGTTGTCTAGAAATATTTATTTGTATTTTGGCTTAAAAATTACCATGCATATTGACAAGAAAACCGTTATTGGCAGGACATCCAACATCGAACTAACGATTATTACCTTTTTCATGAGACGAATGAGAAAATTAATTAAAAATTTGATAATCCTTTTTGACGCAACAAGCTCACGTTTGTACCGTAATAATGTCCTGTATAGAGCTATAATGCGTTTTTGTCCCGATTAAATTTCCGAACAATGAAGCTCATATTGTCTATGGTGGAAGATTATATGCAAATCGCTGCTATTAATAATATTGAAGCAGACTGTGCATCCCAGTGGTACAACATTGCTTTATTACATAGTAAAGCTATTCGAGCGTATGTATTAAGACAGTGAGACTTGTATATGATGAAAAATTGTCCGAGAGGAAAATTATACAGGAAAATATCCATACTTAAAATTTACCGGAGAGAATGTCTGCTAAACAACTCATTCTAACTTTTAATGTGATTAACGGCCCTCGAGAAGAATTATGGAGGGAGACATTCTTATCTACTATGGGTTTATAAGATACGAGCATTACTAATTTACTTTATATACTGACATTACCTACAATATGGGACACATATAAGCAAATATAGAACGCAACGAGACATAAGAGACGAGACAAAATATACGAATTTATTCCGACAGGATTTATTACTAAATGTACTTAAAATACTTTACCCTCTGTGAAATGTACTAATAAAATTTAATGAATCAATAAGATTAGAAGAAATAGTAATAATGATACAAAATATTATATAAAAATTCGTTCAGTTACAAACACCATACATTAAAAATATAGATTTATTTCTAAGACATGGCTAAAATTTGAAAAACCGTGGCTTTAGAGGATACCTGGTTGACTCAATATTATTGTGAGAATAGCTCCGGTATCAGCTCGATAGAAATACAAGAAGCCGAAGTATTTAATTTGTTAAAACAGGTCGACCTGAATAAATCTGCAGGAGCCGACAATATTCCACCAATCTTCATACTCAACTGTGCTAAATGCCTAACTGTTCCTATCACGATCCTTTTTGAGCGGTCTCTTGTTGAGGGAGAGGTGCCTGCGATTTGGAAATCTGCTTATATCACTCCAGTACATAAAAAAGGCCCAAGAGATATGGTGGAGAACTACAGACCTATCTCAAAGCTATGTGTCTTCGCTAAAATACTAGAAAAAATTATTTATAGGCAACTCTATTCGGTCATTAGGCATAACTTTGGTGAGCATCAACACGGCTTCATTGGAGGTCGCTCCACCACTTCAAACCTTATAGTTTGTAGTGATTTTCTAACAGAACACATGTCGCAGCGGTTACAAGTAGCCGTTGTATACACTGATTTCAGCAAGTGTTTTGATAGAATAGATCATATTATTCTCAGACAGAAACTGTTACAGATGGGCATATGCGGTAACTTATACAGATGGTTCTCATCATATGTTGAGAACAGAAGTCAGGTCGTCGTTCTTAGCGGTTACTCGTCGAGAGCTTTGTGTATTCCCTCAGGAGTTCCACAGGGGTCCTTATTGGGACCTCTGTTATTTAATATATTTATAAACGATGTCATATCCTGTTTTCATACGTCAAAAATACTGTTATACGCTGACGATATGAAAATACTTAGTAAAATTTGTTCATACGAGGATACTCTTAGCCTGCAAAGTGATCTAGACCGGTTTCAAATATACTGCGCTAAAAACAAATTGGACCTGAACGTCTCAAAATGCTATGTTTGTACCTTTACACGCAAGCCTAATCCAATAACCTGCCGATACACATTGTCTGGTACCAGAATAACCAGACTTAACACTGTCAAGGATCTAGGGGTAACGTTCGACTCAAAGCTTTTATTTGATGCACACATTTCAAACATAGTAAGGCTAACAAGGCATTAGGATTCATCATTAGGACATCAAAAGATTTTAAAAACATTAAAACCATCAAATTGTTGTATTGTGCATTTGTCCGTAGTCACCTCGAATATGCTTCTCAGGTGTGGAATCCCAATTATGATATCTATATATCACGTTTAGAAAACATTCAAAAGAAGTTTTTAAGATATATACAGTATCGTTCCAACATTTATCTACCGGATTATTTCAGCCGATGTCGCAAGTTCCATTTGCTCCCTTTGCAACAGAGAAGAATAATAGCGGATATTTGCTTTTTATTTAAAATTGCGAATGGGTCAACGGATGTCGCCGAGCTGGTGAACAAAATTGGGCTGTGCGTTCCGTCTGCTCTGTTAAGAAGACATGACCTTCTTTTCACTCCTACAACCCGTAACATCTATAGACGGAACTCATACATATATGATCAGAGCTTGTCATTTGTTTAACACAGCGTGCCGGAGGGTCGATATTGATCTCTTCAACATGAGTGTAACAGGGCTTAAAAGGGTGATGTGTAACGATTTTTTTGCACCTCAAAGCAAGGAATGTTAAATTTGGTGTATTCTTTAGTTGTGTGTAAAATTTAACTTTAATTTACATATTATACTACTTGTTTGGAATTGTTGTCTTGCCGTAAATGTAACTGTTATTCATTCATACTACTTGTGAAAACTTGTAATTGGCCGTAACTTAATCATTGATTTTAATTTTATAATTATAACTAGCTGTAAGTTTTTGAAATTTGAAAATAAAATAAAATAAAAATAAAATAAATATTTATAATATAAAAATCACCACTTGGCCATATGTTTTATTTACAGTTATTAGGAATTTTGTTGCATTAGTAAAGTTACTTAAAATGGTAGAATGTTTTCATTTTATTAAGAATTATGTCATTCTTATATACGAGTATAATATTTCATGATTAGAACAGAAATAGACAGTTTAACATACACGATAACGAGTCAGATCAATAAAATCAATTTATGGGTAATACTAATATCAGTCGAGGGATCAGATATCTAACATTAGCTATGGGTAAATATAATTTTCCGTCACTGCACGTGACGTTAAAATTTTGAAGCGAAATGCAACTCTAATTAGTGATTTGTGGGACACAAAATGTAATCTATGTGTCGAGCGACGCGACGTGGCAACGAATGTTCGGTAATACAGTTATAGTCTGAATACAAATGCGCCTCGCGTTTGTAATCGACAATTATTACGACGCAGTCGGCTGTAGGCGTTGATTAATGGAGCTTTATTGTTTATTACATTTTTTTTTACAGTGGTCGAGTTTTCGATCGGGAGGCAATCGACGACACATTTTTTAATTAATACTTCAATTATTGTTAAAGTGTCTTTCGTTTTTGTAAGTTTATTTTTACATAAGTATAAAAAATATATACCTACGATTCACAGATTGTTTCCAGTAAGATGAAATCCGTAAACACACACAGCTCAAAAATAAACGCCTAGACCACAACATTTGTATGGCCTATACAAACATTTGTCATATGCGGGAATCGAACTCAGGACCGGTAAAGCCAACAGCCAGTTGCAGTGACCACTGCGACAGTCCGTCGTTAAAATATTACATTCAATGTGCACAAAAACAGAATTATTAACCCTTTCCCGGCCAGATTTTGGTACAGTAATCGTGCCCCCACGGCCAGACGACTTTAGGTATAATTTCAAACAGTGATGGGACATCTGAATAATTTTTATCGATATTACACATATAGTTAACTTTTGTCTGCGATATCGTACGAATTTGTTTTAAGCCTATAAAGGAGATCGTGCCAATGGGCAGTAAGCAGTTATATGTATATTGACAGTACCATCAGTGGTACAATCTACCTGTGCCACGGTGAACGGAACGGAGGATATAAATTAATCTAAAATAAAACACTCATAAATAAATTATAAAAATAAAAGCCATGTAATATTAAGTATATAATTTCCCAATTTGGAAGTGGGGCTCCTCCTTAAATCGGGTTGAAATTTTTTTTAACGTTTTTTATGAATAATAAACATGAGAGAAAGTAATAATAAGGTGGCGCACGCCCAAAAAAAAATTTTTTTTTTATTGGTAGGTTGTTAGGTCTTTTTTAGCGTTAATTCTAGTTTTAACAAAGGCATTTAGCAAGAACTAGTTCTAACTAGCAAAAAAAAAGACCTAACAAGCACACTCCATCGTACACCGAATAGTGTTTTGTTTTTTTTTTTCTTTTAAAAATAAAGTAATGCGCCACCTTAATATTGCTTTTCTCATGTTCTTTATGCATAAAACATGAAAAATAAGGCAGGAGCCCTACTTCCGAATATTTACCTTAAAAATAAATTTTTCGCTCATAATATAATCTAATCAGCTTTAATGTATTAATTCAATATTTTGGAGATGAACAGGGTGCGGTTTTTAATTGAACTTCTTCTGTTGAATTTCTTAAGCTATTTTTATACTAGTTTGCATAAGTTTCCCGCCGAATATTTTTTTTACATATATTTATTTCCAAGCGGACGAATTTTAAAATGAAGTCTTAAATGGGAACACTAACTACTACTCGAACTGCAATTACTGTCGTTGCTGATATTTTCTTGTAATATATTCAATAATTCGTCGTCGTCCAACATAATGTTGTACAGCACTAGGCGCATGAAGTTAACGTGTTATTACGGGGACGGCCCTGCAGGTACCGATGTTTACAAACCAATATGCCTACCGTGTCGCTTGCGCCGCACGGAAAATCACGGTGATGGCCGCAAGTGATCGTCTGGCAGTAACTGTATTAGTGACGTCCCAAAATAATATCGAGATCAATAATATATTTTTTTTTGGTTTCGTAGTTTTCTACCGATTCTCTTTAATTGTGGTTTATTATTCAAATAAGAGGTTCAAAAAACACATTAAATAATTAATTTACACTCTAGACATGTATTAACAAGATAATTATTAGTTTTAAAGGATCTCTTCTCTATTATTTAGTTTTTACTAGCGCATCACTAGCCTACGTAAAATTACGGGTTCGGCCCTGTGTGTTAGGGTTGTGATAGCGCCTAATTTGACTATTGCATTTAAATTGCATTTTTATGTATCAGAATGTTAAGCCTATTGTTTTAAAGTTGGATTATTGTAAAGTACACATCCTGAAGTATTATAAATAATATAAATTTTCTTCATATTTTTTATATCTAATCAAGAAATAGACATAGAAAAAATAGAACGTAATATTACGGGCTTGGCGCCACAGGCATTAACATGAAAACACGGAATATTACGGTGACGGCCGGGAAAGGGTTAAGTATCTTCGTTCAAAAATAATATGTTAGCTTTTCGGGGATAAGGCTTTCATAACGTAACTACCATCTACAGCGTATGAGTTTTACTTATTCAATATATATGTATAGTGTGTTTAATGTTCAACCTATTTTCTCATATGCTGAATAACCCATTTCATAACATTAGTATGCATAGCGAATCGGATATCTGCCAACACCAGAGAAGATGTCAACTCAGTACGAGATGATTTGTATAACACTCCACTTTAATAAAATATAACGGAGTAACAGCCACCCTTTTAAATACTGCCATAAAATCTTTAACAGCTTTCCGGTTTGTTATTTCATATTAGGATACTTAAAAATCATAAGGGGTCCTTAGAAGATAATTAAATCAAATTAAGAAATTTCTTGATTCAAGTAGACTTTAAAAGCTCTTTTGAATCGTCATTTTGCAAAAAAAATATTATTTTAAGTATTATCAATATGAAGCTGCTACTGAAAATCAGCTAAAAACTCATCTTTTTTTTAATGTCAAAACAATTTAACAATTATAAATTAAGTCACAGGTTCTGTATGAAAGCCAGCATTTACCCACATATTTTCTAATAATAATAAAAACAGAACATTTCTAACAAAGTACAAAATTTAAGTATTAAAATTTTCTACATCAAAGTTAAGATTTTTCCAGGTAATTTTTTTTTTTAAAGTCTACAAAAAAACGTACTTAACTGAACTGAAACTGTCCGTTAAACATCCGCCACGCATCACTGCTGGTTGGCGAATAATTTTCTTAATATGAGTTACGTTATCAAGTGTTTAGATAATAATCGGGACAGACACCAACAGATGAACTACCATCAAACTTTTCAAAACTTCTTAAGTGAAGTGACACATTAAAAAACTTGAAATATTATAGAATATATTTGCATATATGTATTTCAAAAATAATTTTGTATTTATATGCGACATCATTTTACTCATTAATATTTATGATTAATGTACTTCGATAACATGCGCGATACGTACATATTATATAAATTTTTACTATCTCACTGTATTAAAATTTCATCTATATTTTTCTAACGAAATGTCTCTGAACTCGCAATATAACCTTATAAAGATTCATTCAGTGACGTGTAGAACCTTACATACTTTTCTATCTAAAATAACCCTATTCAAGGTTCATAAATATTTTTAAAATTCTTACAATAAAAAATTCATTAAATCGCACATATTTTAAATAATACGAATAAAAATTCAAATATAGGGGAGCGTTTCCATTACTCATCTTATAAGGTAGCCTTAAGTCGGTCAGAAGGAATAAAAATGCATTCCGAGACGCGTCAAAGCGAATTCGACCACGTCGTTCCGAAGCAACAAAACACAAAGAAAAGTAGTGGAAAAGATTGGCTGAATCAGATATCTGGCGGACTAGACTTTGTGTATCGAATTGCTGACTGTATTTCTGATTTTTTGGAATAGAGACTTATGTTAAAGTTATTTCGTAAATCAGGTGTTTTATCGGAATAAAATATTGATATCTACACAATATAATCATATATAATCACATAAACGAGAATTTCAAAACTAAAGTCCAACGATCATGGAACAAGGAAACTTTTGTATTATGATTATTCCGAAAGACCGCATCTCGTTACGAATAATATTATAACCAAAAACTCCTCGAAACGGAAATGATATCAACACGAAGTAAAACAACACACAGCGAGACAGAACGCAAATTGCCAGTTTCAAGCATTTAAACTTTTGTAGTCATATTGCCAACATTAATTCAAAACACAAACTGCTAGAGTAATTGAACCCCTTGGGAAACTATAGGAAGTTGGAAAGTTTCATTAGAGTGGCTATTAGAAGAGCTAGTTTTATATCCCAGGTCGGTATCGACGGCTAGATTTATGGCTCCAATACAATTTAACAGGGGGAGGGACACGACCGGGAATGTTGAGACGTGATGGCCGGTATACCGCTATACTAGTATAGTCAGCTTAATATTCTTGTGACGTGTTGTTTCCCTACGTCATATACTTATAAGTAACTCTGGACTACTTTAAAATAGTCAATATATTAATGAAATACATAATATTGTAAATAATAATTTATCTAATTTTATTTTATTTGGTATTGCTACTTCATCCTAATAAAAGGTACTTACAAACTTTTTATTTATTATTAGTAATTTTTTGTGTATGTGATTTTTAGTACCAAAAACTTATTTTTTTTTCTTAAGACTCTTGTGTTTTGATACTAAAGAAAAGGGAAAAACTGACAAGCATAAACGATCAAGAAAATTGACGAGCATAAAAATTTTTAATCCTATAACTGGATGAAGATTCGATCTTATTAATAACTAAATCAAACTGTACAAAAATCATTCACAGCCCCAGTATAGATGATTACTTACCTAATATGACACAATTGTTAGAGACAATGGCTGATGCGCTAGTCGCGGGTTCGATCCCCGTGCATGACAAATATCTGTACAGGTCATAAAGATGTTTGTGCTTTTATATATCACATCCTACTGAGGCCCGTTGAGTGTGTGAGCTGTTTTACAGTCCCACAATTTATAAATATTATGTATTTTTATATAAAAATAGTAATTTTTTAAACTTAAAACTCAAATCGAAATCAAAATTTCGCAGTTATTCTAGATTTTTATATGGTTCAATATTTTTCGGTTGTAGAATATTTGAAAATATATTTTTTTATAAATTCAGTGACTAATATTGCGAAAGATCTCATATATATTTGAGCGTTACAGTACAAGCCTGCATCCAATATATCACTGAATATACCCGATCGCGCTAGACCGTCACAATAGCACTCTTGAATTCTCATCTTCACGTTCAAAAATACGATAAAGATGACTGTAGAATATACTACATATACAATATATGTATACGACGACCGTTCTGGTGTAGTGGTGCGAGTAGTCGCCTAAAACCACGCACCGGCGGTCGCGGGTTTGATTCCCGCTCGGGACAGATATTTGTATTTGTACAAAATATTTGTTTCCAGTCTTACACCCGTAAGTCCTTGTGGGTCTCCCCACCGTGCCTCGGAGAGCACGTAAAGCCTTCGGTCCCGGTCCTTATCATAGACACCTGATAACGATCGTTACTCATGCTAGGAAATTATCAGCCAACCCGCAGTGGAGCAGCGTGGTGGATTAAGCACTAACCCTTCTTCTATATGGAGAGGAGGCCTTCGGTCAGCAGTGGGTTGTTTACAGGCTGAAACAGCATATGAACTCAAATCATGCCCAGTTTCATTTAATTTTTTTTCTAAATTTTATTCAGCAGATTTGACGTGATGGCCAGTAAACAAACTGACAGGCAACAATTAAAAAACTACATTTTTGGATTCAGTATCGACTATAGAGTACCCTCCAAAAAAAATCTAAACATTTTAAATTAAACAATTGAATTAGTTACAATTTTATTATAAACTATAGCTTTTCAGTCAAGAATTATTACCATTCCTAAATATACCTTAGATAACATTTAATGTTGCCCCTTCAATGGTGAATGTTCATACCTTAAAGACAGTTTATGTATTAAGTGCTATTGTCAAATTTACGTTCAAAACTCCCAAAATAGTTTTACAGGCACAATGAGATGATAGATCATATTGTATCATTTCGTTATGTTACAAGAGAAAAAGGTAAAATTTATTTTTAATTAATCAAAAGGAAAGTAATGTTCTTTGTTTTTCTTTTTTAAGAGAATTTAATAAAATAAAAGCATAGAGAATTTTAAAGACTATCAATCTCAGCTATATTAAAAGCAATTTATTTTACTACTTAGAAACCTTTTAACAGTCAGATAAGTTTAACATAAGAATGGAGCTAGAGGGCTCATTCCATTTATATACATTTATATCCAATATTCGTTGTACAAGTGCCATTATTTTTAAATAAAATAATTCCCGTTTTCGGTAAGTATCTACGAAAAAAAAATTAATTCGAATATACAGGTCAAAAATATCACACTCCTTTTGGGCTTCGAGTACCTGACATATATAGTTTATTTATTTTAATACTAATGCTATTACCTCACGCATACTAAAACGTATAATACAGACAGAGAAAAAAACAAATCAATAAACTCTATGTCTATGTGTATTATAAAACAAATACAGATTATAATTAATATTAGCTTCAAGTGCTTCAAAAGATGCGTCAAGTCTTCAAATGCAGATTCAGAGCAAAGATGGGAGATAGAAAAATATATGTATCCGTACATAAAGAGCCCGTGTTCGAGTTGAAAACGATTTTATATGAAATGTTTAACTCATTCAATGGTTTCGACGACTGATCGAATTCTAAGAGCAACTTTATATTCGAAACTGTTAAAAATTGTTGTGTTTAAAAGCGTTAAAACCAATATTTATTACAAAAACAAATTAAAATTATTACTTTTGATTACTAAATAAATTTTAATGCAGTTAAACATATTAATTAAAAGTTTAAGTTGGAGATATTTTGATATTTAAAGAAAAGAAAACAAATAATTTTTAATAATATATTTATTATATTTTTATAAATATTTCAGTGACTTACAATTATTACATTTCAGCGAAACCCACTTTCGTTCAACTAATTTTCTTCCAGTAACTAAGGCAATAGATAATCCACGCTCAACTTAAAACAGTAAAACAGAACGCCTGTCACTCGCGTTATGTTAACACTAAAGCTGAAATATTTTAACAAATTATCTCTGAAATTAAAACCTTTATTAGTTTCTTAAATGACTCAGAAATTCCTGACGAAACAAACGTTTATAGATGAAACAATAAATTGTGGAAACTCAATTCGTCTTGTAGGGCTCCCGAACCTTCGGAGCGAGGATAAAATATATTGGCAACATAAACCACGTCCACAGAATCGTAAAGAGTTTGTATCGAGGCTGCACATGTATCTTTATTAAGGACGTATCACTAGCAACGCTACTGACGGAAATTGTACTGTAGTAATGACGAAATGAAAAGAAAACGTTTAGTAAAACTTTATTGATATTATAATTACCTGTTTTGAATTTAAAACGAAAGTAAACACATAAAATAACTTCACATGTTTGAAATAAATACTAATCACTTTTCAATCAAGAAGAGATAAAAACGCAATTTATGACAAATTTATTATTTATACTTTTAATACATAACCAAAAACAACGTCTTAAGAGCCAAAACACATAACGGCGTTGCGGCGACGCAACGCTAAAATCGGCAGTTTGCGTTGCGGCGTTGCGGCGCCGCGAAAAAGAGCGTTGTTGTAGGGTAACCAGTTCTTCGTGATTTTTTATTGTGGATATTAATTTAATTATTTTAAATATTATAGTTCACGTGAAATTTGTTAATTATTGTTTGTGAAGTTGTTATTTAGTAGAATGCATAAAAAGTAATCCTTTGTACCGGAAATAATTTTGTGAATCAAGTTTGTATGCTGGTAGAATTTTAAACAACTTTTGTCTCATAAAGCCTAAACAAAATTGAAACAAAGTGATACATAAATTAATATCTTACTATATTAGTTTCATAGATTAAATATAAATAAATAGGTTTTGTCCGCGGCTCCGCTCGCATGGTACAGGCACCAACGGTAGTCGGTACATAAAGTAGGTACTCTATGTCCTTTTCTGTACCCCAGACAACTGGCATGCAGAATTTCATGATGATCGTAATTCAGGTGAATAGTTAAAGCGTGAAAGCGTAACAAACGAAGAAACTCACTTTAGCGTTTATCATATGCATGAAATTAGCATTCCCCTATAATTGTGTAAGATAGAAAAAATATCACTATAATAACTTTTCGAAACGCTGCTTTATTACATATTTATAATTTAGGTACATCATACATGTCATTTTTTGAACCGAGTCATAAATTAGATGTAAATCTAATACTTAAAAGTGGTTAAAAGTAACAATACCTATAACAACAATTGAGCTGAACTGTGAGCCGTTTCACAGCTCCGGTTCAAGCATATGGCTCATGAGCTTATCTGCAGTTCATAAAAATTCATTGAGATACCCATGTCTAATAAAGACACAAAAAAATAAAATATAAAAATAGACACAAAATGTCAATAAATCATGGTCAACAAGTATGACGTCACAACGCCGGAATTGGCGGTGCCGCGCCGCTAAAATTGGCGGTGACGCCACCGCCGATTTTAGCGTTGCGGCGCCGCAACGCCGTTATGTGTTTCGGCCCTTATGTAAAAATAAAAACGTACCTAAATATAATATTTAATCGCAAATTACGAAAATAAAATAAGAATCATAATTAATTAAAAGTGAAGACTGTAAAAACACTTATATAAGTGTTTCTCACTTCGAAGTAAGGGCTCGGTCAAGTGTAAACTTTTTTCCAGAATTTTTGATGCATTAGCAATTTAAATAAATTTTAATATAATAGTTATTTACGTTATTTTATCATTAAAAAAATACAATTTATAAAATATACATAAATAAACCTTCTTCAGTGACAAACTTTACCAGATATTCAACGTCAACTATAGTAGGCTATTAAAGGAAAAGCACTACAATCTGGGTGACAGCTACTATAGATTCATCTAGTACCGTGAATGAGAGCCTTGTCCAATATTCACCATTTTTATCTTTCGCCTTCACTATTCAGCCAGTAATTGCAATTCCTTCGATGCTGTAAATTTTTATGTAATATTTTAATATCTGGAGACTGGCATGTTTCGTCAATAGCTATTTAGTTAAATGAAATTACTCATGGTGTTACCGTCTCGAATAAACATATAGACTAAATACTATTGGGAGTTTAATCAGCATCCTATGGCTAAGAAACAGCTAAATTTTGAAAGAGTTTATATATGCTCAAAATATAGTTTAAAAAATCGGTAACGATTTTTTTTTGATTGTTTATTATTAAATGATAACAAAAATATATTCTGCTACGTGTTCTTTGTGATTCCAACGTCAGAAATGAAGTTAAAATTAATAAAACTATTCTAATCTGAAAACCTAATTAAAAAAAACTCCAGTCACACATGGAAACGAAAAACGGCAGTAAATTTTTTTATAAATAAAAAAAAAATGTGAAGCGTTTTATACGGGTGAATTAGTCTAGAAAGTTCACGTGTAGATCGCACTTCGCAAGAGCGGTTATATGATCGAAATATCACGCGAGTCGTCGCCGGCAGCGTCAGTTGGTAACCGGTAAATCGGATTACATTTCGTATTTTTATCAGAATTTTACTCAAGAGGAGAAACGTTTTTATCATAGCTTTTCGAACAACCTCATGTACAATATATGTAGGTTTATAAATAAATAACTACAGTAGAATTATATGTATGAGCAATTTTTTTATACTATATATTCGGGAACAAAATAGAATTCTTCTTTTATTGTTACTAATACATTTTGAAATATCTTAATGATAAATTAATACCATAGTTTTTAGTATATGATAATCACTATGTAATATTTGTATTGTACAGGCTTTGTTATTTTTATTAAATGGTATAACAAAATCATAAATAAGATAAGTTTATGGATTGGTTTGAAAAACGTTAATTTCAAAAACCAGGATAAATATATATTTTTGTTTCGGTTCTAATCACAATATCGTGTAATTCCAGTACATTTAATTTTTGCTCGAGGTTTCGACAGAGTTGTATCACGAGCTGACTCAATAATAATAATAATAAAAATAAAATAAAACGCGAAAGTTAAATGCACATGGATATAGACCTTAACTTCGCTCAACATAAACCTGCTTACAAATACAATTAATAACGAATCATTTATCAATCAAATAGAATTATCAAGTAACTAAAATTTTGATTAATTTCATTAATCGTCCTTTCACATTAATCACTAAATTAATGTTCACTAAAACCAAACAAATTTTAATCAATTTCTATGAGCAACCAATCAACCCTTCGTGAGATTGGGTCAAGTATGTAATGTATGTCTTTTCATTGACGCTGAACGATCTCAAGTTCTCTACATATAAAGCGCAACGTCCATCCGCTAGTCATTTAATTAATAGTTTCTGATATGTCATATGGATCAGTCAATACTACTATATATTATAAAACAAGTCCTCCGCCGCGTCTGTCTGTTTTTCTGTCTGTCTGTTCGCGATAAACTCAAAAACTACTGCACGGGTTTTTATGCGGTTTTCACCAATAGATAGAGTCGAGTCGGCCGAGGCGGGCCACTAGTTTAATATAATTCAGCTGATGCGTTTGTTCTGCGAAACTGTCAGACTAGTTATCCTTTAATTTTTTTAAGTTAGTATTTTTATTGAGGTAAGTACAGGCTATAAAATATGTATATTTCATAAAAATTTAAATAAAAAAAAAATAAACGCCTCACAGTCACGGTTCCCAGTGGGTCTTGCGTCGGGTGTCCGGAATCACACACAACGGAACAAATACAAACATCTTCATGGGTTATATGACTTTTTTTCATAATCGGAATCGAGCCCGCGACCGCAAGTGAGCAGCCAGTAGCAGTGACCATTGCGCTAACCCATCATCAATCAGCTTACAGAATAATTAAGCACTTAAGAATACCTAAACAAAATTGTACTTTAATTATATTACAATAAGTAGTCACTTAACAATAAAATTGTAAATCCATTAACGCAATTAGAATTCACATCACAACTACATTTGACTTATAAAGACGTACTACATATTGAATTTACATGAACCTCTAAAAGTTAGCAACGTGTTCTGTCACACTGAAGTTGATTTATTATACACCTTATAAGACTCAGGTTATAAGACTCAATGAGAGCTTTAATGCGAACAAATTATATCATTCATACCTGAATTTTGAAGTAATTAGTTATTTTGAAACTGCAATTACAGTGTTTAAAATTTCTGGTAACTATTTACCATTATAAATTCGCATGTTTAAGCAAATTAAAAAAATATATATACAAGTATATGACATGGACGGGTCGCATGATGAGGAAGGGTCCCATGATGAGGAACAAAATAGATAAATGGACCAAGGACGTAACAGAATGGTGTCCAATAGAATATAAAAGAAAGAAAGGAAGACGTCATAGGTGGGAAGGCGACATAAAAAGAATAGCAGGCCATAGCTACATGGAGAAGGAAGACGCAAGATCGCAATTTAAGGCAAGCTTTAGGGGAGGCCTATGCTGGGAAGCAAGATAATCTTGGCGAAACTGGTGTCAAATAATAAAATTTAGTATTTAAGAAAGAAATGTATTATGTAAGATTGATAAATAAAGGCTACAAACAAACAAACAATATGACAGGCTAATTAATCAGCTATGACCAGCAACGATCACCAAAATGGCTAAATGCTGTTGTCATCGTCATGAAAACAACAAGGACGACAAAACAGATATCCACACTTATAACTTAACTCACTGAGCATAATCACGCACGCATAATTTTGACGACGTGTTGGCGCAGTGGTCACAGCAACTGGCTTATGCGCTAGCGGTCGCGGGTCCGACCACCGCACATGACAAATATTTGTATAGGCCATACGGATATTTGTCGTGGTCTAGTGCTTTGTGCTCGTGTGTTGTGTGTGTTTCCGGACCCTCGACACAGGATAAACATCCTACTGGGGGCCGTTGAGTGTGAGACTTTTATTTATTTATTAATCACCGAGCGTAAACCATTCAAGCTGAACATATTGAATTATAATAGTTCACAACAATATATTAATAATACTGAATAAATGTCGCACAACGTGATTTTTGAAAATAAAAAATAGACAAATAAGAATAGTCAATACGTATAGTAGTCAAATATAAAGAAGAATGTTAACTGAATTGATCAGTAAATATTCTTCTCAGAAACACAATATAAGGTAAGAAGCTTTAAAACTAGTAAAATAGAAATTTTGAAGCTCCATCTTCCCAAAATTTATTTGAACAAAAATGAAATTCCGTAACAGGTCCAAATTAAATCCGGCTTTAGTCTCTCGATTTGAAACAGGCACTTGAGCCGCGGGAAAAATGCTGAGGGAGTGATAAATTTTTTTATTAAAATCTTGGAATTTTAAAGAGCAAAACTCTTGAATAAGGAATGCGTTGGTGATATCGACCTACAAATTTTACTAGGCTTTCTTGAGAATATTCAGCATGTGCTAATCTTGGGCGATAAGTGTAATGCAGACAGTTAATGTACTATTGTTGAATAAGGGTCACCTGTAAAAAAAAAATTGCAAATATCCGCCATCGGTTTTCTTAAGTATTCGCTAGTTTCCTGTTAATATACTGTTTTCTTATATTTACGCGAATTTTACTCATTTGATTAAAAGTCTATACCGGATTTTATCGCGTTTATTCTATATTATTCGCGTCCGAGATCATGGACGCTGTAAAGGGTCCGAAACGTCGGGAAATAATTTAAAATATTGTAAAACTATAAAGTTTTTAATAAACGCGATAAAATCCGGTATAGACTTTTAATCAAATTCCTGTTAATATTTTTATTCAAAACAAAATACACACATTGTGATCTGTTGAGATACTCGAGACTAATTGTTTCTACAACTTGAACACCCAATACAACTAGAAATAGTTAAATTCTATTACTTGTATCGTAAATAAAACTTGAGTATTATCAATTCAATATTTTTATTCGTAAGTATAACATTGTTAGTGCAGAAAGTAAACGTAAAGTATTAAGTAACCTAGTTGTAATGACCATTGTAGTGAAAATAATGTAAAATTTCGTTATAACAACGACATCTCCAACTCATTCCAAAAGTATATTTTAAATTAAATTTTGATATTCAACTCTGTTTTCTGTAAAATTTTCTTGATTTTTGTTCATGCACTTTGCTCGCGATTGGTCTGATTACGCTTCCTCGTTAAACTTTTTCCGAAACAAGTCGAAACAAGTGTAGAATATCTATATATTTATTGAACTCGGAGAAGCTATTACGAGAACAACAAGCGAAGTCAGAACTGAGAATTAATTGTCTAAATACGTGTAAGAACAAAAAGTTGTATCCGTTATAAACTCATAGGGTATGTTATGTAAATGAATTTCCCGAAATGAAGGAGTTGTTATAAGCTTTGTTTAATAAACATGTGATCAACGATTATAACTATCAAGATGTAATTTTTATTCGATAATTACTAAACTGAACTGAACTAAAACAGCTTGTAAACTCTGCTGGCTAAATGCGTCGTCTCCTAATAAGAGAAAGGTTGGAAAACTTTTTCCGAAACAAGTCGAAACAAGTGTAGAATATCTATATATTTATTGAACTCGGAGAAGCTATTACGAGAACAACAAGCGAAGTCAGAACTGAGAATTAATTGTCTAAATACGTGTAAGAACAAAAAGTTGTATCCGTTATAAACTCATAGGGTATGTTATGTAAATGAATTTCCCGAAATGAAGGAGTTGTTATAAGCTTTGTTTAATAAACATGTGATCAACGATTATAACTATCAAGATGTAATTTTTATTCGATAATTACTAAACTGAACTGAACTAAAACAGCTTGTAAACTCTGCTGGCTAAATGCGTCGTCTCCTAATAAGAGAAAGGTTGGAGCTTAATCAGATTATTATAAAATATTTAACAATTGAGATCGACAGCTTTACGTGTACTCCAAAGCACGATGGAGAGAACCCCAACGAGAAATATTCAGAGAGGAAATAAGTATTTGTATGAATACAAATATATGCTCCAAGCAGGAATAAAACCACGAATAAAATCGAATGGAAAAATTATCGTCGTAACTACAAAGAGTGAATATAATCCGTATTGAATAGAAATAATTAACGTAAGAATAACACGAATATTTCAGAAATAAAACAAGAAATATAATCGCAGAAACCAAGAACCAACACAAAAAACTAAGTAGTTCACAAATATCATCAGTCCTGATTCCGAAATCTGCTAAAATGTTTTACCGAAATCTAAACATTTTCGTCTAATGACACTTGGCTAATGATTACAAAGTCAAAGTTAGATTTGATTTTAATTGAATTAGTTTAGTGGTTTGCGTCTATCTGCGCTTTGATAGCGCTGTTTGTGTACAGAATTAGAATAACAACATTTTAAATGCGGACCCAGTTCACCTACTTAGACATTTTACGACAATTAGTATAAGTCTATCAGTTTTTGTAACAATTATTACCTCATTGGCGTAGAATGTAGTAGTAAAAATAATACGAGAACTGAGAAAGAATCTAATAATATAAAAAAGAATGAAAAATACATCGTATTGTTACCGCGCATAATCAGAGTTCTTTTCATGTCTTGATTTTAATTTGTCTTTTATTTTACAACGCGTTGGCGCACTTGTTACCACAGCTGGCTGCGTTATCGGATTCGAATTCGATACTCACTTAACAAAATTATTCTATTGGCATTTTATTGGACACAATATAAGTGTGATAAAATCAAGCCGTTGTTAAGTCACACAGAATTAAGACCCTATTTTGAATATTACTGAACTCATTTTAACTAGTATCTTACATACGCTATAGAAAGCCACTATCGCAAATGAATAAATAAATGAATGTTACACAAGTTTATTTAATCTTTCATAAAAATGTACTAATTGTAATTTTTACTATCAATATATTTTATGTGAAACACAACAAATAAAATATAAACCGTTAATAAGCTGATAAATTGCGCATTTCAAATTATTACATGCAACAAAGGGGCGTGCAAATGTCGGATTTGCATATGACAACATTAGAGCGTGGTGATATTAATAGCGTTGTCTCTATAACCAGTAACCCGATTCAACAGATATTTGATTCATGTACGCAATAAGTGGTTTTAAGCAAATAAACGTATATCATTATCGACATGAAGTTTTTAATTTATGGCTAACACTTCATTTTACTCAGTATTGGCTCTTGGTGGAACGAGTGTGAGTCTATGTAGAGTTGTCGTATGTGATCGCCTTCTGGATTTAGGCTTCTAAATAAAATATGTATGTATTAAAATTTTAAACTGATCTAGTTTAGAATTTATTGATTACAAAGAAATAAATAAATCTTTCTTTTTATAATATAAGTAGGTATAGATTGTTCTATAGGTATTTACTACTTATGTAGCTGCTATTATATATTTTACCTGGCTTTATATTTCGGTACCTAGTCGTTAGCTATATTAGAATTATGATTAGGTACTGTTCCACTTCTGTAAATCTTAACGTAATGTTTTACGTAACCTTCCTCAAGAAGGTACCTAATGAAATTAATATTCTAATAGATTGGCTAGCAAATATCTAATAGGCTCGTATACATACATAAGACTTGCTAAGCCGTACTAATGGTGATTTTGTGTAGAGTGTCTATGAAGATGGCAGTGTCGCTTATACTTTTTTGTTAAGATTTTTTAACTTAATAGGTATAATATTTTATTTATTTATTTACCTTTTTTATGTTATTTATTAAAAATAATTTTTGAAGGCATAACACAAGCGTTGACCGCTTTAAGATTTCTGACAATCGAGATCGTAAGTTATAGTCTATATGTAAATAATTAATCGTCATTAAAATACTTATTCTTGAACAAAATCGAGTTTAAAATTTCATGCATCATACGTACATTAAAATATAACTACAAATGTAAATAAAGATTAAACCCAAAGTTATGATATATTATATTACTTACATGGAAGACAGAAACATTTTGTTCGGTTATTTTCGTCCATTAAAAGATACGTAAACACAAAATGGAATAAAGAGATAATTTCGCCGAAGTCAAGTCACGCAGAATGTGAAAGCCGGCTGCGTTGCGGTCGTCGGTCAGCTAACAGTTTCGATACAGCTGCATAATATTACAGATAACAATTACAACCGGTTCGACACATCGTATAAAGGTATATTCATATTCATAAAATAGTTTTGGTTATTTTGAGACATGGTTAACGTTTAAGGTTATTTCTCCCTTTTATGAATCGCATCAGCCTTTCTTATTAACGCTCTATTTACCGGATAAAGATTTATTTTTTCTTAGAGACCTTAATCTGCTACGATGCTCCACTGCGGTAGATAAATTCTCTACAGAGATCAAAGATCGTTATCAGGTGTATATGATGACGATCGGGTCCGACGGTTCTTGTGAGTCACACCAACGAAGCACGTTGGTGTGACTCACAAGAACAAACACTTTTAGAAATACAAATGTCTACTCCTAACAGGAATTGACCGTCGACATTAATGAGACTTTCGTCACTGCTACCCCAGAACGGTCGACACCAATAAACTGCTTATCACGATAATCGTATTCCGCTAAAGTATTTTATTCCTGTTTGGACAGTTATGATATCTTAATCAGATTTAGAGTTGTTTATATTCTAGTGTACGCACACCAACTCAAATAAAATACACATTAAAATCATAATGCTAAGTTAGAAGGAGAGGAAAATATCATAGATATTGAGTCAGTCAAAGAAGTTACTAACTGCATTGGAAAATCTGAAAACCAATATTACAATACGATAGAAATAGGATCAGAAAAAATTCAGATCAATTTAGATCCCTTAAACAGGATAAGGAAGCTTTACACATCTGGTATCGAGAATAACATTCGAGAAATTAGAAAAACGTCTAAAGAAGCTAAAAAGACTAAAGAGCCGACATATTAGAAACAGCACGATAGCTTAAATCTTGTACATACCCGAATCAAGACTTTTGAACTCACTTGGACTTGGTGATGAGTTGAGAGAAGTTGATGATTTAAAAGAGGTATCTCTCTTCCAAGAAGAAATGGTTCCGAAACCACATCAAAGTAGTGGGACAGTTTTCTAGTACTAGAACCGTAGCTTAGAAGATTCAAGATGTGCTTCCAGGAATACTCTGATATCCTTATTCAACCTGTGGTGAAAATGGAACCTCAGACAACCGATCCAACCCCATCCTAAATATATCGATCATATATTGTGAAACCCGCTGTTCGGTGGTAAAATCAAGTATAGGATCTAAGAATCTACTCCTTCCTGACAGCAGTGCAGTTAATTTTTATATTGGAAGCGAAGAAATAGCTATTCAACAAGAGTCAGAGTGTGTCAAAAAATTTGACAAATTTTGTCTGAAGGATCAAATCTCTTGTTATATGACCAAATAACCGTCTTAAGTCTTCCTGAACGAAAAACTTGTTACCCAGGAAGATGAACAAAAACTAAATAAGGAGATTCGGAAAAAATTCAAACAACTGGTCCATGAGACCATTTCAAGCGATGGAAATAGAATACAAGTACCACAGATATCCTTTGAGATGATGGTTAAAACAAAAAGATTAGAAGGAAAAGGAATTTGGAAAAAATCTCTCCAAGAGCAGACCCCATCAGATAAAATCCAATCATAATCAAAAGATTAAGATTTGAGCAATTGATTGAACAGATGATAGAATCAAGAAAAAAAAATACAGCGGATTCAATAACCTCTTTGTTCACCTGAAAAAAAAAAAGTTATTTAATTTCCATTAACTAAAATAAGAAATTTTATAAGAAGAATGTTCTATAAAATATTCATTATACCTGAGAAAGGTGTTTTATCGGTAAAACTTAGTTCATTACACTTTAACAAGCACCAAGTTAAACTAGACTTAGTGTCCACAAGGTTTTAATTTTATTTTACGGATTATACAGAGATTAAGTTATATTTATTACAAAACTAAATGACGATAAAAAATTGAAACAAAAATTTACTAGGCTATGAAGGCACTTTTTAATTATCATACAATATTTTATTAAAGTTACTGAAAAACTACTACCTGATTTTGAATGTAGTTTCTGATGAGAAGGCTCGGCAAGAACACATACCGTTGTTCTTTTAAAAATTGTCAATATGTCACAATAATAAATTTAGTTGTGTCCTGCATGAAGTTATACAAATTATTATGTTTTTTTTTTTTTTTTTTTTTATGAAATAATTTGAGCGCGTTTGACTTCTATCTTGTCTGATGGTAAACAAAGATGAAGTCTAAGGTGGAGCACGCAAACTCAAATAGTGCCTGTTCACTCTTGCCTTAAAAATCCCTAAATTGTACGTATCGGGAAACAGCGACGCAGGAAGAGAATTCTATTCCTTTGCAGTTCTAATAACGAAAGAAGATGCGAACCGCGAGGTGCGAACCGGAGGAATGTCGACCACGTATGGATGAAATCCCCGTCCACGTCGCGTCGTCCGATAGTGGAATGGTGCTGGGGGAATCAATTCGTGCAATTCCTGTGCACACTCACCGAAATGCAACCTGTAGAAGACACACAGACTAGCAACCAGACGGCGATGTTCGAGGCTCTGGAGCCGTCTTGAAGCAAACATGCCAATGAGTTTCCTGGCACGCCTGTCGATAGATTCCAGGGCTTCGAGCTGATACCGGGCGGAACCGTCCCACAGATGGCAACAGTACTCCATGCAGGAGCGGACTTGAGCTGTATAAAGTCTTAGCAGCTGGTCCGGTGTGAAATAGTGACGGACCTTGGAGAGGATGCCCAGTTTTTTTGAAGCAGTCTTAGCCCTGGACTCGATATAGTTTCCAAAATTGAGTTTGGACGATAAGTCTATACCGAGAAGTTCAAGATGGTTAGTGACTGGAACAGGTACATTTCGGAAAGTGGGAGCCAAGTTAAACGGGCTCTTTTTAGCGGTGAAGAGACACGCCTGGGTTTTAGAAGCATTGAATCTCACTAGATTGGCATCACCCCAATCGGAGGCAGCCTGAAGAGTAAGATTGGCACGGTTGACCATTGCTTCTCTAAGATCGTTCACTTCTGTTTGACTCGTTCTTGCACTGGAGAAGTATCTCTCCGCGACAGTGCTGTCATCTGCGTACCCAAAGATACCGGGTTTAAGCAGATCGTTTATGTGGAGCAGGAATAGTGTTGCGGAGAGAACAGATCCTTGGGGTACCCCGGCATTGATAGTCAATAGGTCAGACGAGCAGCCATCAACAACTACACGAATTGACCGTTCCCTCAAGAAATCAGAGATCCAAGTACATAGACTAGTGGGAATACCATAAGCAGGAAGCTTCGCTATAAGACCATCGTGCCAGACCCTGTCGAATGCTTTCGAAATGTCAAGTGAGACAGCAAGGGAAATGATATTTGATAAGACCTTTTAGTACGGCGTTTTACCGGTGTACATTGCACAGAACGATGTTTTTTGTTTTAATGTATAATTTTAATCATCATTATGATCATCATATCAGCCGTTGGACTTCCACTGCTGAACGTAGGCCTCCCCCATTGACTTCCAGAGCGAACAGTTCAAAGCAACCTCCATCCAACGGCTTCCGGCGACTTTCCTCAAGTCGTCTGTCCATCTCGCGGATGGCCGTCCGACACTGCGCTTGCCAGTACAGGGTCTGCATTCCAGAACCTTTATTTTTTTTCGCTGGGAAATAAAAGCCAGCGGTGCTCTCATCGTCGTAGTGGGGCGCCACGGGATCGCTTTCGCATGCAACCCTGACGCCCTGACGGTTGGCCCGCCTATGCGGACCGCCTTCGCCTATTCGCTGTGAGTGAAGCCATGGTAGGGGAAATTAAATCAACTGAAGCGTTCGCAGTGGTCACTTTCAGTACTATGGGGGGCTATTATTCCTAAAATTGTAAGCAAGTACACGTGAGAGTATTTATTTTGTTTTAATTTAAATAAATTAAAGAAAAATGAGACACCAAAGTTGTTGTGTTGTAAATTGTAAGAATACCAGCAGAAAAAGTGAGTGCAAGTTTTATAAATTTCCGACTGCTCAATGGAAAAGAAATCAACGGAATCAGTGGATAGCTGCAGCTAAAAGGCTGAAGTAAGTACTACCATAACCTTAACTTTATCAATAACAATGATTCGGAAAATTTAAATGAAAATTAAGTTAGCCGACATCCAAAAATTTTAATAATTATTTTTATCGAAAAAATCATTTAAAAAAAAATAATTTGTAAAAAACTTGATAAATTCAAAGTGAAATTAAAAAAAAATTTTTTTTTAGTTCTAATTTAATAAAACAAAAAAAAAAAATAAAAAAATTAACGTCAGCTAACTTTAGTATTATAAAATTGAAAACTTTTTCAAAATTTTTAAGTTTAGTAAAAGTTAATAATTTAGTTAAGATTCTGTGATGAAAAAAATCTAATTTATAATAAATGCTAAAATTTGAATTAAAAAAAAAAAATTAACATACAGTTCTAACATTTTGTAAACACGTGATTTTTTAGCGCTGATGGATCACAGTGGATTCCCAAGCCATGGGATTGTATTTGTAGTGATCATTTTATTGGAGGTAAGAAATCAGAAGAGGAGCTAAGTCCTAGCTACATTCCAACTATATTTCCTTCAATTTACAAGTGTTCAAAAGTGAATGAATCCTCTGCGTTAAACAGGTAAAAATTATTTGGTAAAACTTGATCAATTTGAACGACTTAGCAATGATAATTTTATATTTTCAGATATAAGCGCGTAATGAATCGGCGAATGAAAGCACAATTACCTTCAACATCAAATGCTGAGTCCAATGTTATAGAATCGGTAGAAGTGATGACTGAAAATCCTCCAGTAGTGTCTTCAAAAGTAGACCAAGGGTGTCAAATTGATTTTTATTCGAACTCTGATATCAATTCTCAAACATTTACTTGCAATCGTTATGTCAAAGACGATTTATGTCATGCTGAAACTCAGACAGAAATTGTTGAAGATACTAGGTTGATAAAAATTCATATTGGTAATAAAAAATTTGTAGATAAAGAATGTGGTACTCCTAAAAAAACCTTTGTTGATAAAGAAAGTCAAGCAAACAGTAAACATTTTAATGGATTCACATCGGTGACAAAGGATAAAGAAATCATTGATCTGGCAGGGGTATCATTCGAAAATTTTGATTTCTTGTTGACAAGAATGTCTACGCGAAAAAAGTACATTGTATCGACAAAAGATCGACTATTAATTTTTTTAATGAAAATGAAAACTGGATTGACTTTTTCAGCTCTTGCTTTTTATGAAACTTTGCAACTACTAGCTAGTGCAACCAGAAATTTAGTATTTTGGCCAGATATTGACGCTGTACAAGAAACTATGCCTGACTGCTTTCTACCTGATTACAGTAACACCAGAGTTATAATTGATTGTACAGAATTTAGAATTGATATCCCTAAAAGTGTCGACAATCGTGTTTTTACATACTCCCAATACAAAAAAAAACTTCACGGCTAAAGTTCTTATTGGGATAACTCCTGGAGGTTTTATTTCCTTAAGATCTGACGTAGCTGGAGGACGGAAATCGGATTCTCAACTTACAATAGAGTCTGGGCTGTTAGATCTGTTAGAAGATGGTGACATTGTTTTGGCTGACGAAGGTTTTCCAGAAATAAAAACAGTGATTGACGCAAGCGGTAAAAAAGTACAAATGGTTATGCCGCCTTTTCTTGAGAAAAAAAAATGAATTTTCAACCGAAGAAACTCAACAAACATACAGTGTAGCAAGAGTTAGGATTCACGTTGAAAGAATCATGCAACGATTACGGACTTATCAAATATTGCATAAAATTCCTCAGCACTTGTTTCATTGCCTATGCAATGTGCACAATATGCACAATATCGTCAACAAATTTGCACAATATCGTCTATACGATATTGTGCACATTTGTTATGTTTTGGTAAATTTACAGCCTCCAATTATTGCTAATAAAGAAGATGCTGAAAATGAGAAGTAAAAAGTATCATATTACTCATAAAAACTGTATTTATTTTATGGATTTTTATGACATACAAAATTAAATTTCCAAGATATTGTAAATAAATTGTAAAATTAATGAATAAATTGTTTAAATTTTTGTAATAAGCAATAACATTCTTTTAAACTTATTTATAACTTTTGTATTAGTAAGGAATATTTAATTAAAATTTAAATTAAAACTCTTTTAAATAGGTATTTTTATAACGAATAATAACACTCTTTACTTAACTTAAATTAATAAATATTAAATTTTAAGTAACAAATAAATATCTTTACTTAAATTTCTAATAATTGACTTGTTGGTAACAATGACAATAATCGTTATTTTTACGTAGTTATGTATTACAAAAAATAAGTTATTATTATTTAAAAATATTCTCAATATCACTTTCAATAAAGCTTTGTTTCTCCATTATAATATCATTTTCCTCATTACTATCTAAGTTATCAGTATTATCACAATTCTTATGATTATTTTCTTAATCACTGTCTTCAACAGTTAAAGTCGCGTATAAAGCAGGTAAATAATGTTCAAAATAGAATTTTTCGCTTTTTAAAATCACAGTTTTCAAAAAATCTTCGTCTCTATGAACTTCAATCAAAAAACTGCCATCTTCAACAGGTGAATAGACGAAGAAATCACAAACGCTCATTCCACTGACATACATTTGAACTTGAACTTGTGTATAATAAAGATCAGTCTTCTTCAGTTGTAACTTATTATCAATAAGTTGTAAATACTTAACATTACTTGAATTATCAGCGATATTAATTATTGGTTTCTTCTCGCAGGAACTTGGACATTTGAATTCTACAATTTTAGAAATTGAGCCATCATCAGTGACAACGCCATCCAGGCTTACACAAAGCCAAGGCTGAAATTTGCTAACCAATACTCCAACACGTTTAACAATACAATTTGTCAATTCTTGGTATTTATCTTTGGCATGAGTTTCCATTTTTAAACCGTATCTGGTTGAAGCACTGTCAATTTTACTAGGGTTTAACATGTCTAAAACTAAAGCTTCAACTGGTTTTCTACTCAATACTTTAATATTATGAACATTAGAACTTGCGGAAATTCTTAACCGTCGAGCTTCAAACCAATTATTACTGGAAGACTGTTTAACTGTTTGACAAGACAAATTGACGATTTCCTGTTCTGATAATTGCACATTTTTTAAATAAAACTCTCGTATTTTACTATCAATATCATATTCACTTTTGTAAATAAAATATTCCTCTTGGAAAATTAATAAATTTTCAATACACACAGCGCATTCTTCTTTCTCCAAATTTAATTCGACTTGCGCTAATAAAGAATTCATAACATTTCTCACTGTGTGTTTATTATTTTCTTTTAATTGTGCTTGCATTATTAGTTTTAAAGGTGAATCATCTTTCAATTCAGTGATTGAAACTTTTTGAGGTTCATGTAATTGTTTATATTTGTGTGGTATCATATTTTTAAAATACTTTCATTTGGAATATTTATTTTTTGTGAATTGACGTACACTCGGTTTGCCCCACTGCTGCTCATGACTGGTTTTTGAAGCGCTTTCCTCATTGTTAATAAAATAAATTAACGCCGCGACGTGCTTGCACTTTTTACTCTGATTATATACACAATTACATTGTACATCCGTCACATGGCGTTTCGAATTTATCTAAAAAAAAATAATAGAAAAAATTTGTTAATTACAATACTCTAATAATTTTTACAGCGACGAAATAAATAATCAAATTTCAAATTACGTTCAATGAAGTGATGTAAGGTGTACTGTGGACCGAGGCTTGTCGAATAATTCGAGATTTTATTAAGGGGCTTAGATGAGCGAATGACCTTGAGCGTTTGAGTTCCGCATCTCCTCCCAACACCTTACCTGCCCCTCGCTGCCCGAACGCACAGGTTCAACGAACCTTTTTAACTAACGCCATCTCTTCGCTAAATAAGGAATTTTAGGTTCCGAGCCCTCTGTGTAATAATTATAAAACTTTTTCATTTTTTGCTCCTAATGCGAACCCATTACATACACAATCTAAATGTAAAGTTTCTTTTTATGAAAAATGACTTTTAATAATAAAACTATAAAAAACAAACAAAAATTAAAAGTGAAATTAGACAATATAATAATAATAAAAATCTTTTGAAAATAATTTATGTAATAACCACTAAACATTTATTTTGTAATAAAATCATCTGTAAACTTACGACCGTTGATCATAAACCAGGTAACAAAATATGTATCAACAAAATATCAATATTTTCTTCAGTTCTAAAAAATAATGTTTATGGAAGTATGTTGTACGTAAGTATATAGGAGGGCTGGTATTACTTACAAAATTTTATTACCTACCTAGATTGCAATATGGATGTCTACGACCAGAACTTTAGCAGGTACGGCAGGGCACTCGGTAAAATTTTTTATAATGTCATATTCAGGCGCATATTTATATATATTTTGTCAATTCTTTTTTTTTTTTTTTGTAACTAAATTTAAGTATTTGTAATTTTATATGTTATTGTATGTATTAAATGTCTTTGTAATTTTGTATGTTTGTTGCTTTAATTGTCTACACAAATACTTCTTCTTTTTTTTTTAAATTGAACTACGTATATTTTTTTCTTTTTTTTTTATATAAATATTTTACTCGTTAAGTGTCTGCAATCTTTGTGATGTCCCAAATAAATATATTTTTTACTTTTTTTTAAGTATTTCTTTTATTGTGTATTAAATTATTTAATTTTTATGTGTAACAGTGTATAAATATCTCTCAATAAAATTCTATTCTATTCTATTCTATTTGTTAGGGTCCTATGACTAAAAGAGAAATAAATAAGACTAGTACAAAAATAATATTATAAGATAGGAAACGTGCGTCGCCGGTGGTGTCCCGATGCATGTCTCGTCCAGCGCGGAGCTATTGGCCGTGCTACGGCCCCCGCCTGCTACCCGCTGTATCCTCGTCGCAGCGCGCGGGCAATATCGCTCGAACAAGCTCCCCGGGTTGAAGGGTAAACTTCAAAGAGGTAGTGGGCAAATGTTGTTGAAGACGCGCTCGGATAAAATCGTGCGTGGTTTACCACGACGGGCTATAAACTCTGAACAGTCCCAAGGACGCCGTGTCTAGTAGGACCGGGTTCCCATCACGGCCCAACACGAACACAGGGGCGTTACTGGAGGCGCATTAAGTAGCGCCTCCTACGCACCCCCATTCGTCGCCCGCGGATGGAGGCCACGTCGGTGGCTTCCTCTCTCACCCGCTCGTCGGCCTTCTTCTGGGACATTACTGTCTCGCAGAAGCAGACCATCGCCTTCCAGGACTCGTCATCACCGAGCATCGCGGTGATGACGCTCGGGAGCGACAAGTCCCCTCCGAGGACCGACGTCAGACCTTGACGCAGCGCCGCCCATCTCGGGCACACCTCGAGGGTGTGCTGGGCAGAGTCCACCGCCGCGCCACAATCATAACATTCAGTCGTCAGCTCCCTCTGGGCCGTCCGGCACAGGTAGTCACCAAAGCAACCGTGCCCAGTGAGAACCTGCGTCCGACGGAAGTTGAGGGGCTTGCGTTTTCGACGCATCCACCGCTCAAGGACTGGGCGAATGGCAGTCGTTACGCATGTA
The DNA here is from genome assembly GCA_036937285.1 of Euphydryas editha. Classification (NCBI taxonomy): domain Eukaryota; kingdom Metazoa; phylum Arthropoda; class Insecta; order Lepidoptera; family Nymphalidae; genus Euphydryas; species Euphydryas editha. Next base: position 3,321,587 of record JAUPFZ010000003.1, read on the forward strand.
CTGTACGGCTGCCCCGCCAGGTCCTTCCCCCACCTCCGCATAAGCGCTTCCTGCCCTATCCGACGCACCCGTAGGATGCCGTCCAACGTAGGGTTCTCACCAAGAGCCCTCCTACCCGAGACATATGAGTAGGTCTCGGCAAGAACCTCCGCCACGAGCTCCCACGGGGGATCGCCGGCTAGAGCAGTAGCTGCAGCCCACGATACCGTACGGTATACCCGAATCACCCTTACCGCGATTGCCTTCAGCGCAGCGCGCAGCGCTGCTTTATTTCTCGCGGTGAGGCGATCCGCCCAAACTGGGGCACCGTACGTCGCCATACTCCAGCAGAATCCAGAATACAGCTGCCTGCAGGCGGCGCTGGGTCCTCCGAGGTTCGGGAGGAGTCTGCCTAGCGAACTCGCCGCCTTCATGAACCTCGGTCCTACCATAGCTAAATGTGGGCCGAAGGTCCACCCTCCGTCAAGGATGAGCCCCAGATATGGGTAATCACCGCCTCCATTGCAGCCTCTCTGACGGGTGGCGGAACACCCTCCTTCTCGTCCAGCGTCTGCCGAGCCATTCTGAGGGGCACGAAGCGCTCGGGTCCCTCCCCAGTTGGTCCGGCTGGAGCGTTTCGCTGATGGAGGCCGACTGGTTGCGGAGCTTGTTCCGCGCCCAATTATACGGTCGGCCCCGGGGGTCTCTCTCCAGACCCCCAACTAACTCCAGCCAAGCCTCCTCCTTGGCTCGGCATATGGCCTGCCTCAGGATCTTCGTTTTCTCCACGTAGATCCTGCGCAGCCTATCGTCCCTGTCCACGTCCTGGGGGCGTCTCCACATGCTCCGGGTGATTGTCTCCTGGCCCCGTTGCAGGCGGCCCGGAGGCCAGCTATCTCAGCCGACCACCAGTAGAGTGCCCGCCGTGGGGATGGACGCTTCGTGGGCGGCATGGCCGTTCTGCAGACAGCAGTGAATGCGTCGCAGAGTCGGCTAGCCGCCTCATCCACCCCAAGCTCTGAAAGCGGCGGGAGACTCCAGCGGCCAACGATTACGACCTCCTCTGCCAGTTCCCGGTCGAGCTTATCCATAGTGATATTAGCTCATATTGCACTGGTGGTTTTATATTTAGTGAGTGACCCACCGTACGCGAGCAATAATATTCGTTTTACATCGAATCGTACATGCATGCGAATGGTGGTAGCGCTTGTTCCAGTGCCCAATGCATCATCTTCAGAAATACACCGTCGTTTTCTGGAAATTTTAATTCTATATCAAAGTATGATCTTCATTTCACAACAAGTATGCTTAATTAACAAGTATGCTTAATTAAAAAAATCAGAAAACCCGACTGCGTAAAATACTCTTATTATAAACTAAAAAGAATAAAACAATTTACTAGCTTTCATTTGATACCCATATTGCTACAGTAAGAAAAAAAATCAATTCCCCCCCCTCATTCCGCCATTTGCGGGCGCCATTTTGAAAATTTATATAGCCTATGTCACTACTACAATTTAGACGAATTCAACGACACCTCATATGTCAAAAACGGTCCAGCCGTTTGGGCTGTAGGGCGTGCCAAAGAAATGGACATACATACATACATACATACATACGTACATACATAAATACATACGTACATACATACATACATATATACATACATACATACATACATACATACATACATACATACATACATACACTCGAAAAACATAACCCTCCTTCTGTCGCAGTCGGGTAAAAAAAAATTGATAAAAAAAAAATTAAGATATATAAGTATTTTTCCTACACACACAAGTAACTACATAAAAAAAAAAAATAAACAAAAACATAATTCTACCAAAACTAAAATTTTTGAGAGGATCGAACCTAACGTCTCAAAAACTTGATTCTGTCGCCAGACCACAAAGCAACGCTGTCGATCCAGACATTAGTGAAATAAAGGTACACTAACAGCAATTGATTAACTAGTTAATTAATGAATTATAATACTTTATTACTTACCTTTGCACTTCTACCATATGTAAACCTTTATTTTTTCGGGCCCTTTTGGTTCCTCTTCTTTTTTTTTTTAGCTCTCTATTGCCCATTTTACTAGTATTTGTACTGTATTTTCGTGAATATACGAAGCGCGTTTGGAGACTAAAGCGACACACGTCTATTTAGCATCACGTTTAGACTGTCACTGTCGAACGCAGCGGGTAAGTGAAGGAGAACCGATTTGAAATCGCTCGGAATGGATGGCGTAACCGACAAATTATAATATTGATAAATCATGAATGAAAAGTACAAAAATATCGAAAACCCATAATCAAATAATTCAATTTTAACATGTTTAATATTCTGATAAAACTTTTAGGTGGTTGCTCGTTTGTTTTCTTTATTTAAACCGTTTCAAACGATTTCAAAGACCTTACTTTGTGATTATTTTCTATCGAATGAAGTTATTTCTATCGTGTTTTCGTAATTTCACCGAAACAGTAAATATCTTGAAGATTTCTATGCATATTTTTTAAATACGAGAAATCGCAGTACTTTTGCTGATTATGAATTTCTTTAACCGCAATAAATCCCGACCACCCCCTTAAAAAGCTATCATTGTTTCGTCTATGTTCCTCGACATCTCTTACATGTTCTGCAAGAGCAAGATTTTTGCCCTTGTTCACTGTTGCTGGCTGAAATTCAATTTGATGAGTGACACACTGAAATCCGGTCTTTATAATAATATCCATGGCTTTTTTGTTACTAAAAAAAAAAAAATTACATTAATTAAATAAATATTAATATATTCCATATATAACTATTTAATTATTTTTTCTTCAGTTTAATTTTTTTCTTAGTATCACTTTTTGACTTTGATATAAATATCAAATAACTTAACCTGAATGTTTACTGCATTCTTTATTATTTTTTATCATTATACTTACTTGTTGTTGATTCGTTTAATTAAAAAACAAAACGGCAATCACTACAAAAATCTCACATATTTTTTATAACTTTTTCTTTTTACTATTATTTATAATATTTATTTATTTTTATTTTCCTTGCTATTGCCATACGTATAAAAACATTTTATGACAGCCTCCTGTAGTTCATATTTTGTCTGGCGCTGCAGTCGCACTCATAGCGAATAGAGCGCTCGCGGGCACCGTGAACGAATGACGAGTGGGAGGATAATAGGTCCCCTCCCACTCTATTGCGAGGGTGAAGGAGCGCGTAACGGCGTCTCCTTCCCCCCGGTCGTCTCCTGCGGAGCGGGTCTGCGTTAGCGTCTGCTTCACGCTCCCGCTCCGCGGCCTCCTTCAATTCCATGACCTCCTCGCAGAAGGAGACTACTGCCGATCAACACCTCTCGCTGCCGAGCATGCAGTGGATCACGCTCGACAGCGAGAGGTCTCCGCCTATCACGGCCACCAGGGCATGGCGCTGGTGCCCCCAAGCGGCGCACTCCTCGAGAGTGTGACGCGCCGTGTCTATTGGCGCGCCGCACTCGTGGCAGGCAGGGGTGACTTCCCTTCTCGCAATCTGGTGCAGGTACTTACCAAAGCACCCGTGCCCGGTAAGTACCTACGTCAGCCTGAAGGTCAGCACCAAACCAGCGACGAAGATACCATTCCAGAACTTGCTCCATCGGCGGTCAGTTCTACGAGCTATGTGCCCTGCCCACTGCCACTTTAGCTTGCAAATCCGTTGGGCTAATAATATAACATAATTTTAATATTGTTTGATAATAATCATCTAAATGTATTAATGAATCAATCATCCTGTAAACGTCCCATTGCTGGGCAGACCTCTCTTCCGTATAGTGGAAGGGTTCGAGCTTAATCTACCAACGTTGCTCCGACCCGCGACCGTCGTCGGCGCTAAGGCAGTCACGGCTATCAAATATATACCATTATTATTGAATATGACGATTTATTGGACTTATCAGAAAGGTCACTTGCAAAAAAAGTCTATTGGCGCAATTTACTAGTTTCTAGCAAAAAAAAATCTGTTAAGTAAGTTGTGTAAGATGATTTAGATAACTGAATTAAGACGTGTGTACGACAATTTGTACATTAGAATTAACGAAAATAACCAAAAACGCCGAACTATAGTCAATATAAGAATAAAGTGCCTTCAAATTATAATATCAATTAAAAGTATCTATTTTATTGATAAAAGAATTTAAATTAAAAAAAAAAAAAACTAAAATAAATTTTTTTTCATTCAAAGTCAATTTTCAAGTTTCAAAGTCATTCGTAAAAAAAATGCGGATCTGCAATAACCTCAACCTGTACAAATCCTTAGAAATATACGAGTTTTGTATCATGTAAAAAAACACTTGTTTTATTTTATCATCGCGTTAATTAAAAACACGTAGGCAACTTTTTCATTAGGTACGTAAATAAACATTATTTATTTTTTTATTTATTTTTTTCTAACGATAAAGTGTGTATAAACATAAAACGGTCAATGCACCGAAGAATAAATTTAACTTTTAAATAAAATAAAAATAATTTGTGCGAAGCAGCGAAACGAAGAATTTATTTTTATAGTGATATTATTATTATTTTTTATGTAAACGATTTACACAAAAGGGCCGTATTGTATGATATGATACCTATGTCTTAGGTCTGGAAAGACACAACCATCTGTATGGTCTATAAAACTATTTGTAATGTGCGGGGATCGAACCTGCGACCGCTAGCGCAACGACCAGTTACTATGACCATTGCGTCTATTCGTCACCTTATTATAAACATTAACACAAAACATTGTTAACCTTAATCTAAAAACATAAGAAAAACACTTTTTCCGAACAGTTCACCTTCACAATTAGATTTAATGATTGTGTCAGAACCAGAAAGGACGGAGATGTAGTAACATCTACATGGACAATTTCCCGCAGAAGCTTTTTCCTGTTTACTTGTCTTATAAATTCCATCGACCGAAGCCCAACGATACAGAACTTCAAAAACTTTAATAATTAATGAGAACTTCTAATAATTGAATTAAATCGACTGGAAGTGAGCCCTTAGTGTTTCAACCACCATTGGTTAACTTAATATTTTTTTATAAATTCTTAATAATGGCTAATTAATTTTAAACATACCCATGCAATGTGGTTAGCTAAAATATTAAGAGATGATGAACCGGCATACTGCAAAGTTGAAATATAAACATTTAAGATGAGATAATTTAATTAAACACAAAAGATGCAACAGAATTATTAGCGACGCTAAATATATTTTTATTAATAAATCATTCGTTAATAAAAGCACCTATTATACTGACTGTTTGAGAACATCTGTATAACTGTGACAAGTATTTCACCATTAATACTATACGAGTATTTATATGATGATGACAACCGTTCTGGTGTAGTGGTGCAAGTATGTAGTTATCTTAACTCGGCCGGGTACGGGTTCGATTCCCTCTCACAATGTACAAATATTTGTATTTCTACAAATATTTGTTTCTGACCTGTGTTTTTATGTCCTTATGGATCTTCCTGCCGTGCCTCGGAGAGCACGTGTTCTGAGCACGTCCCGAGCCGTAGCGATCGTTAATCATAATAAGGTAATTAGCTGCCAAACAGCAGTGGAGCAGCCTGGTGGATTAAGCTCCAACCCTTCTCCTATACGGAGAAGAGGCCTTTACCGAGTAGTAGTACGTTTACAGTTCCATTCACTATGTTTATATACAAGTTACATATTAATTGTAATCTGAATATTATACAATCCCATCTTCATTCTTTTATACTATAAAATACGTCCGAAACATATTTAGTCTAGCAATTCAAAAGTCATTCCTTGTGAAGAAATTAGTAGGTACAAAATTGATTATTTTATAAATACTTTGTTTTTTCTGTTCTGTGTTGTATAAATATCCCTTCGTTTCCTGCAACATTTGTCTAGTGTGTACTACCTAACAAACCGTACTTTCGACGTTAGAAGTACTTTCCCCTTTTCCCACAACACATTAGTAGAACGTAATTAAAGAATAAAGTCCCGAAACTACAAATAAACGGCAATACTAGGTGTTATCTCACTCGTGATTCCATTATTACGAGAATTCGCATATAATTAGGGTCCACACCCATCCGGCGGCGCGGCGTCCGGATCCGTCCTCACTGCGCACATCCAGCTTCTAAACCGGTCTGATCTACCATCGTTTACTTTTAACGGTATTTGCAATTATCCCCAAAGTAATTTTTTTTTAAATATATTTTCCGAGATTCGGTTTTGTATGAATATAAATCCAACCTTTTTTCGAAACCAGGCAGGAGATTTAATCATCAACACGCAAAGTATTTTATTATAATATTTAATTATACTCGTAATAAAAATTTAACTGGCAAAATTTATGTACTAGAAATGGAATAAAGAATTTAAAAAATAAAATAAAAAGCAAAAATGAAAAATCGTCAGAACGGTTTAAAACAATATTTTAAATATACAACGGTATATAAAGGTTTAATTGGTACCTTTAAGTATATACAAATAAAGGAAACAATTACAATTTTTTTAAAACTGTATTGAACTTTAAAAATCGGCTAAGTACGATACGGAGTCACACGCGGAGCGTTCGATACTACAGTACAATATTAAACAGCGGTACATATTTTTAAAAACGAACTCAAACGGAAAAAAAAAATATTTTTCATATGCATTCATTTTCACTTTCCTTTTAATATATATGCAGTGAATATAGTATATCATCTTTAAAAATACAGCCCTGTAACAATATGTTTCTTCATAAATACAGTAAAACACATTTTGTAAATTTTTCAAGTTTTACCTATAATAGTTGCAAGTATGGTTGTGACCGACAAATGGACAAGCGAGCGGGACGTACGGACGTGTACGTCGCCCTAAAAAACGCGATTAAAAATCGAAACGCTTAATGAAAAGCGCTTAAATATTAAAGCAATATTTACGATTTGATTTGTTTATTCCGGTGCACGATTCTTGCGAACAATGCGAACTAAGCCCTATAACAAAGGATTGTGCTTTGAATTCCAATTTAAATTCGCAGCAAATCTTTAGAACAAGCAAAAAGGGAGGAAAATCGGAGGGCCCTAGAAACAAATGACGAGACTTGCGCGGACAATGGCCGACTATAACTCGATTACTTTGTAGGATTAACGCTAACAATGTTTTTACTTAAGATAGGCTTTGACTTAAATTCACGCTTAAATCAATTAATGCCTTGTCAGGATGACGTAGAGGTGAAAGAGACTCATCAATATTTAGAACTATTTAGTCCTACATAATTTAAATTTACGACGAAGTGAATCGGTTTGAGTTTAAATAGGTTTTGAAACAGAAAGTCGTATTTAAAAATAAATAAAAATTGAGGCGAATACTCGCACCACCACACCAGAACGATCGTCATAAGTAAATTGAGACTTATTTCTAATTTAATGCTTTCTAAAGAATAATGAAAAGAAATTTAAATAAAAAATATCAAATTATTCGATAGTGTTCCGTCGATCTAAACTGAAGTAATTTATTCGAACACAAAAATATTTTTGTTAGCTAAAGCAAAATAGATGCTACATAATCTATACATATAATAAAATGGTAGGAAAGTCAAAACTGTACATTGAATATTTTTTTAAAGAATACTGGGGATGTGATCTACAATCGATACCGAAGCCAAAATTATAGTTTTTTAGAATTTTTGGCCGTTTGTCTGTTTACCTATATGTATGTCCGGGATAAACACAAGAAGTACTGCATGGATTTACTTCAAATTTGACACGAATATTATTAAGAAGTCGGGTCAACATATAGGCTACATATTATCACGCTATCATCTACGGGTAACGAGCAGTGAACCTTTATTTCTTCATCGCATTCTGTAACAACGTGTAATCTAATAGCGTTCACGCAGACGACGTCGGGGGCAGCAGCTAGTGTCTTATATAGAAGAGACGAGAATCTAATGCATTTTTTTTTAATTAGAGGCAAGTTAAGCCTTCATTTCATTTTCATTTAGCCTGAGCAAGCCTATGAAGAAAGAAGTGATAATAAATTAATTAAGTTTTTTATCCGTGATTCTTGAACTAATTTAAGAATCTCATAAGAATACTTTCTTAAATCAAACAAATGGCTGCTTTTTCTTTCTTTCAATTCAAAATGAACGCAATTATCTTTTTGTAATAATGGTTAGTTTTTATTTTACAAAGTACATTCCAATTCTTTTACTTCAGAAGCACCTCAATATAATCAAAAACATGATTTCTTTAATATAAAAGTTTTGAAATACTTGAAGGTCAAGAAGCATAAACAATGACATTCCTAATGATCTCGTACAAGATGATAAGCGAAAGAAATAATCAACTGTAGGGGAGACCGGGGATAGTTGACTACTTTTTAACTAAATCATACATATTTTTTGTGTTTTAATATAAGTACAAAATAAAACCACATTAGTCGATAGAAAAACTATTAAACTAATACAAAATATAATATCCAGGTCTTAGTTTAATATAATGGTGAAGATATAATACATTTTACAGCACACAAAATCTTAGTCAATCTACCCCAGGTCCGGGGTAAGTAGACTTATGTACCAATAAATCTTAAGTCATGAGAAGAGGGAAAAAATTAAACCTTTATCTGAATATAACTGAGCTAAACAGCTTAAGATAAACATCTTAAAACAAAATTTAATCAGATACACATATTTCTAATAGAGTTATTAACAAAATTATCAACTTTTATTTTTGAAACAATTTTAATCATTTAATAACATTTTTTATTTAACTTTTCTAATGCTATTAATAAATCAACGACCGTTATTGCCTCTTTGTCATAAAAAAAAGAAATTGGGTCGTTCGTTTAAATTTCTAAATTTAAGCATATAGGTTTTTTTTTTTTTTAACTCAGTAACTTAATACTTGTTTTTTCAAAAGTAATGATATATATATTTTTAAGTAAACTTATTGTCAGTATCATGTTCGTTTTTATTTACAGAAAATTAAAAATAAAATAATCAGTCTTCAATAGCAGAAATACAATGTTGGTATTCAATAAATATTACATTTCCTTCTTTTAATTTCCATTTCCCTTGCCATCCCTTTTCTTTTCCAATTTTGGTCTTCTGTAGCGCAAGGTTATCACTTTTTTCTTTTCTTAAAACTTTCTCTTCGTGTTTGGTTTTGTTTCTTATCCATATAGTTGGTTGACTACCTTAGTCAACCAGCCCCGAAAGAAATAGGTCTACCAACCCCGGAAGCTATTTTTTGTTTTTTAGGCATGGTTAACCTTGACACTGTCATCGACATGAAAAATAAGACATGAGATATGTTTAATATGTACTCATTAACGACTCTGATGAATAAAAAAATGTATCAGATAAAAAAATATGCAATGTAGAAATTTTACTTTCATTGTAAGAAAACAAAAAACATGTCACTGCTCCAAAACGAAGTGTATCCGCGATGTGGTGTTTTGGACAAATGAGCGGGGTACGAAGCGTAATACATGACTGTGAGAGGAAGACGCAAAACTTGTACCAGTGACGAGTTTTTTTCGATTAGTCTACCTACCCCTATAGGCAACTATCCCCGGTCTCCCCTAAATGATCTTCAAAGAAAGAAAACTTGATATTTAATAATCGGAACGAAATAGGATAGGAATTCGAACGAATTAGACAGTGCCTCTCGTCTCTTGTCGCCGCTTTAACGAAATTAAATTTACCTACACCTTTATTGGGTCAGAGCACAATGAAAAATTTGAGATATTTCACGTTCGTTTCGCACAATAATTTTAATAATAGAAGAACGTACAAAATTACGGTCGTTAATTGTGTGTATTATTATTTTCAGTTTGCTGTTGAATGTAATAAATACACGACGTCTCAACTAGTATCGTCATACATGCAAATAAGCCCAGATAAGGAATGGAATTCTCTTCCTGCGTCACTGTTTCCCGATACGTACAACCTAGGGATTTTTAAAGCAAGAGTGAACAGGCATTATTTAAGTTTGCGTGCTCTACCTTAGACTTCATCGTTGTTTACCATCAGACAAAATTGAGGTCAAACGCACTCAAATTTTTAATAAAAAAAAAAGATAACTTAAAGAAAAATATTCATCAGTAAGAAAAAAAAAACTTTAAATCCTAAAATAAATATCTTCTCATAAGTAATTTTAGAAAAACAATTATTATTCAGTCACGACAAAAGAATGAGATAATTTATACATTGCAATATTTCATTGAAACATTTCTCGAGAGCGTCAGTATAAAATTACTAACTCCACCAAGTCTATCAAAAATAAAAATCTCTGATAAATGAATTTCTTCCCTTTAACTTACAATATTTCCTGGAGGTGCACTCCTGAGCTACGAATGAAATTTCTCTTCTACAAATTGGAACGAATGAAACATTTACACTGTCTTGGAACTCATAGCTTCAAAGTGAAAATAAAATTTCTACATTCCCAACTTAAAACGATTCGTAATGTTGCCTTTATATGCAGATAATTAGTATCACTAAATATGTACAAGTAGAATCTGTTTCTTGACAATGTTTTTAAAACATTAAGCATTTATCACCTTGAGAATAAAAAAAGAATTGAACTAACTACTTGACTAACTTGTTTGATAACTTTTTAACAAAGTTGAAATATTTTCTCGTGCAAATTAGTTCAAGATATTGTTAGTTGAGACTTGGAGAGTCAAAGAGAATGAAATGAACAAAGAACGTATTTTAGCAGCCGAACACAACCCTACGGCTAATGACATGGGTTCGCGTTGTAGTAAATTTTTCTACACATAATTATGTATTATTGCATTTATCGGCTTCGAAATACAAATCATTTTTAATCAAATATGCTGGATTTTATGCTGGAACACTTACACCGGCTTCCCACTACGCCGGACCGGCGAAATCGCCGGAAACCGGATCCCAGAACGAAGTGTTCACATTACACCGGATCGGCAAAAACTGACAAAACACCGGATCCGGTGTTTTCACCGGAACCGGATAAATATGAACAGCTTCATATAAAATGTATTTCCACTAGCCTTTCCGGCAGTTTTACCAATCCGGCGTCCGGCGTAGTGGGAACGAGACCCTGTACTCTAGATATGTAACATACCAGTTTTTTTTTTCTTTTTTTTAACATAAGTATTTTAACCCCTCGAGGAAAAACAGTTAGTTGGAGGTACGCGAAATATATACTACGATACAAACCAGTGCTAATAACATTTTTTTGGCACTAATTCGTAATAGTGCACCATAATTTTAGTAAAAATATATAGTATTCAAGATAAGTCTGGGGTGAATTTTTAACTCTATCTACTAAATTGAGTCCAAAACTTATGACAAAATATTCCATTGTTTTTTAAAGATACGATAAAAAAAATTACAGCCAAAACCATAGCTTTTTATTGGATCTGGCGAATTGTAGCAGAAAAAAAATCGCTGAAGTAAAAAGACAATCATATAGGTATGTAATGTATGCATTAAATATATGTACGTAAGAATATATATATATTACCTCTCAGTATCTCTAATACATTATAATGAGGCGACATAGTGAATAAAAATCATTAATAAACTAGACGTGTAACGATACGCTTGTTTTCTTAAACACCCCGAGCTCCCCACGTTACGAAAGGACGCAATCGTATAAAGAAAACCGTTTACATTGAGCATAGCTAGACTATTTACGATGAGAATCCGATTGTTCGTGAATAAAAAATAAAAACATCTGGCACTCGGTAAATCGAGTATAATAAATAAACAAGTCATGTATAAAGGTACCGATCCTGAAGCTGAAAATGAAAATATCGGAATATGAGTCTCACCCAAGACAAAGACCGAAGAGGAAGAATAGCTTGACAAATGACTGTATAAATTTTGTGGTATTATTTCTGAAAAGTTATAACGGACCTGTAAGGTTAATCATTGACTGTACGATAGATCATTAATCAGAAATAATGACAATTTTTCATTCGCTTTTAAGGTTTTCCTTTATCATACAAGATGAAAAATATTTTTTTGTAGTCGAGAAAATTTTTGTGTTTTTTTTTAGGTAAGTTTCTTTGTCACTTTCGTTGTGATTAAAAATATATTATAAAAAGTAATTCTAAAATATTTTTTATACACCTTTACGCACATTTTAAAAGAATGAATATGAAAAATCCTTTATTCTTTTCTGAAAAGAAGTCTATCACCAGCCATCACTTAAATCCATTACCCAGTGAATTAGATAAAGCACTTTGGGTACGCACACCGTATAATTGGCAGCGATGTAGCCACCCGTTCCTGACCCTAAAATCGATGATTGTTCCACCAAAGATAATTTTCACGCTTCACTGATGCTTTAATATAAATGCAGTCAAAAGGGCGATTTGATTTGATGAGGGTTCTGAAAATTGCGTTCGCCAATCTCTATGATGACCCATATTTATTTTTGGAAAATTTCTTTTTGGTTCTCGTCTAATTCATACGAAATATTATATTAGACAGTAAGACAATGAGCATTGTTGTTTTATAGAAGGCTTTCGTTCTTGATGTTCATTGTGTTGCAGCTAGGAAAGTGTGCGTTCACGTAATCGGCTTGAAGCGTAGTGCACTTTCATGATAAGGCCTCGCAATACTAACGGAAACTGACTTGTATAGAAGGCATTCACGGAGTTTGTAATGTTGAATAAATGAGTTTTATTTAATGCTATGAGTTTTATTGTAAATATTATTATTATTAGACTATTAATAAAAAATTATAGCATTCAAATGTTACTATAACAGTACATCAATCGTCACATTTATATCAAATCAATTTTAATTTGGAAATGTCATGGTACATGTACACAATTATATTAGTTACAAAATATGAGGTTCAGTCTGAAGTCAATTTTTTTTATATATATACATATAATCCCTTTGAATAAGTAAATTTTGTACTTGTTATCACTTGTTAAAAATGTTTAATGAAATAAGGTTTATTATTATTATTAAATTACACTTTGTCTTCATACATAAGTGTATCATGAGATTAGAGAGAGTTCCAATGGAACCGTGTGGATTTGTACCAACTGTCACGGTTTCTAATACGTGTAATACTATCACTTTTCAATTGCTATCCGTTTAAAATTCATTTCTTAGTAAGCGTGAAAGTGAATTATGTAACAAACTTTTTTTTTATCGGGCCAGAAGATTCGAAGATTATTATAATATTATTTCTCATATTGCTCGCTAATGTATCTTTTTCGTTCAGCTCTTACCATATTTACCGAACTGTACATGCTAAAAATGCAATCCAGGAGCCCGCAGGAGCAGCGTAGAGTTTTATTGGCAGATTTATTGTCTAATATTAGAATTGCTCGGATATTTATTGCAGCAGCATTGTGAAAATAACGAATACCAGGAGAATAGAAACATAAAGACGACATATGTACTGGAAGTTATCTTATACTCTTCTAAGATACTTTTAATAAAAAAAAAATATTAATAAATTATATACTTAAAACTGACATTGTAATTAGAATTTTCGTTATCATTACTTTCAGGTGATTAATTTTTTTTTTGTTTTGTTAAATTAAATTCACTGGTGTATGACTAAACTCTACTTAATCAATGCTAATATCATTTGCTGAGTTTTCAGGTGCTTTTCTTTTAAACTTATACTGTTCTCGGTGCTGAAAAAGAACATCCTGAGAAAACATGTTTGTCTCAGGAGCAGACAGACTTCTGTGACAGCATCGAGGCGGGTTAACCTCTAAACTTTCTAAATATGACAGGAGGGAGAGAGGGAATGAGACATTTGCAAGCTATTTCGGTATCCTACAAAGCAGTACAGTAGGTATTGGATGAATGGCTTAAGACAAATAAGAATAAATAGCATAAATTACAAGATATTATTTTATGTGACAGTTTATTTAAATACATCTTCTGTTTTATTTACCAAAATAATACTTTTTTTCCTTAAGTGATTTGAAACATAATATATTGAATGACTACGTATACTGAATTGAAACAGGAACAAGCGCTGTGTGTAACAATAATAAAATGCTCCTAACTCTGCAAAAGTTAATATGAGTTTCCCGAAGCGTCGTGCTTATCAACAATGAATTCTTTTTAATAAAAAGTTAGAATCTCTAATTTAGCACTAAGTTTTACTATAGAAAAAATGATTACTCTTAATCGTACACTTCTTCATGCCACAAAGAAAATTATTGTAAAGTACTTATTTATCTGGTATTAAAAGCATTGTCGTTTTAGAATTTAGTTCAAAAAAGTTTATTTTCTTTCAGAAATATTTATTTATTTAAGCATTTCAAATAACAAACAAATTCCAGTCACATTCTGTAGCATCTTATACTCCAATTAATCGATTGAACATAACTTGTTCAAATCCATATATATTTTTTCAAGAACAGTTCGAGTCGAGTAAAGAAATATTTTATATAAATTAAAAGAAAAAGTCACAAAGCAAGAACATTTTGAACGACAAAGCCAGTAAATATGCCGCCCCGACCTGCAGCAGGTCAGGCATAACGTTCCGGCCATTGAGTAAAGTACCGTAGCTACTAACTCAACCGGCGTTACTCGTACTGAAAGTTGAGAAACTCTGTGAAATTTACACATCACGCCTACTTTATTAGCGTTTTCTGTACGTATAATACTACTGTAACGTTGTTCAGACTATGTTGCAAGTACCTTATAGCAACGGAAACAGAGAATCTTTTATTGAAACACAATTACGATATCGATCAATATGTTAAGGTTAAGTATAACTTATTTAAGCGCGACTAAGAGGTAACTGAAAGCTTTGGACGACGACAACGCAACGAAAATGCGTTACGGCGATGACACGTTTATATAGAATTCGATTTTTAAATATTTAAAGTATAATATGCTATAATTAAATTAATGTATTTATATGTATAATGATCGATATAAATAATTCTAGATATTACTGTTGTTATATTATCAATATATACTTCGTTTAAATTCTAACATGATCTATTTTTTTTTAACTTAATCGTCATCAATATCAAAGAAGTTTTAATTCAACCGCGTGTAAAGGTTAACATATTTAGATTTTTGTAATACTTATATCGTCAACATTCTTATATTATTTTAGACAATAAATGGCTAATGAACAGCAGCTTATTATTAACTAATTTCGTATGAATAAATTCCGTTCTGACTTGACATATAAAATACATCGAGTGAAGAGATAGTAATATTAAGGCAAAGATAGTAAGTAAAACAAAATTAACGAACATAAAATAATATTAAAAACTCTACGAACCATTGAAGATATCGTAGTAACTTAAGCTTCTTATCATTAACCTCAATAGAAAAGTCATTTGCACAGCAGCGGGAGATTAATGAACTATTACTTTACTTTTTCTGATAGGATTATTGGAATAGTAGATAATTTATTATTCCTAGAAATTTTCAAAATTCAACCAATAGATCTAATAGGTTTGTGATTGATTTTTGGAAAACGCTTTTATCAGATCGAGCGCACCAAGTCCTATTAATTAGATCACTTTGGACGATTTTGTTTCATTTTTATTCAGTGTTGCAAATGGTATATTTTGCAATACCATTTACAAGTATTTATATGAGTCAATTAATTTTATACGTTAACTTTATTATGAAAGCTAAGCATTATTCATAAAAACAGAAGATCACAAAATGAGTTGAACTTCAGCAAGTAATAAAATAACAAAAATATGTGAACACTTTATTAATGTACAAGAGAAGAAGAAATAAACTTACATCAATCCCATGAAATTAATAAGTTTACTGAAGCGCTGAAACAACCGAAGTGAAGTTCCTGAAACAATGAACACAAAATTATATTTATACAAATCATTTATTATTTTAAAACATACACTTTCATTACGTAAAGTCACTTCTGTTCCAAAAAATTTAACCCTTAATGATGGAAGTTCTTCACTTTTTATAATGATTTAAGGGAATAGAGGTTTACATAGAAATTGATAAAGAAAATAATTCTTGTTAAATAGTTCTATATATCAATTTTAGACCAATACCTATTTTTATTTCTTCGAAATGTACATACAAAACGCAAACCCGGGGCTCCCAGAGCTCTCCAAAATCACTGCGAATAATATCCCTCAAGGAAGCTGTTTAAATTTATTTGCTGAAGTTATCTATCATAATTTTAAAAAAAAACTTTTTGATTTTAGTACATTTAACTAATATAACTAGTGTTAAGAACGTCTCTCGCATTTGTTTTTTTTTTTTTTTTAAGTTATTGTTACCAGACACTTTTGAATTTTAATTTAAAATTTTGCCGTGCTATGTCCAGATAGAATAGTCCCGACCTCTTACTTGCCGAAGTTTTGTACAAGGCGACTAAGGCCATATTGGTGCGAACAACTGTACACCAAACAGGTTGATGATTGGGAGGCCTACGTTCAGCAGTGGACATCCAACGGCTGATGTGAATGAATGTGGGTCTTCGAAAACCAACATCTCCATCTATATCTCTCTCTTACAAGAACCAATATAGAAATAAGTTGAGTAAGAGATTTTCAACATGTTAGTCATATAAATTATGGTGAAATACTGTCTCACTTAGCTACAGTTTTAGGGTCAGGATTAATATCGAAACTTATCAAACAACTAACAAACAATTCCTATACTTCAGGTATATCTTTTAGCATATGAAAGCTTTGCTATTAACCATCGGACAAGCTTTTAACCGCCATTAAACGTTAAGAGTTTAAAGCGCTTTCATATATATTTTAGTATAGAATAGTTATAAAACTACAAATATTATACAATATAAATGTTACCAGTAATATGAGTGAGAGCCTCTACGCCGCGCGCTGGCGGTCGTGTGTTCGATTCCCGCTCGGGACAGATATTTGTATTTGTACAAATATTTGTTTCCAGTCTGGATGTATGTCCTTGTGGGTTTTTCTACCGTGCCGCGGAGAGCACGTAAAGCCGTCGGTCCCGGTTGTTATAATAGACACCTGATAACGAATCACTATCCATGGTAGGGAAATTATCCGCCAACCCGCAGTGGATGGATTAATAATAATGGATGGATAAATATGGAGAAGAGGCCTTCGCTCAGCAGTGGGTGGTTTACAGGTTCATACAGTAAATAAATATTCATTATAAACATAAGTAAGAGATAGTTTTTCACTAATCTGTAAAAAATATCTTAACTGGGCCTTGGGAATAGGTTAAGTGTTCCAAAGAAATACAGCTTTAACTTCTCTCAGAAGAACTGAATAACTTGATGTTCTACAATAAATGCAAATTTTTCCTTCATAAATGTTGGTCTAGTTGGACTAAATAACACATAGTACAGAAAAGAGAAAATATATAGACCAGTTTAGACCGATTAGGCAGCCACTTGAACTTTGAGTGGAATTCCGAAACGTGGTCAAACTTGCATAATCGAAATATGAACCGATTCGCAACATTTTCAAAAGTCTGTTTTATTGATATTCTATTTGGTTAGAAGAGCTCACATTAGCGTAGTCAAAGAGAGAGAGAGAAGGACTTGTGCTAACATTTTGGGATAGGAAGAAAAGACTGTAGACTGCAAATATCGTTATTCTTAACTCCTTAATAGGATGTAACGCTGTCAGTATCCACGGCATTAGATGAAATAGAAACAATGTGTCTTTTAACACTACACTCCGAGAATGGCAAGAAAATAAACGGTTGGAACTTTGGGATTGGTAATTTCAAAAGAAAGTTAAGGGTACCATCTCGCTTAGTATCGTCAAGTGTACTAGAAGAAGAAATTTTTTTATGAAGAAGTTCGAAATACTATTATAACAAGGTATATACTATATACCTATACTGTTTACAAACTCCAAGTATTTAAGAAATTTTCAGACTATTAGTAGTCGGCCTAGACAGAGGTGAAGAACGGATATGATTTGAAAAACACTCAGTTAGCGAACTTTAACTGGCAGAGACAAAGTTGTGAGAGAAAGCTCAAAGTATAAGTAATAAAAAAGACACATGTACAAAGACAAATATGAACTATAAACGGGAATCAAATCCGTGACCGTCGATGTTATGAAACTTTCGTCACTACTAAAACAGACTATTTTTTTTTATACTATGCATAATTTTGTGATCATTTAAAATCAGTAATAAATTAGAAGTTGCGTACGGAACATATTAAATTTCCTACGGTATATCATAGTGCTTACAACAAAGCGACTCGGGCAAAAGGCTTTCATCGCTTATGAATGTGCTGTACCTCACATAAGACCATATTATGAAACTATTTTGATTACTGCCTTTATGCATAAGAGGAATAGGAAACCGAAAAAAAATAGGAATAAAAAAGCCACAAAATTTAAGTAATAATAACGATTTTCAAATATCTATTCTGTATATAAGTTCATATTATAATAGTTTTTAACGTTAACTTATCTCGATGAAAATAGAATATTTTATTGTTCAAGGATGTAGACAAATTAATTATGAAATCTTCAACGATTCTTAATGTATAATGATAGGTAGTCCAAATATTATAGACTTAAAAAAGGCATATGGAAGAAAGAACTTCCTTTGTTTCCGTAGGAAAAATAGACAATATCCTGGTTTTAACATACGGCTTCCTTTTAGTGTTCTAATAAAACAGATATAAGTTTGCATTAATCTGAGTACCTATAGCTAAACCTGATGCACGAGGTCACAATTGGCAAACAATAGTTATTCGTCAATGACAAGCAAAATTTTTATTTAAAAAAAAATTGGTTGTCTGTAAAGTCGGTTTACGGACGATAATTTTTACGTGATAACGTCATAAGAAAACATGAACGGAATTGAATTATTATCACTGAATTAATTATCATTATTTTGTATAATATACATATATATATAAGCTACAGGTAATTAATTGTATTTAATATAAAAGCGAAATAAAGTTAAATACTTTGATATGTAATACAAGAAATAATCAAGTTTAATAAAGAAGCTAAGTTTAATAACTTAAAGTTAGCAAAACAAATTAGATTATCATTAACCACTTATGAAAATTATAAAAATATAAAAACAGTTTACTTTTTATACGATCGTAATTATATGAGTCCTAATAACTTTTTAGTCAAAATTGTAATATAACCTAATATTACTGCACTCGCCCACCGATGCTACTTATTTTATAATCAAAGAACAAATATATGAGACTATATCGCTAATCGGATTCTTAAAATGCAAGAATTAATTACCTTTTTTGCTGCAATTGTTGTTGTAATAAACTATGGTAACCATTTTATGATTTTATTAACTTTTTTATAATATTAACTTACATTTATTTACTTATATTATTACATTACATTATATTATCAACTTTTCACTATTTGACATTACTTCAATATTGACAAAACAGTTTGCCGCTATTTGCCGCTGTCATTTCTACTCGGACGCGTCATAAGTTAGGCCGACCGCCGCCGATAGTGAGCCGAACGCTTAGGCCGAGCCAATCGTACCTCTCTACCGCTTGTTCCGCGCTCTCACTCACTAATTGTGACAATGACTATGCATGACGTCATCTTCTTCGAACTGGCACCTAGTAGCTTTCATCAATTTACTAGACGTTATCACGTCAAAAAAGGATAAAGGTAAGATATATAGATTAGGAAATTTTATATAAAAATAACATAAGTACGAGAGTTCGGATTTGGGCAACGAGTTATCCAAAACTGAATCACATGTACAAAACTCATTTAATAATATTTATAATCAGGCTCGTAAATATTCATAATGTATACCAAAGTAATATTGGTCTGGTAGATTCAGAAAGAATTGGCTATGACGGACGAATAAACCGTTATACTATATCATTGATCATTCGGAAGTAACAAATTCCAAAATATAAATGAAACTAGCGACCCGCTCTGACTTTGCACGGGTAGTGTATTATAATGTTCTCAGCGACAGCGAACGGAGCGGCACGGGGGTAGTCGCATCAAGCGAGCCCACAAGGACATACAAGATAATTTTTTTCACATGAAAATCCGTTCAACGGACAGACAGAAACGGTGGGGACGTTGTCTTATAATATATAGTGAAAGTGAAATGTATGTGTATACGCACTATGTAGCACTTGATCGGTTTACGATCAGCTTAGGAACATAGGAAAGGTTAACTAACGTAATCTCAATGCAGCAGATACACATAATTGTATTAAATCCGTAATAGATTGTTGATATTGCTCTGTTTAGACAAATCTTGATTGGCAGAGTTTCAAAGCTCGATCGATGTTATCAAATAATAGAGGAACTCGCTATATCTTAAATATTAATGTACTAAGTTTAATTTTGATGCGATAAAACAGCCTTATAATATAAAATCATGATTGTCAGTGACGGATTCTTCAAAATTTATTATCAAAGGAGTTATAAATATTTATCTTACGGTAACAAAAACGGGACTATAATGTGTGACGTGTACGAAACATAAACTCCATACAGATATTAAAGCGTTCTTGGGTATATTATTGATAAGATAAGCTTCAAAATATTTGCAAAACTATATTCAAATATTACAAAAAATATTATTAAAAAAAAAAACTCGTTTTTTCGAAGTTAATTATCACGTTTAAAAATGGAAGCACTAGAAATAACAAGATTCTATACAAACAAACTTATAATTTTAAAAATAATTTACACAATAATTTTAAAAAGAATACATTCTAAGCTGCCTTTTGCAAAAATTTCAACAATTTTGTTTTACAAAACCGTAAAGAACAACTAACAAAGTTTCTACATCGAGTAAAAGCAGGTCGTATTAAGTTGTACGTTTTTAATTATTCAAAGTACAAGTTTACACATTAACTTCGGAACTAAAGTCGAAACATCTAGAGATCCAAACTTTATTTATACCTTCGCTAAAACTTCAATTATTTTACATGCCCGACCCACGTTACAGTTACAGCAAACAATGCTCCGTAATTTCACTTTCCAAAACTTCCACGTGACTCTAATACGTCGGTATCACTACGTCGGGAGATCTTAATTACGGCGAAATAAACAAAGAACGATAAATATTAGGAAGTATTTTTAAAAACCATGTTACAAAAGTTTTCATTACAATAATAAATATTCCCAATATTTGAAGTTAAAAAATAGACAAAAGTTTTCATTACAATAATAATATTCAAAGTTAAAGTTAAAAAATACTAGGTATTGTTTTGCTTCACCTGCAGAAGAAAAAGCTTTGAAGTTAATATTTTATCTTAGGTTCAGGTTAATTATCATAAAATTTTTCATTCATAGAAAAAGTACAAGTTTTTATAGCTGAAGTATTAAATAAATTTAATACAAAACTTTCTAAGACTAAGACAAGGCCTTTATACTTACAGTATTATTACGCAATTAAGATAAATTTCTTTTCGTACTAAATCACTATATTAACGCCTAGATAAGGAAAGTAATTTAAAAAATTTAATGTTTATTTAAATATGTATACCATCAAATTAGCGAAAAAACATGAAGTTTACCACAAAAAAAAGCTCCTAATAATTTTGGGACACGAAGTAGGTATGCAGAGAATAATGTATAACAAGTATGCTTAATTAAAAAAATCAAAAACCCGACTGCATAAAATACTCTTATTATAAACTAAAAATAATAAAACAATTTACTAGCTTTCATTTGATACCCATATTGCTACAGTAAGAAAAAAAATCAATTCCCCCCCCTCATTCCGCCATTTGCGGGCGCCATTTTGAAAATTTATATAGCCTATGTCACTACTACAATTTAGACGAATTCAACGACACCTCATATGTCAAAAACGGTCCAGCCGTTTGGGCTGTAGGGCGTGCCAAAGAAATGGACATACATACATACATACATACATACATACATACATACATACATATATACATACATACATACACTCGAAAAACATAACCCTCCTTCTGTCGCAGTCGGGTAAAAAAACAACATAACATAGAAAAAAAGGCTTTTCTTGTTTTGTATGTATAACATTGAAGAAAAATCTCTTTGGTTGTACTGTTTGTTTTTGGCTGATTTTAATATCAATAAATAATGGAAATTAATAAAAATACAAATAAAAAGTAAAAAACACTTTTTAGACATTTTTCAATTGTTTTTCTGTTCGTCGAAATGAGTAAATCTAACGAAGAAATTCGATACATTTTGAAGTTTTATTACTAACAATGGGAAAATTTGTGTTTATGGACCTAATGCATTGTCAGTAAGAGTAACACAAAATTGGTTCAAGCGTTTTCAGTCTGGGAGTTTTCCGGGGTCATACGCATAAAAGTTGATGCCATTTTTGAAAAAGTGGAGCAAGACTAGCATATTAGTAGTTACGGAGCCGAGGAACTGAAGACCACAAAACAGTTTTGACCCATTTAAAAAAGTATGACTATATAAAAAAGCTCAATGAGCTCGGTGCTACACGAGCTCATTCAAAGAAGCCTAATGAATCATGTACTTATTTGCGATTCTCTATTGAAACGTTTCAATGAAACTGAACAATTTTTGAAAGGGTTGATCACTAGTGATGAAAAGTGGATCACCTACAAGAAGAACTTACGAAAAAGATTATGGTCGATGGGTAGTCGAGCTTCATAGACTGTAGCGAAACCCGAATATTAACACGCAATAAGGTGATGCTGCTGATTTGTATGGTAGGGTTGGAAGAGCATCATTCATTATTAGCTTTTACCGTTAGGCAAAAGCATCGATTCAAATCTCTACTGCCAATAAGTAATGAAAGTCAGGCAAGAAATTAAGAAAAAAAGACTGAAATTGATCAACAGAAAAAGAGGGATCAGAATTGATCAACAGAATAAGTAATGAAAGTCAGGCAAGAAATTAAGAAAAAAAGACTGGAATTGATCAACTACCGTCTTTTGCATCACTACCGTCGTCGGTGTAGTAGACACAGGTCTTTGTGTGTGTAGTCACCACGATCACAGTATGCGGAACACTGTCATAAATCCGCAGCCTCCTAGCCTTGTTCTGGACGATGATGACTCGCGTGTCTGTCCCTGCACCTTGTGAATAGTCATAACGCCCGACCCCCGCTCGGTACCGTATCCCTGATTTATCAGCGTCTACTTTTCATCTTGTGTCAAAACCAGGTATATGGTCCTGTCGTACTTTTCAGGGATTCGAGCGCCAGTGAAATGCCTCTCCATTCTCAGACAGCGGACAATAAATAACTCTTAAGAATTCTTTGGATAGTTTTAGGTTACATCAAGGGAAGACTATCAAAACTTTTCTTAGGATTTCTACAGGAACGGGATTATGTCACAACCTACAAGATGGCAACAAGTTATCGAACAAATTGGCACATATATGTATGTCATAATTAAATGCAATGCAAAACTTCGAAATTTTTTTTTTTTTGAATTTGTATATAAAATACGAAGAAACTTTTTTCCAACCGGATATTACACGTGGTATTTGTTTGTTAGGAAGGTCGTAAACTTACAATGATATGATATATGGTAATACGTTTATTAACAACGTATTCATTTATAAGCAATAGGTACACCTAATCTAAGACAGACTGAAGCTGTATAACATCATTACTACATAAGTAAAACTTTATACCAAGTCCTTGTTCAAAGTTACACTTGCAATGCCAAACACTTTGTAAACTTCAGTGCTAGTCGCTCAAACTAAATCAAATGCTTTTAACACTGATATATTATAACATAGAAACGAGTAACGACCACTTATGCGCAAAATCTCGAGACGTATGTAAAATTATTTTTGTCGAAAATATTGTTACCTAATTAAAATAAACAAGAAATCAATTAAATTACTAAAAAAAATTACTTAAAATTATGAAATGACATATATTACTTAAAATTATGAAATTTTGTTGTATTTTTCTGGACATATTTTTAAAATACAAAAAGCAAATGTAGTTACGAAATAAATAGGAAATAAATACTCGTAATATACCTACTAAGCTACGTAACGTCAGATACATACGTCAAACTAATAACACCCTCAAATATTATATAATTATATATAAAAACCAATTTTTTAAAAAGTATAGTTTATGTATTCTTTTATGTTTTTCTTTAGTTGTATGTTCATATAAATAAACAAATATAAAATCAATTAATAATAATGATGATAATTATAACTAGCTTTATTTTAATTAGGTTTTAGAGGACGGCGTTGCTTGTCTTTGATTGTCAGTACAAAATCGTACTTTACATTGAAAAGCTCAAGCAAAGCAACTTCGTGTAAAATTCATATCTAACAACTTTTAAGAAATCATATTTTCCAAAATTATAACACCGATTGATTGCAATCAAAACAATTTTTTTATATAATCATAAAAAGTCATTAATTCCAAAATCACATTAAAACATGTGATCAGAAACCTGGTGTTTTAGAGTTTAAGTTAAGCACTACTGTAAAATTTTGTTAAAATGTTAATTATTTATTTTTGAAAAAATAATATTAAAGAAACAATCAAATCATATTTAACCTT
Source organism: Euphydryas editha (assembly GCA_036937285.1). NCBI lineage: Eukaryota > Metazoa > Arthropoda > Insecta > Lepidoptera > Nymphalidae > Euphydryas > Euphydryas editha. The sequence continues at coordinate 3,346,028 of JAUPFZ010000003.1, forward strand.
TCAACTGGCAGGTCGGTATATAAAAATTATGTTAATAGTTATCAGTAAAACATAACATCGATCACTAATCTTATATAAAGAAAAATACAAAAACAGGAAATAACATTTAATTATTATTACAAGTCATCATTTACAGTCGTCAAAACTAAGGAACTCTAAAAATTCGCACATGCTCCATTTGTTTCTCACAAAAAGTAATGGTAAAGTGAATGGCGTACACTTCCTGTATTAACAGTTGTATCGGCGTGGCAATGGCAGCTAAATGAGCCTTGAACATTAATACTCATTCTAATCATTTGGGGAAAGCATAAAGATAATGCTTTGACACAGAATAATAATACTTATTTTAGCTTTGTTTATCGTAAATTTGATATGCACATAAACGACGCCATGAACATCGATCAGCGATTGACAACTATCGGTTTCGTAACGGCAGATAAACGGTAGACGAGAAGTTGTAGCGCTCTCTCTTCTTACTAAACGAAGTAAAACGAGTAGGAAGTCTATGTACCTATTCAAAGGTTACTTCAGCAGAATTACGATAATTCTTAAAGAAATAAAATTTATCAAAAAATAAATCAATATGTATATAGTAGTTATAACGAGTAGTAGATGATAACGTGACCAAATTACCACATTTTTAGAATAGTAATCTATTGAATTATATATGAATGTATATGTATATATATCATATACAATATACGAAATTAGAAAATCAAAAATTGACCGCGCCATAAAACATTCATATCGGTTTTGAGTAAACATTAATCAAAAAATCGACTGAAACAACAAAGGCATCATCCTCAACAATCGTTGAGGATTTAGTTTGTGCAATGATAATAGAATCCGATATCCAACTCGAGTGCTCGACAGATGCGAATCAACAATCTAGAATAGAATTTAATACAAATATTTGAATGTAAAAGGTTTCCTTTTTTATATTATTATTTTATATTATTTGAATAAAAATATCAAATATTTACATTAATTAACTGAAACATTTAACCCAATTAAATATTTGGTAATAAATGACAATATATCTTAGATCACATAATTATATCAAAACCAGTTTGTTTCCTGAAAGCAATACGATTGTCACGTTTACGTTAATTGCTTCCGTATATTTCTTTTAGAGACTAATATTTGTTTGAAAGTTTTATTTTAGCCGCATGACTTTACATTCCAAAACTTCAACGCAGCTCTTTATTCTTCAAAAACCAATCCGCACATAAAGCTATTTTGAGATTTTTGTTAAGTTGCAGTATGATTACAATGACATACCTGGTTCTGTAGGAACACGCTTTTAAATTGTCGTCTATTTTTATACCCTATGAATTGATGAAGAAGATGGCCTTGACAAATATTTGGAATAATATTGCTTGAAAAAAATTTTAGCGGGAGTAATAATGTAATGTGGGAATTTGATGAATTGTCATCGTAACTACTGTAAATAATGTAGCAACTCCACTTTAAGGTTTGTAGAAAATTGTGAGTTACTGTGTGCTTCAGGGAATGAACTGACTGAAACGTGTTTGAGACTAGGAGTTGTCAATGGTTGACTGCCCAATGTAATTAAAAATATCTTGATTAAGAGGAACTGATTCCTTTGTTAGTTCTAGGCATAATAAATCCCGATGTTTCTTTTCTGAACACTTATTGTCACTGGCTTTTAAAACTAAATTAACTATTTCATTTCTTATATTCATTTTAGTTAAAAAATAAAGTTATGCATCGTATTTTATGAGATGGCAAAACGTACCTACCTTACGGTACGTACTTTATGTATGAGCTATCATACAGCTAATCAACTAAGGGCTCAAGAGTATTGAATTGGATAAATTTACTATTTAACAATGTCAGTACGTTAAACTATCAAAACATTAAAATTTTAAGGTAAAATTAAAAATAAAAGGAGAAGAAATATTTCCTCCAAACATAGTAATATTATTGTTTAAGAACAAAGAGTCTTGATATCCAGACCCTTTATTATTACGATATTAGTTAATAAATAGTAATACAGTCATAGTATTAAGACTTAAATACTTATTGTTGTGCTTTGGTCTACCACACAACAGATGTAAAACATCTGTTGTGTGGTTGAATCGAATCACTATAGTTGATTTCGCTCAAGCAAAATATGCTACTCGTATGTGCAGGTATTGTGACATAGCAGTTTTTATTTGACAATATTTTCACTGATACACATAGCATATTCATGTTCTGTATAATGGTCAGAGTTACATAGCTTTATATTTATATGATAGTTTGGAAAGTTAACTAATTATAATAGTCAAAATGTCGAAACTGCCAAAGAGTGAAAGTAGCAAATAGTGGTTTGACAACGACCATACATCACATATACACAATAATAGCCGTAGCTAGAGTATTGTATTTCCAAGTGTGTTGGTTCTAGATGAAACTATAAGTGCGTGCGACAAGACTTCGCACTCAAACAAGTATGATTAATATGGTCCGGAATGGCCCAAATGAGAAATAATCCGTTTGAGGCGATCCTCTGGGAAAAAACCTTTATTTTAATACCTCATCCTGTGTCATCCATCATTTTACCGACGATATAAAAGTTTGGATGATATTTATAAGTATAATAAAATATTTCTAGATACCGTAGATTATTAGATTTATTAAAATCTGTTTTTTTTTTTGAAACATCTTAACAGCATTTTTAATTCTAAAGCGCAATTAAAAATTTAAATAAAGTAAATTTTGGTTTAATCACTTTTGGAGAATCTTTGTGATTGTTAGCAAAAATATTTCTATGTATAAAAATTAAATTATGCAAAAATAAAACGAAAAATGTATAAAAATGAAATAAACTACAACATTTCATGATCACAATTCAAATACAGTATATTTAATCTTTATAAACTATCAATTCAAGTTTAAAATGTAAAACGCCACTCCCGTAGTTTGGGATTAAGGTGGACATGCATAGGTCGACTTTCATACATTTTTATTTTTGATTATTCTTGAAATGTATACATTTTTTTAAACATTTAATTTGTTTTATCATTTCTTTAGAGCTTTTTATATGAGCAATGTTCATGTCATGCAAATATTTACATTGTTTATAATATAAAATCGGCATTCAAAAAGTGACAGATTTACGTATGTGTGAGTTCTGAAGTTTACATTAGCATTGATAGATGTCGCCCGTGTCGCCCAAATAATCATAGACGTATTATACCTCTATGCAAATAATGCGTCGAAAATAATTTTTTTGCGCCACCTATCGTTAAAGTGTAAAAGTACTTCGCTGTTACATGATATAAATTTTATAGGAAAAGGTAAGGTTCATAGGTATCTAAGAGGATTGTGAAATCACACTCAAATTTCAAAATTATCAAATGGTTTGAAAAGGTTTAAATTAATTTAAACTTTTTAATGGTAGGTATTATTTAAATGTGACCTTACTCTGCAAATATGACTCAATTCAAAAATTAAGTTTTATATTTATTTTATCGTTATTTATTATATATCGTTATTTTTTATTATATATACATATTTAATATCTGTATGACCAAGCTTTGTTCGGTATTTTTTTTGGTAAATCGTGTTTTGGGATTAATATCCCAAAACACAATTTACGTATCAAATATAATTATTTAGATACGATTAAATAGTGATGAATTAATATGAGTAACTACCTAATATTTTTCGATCTTACCGATATAATAATAATAAAATATATATATATATGAACTGGTTATTGAAATAAAAAATAAAAAGATCTCCGAATAATAGTTTTTCTCACAAAAGAAGGAACTTGATAAAAAAGGTGAAAAAACTGAACTGGAGACAGGTGAATTCGAACCAGGGTCGCCCGAGTCGCCTTGAGTCGAGACCATCCCGCCTGAGCTATCGTTATCTAATAATTAACGGCGAATTATTGGCGAATATTACATTCCTATTCTAATTGTAGGAGTTTTTAATTGCATGAAAACAAATAAGACGACATTTTCTAAAAATGGATCCAAGCTAAATCGATTCACCCCGGAAACGCTCTGCACACTAAACGGGTTGGCGGATAATTTCCCTACCATGACCATGAGTAACGATCGTTATCAAGTATCTATGATAACAACTGGAACTGACGGCTTTACGTGCTTTCCGAGGCACGGTGGGAGACCCACAAGGACATACACCCAGACCGGAATCAAATACAAATATCTGTCCCGAACAGGAATCGAACCCGCGACCGCCGCCTGCGCGCAGCGTTTAGGCGACTAATCGCACCACTACATTAGAACAGTCGTCAATCACTTTTTTTTATACTTCTCTTTTAGGAATTCTTTACATCCCATTTTATAAATCTATATCTGTAAAAACTACACATCATAAATAAAAAAGAAACAAACGCCTGTACGTAAATCGCTCCCCTCACAGTATAATATGGTAATGTGGTAGGTACTACGACAGTTTTCGTTTTATTGCATAATGGTGTTTAGAGTATTAATTACCATCTTGTATATATTTTTGTATTTTTTCTACGTATATTTATAACAATACACTAATTTCAATGGTACCGTAATGAACATACAATATCTATTATTCTCATAAAATATAAATACAATTTTTGCACGAATAATACAATATTATTGAATTGTAACTTATAACTCTGCAAATAAGACTCAATTTCAAAATGAAGTTTTATATTTATTTTATTGTTATTTATTATAAGTATATTTAATATCTGAATGACCAATCTTTTTTTTTGGTAAATCGTGTTTTGAGATATTATAAATAGATACGATTTACATACTTACTGATGAAATATGATTAATTTTTTCGATCTTACCGACATAATAATAAAAAAATATGAACTGGTTATTGAAATAAAAAATAAAAAGAGCTCCAAATAATAGTTTTTCTCACAAAAGAAGGAAATTTAGGATAAAAAAGGAAAAAACTGAACTGGAGACACCAGGATTCGAACCCGGGTCGCCGAGTATCTCGACTCAAGGCGCGAGTCGCCTTGAGTCGAGATCATCCCACCTGAGCTATATACTATAATACGACATTTTCTAAAAATGAATCCAAGCTAGATATGTATATACGTGTGTAATATTATTCGAACTGTAAAATAATCAAATAAATGACAATCTATTAGAGCTTTCAAACATAATATGTATATGTATGTTTGTCCTTACATTTCTCCGAAAATATGCGACCGCTCATTTTACTGGCTTACATTTATTTCAACATAGGGAACAAGTTTCATTAAAATAGTTTTAATAGTTTTTAAGATTTGGACAAGTGTTCGTTGTGTTGGATAGTCCATTTACAGGGGAAGGCTATAGGCTATATAACATCACGCTACGACCAATAGTAGCTGAGCATTCATAAGAAACATTACAAAAACGGGAAAAACATTATTTTTTGAGAGACGTACTTACGTAAGCTGCGCAAACAGTTAAAGTTATGCAAAAATTATGTACAACGGAATTGATTAACATTAAAAGTTCAAAAAAAAAGTCCGCGACAGCATATATCTATCTCTTGAGGTTGATTCAATATAACCATTTTTATAGTAATCAAGTATGTTCTAAAATAATGTGTTATTTGCGAAGGTGTTTTTATAGACATGATATAAATCCTTATCCAAATAAATCTTCATCACAAATATGCCTTTTTGAACGAAATTGTCAACAAATATTAGTACAAATACAAATTTCTGTCCCAAACGGGAATCGGACCCACGACCGCCAGCGGCGCGCGGCTTTGAGGCGACTACTCGCACCACTACACCAGAATAGTCGTATATCTATTATAATATGATTTATATGTAAATAAATTAATATATAATAAATGAATTAAATGAAGACGTAAAATAATAGTTTAAAATTAAAATCCATTAATCAGACATAACTGAATACACATTCAGTAAGTAAAACTTGTAAAAACAACAAAGAATTAATTCGGAGCGAAACTGCGAAAGTAAAACATTACACTTCATATCGGCTGCGTTGCTATCGACATATACACTAAAATACCGAATAGACGAGCGCGGGACGCGGTATGAAGCGGGACGAGTATTATTACATCCGAACTAAATTTAAAAAAATACGAAGCAAAACGAGACAGTTTTTGTATCAGTGCCATCTAGTTCAATTTTATAGTAAACAATTCGTGATTTATGTAAGAACCACAGAATTTGGATAACAAACCTGATGTCAGTGTGTGCGTGAGTGTTGCGTATATACAGTAATCGATATGACAGATATTATTTAAAGACTATTTGACTAAATGGCTCCGTTTTAAAGTAAACTAATAATGTGATAAAATAATAGGCATTGATATAGTGGCGCAAGTTTTATTATTTTTAAAATCTGTGCATAGCAACATTGCGAAAATATCAAAAACCTGTCGAAAGCCCGAACAGCGCCATCTAGCGGGAATATGTCCAGGAGGAGACGTTGTAATGACCCTTAATCTCTCTAGCTTCTAGCAGTATAGGCCTTTGCCCAACGAAACATGGCTATCACTACTCCTCTACAGCTATTGAATGTTTCAACTTCAATAAATACCGTAAATTCGTAGCTCTCTTTGATGTCACAATTTTCTGCCCGATCGGACGTGATTTTTACCCGATTCCTAATGAATATCACTATTTTTCATCTAAAATTAATTACCGAACTAAAAAAAAAACTAAGTGAACCGTGTGTTAACAACATTTTTTTACAATTCGAATTTTTTTGTTTTATTTGTGTCATCGTCTCAGATTAAGTCTCAGAGAAGTTACTATTAGAGTAGAATACAAGTTATCCTAGCAAACGATTCTATATATGCGCGTAGAGCTTTTTGACCACTTCATGAAATTCTCGAGCATTTTATGATGTGGGCAATTCTACGATGTGACCACGACATATACAAGCACACGCACACAATCAACCACGTACCGAGATTACTTAAAAATATCTATAATTATAATTAAAACGCCAAACGATCAAATTTTAAGCTATCATTATAATACAAAAACATGAATCGTTTATATTGATGTAATGTTAATACGACACATGTCACTTCATTTCCTGTGAATGAACAAAGCATTCGACCTCACTCGTACGTATTCGCTGTGTGTGAAGCCATGGTAGGGGAAAAAAAATCGACTAAAGCGTTCGCAGTGGTCACTTTCGGTACTACGGGGGGCTATTATTCCTAAAATTGTAAGCAAGTACACGTGAGAGTATTTATTTTGTTTTAATTTAAATAAATTAAAGAAAAATGAGACACCAAAGTTGTTGTGTTGTAAATTGTAAGAATACCAGCAGAAAAAGTGAGTGCAAGTTTTATAAACCGACTGCTCAATGGAAAAGAAATCAACGGAATCAGTGGATAGCTGCAGTTAAAAGGCTGAAGTAAGTACTACCATAACCTTAACTTTATCAATAACAATAATTCGGAAAATTTAAATGAAAATTAAGTTAGCCGACATCCAAAAATTTTAATAATTATTTTTATCGAAAAAATCATTACGAAAAAATTAAAAAAAAAAATTAATTTGTAAAAAACTTGATAAATTCAAAGTAAAATTAAAAAAAAATTTTTTTAGTTCTAATTTAAAAAAACAAAAAAAAAATTAAAAAATTCACGTCAGCTAACTTTAGTATTATAGAATTGAAAAATTTTCAAAATCTTTAAGTTTAGTAAAAGTTAATAATTTTGTTATGATTCTGTGATGAAAAAAATCTAATTTATAATAAATGCTTAAATTTAAATTAACAAAAAAAAATTACATTAATTAAATAAATATTAATATATTCCATTGATATAACTATTTAATTATTTTTTCTTCAGTTTAATTTTTTTCTTAGTATCACTTTTTGACTTTGATATAAATATCAAATAACTTAACCTGAATGTTTACTGCATTCTTTATTATTTTTTATCATTATACTTACTTGTTGTTGATTCGTTTAATTAAAAAACAAAACGGCAATCACTACAAAAATCTCACATATTTTTTATAACTTTTTCTTTTTACTATTATTTATAATATTTATTTATTTTTATTTTCCTTGCTATTGCCATACGTATAAAAACATTTTATGACAGCCTCCTGTAGTTCATATTTTGTCTGGCGCTGCAGTCGCACTCATAGCGAATACGTGATTAAAATTTTATAAAGTATTGAGTATTCATAGCAAATACAAAGCGAACATCTGTAAATGTAAATATTAAATCATCCGCAACATATATTGCTACACGTAAAATTTTTGTTTGGCACAAGAATTACTGACTAAATAACTTGCACAAAAATATCTTAGATATTTCTGATATACTTAACTAATATTATTTTATTTTGACGACGCGTTGGCGCAGTGGTCACAGCAACTGGCTGATGCGCTAGCAGTCGCGGCTTCGATCCCCGCACATGACAAATATTTCTATAGGCCATACAGATGTTTGTCGTGGTCTGGGCGTTCGTGTTTGTGTATTGTGTGTGTTTCCGGACCCCGACACAGTATCCACATCCTAATGGGGGCCGTTGAGTGTGAGACGTTTATTATTATTTATTTATATTATTCATAAGTAATTGTTTTTTTTTTCTTAGATAAATTTTATATTTATATTTATTTTATCTACGTAAATAAATCTCCTTAAATAATGTTTAATATTAGGCTCTGAGTGGGCATCCATTAATTACGTGAGACAATTTTGGCGATTTATCGACCCTCACTCCCCCTTGGTGAGATTTCGTGATTGTGCTCCGCCTCCCCCAATCTCACGTGAGATTCTTTTAAATGTGTATTTGTAATATAAATTAAGTTATTAAGAGTTAATCTGTGCTTGATTACATTAGATTTATTTAAAAAAAAAAGAAAAATTCTCTTATATATGTATATACCTATATATTTTTTTCTAGTTAAGACTTGTATTTAAGATTTTTAATGACGGAAAAAAAATTACGTTATATTTGCCGAAACCACCCTCCCCCCACGTGAGTGAGATTTCGCTCGACCCCCTCCCACCCCTAAACTCCTCACGCAATTAATGGATACCCCCTTACTATATAAAATACTTAAAAAATATACTAAAAGCTTTATACCTACCTATATATTTTTTTTGCTTTTTTTTTATAAATTACATTAATTTGATATGATTACAAGATAATTAACAAATCTACGCTAAAAAACAAATTTATTCTCTAATAAAATCAGTAATAAAACAGACAAAATTTTAAATCACAATCTGTTAGTCCGAAGCCGGTTTGTTAAAAGTGGAAAAGGAGAAAAACGAACGTAAATCCTGTTTGAATCGTCACTGTCCATCTAGCGAACTGGCTTCGGAATCAACTCGCAATATACAAGAGAAGTTTAAGCAAACGAACAAGCAAGTCAATCAGTTACTGGAATAACACTCTTGAATTTTAACAACGTAAGAAAATAGGCACACGTTTTTGGGTTGAATCATATTATTCGATGTAACTTTTACGAGGGTTTTATTTAGACTGTTATTTATCGTTCTCGCCACAGCCACCTGGCTCCCATATTTCTTACCAATTATTTTAAGCCCCACTCGTCCTATTTAGAAAGCCTTCGAATGGAAATCTTTGAATAAATTTAGATAATGTTTCCTTTAATGCGTTTCGAAGATCTTTAGTAATTACAAATTCAGATGGATGGAGTATTTGGTCGTTGTGCATTTGATATAGTTTTAATAGGAATTTTGTATTTTATATAAACTTTAATCACTTTGTAATTTTAATGAAATATTTTTTATAATTGACGACCGTTCTCGTGTAGTTGTGCGAATAGTCGCCTCAACACCGGCGGCCCGTCCTGGTTGTTATCATAGACACGTGGTAACGATCATCACTCATAGTAGGGATTTTTAGTAGGAGTTAGTTTTTTTTAGTAGGGATACAGCAGTTTAACATTTAAATCATGTAATACGAGTCAACTCTTGCTTCTGACACATTTGAATTTAATAAACACAATCAAATGTGTTATTTTTTAAAAACAGAGCAATAGAAACTTCACTTATACAGGGTTAATTCTAAAACACCAGCAACCTCGCAGGACAAGATAGCTAACATTATGTCCAACAACATTTGTTCTACCACTTTTGTTAATTTGTTAGATTTTATTTTCATACAAAAATAAATATTAATTTAATTTTACGCGTGAATGCAATAAACTCTACGCGCGTCCCAAAGATTAGGTAAATAACGACCACGTAGTACGTACTAATGTGAGGGGAAAGGTAGGAACGGGGCGGCGCTAGCGCCTTTGAACTTGACCTATTTAGCCAGCCGCGGCAGTCGGCGGCGGGCGACTTTGATGCGCGCGCGTCATATGATTTTGTGTGCTACTCGTATTTATTTTATTCGTATCGATCGATGTATTGTACCTGTACTAAAGTTATTTTATAACCATGGTACCGCCGCTATTCTGTCGAATACCCGGAAATGGTGAGGATACTGGCTAAGTGTGATGACAATGTGTCGGAAGCCTGTCGGCAATATGCAGCTAGATATTCGAACTTACCTACACCGAGCCGTGAGACAATGTCAACTCACCGAATCTGACAAACTAGCACGAGTAAATTTTTGTAACTGGTTCGGTTAACTAAAATAATTTGTGCGTTCAATCAAATTAAAACTAATTCGGAAGTGTTAGCACGTGTTAGTGAACAGCTGATTTTTAGGTGTTGTCTGTGTGTTGGTTGTGATGGTGACTATTTTGAACGCTATCAGCGCGATACGCACCGACATGCGCGTTACTTTAACCTTAGAGGTAATATTTCGTTTGTAAATATTATTTTATTGTCAATTATTTTTAATTTTTTAATTATTGTAAATACGCTGATTTCACTTTTGAAATACTTATGCCCGCCTGTATGTAACAATAAAAAGTGAATAATACCTAGCTACCAATATTTGATATTAAATTGGTTTAATTAGACTTTAGTAAACGTTAAAGAATAATTACCTACGTTAATAATTTTCACATATTTTTTTATGTTCAGAATTCAGATACCTAATCTACATACCTACATTTTTATAGTATTGGCGGGCATACGGACAGTCGAAGCCTTTTGATGACTAGGTACCGGATGTCTACCGCACAACTGGTTGTGCTGTAACCTCTGGAGGTTATGCAGATGTGTTGCCCTCCTATACATACGATTTATTTGTTTTTTATCGTTTAATATAGCCAGTTCTAAGCCTGGTAAAGTATGAAGGGATTGTGGACTCAGTTTACGTATTGCAGGGACATGACAAAACAGAAATTTGATTATTCACTTAAGTCACTGCGATATACATACTATGATACTGCCCACAAACCCACCAAGCAATTTATATTAATTTTATTAACTAGAATTATCGGGCAGAGAAAGTGTTATTACTATTATTATGCAAGCGCGCCCGAGCGTCGCGTCATCCTTTCGATAATGAATGAAACATAGACTCTAAATTTCAGAGCAGTACAATAAAAGCTTAAAAAATCATTTTTAATTAATGTATTGAGTTATGTCAAAAGTCGTAGAACAAATGTTGTTGTACATAATGTTAGCTATCTTGTCCTGCGAGGTTGCTGGTGTTTTAGAATTAACCCTGTATATTGATATTTTGTGATCTATAAAATACGAGTATGACTCAAGATAACGTTATCGACACGAAAATAAAAAAAATAAACATACTTTCATGTAAAGAGAGCGACATTGATAATTTATGCCAACAGTTTCGTTTAGCAGCCATTGTCCGGAAAACATAAAAGCTTTTAACGTCGCTCCTGTGCGCTCTCGACGCAAATACACGCCGTTTTTCACCACAGTTCAAAGGCTATTAACCGAATTTAACACTCCAGCACCAGGGTTATTAAAAAATAATATTATTGTAATAAAACATTTTATCTAAATGGGCGATAAATATTCAATGAACGACCTTTCATATTCGACTAAATGTATTCGAGGAGTTGCTGTTTTCACTTAACACGCGTCAAGCAACTATTAATCTTCCAGATGTTTCCCAAAACAATTTATTACTGACAGAGGCGGTTTAACCGCAAGCCTTAGCGAATTGGATGGTACAAGGGGTCAACGGACAAAACATTCTCTATTTAAAACGAAAGATTATTTATTATACCTTTTGCTCATCCTATGTGGAACACAACAAAAAATAATAATTGGCGAGAAAAAACGAGGGATTATTAATAATTGATCTGATGATCCCAGTAGGGTACGTACCTTACATGTATTATTGTACCCATTATTTATTGTTTTTAATATTCTCATCTCATTTCAAGTTTAAGTGGACTTTTAAGTGTACATTATTTTTTAAGAAGGTACTCCATTACCGCTACATTTATATTTTAAGTTTGGGTCGACTGTAAGAGTCACAAGGGAAGACACAAAACCATACAGTTACAACTTAACGCTCTTTGTTTATTGATAAATAGATACGAGGTAGAGATGTAGGTGAATTAATACATTGAATATGATAGATATACAGTTGTTAAAAACGGTTGAAACTGTTGAGTGTCTTACCGGTTCTTCTTTGCAGAATCTACATTCCGAATCGTTGGTAGCTTTACAATATCTATAATTAGTTATTAGTTAGATAATTTATACTCTGTAAAGTGACGCTTCTCAAGTGTTTTTGAAGATTATTGTTGTGGGGCTTAAAATAAATTTTTGTTTTTGATTTTTGTTTTGATAGAGATGTTAAGTTCTAGCTCACCATATACCAAAACGTACTTATAGTTAACAAAGTGCTGTCTACTTAAGACTGAGTTGTAATTAAACTAGTTAAATTACCCTTCAAACCTAAACGAAGAGCAATGTACCTAGCGCATGGGTTCCCGATGAGGGCGGTACCGCCTATCTACAGTGCTAGAACCCTCTCAGCGCGCCTAGTGAGTCATTCCGATTTGAGTCTATTCGAGCGATCAAGGATGAACGCTTCATCTATATTTGTTTTATTCTATTTGTGTAAAAGATTTTTTCTGATAATTTGTAATAATTGGTTAACCCAAAAAAATAGGCTTCAGAAAGCTATATGATCACGTAACATAGGCTTGAAAACATAACGCCAAGACTAATTATAGTGGAAAAAGGCCAATGCCCGTGAAATTACGGGAAAAGTTTTCTTACACAAAAACAATATTCACGACTTAGATATTGTGTTTTAATGCTCTTTTAACTTTTTTTCAGAGATATAGATAGATTTACTGGTGCGAATTGATGACGGTAACTTTTGACGATGATAATAAATATTTTATATCATTGTATGTAATTACATAAAAATACAAGGTTTAGTCTCTTAAATTAGTATATTACATACTTCACCGATCTCGATAACATGGAAAACTAAAAGAAAAGAAAAATAAAACTTGTGCCTTTCTAAAGGTGATAATCCGAAACTCAAACAACTCTAACATTGAAATCTATACTTTATAATTAAAAACGACGATGTTAAAAATTTTTGACAACCATAACTTAAAGGAACAAAGCAATGAACCAAAGGCTTGAACTATTTTCGTGAGTCATGTGTGCACAATTAAAGTTTGCACTGAAGTTGATGTTCCAATACCGTGCTCTGTAATGAACTGAACTGTCATAAAGTGTTAAGCATTCCGCGGACCTCTGCTCCCGCTATGTTACGTAACGTTCGACGCATTTTTAACTGACATAAAAAAAGGAGGACGTTAACTTTTTACTGACTGTACCGATTTTAATGATTATTTTTATATTGGAAAGCTGGTGCTTGTCATGTGGTCCCATTTCAATTTGAGCGAGTTCTAACGAGTAGTTTTTGAGTTATCCTTAATAATTCTTATTTAATTGGATTTGACTACGTTGATGTTCGATTTTTTTGTAGTCGGTTAAAAACAGTGTGATCGACACTTCATTTTTCAGCGGTTTTACTTGTGTTGACAAGGCTACTGCTATGTTACTATAATGCTTAATTATAGTAATTTTCAATAGTCTTTGTTACTTCGGGATAACTAATATTTGTAATGGTAATTGATTTTGTAATAAATCAAAAATACATAATACGAGTATATAAACGCGGAACTAATATACAGTGTTATAGGAAAACGCGTCTTTTTTTTTTTTAAAGTGGGAAATGCATTTACGCATCGTATTGTGTGGCCTAGGTACAAACCTAATCCTGTACAACTTCGAGAAGTATTTAGTATATCTATATATAAATCTCCAATCTTTACATACTAGTGTCTAGACCTGATCAGGAATTAGTTGCCAATCAACAATTTAAAAAAAATGGAACAAGTTTTTCAATATCAATGGAGTACTCTCTTTCCGCTTTTATCCTAATCGACATTTCAACGATCTTTTATATTTGAAACCCTAAAGCGGAGTGAATCTAATGAACGAACTTCCAGCACAACGCTTTTGAATTAGTCTCAATTTGTACCCTATTATACAAAATTCCAAACGAAAGTTCTAGATGTTTGCTTAAAATACATTAAAAAAAAATTAGAAAGAGCTCTTTGGCGTATCGAAGAGATAGTTTCGTTATACATTTTTTTCAGAAACAAACTTATTTGAAACTAATTCTTTTTAACATTTTAAAAACATTCACTCATATAATGGGGTACTTTAATTTATGAAAATCTTATTGTAATTATTTAGATACAAAAAGAGCTATAAAGGAAAGCTATTTTATTGAAAGGAGTGAGACAAATAATTTATATCCTAATTTAATTACTGCCATTTCCATATGGTATTCGAAGTCTAGAAAGATAAATAGAACTCTTGATCTTAGTACTTAATTAAAACTTTTAGACATCTATTCTAATTGTACTGTTGTAATAAAGCTTACTGAACTGAACTAAAACAGCCTGTAAATGTCCTATAACTGGTCAAAAGAATCATCCGCCGCACTGATCCATTGCAACTATGTGAATATACATGTCTTAAAAATTAGTTCGAAAACATGCAAGTTTACGTTTACGATAAATTTCTTCACCGAACGACACTAATGTTTAAAACAAATTTAGCTTAAAAATGAACGGATTTAAATCAAATTTTACCGAATATTCTGCTATAGATACACATTTACTATTCATTGGTTCATATCAAGTCTTCGTCTAATCCTAACAATGCTTAATTTCATAAATTAAAACATTCTCATTGAACATTCTTTGTACATACAATGCCTAACGTGTCAAAGTCGACTGAAGCGTAAAAACATCGCCATGTTCGATATAGAAACAATTTCCTATTGTAGGCCGATTTCCCTTTAGCAGAAAATTATAACTTCGTATGCCTTTGTTATGCATCATAGAGGCCTAGTGAATTGGGATAAAAAAAAAATATAATAAGATTTAATCGATAATCGTCTAAAACGTCTTCCCTTCATGATTAACCAAATAATGTTAAATTATTTATCAAACAAACTTGTAATCCTATGAGATATGTTGTTAGTTAGAAACATAAAGAGTACTTAAGACAATATTTACGTGTAAGCCTTCCGACAGCAAATACAATTCAAATTACGCTTCTACATAAAAACAAACTTCTGAGGACATAAGATAAAGAGGAGACGTTTTATTACAGCAAACGAAATGAAATCATATTAACGAAACAAATAGTACTTCGCATAACACAAACATTATATAATTTGAATTAAAGAAAAGCTCATAAAAAAAGTGTAGATTCAACGTGAAAGAAATGGAATGAGAGGAGAGACGGAATAATGTCTTATTCAAATTTTATAGACGGGAAACCGCACCATGGAAACGATACCCGCGCACCTGCGTCTAAAGCGAAATTATATCCAAGATTTTAAGCAACGTTGACAATTTTAATGTAAACTAATGTTTAATTTACATTATACTAGCTGCATTTCGCGGTTTTACTCGTGGAATTCCCGATACTGTTAACATTTACGACATAAAAATTAGCCTACGTCCTTGACCGCCAACTACGCACATACGATATTGGAAAATAAATTTAAAATAGCTGACCCGTACAAAAATTTCGCACAATATGGTAGAGATTTAAATATTTAATATATACATATAAACATTCGTTTTATCATCACCGATGATGTAAGTCAATATTATTTAAATTAGAAATATATACTTACCTATTTTTATACGTTGATTTTATCTAATGAAGAAAATTAATCAATTCACATTAATTAATTATCAGTAATAATTTATATCGTTCTTAGTAATTCAAAACTAAAAACATTATTTTTCTTCCATTTTTTTTTTGTGAAAAATAAATTTAAATCTTTTTTATATTTTTCGTCAAAAACAGGGAACATAAGCTTTAAAATTATTAATTTTGGTTAAGTATTTGAAAAGATCTTGGCTCTCCACGCCTTTTAGAAATATATATAGGACTACAACAATTTGTAAGTATCAACTGCTGGGCACTTAATCTTCTATATAGAAATGTTAGAGCTTAATTTACCACGACACTTCTGCGGGTTGGCCGATAATTTCCAATAACAATAATAACCGGTAGCCACGGCTTTCCATACTCTCCAGGGCGGGGCGTTGAGACTGTGGATCTCACCCAGACTAGAAATAAATATTTGTACAAATATATTAGGTCTTTATCTATGAAATTGCGTTTCGTCGTACTGGCTATTTCTAAACTTAAAAAAAAATCGCTAAGAGCTCGAATTTCAAATTATATTTATTTTAAAAATATAGAATTCTTTTTTATAATTAGTCATTTGTTTAATGGTTAGCGTTTTGTTTACATCGCATTTGTACGTTTTTCGTCATCATGGATATGTTAAAAATTCGAGTGATTATGGAGTATGAGTTCCGTCGTGGTAGCAAAGCGGCAGAAGCGGCACGCAACATCAACGACGTTTACGGTGCGAACACTAACTAACGATCGTACCACCCATTATTAGTTTGCTCGATTTCGTTCCGGAAATTTTGACCTAAGAAATGAACCACGTGGTTGGCCGAAAATGTTGGTCGACAATGACGAATTAAAGGCGATTATGGAGGCTGATGATTCTCAAACTACAGCTGAATTAGCAGCAGCTTTCGAAGTTAGCACTAAAACAATATTGGTCCATTTGCGTCAAATTTGCAAGGTAAAAAAGCTCGACAAATGGATGCCTCACGAATTGAATGAACACCAGCGTGAAATATGCGTCGAGACGTGCCTCGCACTGCTCAAAAGATATACATACAAACGAAGGCATATTGAATCGCATTGTTACTTGTGACGAAAAATGGATTCTATTCGACAATCGCAAGCGCTCAGCTCGTTGATTAAATCCTGTTTCAGTACCTATGCAACGTATAAACGAAAAATGACCCCTAAGAAAGTGATGGTAACTGTTTGGTGGTCTAGCGCCGGTGTAATTCACCACAGCTTCTTAGGGGGGATTCCATAAATTACGTGAGGTGTTTTTTTTTTAATTTCTGTCCCTCCCTCCCTCCCTGGTGAGATGTCGTGAGATTTTATTCAACCCCCACTCCCATCCCCCAATCTCACGTGAGATTTTTCAAAATGTTGGTTTCTTAAATATGTAAACGCGTTAGATTGTTATTGTAAAAAGAAAAAAAAATGCAGTTTGAAACCAAAGGACGGGCTGCACTGTATCGTAAATTCAGATTAAATTGAGCTATTTGGTATAAAACAAATATGGTGGTTTGACAGTCAGTAGAATGTATAACGTCGAAGTATGAATGAAATTATTTTCTTTCGAACGAATTAGTGAATGATCGTATTACGATTACGCTTAAAATTAAATTTTAAGCATATACAATCTGGTTAATGGACCAAAATAGTATATATGTTTTTGTTTAATCTAAAAAAAATTGCGTGATATTTGCCGAGACCCCCCCCCCCCCTCTCTCCAACGTAAGATTAGATGGGATTTGACTCGACCCCCTCTCCCCTTTAAACATCTCACGTAATTTGTGGACGCCCCTTTACCAAACGGTATGAGCATTACTGCAGATGTGTAGTGTGAAGAACTAAACACAATGATGGGGAAGCTCGCACGTCTCCAACCTAGCTTTGGTCAATCGCTCGTCTCCGCTGCTCTTGTACGACAACGCGCGACCTCATACTGCACATAGTTCATCAAAACTGTGAACGGTGGGAGGGATGCGCTGTGCCGCGCTCCCGGCTGCATGGGTACCACCATCTTGCTTATTTCTTCCGTGAAACAGCTTTGCTGTGTTTCGGAAAGAAGGGCAAGACAGGCAGTGTAATTACTGGCACCGAGACTTAACATCACATGTCTCAGGATAGGCAACACATAAATGAGTTGGCTGGGCTAGTTCCAGGTAAACTAGTTTATGTTCATGGGCGACGTCGACCACTTACCATCAGGTGGCACGTCTGCCAGTTTGCCTATTCAACTAACACATAAAAAAAAACAGCAATTTCATAGGTAAAGACCTATTAAATATCCACCTCGAACAGAAATCCGACCCGCGACCATCCGCAGTAATGATCTTTTGTCACCACTACACCAAAACGGTCATCATATGCGACAGATGAAACTTAGATGACCCAGTTATTAGAAATAGTAGTTATAGCTAAAAATCGTTAATTAAAATCCGGTCGAAGAAAACATAGTTCAGAAAACTGAATTTTGAAATATATACATTAGGTCGATTACTTTAAAAATATTTTTATTTACGTCTTCAATCAAATGTTTACGTTTCGAGTTAATAGTACAAAAACGGTGAAAAAGTTGAGTTTAATCTCTAGACGACTCGTAAACAGCTATTTATTAAAGCTTTTAATTTCAAATAACAGACGTATAAGCCTCCTTTGAAGTAATTCAAATAAAATCATATATTATTTCCAAAGATGTTTTTTCCTAGAGAGCCTAGATCATTTTAAATAACAAACCAAAATTAATAAGTCATATACTATTAAAGCCTGTGTTCTCTGCTTTTGCCGAAAAATATAAAATATAACGATACGAGTGCCATTTGTTGACTGTGTATTCAACTATACCTATCTACACTACAAACAAGTACATGACCATATTACTATATAATATGTTCGCCCGCGTGGACAAAGTTCCGTGCACACACCTCCACGGGATCGCTCCGCTTCACGCGAGACCACCGGAAGGGCGTCCTCTACCTCGCGAGATTCTACTGTCACTACAGTCAAACGCAGGCACCAGTGGCGACGAAGAAGACGACGCAGGGGAGGCATAAGAAAACCACCGGCAAAGACAACCCTCGGACTGGACAATTATCGGACGCGAGGACAACTACTACGACTAGACGGCGAAAGCCTAGGAGCCCGTATCCAGCCAGGCCTAGGTCTGACAGGAAGAGACCCCCCCCCCCCCAAGTACATGAATCTCATCATCATCTTCATCTTCATTCTACATCAATTAATAAATATCGACGTATAGATGCAGAATTCTATAAAGCGTTAACGTTTTGAATTACTAAGAACGATCATTTGAATTATTTCTATGAAAGGTGTTTTTAGGACATCAAGAACTCACAGATTTACTAACTGTCACATTATTTGACTAATAATCAAGGAATTTATAAATATAATTTCCTTGCTAATAATATAGAAAGGATGACATTTCATTATTCAAATATAATAAACCAAAAGAATTCCCCCTACAATCAACAAGGAGTTGAGAATGCCTAATGCCTTATGTCATTAAGGCGCAATTAATCAAGAAATGAAAAATGAAAATTCAAAAAATAAGCTCTTTATAAAAATTTAGTTACATTCAATGACATTCTCATTTATAATATAGATTTCGTTATATTTTTATTTTCTACACGACAAAAGAAGGTTGTGGCAACATTATGGTTGAGCAAAACATAGTAATAAATAAATAAATAAAACAGTAAAAAAAATTATCTTGATTACGCAATGCAATACCGATTTATTGTCGATGACTGACTTAGAGAACATATCGCTATGGATGGAGCAGAAAGGTTCTCGAGTGGAGCCAATGTACCAGCAAGCGCAGCATCGGACGGCCGTCCACAAGATAGACAGACGACTTGAGGATAGTCGCCGGAAGTTGAATTGGATGGAAACTGCTTCAATCGGTCGCACTGGAGGTCGATGGGGGAACCAATGGCAATGGCCATCCAATGGCTAATACGATGATGATGATGATGATTTTGATGATGATGGTGGTGGTGGTTGTAGTGGGAGTGGTGGTGGTGGTGGTGGTTGTAGTGGTGGTGGTGTTTTTGTTGTTGTAGTGGTGGTGGTGTTTTTGTTGTTGTTGTTGGTGGTGGTGGTGGTAGTGGTGGTGGTGGTGGTAGTGGTGGTGGTGGTGGTGGTGGTGGTAGTGGTGGTGGTGGTAGTGGTGGTGGTGGACGTGAAGATGAGTTGGAGAAATATCTTCAACAACCATCGAAAACCTTCATTTTTGATACTTATCAAATTAACTGAGAGAACTGAAACAACTTTAAACTATCCACTGCTCCGCATAAACCTCTTCTCTGTGTGGGAAAAGTGTTGGAGCTAAATTTGCTGCACTTCTCCACCGTGGGATGGTGGATAATTATCGGTATTCATTTTGAATCTGAAATCTAAATCTGAGGAATAATAGGACAACCCAATAGAACCTGACCAAAATAATATTTGTATAATATCAGATCCGAACGGAAATCAAACCCAAATCGGCCCCGTAAATCTTAAGGTTCATAATCACTTTCAAGCAGCAAAGAATCACGCTTTAATATATGGTCATAAATTACAAACGTTACAGACACCTGCCCACCCCAAACATAGCTAAATGTTCCAAAATGAATTATGTGTTTTGTCAAATGCTTAATCTTCACTTCAAAATAATATAACTTTATATTTACATTTGCACTCTCGACCTTCACAGACCTTTCATTCAAGTATTTGATCGATTTTCTGAAGAAGGAACAAACAAAAAATTCGTAGTAATCTTAGCAATCAGCATTCAGCATAATCTGTTATTCAAGAAATAAAAACTCTGTTACATAGGAACATTGTTTTATTTCTTGAACTTTAAAGCGCTTATATAAAATGTATTTTATTCTATCGCCTTTATTTATTTTAAAATAGAATAACAGACTTTGTAAAAAAAATCTTATCTGCCTGATTTATAAAAACTCTTTTCTAGATATACATACATATATTTAAGAACTGATTGTTTTAAAAATTTAAAAATTATTGATGTAAACTCAGTTAGTACTACATCAAAAATAAAATTAATAAAACATCAAATGACCACTCGTCATGAGTGATTTTGTAACTGGTTCTCTTTCCAAACATACACAACATTTTTTATATGAAATGTTCTTTTAGAGGTGATAACATTTTAGTGTATTTATTTGCTTAAATAAGATTTAAAAAAAAAAAAGTTAAGGCAAACAAGGCTATAATAGAACCAGTTGGATAAAATACAAAAAATGTAGTTTCCCTTCATTCTCTGAGAATTAAAAATATTCTCTATAGTAAATATAAGAAAAATTTAATTTATTTATTTCTGTTATATTGCGCTAAATATGATTAATATATTTAATCAAATGTATTTATTAAGATAATACTGATGCGATCTTTATTTTAATAAGCACTACTACAATTATAAAATTTTAATTTATTTTTAACACAGAAAGTGAAAGCGGGTATGATATAATTTTTTTCCGACTTCCGCAAGTTTTATGACTAACATATTATTATTAATTATATAAATAAGTAAATAAAAATTTTGTGTCTGTGAAGAGTTCCATGCTACTGTAGAGAATGAGATGACACTAAATATTTTTAAGATCATGCTAAGAATGCTTAATATATTTCATGTAGGTACATGTCTCCTTTTAATAATCAACTATGACAATTTTAAATATTTTTTTTATGATTCAAAGATACAATATGTATCATATATACCGAGTTACAGAAAAGCTAATGTACAGATGGATGAAGCAGTGAACAGATGGACAGACAGATGCCACCCTTTGGGCACAGAGCTTTTAAAAATATATGAAATAAATTAAATTTTATTAGTAACAATCTACCTAAAATATTGTAATAATATACATTTACATAAAAAGCTTCTTTTATTCATGAATCACTGACAAAAAAAAAGTAGTTAACATTTTAAAATTATTCAATTTTAAATATCAAACAGTTCATACATAATTTATTAATATATGTTACAATAATGTCAGACCACTTAATCAACTTATTATCTTATTTATATTAAAGTTATGTGAATATATCAGTTCCACATAAACAGTTATAGAACAACTATTTAATTTTATTGCATGAAATCGAAAATTGAGGGATATTTATTTATTTTTACTTTATTGCACTCCAGAAATTCATTATAACTAATAAGTAAGTTAAATATTGTATAATTAATTATCTATTATTAATATGTTTAAAAAATTATAATAAATAAAATAATTCTTACGAATGTGTCAATCTAACGATAAGTCTACAGTTTAACAAAGTAATACTTATATAAATTGTATAAATATAATATTTACAACTTAGTAAAATTGTAGCAAAATTTATTGATTCAAAAGATCAAAAAATATATATAAGAATTAGATATACATCGAAATAAAAAAAAATTATAAACTTATCATGCTAAATTTTGGAAAATACAAAAAAATTAAGTTTCTGTAAGTAAGTAATTAAGCCACGAAATAAATTGTTTACGCATAAAGGTTGTAATAAAATAATTTTCTAAGATATTTCAATTATGTTACCGTAACGTAGTATATTCTTACATGTATTAATACTTACAACAAACTTAAATTTTCCACTCACGGAAAGTTATACTATCGCTACTTAATAAATATAAATATAAATGGTAATAAGATTGACCTATTTACGGTTCTTTATAAGTCGTACATTCGTAGCCTATTTTATAAAAGTGATCTTGCATATTTATTTATATAGAAAAATGAATTAAATAACCAATAAAAGTGTAATTTTGTAATATCGATCGGCTCTTCGAAACACTGCGCTATGGTAAAAAATTATAACTTACTTCAAAAGCTTCTGTGGCAGCGCTTTCACAAATGTTTCGAACACTTTTTTGAGTAATAATATTTTTAAAACAAATATGTAACACAGCACTGAATTCTTTTTTCGCAAAGTTCTATTTTTCTCCGAACATAAAACACAGAAATAGTCACGAACAAAAAAAAAACAGAGATAGCGCCACCAAATATTGAAAGTAAATATAATGACATTTGCATTAATGTTGTCATAGAACAAATTGTGATACCACTACAAAAAAATCTAAACTTATATGAATGCATCTAATGTCTATTGCATGGCGAAGTGTACATAATGTATAAAGATGCACAATAGTCAATAGCTGTTACACCTTCAACATCTATATTTTGCGTGTCTAATATAACATAAGAGTTTACAATTCGAAATCAAACATATTTTCTACTACTTAACTCATCGATGTTTATTGACTGATTCATCGATGCACAATCAAATCTACCGAAGGGATATAGAATTTGTCCAGTTTTTGTCATTATAATTTTTTTTAACGTGTGGAAATGCGTTACGCATACTCGGCCGCTGGGGAACGACCGGGTTAGATGGGACTCCTGCCATAAGCTGGCAGTTTACCCGCTAAAACCACACGGTGTCAACTTTCGTCGCCTGTGTCGGGGTCGCAGGTATCCGGATTCTTCTGCAAACCCCGGCGGCGTGCATCATCAGGCCTTTACAGTTATTTTCATACCATGGGTGGCGCGCGGCGGACACCGCACGCGCCTACCCGGGTAGATTTGATGGACGGCTGACTTCCCCAAGTCGACCGCCCTCTGACTGGCGCTAAGGGGGAAGGCGACGATCATGCGCCTGCCTCTGACACCCGGTCCTTTTGCGGCGGAGGGGGAGGTCGGTAGTGTCCTCCCTCACCCGCTCAGCCGCCTCCTTCTGTAACATCACTCGCCCACAAAAGGCGAGGACGGCGTCCCAGCACCTTTCGCTGCCGACCATGGCGGAAATCACAGCCGGCAGCGAAAGGTCTGACCCCACAACACCTTTGAGCGCCTCGCGCTTCTCCTCCCAAGCCGGACACACCTCCAGAACGTGCTGGGCCGACTCGTGTCGGAACAGTCCCGACAGTGGTGGCAACGAGCAGAGGGCTCCCTCCCGGCGACCCGACACAGGTACCCCACGAAGCAGCCGTGCCCCGAGAGGATCAGCCGTCCATCCAACCACTGCCGGAGGACCGGCCGGACCGCCTCGATCGTCCGGTGCCCCGCGCTTGGACGTTCAAGCCGCCTTTCCTACAAGGCAATCGCGGCATCCCGCTCTCGCCTCAGGTGCTGTAGCCATCGCTCCTGTGGTGCTGGACTTTTATCATTATAATACGACAAGTTAACACAGCGTATCCAAAGGATGGGCAATGTAAATTAATTTTTTGCTTTGATAAAAATAGGTTATTAAATTTTATATTTAATATGCTTCTTATTTATATTTTATCTTTTTAATTATGTACTCTTATATTTAAATATTATAAATGCAAAAATT
Organism: Euphydryas editha; assembly: GCA_036937285.1. NCBI lineage: Eukaryota > Metazoa > Arthropoda > Insecta > Lepidoptera > Nymphalidae > Euphydryas > Euphydryas editha. Next base: position 3,370,490 of record JAUPFZ010000003.1, read on the forward strand.
TGTAATAAATCGACAGACGTTTATTACTTTTTCCATACAAAAAAACTATCTATAGTTTTTTTGTATGGAGAAAGTAATAAACGATAGGAATAAGAGATAGTAATAAACGAAAGGAATAAACGACGATAGAAGAAGTAATTATAAAATAAATAGGACCAATTTTAACTTAACGCACGTTATTAAACAAAGTCAGAGACAAGTAGTACAGCAAAATATTACTGTGTATTAAAATAAACTACAAAATATTTTTATATTAAATTTTTACTAAAATTAGAAAAACGAAGAAATAAAAGGGGATGAAAACAAATAAGTACTATATTTAAAAGCATATTTTATTTAAAACAAAGCTTTAAAATTTTCAGCCTTTATTACCTGTAATAATAGTTCTCTTAAATGCTAGGTATAAAATTAATTCAAATATAACTTCATAATTTTATTAAAATTTAAATAAAATAAACATTTAAAAAAAATTGTGTAATAAATGCTATTATACTGCAGTTATAAAAAATCTTTTAATATTTTTATAGAACTCTTACCGCCTATATTCACAGAAAAAAAAACCAGAAGATACATTCATAATTATTTTGTATAAATATAGTATTCTCACTTGTAGGAAATATTCTAAAAATATAGACTTTACTTTGTACTAAAATTATTGCTTTGTTTGAGTATTCTACATTTGTTCATCTGCTACTACTCGTATATGGCTCTTTTATCTAAGTGTTTGTACTGCAATGAACTTGCCAAAGAATACCTAGAAGACAATATGTTTTATTATTTTTGTTACTGCACAATCCACGCAATTTACCTTAAATGATCTGCTCCTGTAAATCTAATGGCATGATTTTTTCTAATATAATAATTTTTCTAATATAAAAGAATATTGTAGATATACCTACCTCAATAAAAAAGTTGTTTTAAATAAAAATAAATAATTTGTATAAATATTATTTACGGTCTATTTTCGGACCATTAGAAGCTGAATTAATAATGTATACAATTTTTAAAAGTATATAAATAGTAAAAGTTAGCAAAATTATGAAACTGGACGAAACATTATTTATTGAAATTTTTCAAACATCAAACATTTTTTTTTGAGTTGATAACGTCTTATATAGCGATGAAAGCCGCGTGCACACACGAAAAAGCATGACTCAACTAAGCGTTCCGCTTGTGAATGAAAAAGAATAACGCAGATTGGAGGATCTTAAATGTCACACATGTATATAAGTTGTAAATAAATTTTTAATAGCACATTCTTCATAAAAGTACGCAATTTTTTATCAATGTTTTCTTAAAAAAAAAAAAAAAACGAGCAAAGCTCGGTCATCAAGATGTTTTCTTATAACGTTATCACGTAACTAAAATTATCGTCTGTAAACCGATTTTACAGACAACCAATTTTATTACTAACTTTATGAAATGACTAAGTTCAACAAAAGAAATGATTCAAGTTGGTTGAGAGGTTCCCTAATTATGCTACTTTAAACTGCAGCAAATGATTTACATACATAAAGACTTATCACATTGCAGCCTTCTACTACAACACTTTAAGGTAGTTCCAGCATGGTGAAGTGTAGTCCTACATTAATACCTTCTGCTTTATATTGTTAGTTACAGTAATCTGGCAACGTTGCTCTGAGTGTTTTATATATTTTTGTTTACATGGTCTTAGTATATACAAATCGTATTGCGCTTTCTAATAATAGTTTTATTAAATTAAAAAGATGAGAGCATTGTGCACAGTGTTGCCAGATCACTATAAATTTAAAATAAATATTTATAATTTTAATATCTCTATAACAAAACCGTGAAGTGCGACTTTTATTTTTTTAGCTTATTCTAAAAACATTTTTCAACACTCTTCTAGTTTTTTTTTCCAATTCTGTCGAGAGAATTTTTTAATATAGTAAAAAATCGGACATTTTACATACATAAATGGGACAATACTCTCAAAATCGCGAACTTTGTCATTAAATATCTCGCGATCTAAACCGTCAAAAATTATGAAATTGTAGGAATTCATAAATAAAGCTATTCTGAACCCGTGAATTTTTTTTTGCCGAATTTGTCGAAAAGTGGTTTCAAGCTGGAACTACCTTAAATTGACATTTTTAGTTGTCATTAAGTTCACTGTAGCCAACTGATTTAATCACTGACACGATATGTGATTAAACTTTGGATCATAAATACATCTATAAGTAGGGATGCATTGAAGTATTACGTAACGCAATTTAGGTGGGAATGGGGTGTCTTGTAAAACGTTACGATGCGTTACATGGGCGGGAGGGGGGTTTATACAATGCGTTATGTAACATTGTTTTTTTCTTTTTTTTACTAAAAAAACTAGGAAATGAAAGTCTCCCAAGTTGGCAACCTCAACACTCGTTGTATTTACATTATTCACAGTCACTCGATTGTATTGTACGTCATTATTATTTATTATTACCGCAAATGAGATTAAAACAATAACAAACTAACATAATTGTCTTTTAGATAAAAATGGTAATCTGGGTATTACGTAACATTTAGGGAGGGGGGAAGAGGGTACAGAAAAAGTTACGTCTTTCAAATTTGCGTTACGTAATACTTGAACGCCCCCTAATAACTAAAACTGTTATATTATAAAATTATAACTATATGTAATTTATTATAAAATAAATAAAACAGATCATGCAAAGTCGACACCAGTATCCAAGAGATCTCTAATGGGCATAGTTGCTCTTCGTGGTAAAATGCGGAGGATTTTACCCAAAAATAGTAAACGTTTGGGAACAGATGCTTCTGGATAGTTACGTAGAACACTTTCGAGGATAGACTCAGCAGCTTTTATAGGGGTTATTGTGCCAAAGTAGCTGGGTATCCTGAAATGTACAAATTGAATTATTTTAATATACATAGTGACTCATTTTCTATTAAAGGTAAAAAACTATAATATTGAATTTAAAAAATTTAGTGTGATACTTCAGAAATGCAAGTTTATTTGTTACGTTTTCATGCGAATACTACTTAACCGATCATCATGAAACTTATTACTTATACAATTTAAACTTACACATATACTTGGAGGTATTAGAAGTAACATAGGATACTTTTTTATTTAAAAGATAATTTTTTTATATTGTTTGTCAAAAAATCTCAAAAGCTACTTCAATGCTATCTAGCATTCCAGTAAGGAAGTTCCATATTAGATTTCAAAATAGTGATATTAATCAATGACGACGCGTTGGCGCAGTGATCACAGCAACTGGTGATGCGCTAGTGGTCGCTGGTTCGATCCCCACCCATGACAAATATTTGTATAGGCCATACAGATGTTTGCCATGGCCTGGGCTTTTGTGCTTGTATATTGTGTGTGTTTCCGGACCCCCGACACAGGATTCACATCCTACTGGGGGCCGTTGAGTGTGAGACGATATTTTTTATTTATCTATGTAGTATCCTTTGCTAATTTTATTATCCCAAAGATTTTTCTAATGTCATAAGTTATGAGGGATAGTGCATAAATACATATTTACAATAAATCTTTTTTAATATAATTATTAAAATAAAACAAACGTTTTGGTGCCAGTGGGTACTCATTTAAAATTCCAATTTTAGTGTTGATATTGTAGAAAAATTGTAATGTTATTGAAGTATATTATTTTAAATCTAATATAGAACAAAATATACTTACTTCAATCTTAAATCAGAGCTGTCTTCGACTATAAATGGATATATGTGTATTAGGGTAACGTATACTTCATCTGTCTTGTTGATTCTAACATCCTCCATTAGTGATTCCGCAAGACCTTGTACTGCAAACTGAGCGACACTGAGTGGCATCTGATCTTTGATGTGACTCAGTCCGGCAACAGATGTCAGAGCTACTATATGGCCATGATTTTTAGCTTTCATTTCTGGCAAGAAATTTTCTATAAGCTGTAATAATTTTTTTAACAGTTAATGATACCTGTTTTAATTTTATTGGTATAATTTTTATTCAGTTCTATTAAAATTATTATGACAAGATAGCTCAGGCCCAGGAGTTTAGTTTAAAAATAATCTAATCATTTGGCAGCTAAGGGAAATATTATTAGAACAATTATACAAATCTAGAGACATAAAAGTTTCAGTAAGATTTAGTAAACTTAGGAAGTATTTCTGTTAGTCTACAGTAGAGAATGGCAAATAACCAATAGTAAATGAGCTTTTTGCTTAGTTTTACTGAGACAGTTACAAGCAGTTTGATAAATTATTAACTAAAAAATTTCTCAAACTGATACTTTATAATGGTGCTACAGTTTTGTTAATAATACTCAATACTAACCCAGAAATATGAAGTCAATGTGAGGTCTAAGGTATCATGAATGTCTTGTGGTGGTTGCGTCATTAAAGTTCTTGGACTTGGAATACCACAGCAATAGAACATCATACTAACGAAACCAACCTCCCTTTTTACTTCTTCTGCTAAATTGTCAACATTATCTTTCTTTGAGATGTCTTTGTTGAAGGCCAGTGCGATACCACCTCTACGATTGATATATGCTGCTGTTTTATTATTATTGGGTTCATTTTTATCTACACAGATTACTTTGGCACCAAGAAGCGCTAGCTGTATTGATAACTCACGGCCTACACCTCGTCCAGAGCCAATAATCTAAAAGAGATTAAAAAAAAATTAAAATAATTTATATCTAGTAAAAATATTTTATTTAAAATAAGGTATTATTGGTATTCACAAATGTCTATGGACTTGTACATAGAATTGGGGTTATGGACCTAAAATATTATACTGGATATTATATGGACTTAAAATATTATAAGATATTTTAATAATACTTGAATAAAATAATGTACATATCCTTATTTTAAATTTTTACTATCATAATTTTATATAGACAAGAGAGAGGGGATTAAGCGATTTAAATAAAAAAAGTTAACAGTTATACTTAAATTTTAGGGTAGAATAAAAAGAAAAAAGGTAACAATAAAAATAATTCATTAAAAAAAAACTTACCATAACTGTTTCACCTTCAACAGATTTAAATGGAGGAGGTTTAAAAATCTCATAGCTAGCCCGTAAGATGGCATATATGGCATTCAAAAAGACCCATACAACATCGACAATCAGTACACATAAAGAATAAACTCTTAGTAACCAATTCATGGGTAACAAGGGATTTAATATTTTCCGTAGGACGCTGGTATTGGAAGCCTAAATGAAAAAAAAAAATTTAAGCCATTAATTTTTACCAGGCAAGCAACTACTTAATTCCGAGTTTCGTTTCTTGTTAAGTTTGTGACTCACCATTTCAACAAAAAAAAAAAGAAAATAAAAATAGAAAAGAGCAACTGTTAAGTAATCTAAAATAAAAAATATATACTAAATAAATACTAATATAATAAACATAAAATAGGAGTTACTAAAATAAAAATATATAAATTAAAGTATAATATACTTTATCGCTAGAATAGAAATACGTAAAAGCATTATTTAAAAACTCCAGTTTTGTTATCTTTAAAGATATTGAGTAAACGGAACTAGAATTTAAATTCAAGTGCATTTGTAAAAATAAATCGAACGATAAGAATATCAAAATATATAATCACGATAATAAATGTCATTATCCTAGAACGATATCATATAATTACCTTAAGTATTGACAGGCGAGGTATTTTAATGTATTAGTATGAAATTATTAGGTACTTATCTCTTGAGCAAAGGATAAAAATTCGTTACATTTTTTGACTGGTACCTTCATGCCTACAATTAAGTGAGAGTGAGATTTGATGTGACAGGTGACGGCACTTTGTTATGACATACAGTACAGTATTGCTACAAAGTACAAATTACAATGCTACTATTAAGCGTAGTGTATAATAATAGGTAAACGACCATACATTTGACGATTAAAGAAGTTGTAAATGGTTTTAGCTTAATTTTGATATAATTATAGTTCAGATTTTACAGGCTTTGTGATTAAAATTTTAAGTACGGCCAGGATTTGATAAATACCTACCTAATAGTTGACCGCACGGTCTTATATAGAAAGTCTTGCAATGAAGCATATATTTCATCACTGAGAGATTAGTAGGTACAGTCTGGCTAATGAAAGTAGAAATTGAAAAACCGCTGATATGAAAAGTTTGGAAAAAAATCGAGTTTCTACTTTCGTTAGCCAGATTTTACTATCGTGATATAACTTTTATATTTCATGTCAGTACTGCTGTAAGTCATTGCAAGGAATTTATGTCATAACTGGAACGCTCACTTAATAAAATTGTATATTCAAATATGACCCTGAAATAACTGACATAAGGTCGACATTTGTTTCCAACATGTGAAAAAATCGTTCCATGTATTTCGTTGACTACTGGTATTTTCTTCCTTTCTTACGAGTTGCCTTGAATCCATGGTAGAAAGAGATGCAATCCCTCTCTTAGGAACTCTTTTTGAGTGCACGTGCGCATTCCAGTTTGTATATAAATTCCTTGAAGTCATTGCTATCGATGGTTGCACGCTGGTTGAGTGACAAGTGAATGTATGCGACTCAGTCTCATTTCTCATTATCAATCATACGGTGTGTATTTTTCTCTCCCAAGTATTGTGTTATTTAATATTTTGTTTTTATTTTTGTTTTGTTTTTTAACTGTCTTGATAACTGGATTTGACAATGTTCAAAAAATGATTTGACTTCGTTGCACAGAATACTCATCTATCCTCATGCCTCTAGCGGCCGTAAATTGAAAAGAACAGCTACATTAACTCGACATACCCCCACAACTGTCGTTTCAAGATCTGTATTATAAGACAGTAGACATGGGCGTTTTCGGTTTTTAGATCAAACGGCTACGTAGCTGATATTAAGTTTCCATATCGATATTGAAAACCGTTTTCAGATATCGATATCAGAGTAATATCAGGTGCGTAACGTAAATACAAACCGAAACAAACGGTTGAACACAAAGGTTACAAGTATGCTTAATTAAAAAAATTAAAAAACCTGACTGCGTAAAATACCCTTTTTATAAACTAAAAAGAATAAAACAATTTACTAGCTTTCATTTGATACCCATATTGCTACAGTAAGGAAAAAAAATCAACTCCCCCCCTCATTCCGCCATTTGCGGTCGCCATTTTGAAAATTTATATAGCTTATGTCACTACTACAATTTAGACAAATCCAACGACACCTCATATGTTAAAAACCGTCCAGCCGTTTGGGCTGTAGGGCGTGCCAAAGAAATGGACATACATACATACATACATACATACATACACACATTCATACATACATACATACATACATACATACATACATACATACATACATACATACATACATACATACATACATACATATATACATACATACATACATACACTCGAAAAACATAACCCTTCTTCTGTCGCAGTCGGGTAAAAACAGTTTAAATATAAACTATAACAAGTATAATATCAAATGTTTTGAAAAACTACGTCTTATGGTTATAAAATATTAAATATTATAATAATATTATAGTATTATTATAATTTTTAATATTTTAATATAATAATTATTATAAGGCATACTTCAATAAAACTAAAAACGATTCGTTTCACAAACTTTTTCTTAAATACACACACTATTTTATTTCGGAAACTAAATAATCATAACCATAAAAGAGTAAAGACTCGACTTTATTGCTTAAACTTGTAGTTATATTTTGCGAAGTACACAGTTGAACACAGAAAACCATATTCGCCTCATCTCTTTTATTCAGTATGAAGTTACCGTTATAAGAAAGAGATGCAGATAATATGGTTTTAGCTGTCGCGCCGCTCTTAGCCATTGCGTGCCCGTCACCGTTCTTCGGTTTTTAGTTTTTAGTTTTGGTTTCGTGTTCGCGCTCAAGTTTTCGTTGGTTATGTGAAAACGGTTATGCGTTTTGGTATATCGATATGATATGATATGGGTACGCGTAACCGATATTAGTTACGTTTTGATATATCGGTCTCATGCCTATAAGACAGTGTACAATATACTATATAATATTAGGTATAAATGCGAAAGTAAGTTTGTTTGTTACGCTTTCACGGGAAAACTACTTAACCCATCATCATGAACTTTGTACACATATTCTTGGAGGTATTAAAAGTAACATAGGATACTTTTTTTTGGTCGCGATAACCGACTTCCACGTGGGCGAAGCCGCAGGCAGAAGCTAGTTTTTATATAATCATTCCTTGTCGTTGACACCTGATAGGACTTGATAGCATCAAGCAAGGTAGGTACTCCATGCAAACAATAAAGAAGTATGTCAAAGTGTCAAACAAACAGTAAGGCCGGCCTCACACATCCGGAATGTTTCTCTGAATTCATAATCTTAAACTACATCACCTCGCCTCACACATCTTAAAAAAAAAGATATTGCATTTAAAATTTCATTTACCTTCTTTTTGGCTGTCGTTTTTAGAAGTTTCTTAAAAATGCTAATAATATACAAATAAACAACAATAATTAATAAATAATATGCTGATATATTTTTTAATACTTTTTATATATTTATAATTTACAATTATTTGTCATATCAAATAATTTCGTTTTCTTCTGGAAATTTATGAGAGAATAAAATGCTTAAAATAATCCGAAAATAATAGTTCTGTCAGCCTCATCCTCTTTATTTCACTCAGAAAAAAAGTACGTAGATCTGTGAATATTTCATATGCGTATTTTACTATTTCTACGTAATTTTCTAATCTGGCTTATGCCTTTTTCAAAATCCGAATTGGCAACACTGAAATAATTCATAGTCTGATTTTCAGTATGTGTGTGCCGGTTTATTGAAATGTATGGAAATACGTGGGTAATGAATTAATAATCTTAAATATTCAGAACCGGAATTCAGAACGCTCGTCAGTATCATTCTGACACATCGATCTGAGAAATTCATAACCTGAAAAAATCAGAATGTGTGTGGAGAATCTTGGTATTGAATGGAATTCCGGCCTTTCTGAATAAATAACATGAATTCAGATTATGAATTCAGAAAGACGTTCCTGATGTGTGAGGCCAGCCTAATAATACCTAGGTGTAGGGATGTTCACCAGAAAAATAAATAAATAAAAATATGTTTAACACACACAAACGGTCGTCTGTTCCTAAGGTAGGCAACTTAATGCCTGTGTTATAGGTAACAGCCGACTGATGTACTTTTTTTTTTAAATAAATATACATATAAATAATACATATAAATAAATATATATTACACCCAGACTCAGGACGGGAATCGAACCCACAATCCTTGGAGCAGAAAACAGGGTCACTGCAAACTGCGCCAACGGGTCAGTCAGAAAAAAATATCGATAATTATCGAATCGTGCTATCGATAACACTAGTTTACAAAATATAATAAATTTCATGTCCTTCCAGTGAATTTCATATCGTGTTATTTAGTGACAAAAACTAAACGCAAACATATATTTGTTTTGTTTTTATGACGTCAAAGAATCAAGTTATCTACACACTTTATTTTAAGCCTACCCACAAGTTGGTTCTGAATTCATTCTAAAATTTTGTTGCATTGTAGTGTTCAGTTGAATAAATATTGTTTTTAAAATGTCAAAAAGGTTGTGTAAAGTACATCCCGACCGATTTTGTTACGTTTGTGGTGAATTTATTATATCTAACAAAGGATATCCCATAACAGAATCTCTGAAAGAAGCATATTTTTGTTATTTCAAAATTCCGGTCTCTCACCAAGACAAAAAATGGGTTCCTCACGTTTTTTGTGAAAGATGTAGAAAAACGCTAAGCTTATGGGCTGCAGGTGCAAAAAAATTTTTGCATTTTAATATGCCAATGATATAGAGAGAACCATCCAACCACGAAAATGACTGTTACTTCTGTCTCACTAAGACATTTGGTTTTAATCAGAAGAACAAAGATAAAATTAAATATGCAGATGTTCCTTCGGTTACTAAACCTATCTACAGCTCAGACAAGCAGCAAGTTCCAGAACCTCCTGGTTGTTCCAGCTCAACATTGATGACTAACACAGAGTCCGAAGAAGATCAAATTCAAAGTGACACAAGTTCAGAGGAATTGGTTGATATTTATGAAGAACCACATATGATAACTCAGTCTGAACTGAATGATTTAGTAAGAGATTTAAATTTATCTAAATCCAAAGCTGAATTACTGGGTTCACGACTGCAACAATGGAGGTTACTTGCTCCCAACACAAGAGTCACTATGTATCGTAAGCGAAGTGAGTGTTTTGCAACATATTTCAAGAAAGAAAACGAATTTTGTTACTGTTATGATATAGCTGGGCTTTTCAAAGAAATGCAACAACCTTATAAGCCAGAAGAATGGAGATTATTCGTTGATTCATCGAAGACTAGTTTAAAAGCAGTCCTTCTACATAACGGCAACAAGAAGCCCTCTGTTCCGATAGGTCACGCAGTAAATACCATAGAAACATATGAAACGATGTCAACACTAATCAAACTTATTAAATACAAAGATCACAATTGGATTGTCTGCGGTGATTTGAAAGTTGTGGGTTTACTTTTGGGCTTACAAGGTGGCAATACAAAATATTGTTGTTTCTTGTGTTTGTGGGATTCGCGAGCCAAAGAATATCATTATAAAAGAAAAGACTGGCCAGTTAGAGAAGAATATAGCCCGGATAAACTGAATATAAAGCATAAATATCTGATACCCCCACAAAAAATTGTTCTACCACCGCTTCACATAAAATTAGGATTGGTAAAAAACTTTGTCAAGGCTTTAGATAAAACTAGCGTAGCTTTTAAGCATTTGTGCTCAATTTTTCCCAATCTTTCTGACGCGAAACTGAAAGAAGGTATTTTTATCGGACCGCAAATCAAAAAAATGTTGAAAGATGAGGTATTTGAAAACAGTCTTTCGGATATTGAAAGATCTGCTTGGAATTCACTACGACTTGTTATAAAAGAATTTTTGGGCAACAAAAAAAATGAAAATTACAGACAGTTAATTGCTGATTTATTACACAATTTTCAACGAATGGGTGTCAACATGTCTCTGAAAATTCATTTCCTTCATTCGCACCTCGATTTCTTCCCTGAAAACCTCGGAGAATTCAGCGACGAACATGGAGAGCGTTTTCATCAGGATTTGAAATTTTTTGAACAAAATTATAAAGGATACTGGGACCAAGCCATGTTAGGTGATTACTGCCGGTCTGTTATAAGAGACACAGACGCAAATAAATACAAGAAAAAAGCTAAGGCAATTCATTTTTATTTTTTTTTTATTATTTCTGTAGGCATATTTTTGTAAATCAAAAATAATAAATAGTTTGAAAACGTGACGTATTAAATTTTTTTCCTATTGTTTTTTAAACTCAGTACATCTCAAATGATAAGAAAAAACACTTTTTATTTCAAGGACAAAACCCATGTAAACTAGTGTAATTATCGAATGAACAGTTATTGATAACTATCGGATGAAAGTAATTGATAACTTGTAATAGTTATCTATAATTATCGGATGATAATTATCGATAATTATCAGGTGATTCGACAATTATATATTGCCTGAAAATTATCGATAATTTGTCTGTATCGGAAGTGCACACGAAAAAAAAAGGTCGTTCTGACTTCCAAATCAATGTTTTACCCGCGAGGCTATCCGAATTCCTATGAAAAAAAAAGGTCATCGTGACTTCGTCCCATTGTTTATGCCTTGAGTAAAACACATACATATCCATATTACTAAAATAAAATAAAAAAGTCGTCACTTCTACCTATCAAAATATAATCACGCGGTAATTATCAGATAAAATATACAGATAAAATTATCGGACCAAAAAAAAATTATCGATAATTATCGGATAAAAAAAATTATCGATAAATATCGCATGAAAATATCGAATGAAAAATTATCGAGTTGTTACGAATTATCGTTAATTATTGCATACCCGGTAACTCTACCAAGGAAATTATAGTTTGTATATAAATTCCTTGAACTCTACCTAAGTACCTATAGGTCATAAGTGTGAAGGTGTCAAACGTTGTGATTATTATATACTCTTTGGTTGTGATGGAAAATGGAAATTGATGTATTATAACCCGATTTTTATAACTGTGCGCTCGGAGCTGTCAAAGTCGTTAGATTGGCAGCATTGAATTCACCCGCCCGCTTACCTCCTCATCTCTCCGCTGACGCCTAGCAGTAATCATAAAAGTCTGTCCTTATCATTAAACACGGTTATGAAAGGCACAGACACTTCTTAAATTAATGAGATACATGCCTAGATTATGTAGAATAAAAAAAATGATGTTGCTGACGCTTCCAAAGCTACCAACATGCTAATATTTTGACGTTGACAGGCGCACGGTTAAAAAAATCAGGTTATACCTACATACTTCTTAGTAAGGATGTCGATGCTTCTAAATAAAGATCGATTTTTAAATCGATTCGAATCGCAAAATTCTTCTTCGATTCTTAAAAAAATCGAAGTATAAAAGATCAATTTCTCAAAAATCGATTTTTTTGCAATGTTCTATTGTACCTAAAATATAAATAAAAATTTATATGAAAAACCACAAAGTCACCACGATAATCGATTTAGTTCAGCAGATGAAACAAAATCTATGTAGAACAATATCATTATTATATATAAAATATATTATATTTGAACATGCCAACAAGCGTTTAGAATAATTAAATATAAATTGGTGCTGTTTATAATTATTGAAAAAATGCTTTTAGCATTAACCTCACCTTTTGTATACATACATGTTTTGTGCATGTTCAAGTAACTGTCATGTATATATTTTGCGCATTTGTATAAATCACAAATCGAAAACCTCGAAAAATAGACTTTATGCACCGTTTCCACCTTCCCAATTTTCATTTTAATTTATTCATAAGGTTGCCTGTAAGAGATCACTTTTAGTGATAAGGCCACCCTTGCACCATTTTCTTTTTTATTACTGTATATTTCATTATTTTCTGTATACTTTGATGTGAGTTTAATAGTGTTCATCTATCTATCCATCTAACTGTAAAATTTTTTATCAGTTTTCTTAACTTTTCTTAAGCTAAATAAAATATTTTTATGATTCCTTATCAAAGCATAAAAAATTCGAACGTTGATTATCGAGGGTGAAATATCGATTCACTGGATCGATTCAGTACTAAAGATCGATCTAAAGAATCGATCTTTTTGGCTCGAGAAATCGATTCTGCGATTGATCGATCTTAGATCGTCATCCCTACTTCTAAGTTCTTTAATGTTTATATTATATACTCTTTGGTTTATATACCTTTGAATAAAAGATAAAAGCAATAAAGAAATTAGAATTACTAAATACGAATGCTTACTAATAAAAATAACCATAAAGACGCTGTTTCAGCTGCTTGCCATTACTTAATTTAAACATTTTAATTGAAACAAGATACGGTTTTCAATGCATGTTGTGTATGTGATTTTTAGTGTTGAATTTCTATAATTTTTCGATAATATTGGATAAAATCTAACGGTGCATTAGCGCTATGGCTTTCGTCTATCAAGGTGACGCAGATTTGGAATCGAAAGCGAAAAAAGGTACATACATTATTAAAAAAAAATAGATAATTTTAAGTGATAACGTCATAAAAAAACATTGATGAAAAATTGCATACTTTTATGAATTGAATTATTATCTCTGAATTATCATTATTTTGTATAATACAAAGAAAGAGTTAATTGAAAATTACAATTTTTTCGATAAATTAACTTTTATTTGCACTCGGTAATTCAAATATTTTTTCTATTCTACTCGGAAGCATCTGTCGATGGAGCGGAAGAGTGATAGATGCGTCACAAGCCGAACGATTATGCCGATCGTGCCTAGACATGGGTAACTCAATGAATTTGTTTGAACCGCAGATCAACTCATGAGTCATATGCTTGAACCGGAGCTGTGAACCGGCTCACAGTTCAGCTCAATTGTTGTTATGTTGTTACTTTTAACTATTAGATTTATAGCTAATTATGTCTCGGTTCAAACAAATGACATGTATGATGGACCTAAATTATAAATATGTAATAAAGCAGCGTTTCGAAAACTTATTATACTGATATTTTTTTGTTCTTACAAAAATATAATTTAATGCATAATATGATAAATGCTAAAGTGAATTTTAATGCTAAGTATTATATATAAGGAACATTTATCAATAAATTGATTGTATTTTATTAGTTAATATTCGAATAAATAAATAAACATGTACATTTATACGTATGTTTATATTTTTATAACTACGATTTGTCTATCAACTTTAGTTATAATATTATTTACCAAAACGTTCTAAATCCTAATTTTTTTTACATATTTATACACAGTTAGTCTCACGAAGCAATCGTGGTTAGTCTATACAAATATTATTATATTCATTATAATCTTAAAAGAAATCACTTCTAAGCGCCATCTCGTTTATAGCGTGATTACTAATTAGTTATTGATTGGTTCAATCGGATTCAAAAACTACCGGTATCTTATTCATATACAAGATGGCGCTATACGTATCGGCAGATTTTTTTTTAAAAATTAAACTTTAAAATAATTGTTTAATAAATACACAAGCCTGCCATAGTGGTTTTTAAAATTCTCTTCTATCACAGAACACTATATTAGAATAATTATGTTGAATAACTAGTCTAAAATCTCATTTGCTCAATTCCATAATGTCTCTTGTAAAGTATGAGTTTGAGTTATGATACTGAGCTGAATGAGCTGAAATTAAATGCGACCGCGACAGCCGACAGGAGAGACAGAGACAACAGATCCGAGACGACCAATGATATAACTTGTCGCTGTCTCTTGTCTCTGTCGCCTGCCGCGACACGAATCGCGACTCATCGTGAGCTGTGGTGAGCTGTGAACCGTTTATCTAGCAATTGAGCCGCAGCTCAACAGCTCAAGCTATTGTGAACTGAATATTTGAACCGGTTCTGAGCTGAGTTACACATCGCTAATCGTGCCTCTCTATCGCTTGTTCCACGCTCTCGCTCGCTGAACGTGACAATGAGTCATGCTTTTTCGTGCGTGCAGCTGGCGTTCATCGATTTATAAGACATTACCACGTAAAAAAAAACCAACACGAACAAATTATTATTTTTTCTTGCAGCGGCTGAGCGCATATCAGAAAATATGCACATTGTAGCGAACGAGCCATCTCTAGCATTATATAGACTGCAGGAACATGTTAGAAAAGCCTTACCTCCTATGGTAGAGAGAAGAGTCGAAGTCACTAAATTACAGCACGAACTACAAGGCCGGTGTTATGATGTGGAATATGCTTTGAGGTAATTGATTAGAAATAATTATTTATATGTTATTGTAATATATATATATATGAGTCATACCTACCCACCCACCTATTAATTAGCTGTTTATATTAAAGATTTTTTGTTCTTTATTTTTAAAATCCCTATTGAAAAACTATTTTTAATAGGGATAACCTAGTCCCATATTTTCAATTTAATTTGAGTTTAATCCCAGAGAGATCAACTAATTTATTAGTCATTATTTTAAGTTGATCTTGTTACACCCAAATGGTAACTTGATAAAAAAAAAATTAAACCCTGTAATATAACAATCCAAAACTTCAATCTATAATTTTTAAATTACCCAGTAACACTATCCCACTGAAACAAATCTATCAGGTATTTTCTTAGTGATGTGGAATAGATTATTTTATAAGGTATTAGTCTGGGTGAAATCCACTTGTCCATTAAGAAGTTAAGAACAGATATACATACATACATGTGAAAACAAAATCTTATAATAATATTTTTGGATGCAGTAGCATGAAAATTAATTTTATCTACTATTCCTCTATACTGAATATGTAATAACATTTAATTTGATTTTCTTTCAAATTACAGTGCAGTAAAGTCAATGGATGGTGCAGCGACGAGCTTCAAAAACATTCAGGAGATGTTAAAACAGTCAATATTTTTAAAACAGCAATTAAAATATGAGGAGGCTAGGAGAAATAAAAAAGATACAAATTCTGTTTACAAGCGTCTCTCTGCTCACATTGTATTAGACCTCCCAGACCTGTCCGAATTCTCTATGATCCGTGAAACAACAAATAGATTAGAAAACATCATGACACAAGCTAGAGGCTCAAATAATGAGCTGCACAGGTCACATACTACATTACATTAAATATTGACTAGTATTTTTACTTATATTTTTAATGGTAAAGTCACTTAACAAAATATTTAAAAATTTTGATCTGAATAGAAAGTTTATTAACAAAACATATATAGAGTATAATGTCAAATATAAATAGTAAAATGTCTGTCCTTTTAAAATTATGTTAGTAGAAGTCAGGTAGTAGAAGTTATATTAGTCATTACATATTCTGAAAAAAAAAAAATCATAACTACTTTTTTTTGTTAGTTGTTAATACATAGAACTCAGTTTCATAAAGTCCAATTAAATAATTACATTTAAAAAGTTATTAACATAAAACAAATTTTGATAATGTTTACCATTGTAATAGTTAGATATGTAAACATAATTAATTTTTTTCAGAAAAATTTAGTCTTTCCCCTGTGATATTTACTATAATATTATTGTATTTGTAGATTGTTTATATGCCTACAAACTATTCTCTTGCACACCACTATGAGACTATGTAGTATTATTATAATATTTTCAGTTTTTACCATAAAGTAACTTAATAAGTCATAACTTTACTTAAATTTCTAAAAATAATTTTAGTTTTGAATCAGTACATTTTAAATTATTTTTATACTTTGTACTAACACCTATACAATGATAACAGAAAGTACCAGTCTAAAAATTCCTAATTTAAACATTTAAGTCTCTCTATGTCTATGTATCAATGTTACCAGATCTAGAGTGATGTGTATTTATGTATATTTAAAATGATAATGTAAATATTTTGTAGCTTTATATTTGGTGTTGGTAGTGTAAATATATCACAAAAGTATTAAATGTACCACCTTAAAATTTCACTTTATTGTATTCAGAATAAAAACACCAGCTTAAGCTAAAATATTTATTGCTTGTGTTGCAATCCTGCTTATCTTGACAAATGCTTTGATAAAATAAACATTTTTCTTTACTAACACTACGCTTTTACTAACTATGTCTTAACTCCGCTTGCATAATTATAACAATAAGAAGTAACTCAAAGCTTTAATTGAAATAATTGAAAAGAAGTTCGCAATTAACAAAAGAGGTTTATACATTTTAAAAGTGTTGTCTATGTCAAATTTTTCACCTGTTAAAAATAACTGACCATGGCAGCTCTTTTAACTTAGTTATATGAAATCTCTTTTCAAAGGGTAATAAACTAGCTAACGTTTCGTTTGATGGTTTCACTTTTGCCTTATGGGGTAAGAGGTATTTGTAACAACAAAATTTTTGTTCTTCGGCACTCTTGCGTCCGCTTTCTCGTGTCAATATAGTATTGTAAATATAGTCTATTGGTATGGCCGATACTATGTATGAGTATACATGTTTGTTTTCAGCT
This sequence comes from Euphydryas editha, assembly GCA_036937285.1. Lineage (NCBI taxonomy): Eukaryota > Metazoa > Arthropoda > Insecta > Lepidoptera > Nymphalidae > Euphydryas > Euphydryas editha. The sequence goes on from JAUPFZ010000003.1 coordinate 3,388,003, forward strand.
TGAAGTCTCTCCATTATTTCAAAAACGCTTGCCCATGTTAAATCTATGTCCAAGACTTGGACATTTACTAGTACCTGTTAATTTAGTTTTATTAGACAAATCAAAAATGATATCTACATAGGGTCAAAGTCAAAGTATTATATTCAGCATAAAATTATTACAATTATTTACTGAACGTCATGAGTCTACCACCAGTTCGGAAAGAAGAAGCCTCTGACCTGAGAAGAACTGGCAAAAGAAACTCAGCGTGACAAATTTTTTTTTTTAACGTAATGGTTTCTCTTTTCAAAGTAAGTTGAAACACAGGACTTATAAAATTTGAAAATATGGATGTATTTTGGTATTATTTGTACTCATGTAATCTTTTCTCTAATCTACGTCTGTCTTACCAAAAAATTACTAGTTGATCAGCCTATTTATAATTAGTTCCCGTAAAGGACACACCTCAGATAAGTCATTAACGACGAAAGTCTTGAAATATTTCGAAAATATTGCTTCTACGTTAACTTCGTCCTTAAGATGTAGTACTACTGTGAAGCCTTTCTCACTGTAACGTTCCACCAGCACATCCACTTGGTCAATGTCATAAATATGACCATCGACAAGAATGGCTAGGCGATTAGTTACTGGCAAGTGACTCTCAACACTAATAAGATGACAAAAAAGGTTAGTTAGAACTTAATTAAAGAGCTTAATCACGTATGATAAAAATTTGTGCAGCCCATTATCGTTAACGTATTACTGTTCACGCCCAAAAACGTTAAGCATAAAATCTGAATTTATTATAATTATGAATTATATTGCAAAACAAAAATTTAACCAAATATTTTAAATTGAATTTGTTCAAATTGGACAATACCTGCTGGAACTTATTACAATCGCATGGCCACGTTTTCTAAGGTTATACAGTATGTAATACATGGCCCTTCGCACAGAGTACTTCTGGTAGGCAGTACACTCTTCAAGGATAACGACAGGCGGTGCTCCTACAGTGGCTGCAGCGAAGTGCAATCGAGCGCGATCGTTGGGTGAGAGGTACCGTATCAGCGTACTGACTTGCTGATGGAGTTCTAATAAAATGTTAAAATTAAATTACGGCATGAAGGTTTGAGAAGTTGAGAACTATTGAAAAGGTAATGACTCGTTAAATACAATAGTTTTCAAGTGAGATGAACGTACGGTCGTATTTGTTGTATGGAATTAGTCAGTAAAAGATCAGGCAAGTCATCATAGATTATATGATTACTGCCCATGAACACTTGATGTGCAAATTAATCACAAATGTGTAACACATCTATAGAGATAAGAGAATAGGATAAAAGAGGTTGAGAGTTAACGATGGCGAAAGGTTTATCACCAATATTTAGTGAGATTGAGACACTTCACTGGTTGAGCCAGCCGTATATGAGCTATAGCAACTAAATTTTCAAATGCATTACTTCTTTAAAATTAATCGCGTCCTCGGCAGTAAATAAAACATGAATAAACATGCTTTCGGAAGCTATCTACTTATCCAAAGCAGAGTAGCGTGTTTCTTAAGGGAAAGAGGAGTCCAGTAGAACTTTAATAAGCTTTGCGATAGCTTTTCAAAGTAAGTACAGACTCTACTACACAGAATTGCAATAATTCGATTATACCTAATTATAGTTAGGCATATGAACATATTCGAACGTACGCAACCAAAGTGTATGAGACAATTCGTACGGATTTATTAACATCGTTAATGGCTATCCTTTAATGAAAATATAGCTACCCTTAATACTAGTTACTAATATATTTAAACAAGTATGCTTAATTAAAAAAATCAAAAAACCCGACTGCGTTAAATACTCTTATTATAAACTAAAAAGAATAAAACAATTTACTAGCTTTCATTTGATACCCATATTGCTACAGTAAGAAAAAAAATTCTTCCCCCCCCCCCCCCGTCATTCCGCCATTTGCGGGCGTCATTTTGAAAATTTATATAGCCTATATCACTACTACAGTTTAGTCAAATCCAACGACACTTCATATGTCAAAAACCGTCCAGCCGCTTGGGCTGTAGGGCGTGCCAAAGAAATGGACATACATACATACATACACTCGAAAAACATAACCCTCCTTCTGTCGCAGTCGGGTAAAAAACAGCAGAAATCAAAATACAGTATGTAGTCCACATAATATTCTCGAGATTACTTCGTTAAAAGTTGATAAATTAAGATATTTACCAAGAGCGTCGATGTACGTCATAACTTCCTTATTAACGTGCGTGTGCGGCACACCGCGCAATGCGGCTATCATTTCTAGTGCGTGGTACACCGTCATCCATAAAGGAAGTGGATCATGTTCACAACTAAAGGTCACTTGACGAGCATACTGGAATAAATAAACAATTGATGTCTCTTTAGGAAATGCTAGTCAAAAGTTTGTAGTTACTTTAGTAATTCAAATAAAATATGTAAAAGTGAGGGAAAGTACTTATGCTGAATAAAAAAAAAGATCATCACAATCATGATTCCAAGATAATGATCGAAAATTGTGTAACGTACTGTACTGTATTAGCCTGTAAGCCACCCACTGCTGAGCGAAGGCCTCTTCTCCATATAGTAGAAGACGGGTTGGAACTTAATCCATCACGCTGCTACACTGTGGGTTAGCGGATACTTTCCCTACCATGGGTAACGATCTTTATCAGGTGTCTATGATAACAACCGGAACCGACGGCTTTGCATACTCTCCGAGGCACGGTGGGGAGACCCACAAAGACATACAACCAGTCCGTAACAAATATTTGTAAAAATACAAATATCAGTCCCTAACGGGAATCGAACCCGTGACCGCCGACGCGCGGCTTTGAGGCAACTACTCGCATCACTACACCAGAACGGTCGTCATACCAGAACCACACCAGAACGGTCGTCGTTGTGTAGCGTACAATGATGAAATTAATGAATGTTGTTATTTAAAATATTATTTATATTCTACAATAATACCATATGGGGGTTTCTGTTTGATGTCCATTTCGATAAGCACCACAAGTTGCCTTCGCTTGGAAGTACATATCCTGTATGACATTTTTATATGACAAATGAGTTGGTTAAATATTTTCTAGATTATTATCATTAAGCTTTCAAATTCATTCGTTACAACAACTTTTTTTATTAGAGTAGGTACTTTTTGCAAGTTTTTAAAAAGATAAGTGATGCCACACAGTAACAAAATAGTGATATAACAATAAGTTGATATGTGACCTTTATCTACATCTTATTATTAGGAACATGGGTACGTGATTAATTATTAAAAAAATATATTTTATTCAACTGATAACCCGTAACTAAATTGGCACAAAAATAAAACTTCTACGACGTAAGAGATATACATATATATTTTTAATACGTATATAGATATTTCTATTTCGCTACATTGTCAATGAATATAGCTTGAAATTATCATAATGTATTCTCGTATCTTCTCTATGTTTGTATTTTATTTAATCACATTAGGTATGAAACTCATTACGTACATACTATTTTATTTATGTAAGAGTCACAAAAAAGGGTACATAAAATTTTTCATAAATCTCACCAGCTAATACTTCACATAACTTCAGCCTGCCATGGTCTACAAGTCCGGAAATAGCCAGTGCATCGCCTTTACCTAACCCGAAATAGACGTTACCAATGTAACGTTTTCCTAAACTTCTCTGAGAAACATTACAAGCTAGAAGATATTCGCCGAAGGTATTTACTTTCTCCCCTGAAATTATATATTTTGATCAATTATTATTATTTATTCCTATTCGGTGTTCATTATTGTCAGAAGGCCGCCTTCGCCCTTTGTATATTTGACATATATCTAAAGTATTTTTTGTCTGTGGAATAAAGTGAAAATAATTAAACATGCTTGAGATTTCATTTTAGTTCATAAATCATTCAACGCGAGATAGTTTCCCTAAGGATATTAGGATATTCCCTGTTTTGAAAGTACCGTAACCCACACTACCTAATTGCAAGAGTTTAAGAAGCCCATTTTAGGTAATTAGCTACAGCAGTTACAGTTACAAGTTTAAGAATTTCTTTTGAAATATAATATATATAAATTTCCTTAGGACATTTTTCTAAATTAAAGAAAAAAACTTGAAAATTCAGCGGTTGTAGCGCAGATATATATATATATATATATATATATATATATATATATATATATATATATATATATATATATATATATATATATATAATTAAAAGTTTTAGTAAAAACGAAACCAACATCGGTTCTTCTTAAGATCATTTTGTTTATTCAATACATCTTCCTTCTCACGCACCGCTCCTTGATTTTCTGCCTCGTATTGCATTTTATTTGGATTTACCCACTTGGTAACTAATAGTGTCCATAATCTCTGTATATATTTATACTCCCATAATAGCAAAAGCGTCATGAGTATTACAGTAGTTGATAATATAGCAATGATTTCCATTAACACTCCCGTGTTTTTGGTTAAGTAAAATCTTTTAGAAAAGCATTGTTGTAAAACACCGCATTTAGCTAAAATATTAAAGATGTTTCTTAAATAATGTTATTTTTATATATACCGAATTGTTTTTAGAGACTTCCAGCAAATTAATGAAAATAGTATTTCGGTACGACCATGGTAGTTTTTGATTAAGAAACTCCTACCAATTTAATGTTCTAAATGAGGATATTAATTATTGACATTTACACCTTATGATTAAGATTAATTTGCCAGTAATTATCTCAGAAAATAAAAATTTCTCTTTTAATGTAAATTTTATACAAAGAAAAAACATACAATTAAAATTTTTTAAGACTGACAAAAAATACTTACGACAACATTTGTGCAAGGTTTTAGAGGAACAGAGATTTTTCCTCTTGAACACAATACACTCGCTATTGTAAAGAAATATCTTCTTTATTTTTACGAATGCATACGCCATGTTAAATTGCGGAGAAAGGGACATGAAATTCATGGCGTAGTCGAGCGCGTTGCCGTACAGTATTTTTGCTATAACAGTTGTTTCACCTAGCGAAATATTTACATTTTTATAACAATACTTTTAAATTCAACCACCATCGATGCGAGACAACTTAATGTTCACATTATTTGAGGATTCTATTTATGCTCCGTAGAGTCCGTAGTAAATATTTTTATTGATATACCATGTCGTTTCTAGTTCTAGGTACTCGTATATGTTTTTTGAATTTCCTACGGTTAGGTATACTGTATTGAACTAATCACTAAAAGTTTCTGCTTTAATAAATGAATCGTTATTGCAAATCACTAAAAAAGTCACTGTTGTTGATAAAATACTTTCAAAAAAAGAAGGGCAAATGCGAGAAACGATAGCCTTAAATTAAAAAAAAAAAGTTATTTAAATTCTTACCAAAGACGATATTAAGTATAACGAAAGTCATAGTATTGAGTGCGGACCGTGGTCCTAAACTAAACAAATATGCTTGCGGAATGCATCCGATGCCATACACAGTCAGCATAATGGGTATAACGACTGAAAATATAAAAAGTCAGCATAATGGGTATAACGACTGAAAATATAAAAAGTTGTATCACTGCTTTATATAAGAAAACAAGTTTCTGAATGGATGCAGAATAGCCAATGAAAGGTAAAATTTTTTTTAGATACATATATCTATAGACTAAAAATACGACTGCTCAAAAGTACGTTATCTTAAATGATGCATGATATTTTGTACACATGCCATATGTTCAAAAATATGTATACCACGTACATAAAAACAACAATTTTGTAATACACAAAAAGATAATGAAATTATTAGATCAAAGTGTATTTTTGCCTCTGACTGTACCTACTTATTATTTATGTTACAATCTTGTTTAATATCTAGATAATTTTTAAATAATTTTGAGGTGGTGGTATATGAGAAATTGTGTCAATGGTGTACCTAAGTAAAATAAAAAATCTCAATTCGAGACAAATTTTTTTCTTAATGAGTTTGGCATAGTAATTTTTAAAACAACTTGAGATAATTGTGCAAAAAATCATATTGTATAAATATTTAATGTAGGTAAGTACATATATTTTAAGTTTGTCGCAATAAAATTAAATTTTAAGTAAAAACGAATTATACCCAAGTCAGTATAGTAAAAGGTCATAGGCGCCACTAAGACCATAATAGCAATCATGCTAGCCGTCATCAAGAATACGAGAAAACAGTAAAGGATGAAGTCACACAGAAACAGCGTGCACCAGTAGCGAGCCGGAGAGAAGTTCATTGCATGCTTCTATAATAAACAAATATACATTACAATTGATGACATAATGAAACAAACAAGTACTTAGTTGTTAAGTTTTAGAGCGTAATTGTTTCAGTTTTTTTATTGCTTATTGCTTTTATTGGAACTTGCATGTTAAGTTAGCCTATAATTGTGATATACTTTGTAACATTTATATTGATAATAGTATTAAGTTAAGAATTGTATACTTAGTGTATTAGGTACGTTGGCTTCCTAAATAAATATATAAAAATAAAAATAAAGTATAAAATTCCAGATAAAAATGAAGCATAGAATAATAAAAACTGTTTTTTTCTTTATATTCGGACGTCAATAATACTTTGATTTTTTATTTGTATTAATTTTTTTTTTGGCACAATACATATACCCACCTTACCACCCTTGAGTATTATGCCCTATCTAATAAAAAGCATTATCAAAATCATTATCAAAATCGATAAACAATTAGAGAAGATATCGCATAACATTGAATATGTTTGAATGATGCAATCAAACTTGAAATATCTTTCTATTTTGAAGTTAATAAAACTTATGTAAATCAAACAACAGGTTACCTGCATGTGTCTAATAAATCCGCTTTCCATTGAAGGTATAATCGTTATATGTGATATTGTTAGTATCAGTAGAAACTGTATAAATATCGGAGGAGCTGAAGCATGTTTTAACCACTGTGAACAGATTTATTGCTCTTTATCAATATTAGCGATATAAAAATAACATTTAGGCTAAATGTTAATATAGATATAGAAAACTAAAAGATTCACAATTTAAAAGACACTTTAATTATTTGAGAACTGGAAACAAACATCTTTCCTCACTCGTATCTTTAGCTATTTACAACTACTCTACAATTCTTGAGTCTGGAACGAATTTACGATTCATAAGGTGCTACATTGCTTATTTACAGCATAACGCGTGACTCGGCGGTTTGTTTACTAATTAAATTCTTTAGAAATCGTCCATCACCTCTGCAATCGATTAGAAACCGATTTTTTTACAATATTCTAGCGCATCATACCGTGGTGAGATCCAACGCAAGTGGATCATCGGTGACTTGTATAGTCGCATCTAAAGCTGATGTGTAATGTCGTATGAGCGCCATGAAAGTCCGTGCCAAGGCCCTAGCGGCTGCGCCGTGATCATAGTGCAGTGGACTGTAGAGAACTTGAACCTATACACATCGTTGGAGATAAAAACAAATCGGTAGAGTTCTCTCAAAACCAAAGTAGCGACGTTAAGAAACAAATATGAATATAATTTTAATCTATAACTTGTACAGCCTAATTGTCGTTGTATATAATACTGTCGTTATTTTTGTACATTTCAAAAAACCTGCATTTAGCTATCTCAGAGAGGAAAAGTACTTGACTCTAATATATAATAGCATTTTTTAACTTTATGTTTCGCAAAGGGACCTCTAAGTTAAAACAGCTTTTTAGACATGTTCAAAATTTTTGCACGACATACCAGGGTGGGTAGTTTAGATTACCACCATCCTCAACTATGGTACAGACAAGAGAAATCATTTCCACTTTAGGTGTAGGGTAAATACATTAAAAAATATTTAAGAATTCGTTTTACCACTTTATGAGTGATTCATACGTGTGATATTCCCGCCAAATTAGAATTATCTAATACTAAAAGGGTTAAACTAACTCAAAGACACACTAATGGAGGGACATCATGAAACTATAGGGATTTTTACTATAGAACCATAGAGAGACATAATAAATAATAATATGTAAAAAAACGCTTACATTTAGTGTATCATTCTTAGATGCTACGTCCAATCCATAAGCGAACATGTACACATACTGTTGAGGAGAATCTATTGCTCGTGTGACGAGATACTCCGTTAAACTCTAAGAAAATAATAGTAATATTAGGCACATACTATCAATAAATACATAGATTAACATTAGAAAGACGGAAATATACTTCTGCTGAATAAGATGGGGATGAGTCAAATAATTCCCTTTGTAAGAGCATTTTATCTAATTTATTCAAAATAAGTTAGAATACGAGTATATTCACGAGTATAATATATTTATTTTATAACTTACAACAATAAAATAAAATTTATTTCTGTAATTCTTTATTTACCTCTGGATATAGAAGAGCGGTGTAACGCATATTCTCAACTTCCTTTTCCGTCGCTTTTGTTTCAGAAAAAACGTAACTGAAATATTTTAGTGAAGTTTGAGTAAATAATAAAATATCCGTTCATACGTAACGTAAGTACTCACGCGTTGGCAACTGATTTCGCATCGCTAGAGTTGTCTGACCGCAGTATTAAATTAGTCTTCTGTTCCAGTGCCTCTACAGTTAATATCTGGAGTAATTACAAGTACCTCACTACATTTTAATTACTTTATGCTTTTGTTTATTAATCATCAAAATTAAAATAAATACAAGAATTGTATGATTTAAATTGGATTATTTAGGGAAACGAAAACATGCGTATCTAGTAGTATAAGTCCTTACTTTAGACGAGATACGCGCTAAATATTAACCAAATTTCCTCCTTATTAGTTATTATTATAATTTTTGATTATTGAATTTATATAGAGCGTTAAAAATTTAAGAGCAATTATTAGATATAGATAATTATAACCTCGCCATGTATCATCGTTTTCGTAGCTCTATCTCTCTCTATTTCTCCCAAAACGGAGGCGAGAGAAAGTCCAATGAATACACCAGTAACAAGCGCTGAAAGGACCTATAAAATATATATTTCTATAATTCATTTTAGTCATTTCCCAAGATAATATATCTATTAGAAATAATTTTAAATTGAGTAATGCTCTATAATCTATTAAAAGCGAAGCCAGTTCTATTTAATTGTGTAGATACGTTTTTTTAAGCAATACATGTTACGCGTCATAGATAACTTTATTAACACATTCGCTGCCGGCAACTCGGATCCGAGTAGGGCTAGGTGCATTAGCTAGGTGCCGTCCACTCAAATCAGAGTATCTCGCACGTTCATTTTCCTTTTCTCTTTTCAAAATCTCAAATCAAAATTCTCATTTCTATGGCATTCAATGTGCACATTGAAATGAGAATTTTTTTATCCACGGACGCCAATTTTTAACTGGCCTAAGGAAAACGAACGTGCAAGATACTCGGATCCGAGTAGACGGCACCTAGCGCCCTACTCGGGTCCGAGTGGCTGGCAGCGAATGTGTTAAAATGTCAACATAATTTTACTAACAAATCATACTATATTTTATATAAATATAGCTGTACTAACTCTACCTCTTACCGTAATAGTGAAACAGAATCTATAGTGACGGTAGAACGCAATAAACTTCCATCCAATATGACTCACGAGAGTCATATTACCGAATAAACTCTTTTCTCTCTTCCATGATACGGGTTCTGACAAAAATAAGAAAACTTCGACATACTAACGTAATACTTAGTACTAAGGGTAGTTAGTTTGCTATGTGTAGGACTTAGGTTTTGTACATATGTATATAACTATGGCTATGTGAAGTTTTCCGTGTACTCGTTCGCAGTCAAGGTTCAATGTTAAATGGTCCTTGAAAAATTGGAATAGTAGTACACTACGTACTAAACTAAAAACAAACAAAAAAGCTATATCATTTTAGATTTAAATTAGGAAGACGTAAAAATTCACTATGTTGAAAACAAAATATAGACATAATATTTACCAGAAAGATTGTTCAATGCATTTCTTACAATCTCATGTTCTTCAGTGGTACCGTGAACAGTGGCTCTAGACTCATAAATTGCCCTAGAAAAAAAATACAGTAAGAAAAGTAATAATATTATTCATAGCATCGTCACAATGATGAGTAACGGATAATATGAGCGCTCAAATGTCATCTTTTAGGATCTGTGGACAAGTATCTGTGATTTCCTTTAATTTTTAGTAGTACCAATTCTGGTTTCGGCTTCCACGAGAGCAGGGGTTACTTGAAATTCTATAATCTAAATCTAAGTCATAAATATATTCAGAAAATATAAAGAAAACTTCCATTCATATTAATAAACTTTAATATGACAAACAAATACTGAAGTTAAACAATTTGTACAAACTTTACGAGAAACTTTTGTCAATTTTTTAATTAAATATAATACAAAAATAATAATTATTATTATTACTCACCTATTACAAACTTCCTCCGAATCAGGTACACTAATGTTCATAGAAATTATACCGTACTTGCTACTATTATCTGCGAGGTCTTTTATTAATGCAGCGACACTCGCGGTGGGACTCGTCGGTAATCTCAATATGAGGAGCGATCCTAAATGAGCCCTGATGGTAGCACCAGCTTCTGAAGTCCTACGGAGGAGCTCGTTTACATTCTCCTCATTGGATCTTCCTCCGCTTCGGAAGGTTAAACGGACGCGATATTCACGACCTTTAAATGTCACAGACGTATCTTCAGTAATTATATTAATATATTTTTATAATCTTATGTAGGTAATCATATATCTAGTTTAAAAAATATAATAAAATTATATTTGGTTAAGTATATAACAATGTTATTTAATAGTTACCTTATAAAGATTTTTGATCAATACCCATATAAATGAATGAATGAAATGATCAGTCTGTAAACGTCCCACTGCTAGTCAGCAGGCAAAGGTCTCTTCTCCATATAGGAGAAGGGTTGGAACTTAATCCATAACGCTGATTCCAACTTGAATAACGGTTGCTATCAGGTGCCTATCTATGATAAGAACCAGGACAGGCGGTTTTACGAGCTTTCCTAGGTTCGGTGTGACATACACCCAGACAATACAAATATCTGCCCCTGAGCGGGAATCGAACCCACAACCGTCAGCGTAAGACGACTACTCACACCACCACTCCAGTACGGTTGTCAATATTTGGAATTACATATACATATATTATATCAAACGTTAAAGGTTGTAAGAAATAGTCTTACCGTATTTGAAAAACATGTATCCAGGTGTACCACCGAAGACTAGTACCCTGTTATCAAAGATAAAAACACGATCCGCGTACTCTAGGGAAATACTCGTGTAGCACAACTTCACAATAGTTAGGTGTTTTTTATAACGCTAAAATTTTTTTTAATAAATATTTAGTTCTTTTACTTTATAATATAAATTATTTGAAAAGACCTTATATAGTATTACCATAATTTTATCACGTATAACATAAGTGTAATTTGAAGCTGACGTGAAAGGGGGTATTATTATAATCTGTAAATTAAATACAGTATGTTAACAAAAGTAATAAAAAAAGAAAATTATACATATTAATGGGTAGAATGAAATTCTGTGTGGAAATCCGGAACACTCCACAAACACGCGACAAACGTCTGTTGCTACTTGCAATACTTGAAATCCTTCGATTTTCACAATAATAAGTACTTAAAAGTGTTTTTAATTTTTACGATTACCAATTTATTAATGTTAAACATTTCTAATGATTAGACTTAAAATATTTATTAAAACTTTACTCACTCGCGCTTCCAATAATATAGCTATCGCCCAACAAAGCTGTGCTTTATAGTAATGGTCCAAATTCCGAACAAATTCATGTCGGACATTTTCTAAGTCGCAATCCGGTAATAGAAATTTGCAACGAATGTGAGCGTACTCTGTTACAAATTCTGAGGATTCATTCCAAAGGCAAAGCTGAGGACAACAACGTAATTCAGTCAAAACTTGTCTACAAACATAAATATTTGTAAGTGCAAAAAGATATAATAATAATCGGTAAAAAAATTATCAAAATAGATTATATCGTAAGAATTTTATGTCTTGTTACCAATTAAGATCAAATTAAAAGCATAGCGTTATAAGTTATATAAAAAAAAATTGTGTGTGTCAGCTCCGACGCACGACTGGAGTTTACTCCTTAAGTACGATTGTCTAAACATACGCAAAAAGAGTTTATCCAACTGAAAATAAGATTAATACCATATGAAAGGGTAAATTAACAAATTAATGAAAATAATATACATATATAAATATATATTTATTCATTTTATATACATTTATTATAACTAATCGGCGAAATATTTTACATTAAACTTTTCACAATAGTCAATTTCAGATGTGCACAAATATTTCATTAGGAATGTTGATAAATTATGTAATTATTATTATCTGACAATTATCATTTATTTTTTAAATATTATTTTTCAATATTAATTAGAGCAACATTACTTTCGCACCGCACCATAGGTGCGCGCGCACCGAAAAAGTAACGAGGTCATTCATCAGTAGATTTTACCTCTCATATTTTTCTCATACCGGGCGCCTTATATATGAAAATCGATTCTTAAGGAGTAAACTCCAAAAAAATAAAAAAAATAATATCGAGTTAGATACGTGGTATTAGATTTTTAAAGAATTTTTGTTCATTCTTGACAAACGAAATAATATATTATGTGTTCATAATTTTCTCTAATTTCTTCACTTTTTAATGATTAAAAAATATTTATATATATCACCTAATAATTAAACCATAATAACGTAGAAAATTAGAAACTAACAAAACAGTACAATGTTAGATGCTCTTGAACGGTGAGATCTGCGATTAGACAGCCGCTGCGGTGGCAGTAGCCCATCATTTTGGGCGCCGCTATCAAATTACGACCTGGTTTCAGGATTTTGCCTAGCACGTTGATAGACCCTTTATCAGGGTATGTTAGTCCTAAAATGACAATACTAAATATTTTAATATAGGATCGCGATTCTGCTTGTTAACTTTATGAAATTTTATGGAGAAGAAAATATACATCAGAATAAGATGTCCTTGAAAGATTCTGATCCCTCAAATAAGTTTTGAGAAACCCACACATGCCAAACTTAAAACGTTAACCATCTAGTTAAGAGACCACATAAAGCACAAAGTAAGACGGTTATAGAGATATATCTTTATGTATATTGAAACTTACTTGAATAAAGTAAATTTTTGAATTTGATTTTTATTGAATTCTTGTTTTTATTAATATATAAACTTTTTACAATACAGATAGAACAGATAAAATTAAAATTATACTACTAAGCGTACCAAAAGCTTATTGCTTATTGCGAGTATAATATAGGATAATATTAACTTTATAAATATAAATATTTAAGAAACGTTTTTTGCTAACGAATTTAAAATAAATTTTACCTGTTAATAGATCTTCAATAGTTGTGATCATTTTAGTTTGTATAGGTTCAGAATAAAGCATAGTAAATTCATTCCTGTACACATCTAATGTTATGTCGCTTAATACTTGACCACCCATGACGCTCTGAAAATTGAGTCTCTGTGTTTCACATTAATTTGACCAAGAAGTAATAAATAATAGTACACAAGCACTATATTTAATTTTTTTTAAACAAAGATATAATTTTATACCATAGTATCATAAATATAGTATTTTCACGTTAACTTTTTAATTTTTTATTAAATTACCTTTGATACGCTTTTCATACTTATTGCTTTTGCAACGAGTTCATCAACTTCTTGTAATTTTTCTCTTTCTCTACCGGTGGGATTCTCAATTCGATGTAGTTGATTGACATCCTTAAAATTATATATATTTTTAAGCTCTAAAATCTTCAAATACTCTAATCATTAAACGAGTAAAAGATACATGGTAAATTTTAGGATTTTTAGTTTTACAATGTGGTTAAGGTTAAGTTACCTCAGCTTTCTTAAAAATGATTGATTTCCATGACACTTGACCTCCGATTGCTCTTTGTTTTATTGTTCTTTGAAAGAGCATCAACATTGCAAAATAAATTGCTATCATTATTAACCATAAAATTATTGTAAATACCAAAGAGTTTCCCTCCCATCGTCCTTCCTCTGAAAAAAATTAAAAGTTATAAAATACAAATATCTAATTTTTTTTTAAGACAGATAATGATGAAGAATAAAGATGATGAGCAAATTAACAAACAATATGTATGATTTTAAGTAATGATCATTGTCCCAACACTTGAGTAGCTACACTAACCAAAGGAAGGAAAGAAATTAGAAAGAGGAACAACATTCCAAGCGTTAAAGAAAATAATTATATTTTTGATAAATATAAAATGTATCTATCATATCATTGTTAATACAAAAATTCCTATAAAAATAATATTAATACTAAAGATTTTATAATAAACATGGTTAAGACAGCCATTACGATAGTACACAAACGTGATTGATATACTCACGCCCAGTTTGCAAGAGAGCGAATTCATTGAGCCCATGCATGAGACCCAAGGGCGGTATGATTAGTTGAAGAAAGAAATTTAATACTTCATGGTTCATATCAATCTGATGATGCACTATTAGTTCAGCGAGGAAAGTTTGTAGCAATGTAAATAATGTAGACCAGATACATGCTATCCAAGCTAAAAAATTTGGAAAACAATACAATGTTAAAATAATAAAGATTTAAGTAATCAGTAACAATTACATTAAACATTAAGATATGTTGAAACTTTTACTTACGTTCATTATGAAACATGGCCATTATCAAGGCTAACATGATCATAACGGAAATATACGCAAGAATTAATATCATGGTGAAAAGGAGATGAATCCAGCGAAATATTAGGATAAGAGTGATACTGGCTAGAAGACAGGCGGGTAATGCCGTCAAGTAGGCAAATACAAGCCAGCCGATGTACATTGAAGAATAATCGACACCGCGAATCCGAAGAGAACGCTAAAAATGAACGCCTTATTAAGTACGAACTTCGGGTTTTAGGTTGCATCCTGTCAACCGATTTCCATCTAAAATCTACAAATATCAAAACTTAACATTACGATTTTCTAGTATAAATTGAATGCAATTACAAAAATGTACTAATATATGAACTAAGTCCTAATTTTGTTTGACAAATGTTTGTCAAGAATTGCGTAATCATCAAACAACGGCTTACACGATCTAACTAAAGATCAAACAAAATCAATTGTGCTTGTACTGTGTTGTATTTACGGATTTTGTTTTGTTGTCACGTGACGTTTTCGTACTTTTACTGAGATTTTGTTTGTAAAACAATGTTCCACGTCTTTAAACTTATTGTCGACAATAAAATTTTCCATTTAACAAATTCGTCAAACAAAACCGCTTACAATCAAATATTAGAACAAAGATGTAAAATTTAAAACAAACAGTTTGTTTTTTAACAGGGTTTTAATGGCATTAAACATGAGACTGACGAATTCTCGAAGGCGTGCTAATTAATCACTTACTTTAAATCGGCTTACAGTCTCGGAGACTACCAGGGACTCAGTCTCCAAAACCGGTGGTAGTAATGCCAGAGTGAAACACAAAAGAATCCCGGATATCGCTCTTCGCACGCGCTCTTGTTGCATCAGAGGAGACACAGGAATCGACGCTAAGCTTAGCTAAGCAAGACCAACTACGATTTAATATTCTAATTTATAGTTTAGTAGCTATTATATATTCATATATTTAAAATAAATATAATAATCGTTACAGTTATTTTTTTAAACGACAATAAGAACGTTTTTATTTATTTAGCTTCAATTAACTTAAAATGACCGATGTCGCATGCAAACTTTCAGACTATAAAGAATCAGCCAATAAGTGAGTCAGAAAGTGAGTCAGTATATGTCATATACCATATTCTTATAAGTTATAACATTACACTGACTAAACTAGTTTTAATGAATAAATTAATTTGATTTATACCATTGTTATAAAAACATGTGCTATTTTAAATAATTAAAATGATAGAGCAATTTATAAAAGTCACTTTAATAAATTAGTTATAACGGTATATATATTGGTCCTATAAAAGCAAAAAAAAAAAAAAAAACTATCTGCAAATAATCATGGTGAATGCGTTTATTGAATTGTACCTGTAGAGATTTAGAAGAGTTATCATTAGTTGCATTAAATATCATAGGAAAAATCTATTTTTTTTTTAATAAAAAATAACACTATTTTTATAAATAAATATTATAAATAGAAAACTTTTCTTTGTAATTAATAAAATCTAAAATATGAAATTTACATGATTCAGAAGTAAGACAGGCTAAAATACATCAAACTAGGCCTCCACTGTAGCGAATCAAAACCCATGAATGACAAAACTGGGAAACCACGAGACATTAGTTTAATATTTACATCATCTAATGTTTTCATCGTGGAGTTTGTATTGCTACCATCACCTTAGTCACTTGTAGTTAACCTAATATAGCGACGGATTAAGGCTAGTTCTATATTTAATAGAAAAAGGGGTATCTATAATGACTTTATTATACTTTTTAAGTCATTATATTACAGTTATATGTTGTGTTCTATAATCTATTTATGTATTAAAAATACCCATTTACTGTTCGTACATTACATCTGATTTAAACAAATATAAAGGCTATATAGTTAAGGGTTGTGGCAATTTAATGTTAATTTATAGGAATAAATAAAAAATATTACAAAACGAGATAATTTATTTGTATAATCAATATATTTTAAATCTACCAAATCGATTTTAATAATTCATCATCAGAAAGCCACATTATTCGAAAGATAGGTATATAATTGTTTACAAGTATATACAAGGAGAAAATATTTTATAAATAATTTCAACAGACTTCTATGAAAACATAAGAGATATTATATTAAAAGTGTCTTGTTGTGTTATCACCAAGTATCATTGTTGTTGCATAACATTAAATGCTTATTTGGATGTTGTGATTGTTGTAATTATCAACATATTTTTTTACTTTGTTTAAATAAATATTTAATTTTTTTATTATATAAAAGCTAATAATAAATAACAAAATGATTAAAAATAATGTGACATAGTAGATAAATGATTCGTTAAAGATGTTCGAATATTTCGCCCTTCATAAGCAAGCCGAAATAGCTCAGTTGGGAGAGCGTTAGACTGAAGATCTAAAGGTCCCCGGTTCAATCCCGGGTTTCGGCAGATTTACTTTATTGAAATTTCTTTATAAATAATTTTTTTAATTTTAGTAATAATAGTAAAGCTTGTTAGTAAGTGATCTTATTTTTTTTCATCAAACTAATTATTTACTGACTAATATAAAATTACTACATTTATTGGTTGTATAATGTGCACATTTAATACTTATATCTATTTTTAACCGACTTACGAAAAGGAGGAGGTTTCTAATTCGACTGTATTTTTTAATGTGTGTTAGTTACCTTATAAATTTTGACTGTGTGTACCGATTTTGATGATCCTTTTCGTCGATTCTTCTGGCTTTTTTTTGATTTTTTTTTTTGATTGATTTCTTTTTGGCTTTAATCTTACTGGCAATAAAAACGTGAGCGCATGTGTAACAACGTGGGCGATATAGTCGATATAATAAAACTGGAAGGATCATTCAGATTAGATTTTTTTGTGTGTTATTTTATTTAGATTAGATTATCCTTTCACAAAGGATATAAAACATCATATGACACACAAGAGCGTTAAACAACTTGACAAGTATCAAAACTCAGTCAAAATTTGTTTACCTAAATATATTGTAGGAGCACATTATGAATAAAATATTCGGATGACATATTGTTATCAACTTTTGTCTGACTTAAATCACTTATTACCTCGTACTGTGGTGGCGTGGGACTTGTGTGCGCTATTATAGCCTGGCTGATAGCGACTTGTACCGCCAACACGCCGCTCCTTAAATGCGGATTCTGTGAATAATATTCCGACTTCGTCACGTAACGGGCTCTTTCTGTGCTTCGTATACTAAATTTCCACATATTATTTTCCTATAAAAATATCAAATACCTAATATTAATGTTTTTCCCCATGTAAAAATTATATATTTTTATTTTATATTATCGTAATGTATATATAACAAAATATTATAATATTGTAAAGCTAAAAACAGGCTTTATATGCGCTAATCTCGGATGCTACCAGACCTGTTTCAAATAATGTTTTTCGATTATAGGCTGTAAAATATCATACTACGACTTATATAAGCTGAATAGTAACCATAAATGTTCCGTGAAAGAAGCAGCATATATCGATTCGTATTGTATTTTTAAATAATTGATGAAAATAATTTATTTTATTTTACAGACTTAGGGCCAGTTTCACCACTTGCTATTAAGTTCCGGATAACCTAACTGGCAGTTATTTTGACAGATCACCCATACAATCACCTGTCAAAAAAGTGCCAGTTAGGTTAGCCGGAACTTAATAGCAAGTGGTGAAACTGGGCCTAAACAAATATTTATTATTAAAAAAATCTGATTTAGACTTGATTTACTTTATACCTAAATATAAATAGATAGATACATAGAAATGAAAAATTTGAAGTAAATATTCTTTAAAGACGGATAATATACAATAACGATAGATATATAAGAACAAAGATAAATACACGTTGGAAATCACATCATGATTCATTTATTTGTTTTACAGCTGTCGTTTAAGTAAATAAGGACAAATTATTTTGCCAATGTCATAAATTACGTAATGTCATTGGCATCTCGTAATACAGCGTATCGGAGCCTCCCTTAAATATTAATTTTATTTTAATTTAATTATTTATTTTTAAAGTGAATATATAACTATATATTCTGTGAATATTTCAAGCGTCTACCTGTTGCCGTTATCAATATTGAGCAAAAACGAATAAAAAAATCACGTTTGTTGTATGAGAGCTCCCTTGAACATTTTGTATTATATTTTTTAGTATTTGCTGTTATAGCGGCAACAAAAATACATCATCTGTGAAAATTTCTTTCTCTAACTGTCTAACTATCACAGCTTATGAGAGTCTGGTGATAGACGGACAGACAGATGGACAGACGGACAGCGGAGTCTTAGTAATAAGGTCCCGTTTTACCCTTTGGGCACGGAACCCTAAAAAGGCTTTGATGTTTTTGTACTCGGTATCTGTCTCAATAAATTTTAAAAATCATACCAAATCTACTCGTTTTTACTGTCTTAATTTATAAATAATACAGCATGTTATCAACATTTAGAAAAAAAAGTTACTGAACCGTTGGCTTCCAAATGATCCAAATGATCGGATTATTAATCGGTGTTCCCCTAGAACGATTGTACAATATGTTATTCAAATCGTCCTCGGTCGAAGCGCTTATTATTTCTGCAAACAATCAATTCAAACATTACCACGAATCTGACTACCCAATCGTATGATATAATTTACAAAACCGCACACTTAACATCAGCACGTGAAGAATAATATTGTTATATGTATATAAATATTAATACATTTTTTTTTGAATTTATCTTATGTATTAATTACTTTTGAACACATATAATTGCTTTTATGAATAATTCCATTCATTTCGATCTCTATTAGGATTTCCATTAAATTGATTTTTATCACTGAATATAAAGTTGGTATTATAAAGGGCCAAAACACATAACGGCGTTGCGGCGCCGCAACGCTAAAATCGGCGGTGGCGTCACCGCCAATTTTAGCGGCGCGGCACCGCCAATTCCGGCGTTGTGACGTCATACTTGTTGACCATGATTTATTGACATTTTGTGTCTATTTTTATATTTTATTTTTTTGTGTCTTTATTAGACATGGGTATCTCAATGAATTTTTATGAACTGCAGATAAGCTCATGAGCCATATGCTTGAACCGGAGCTGTGAACCGGCTCACAGTTCAGCTCAATTGTTGTTATGTTGTTACTTTTAACTATTAAATTTACAGCTAATTTAAGACTCGGTTCAAACAAGTGACATGTATGATGTACCTAAATTATAAATATGTAATAAAGCAGCGTTTCGAAAAGTTATTATAGTGATATTTTTTCTATCTTACACAATTATAGGGGAATGCTAATTTCATGCATATGATAAACGCTAAAGTGAGTTTCTTTGTTTGTTTTACGCTTTCACGCTTTAACTATTCACCTGAATTACGATCATCATGAAATTCTGCATACCAGTTGTCTGGGGTACAGAAAAGGACATAGAGTACCTACTTTACGTACCGACTACCGTTGGTGCCTGTACCATGCGAGCGGAGCCGCGGACAAAACCTATTTATTTATATTTAATCTATAAAACTAATATAGTAAGATATTAATTTATGTATCACTTTGTTTCAATTTTGTTTAGGCTTTATGAGACAAAAGTTGTTTAAAATTCTACCAGCATACAAACTTGATTCACAAAATTATTTCCGGTACAAAGGATTACTTTTTATGCATTCTACTAAATAACAACTTCACAAACAATAATTAACAAATTTCACGTGAACTATAATATTTAAAATAATTAAATTAATATCCACAATAAAAAATCACGAAGAACTGGTTACCCTACAACAACGCTCTTTTTCGCGGCGCCGCAACGCCGCAACGCATACCGCCGATTTTAGCGTTGCGTCGCCGCAACGCCGTTATGTGTTTTGGCTCTAAGCCTTACAAATTAAAAATAAAATAAAACTATCTTCTTCCACCTCACAACATGTAGACATTAAAGTTAACACTTAAAATAATGTATATAAATAAATAAAATAAAAATTTTAGATATCAATAACAAAGGATTTTTGAAAATTTTCCTCCTCCACCAACCACCTTGGTTAAATAGGAAAAAAAGAATGTCTGGTAGTTTATTGGATTTAAAACGGATAAGATGTTGTCAAAAATAAGCACAATAATCGTAATGATAAGATTATTTAATATATTAAAGTAGTTATTTAATAATAAATAAACAAAAATATTACCAATTTCTAAACCCTCTGCAACTTGATTCATAATAGAATCATAAGGTGCAACATTGGGAGCATAACCTAAGATGTTCTTCTTATTTAGAGACGCTAAAATATCAGATGATGTGAGAGGAGCTTCAGGTACCGCCTGTAGTGGTGTAAGGAAAACCGGCTTTGCTATAAAAACCGCGAAAAGAAACAAAATGGCTGCAAAAACTGTTTCTACCAATAATATACGCCATCTCCGTCTGAAATGTACACATAAAACATTATTAAGAACTAGCTGGTATGTGCGACTTCGTCTGCGTTTATCAACAATGTATATATATAGAGAGACAGAGAGAGAGAGAGAGAGAAAAAAAAATCATCAAAAATTTCCTTCCATCTTATTACTTCAATAACTTTGTATTAAATGACGATTTCACAATTATTTTTATTCTACGAAATTGAAAGTTATAAATTGTTAGTTTTTTCGCGATTCACGCACAACAGTAGAAGTTTATATGTATATTTTATTAATATAGATGAGTAAATTCTGACACAGTGTGTGCTGTTCTTTTTTATAAATGATAACAAATTTCATATTATTATTACATTTGGTAAACACTACAATCAGAGTATTTTATATTGTATAGAAAGTAAGTGTCGAGATTACTTACTGCCTTTGAAGATAAGATTTCCATATAAGTATACTAGTATGCCGTTGAAATTTACTACGAATGGGTTTTTTTGTGATTTCTACCGTCATAGTTGAATCTGGGATTTTTTTAAACTATTTTTGACGTTTTGTATTTGACGTTTTAATTATGTGACATACATTCAATACTTATTATAAAACGTATTGTTTAACGTAAACCTTTGTTTTTGTGTTTATTCTTTAAAATTATTATTTAATAAAAAGGTTTTCAATTTTTAAATGTTTTACTCAACCTCCGCAGTAGGATGAACTGTGTAACTGTGTGTAACAGTCGGAAAACACACACAAAACACATACAACATGTAATCTGATGAAAAAAATTTGAATGATCTGTGCATTATTCATGAGCGGAGATCGTACCCAAACCTCTAGCGTAACAGTCACAGTCACCACAGCAACCAGTCGGTCATATTTTAGCTAATAAAATTATACCGCACTAGATGATCTGCTATGTTCCAACCTCGTCAATATTGACTGCTTCGCTTCTTTTTATGTCTATATATTAATACGTGAAGCAAAAACTTTGTACCCCTTTTTTACGGAAATTACGCGGACGGAGAAGTATGAAATTTGGCACAGTTAAAGTTTATATAGAGAAGAAGTGTAGAATGCTAATATTTTTTTTTATAATAATGCTCAAAAAATACATTAAATTAATTTAAAAAAAAAAACACTACACACACTACGGCATACACACATATGTACAATTTACATAAATACACAAATTTTGTTTATTGTCAAAGTCTGTTATCAACACGGTTTAAATACAGGTCTTGCATCGAAATTTTTAATCACAGATCAGGTTCAATGACTGCTGTATATGCTCATCATGTTATGCGCAATCATATTTTTATGATGTTGACAATGCTGTTAATTATAGATTAGGTCGAATTTCGACCACTGGACGATCACTAGTACATATAATATATTTATATGTAACCTTAAACATTCCTCGATAATGTAACCATCAAACAACTGGTAAAGGAACAATTCTTTGGCCTATCTGGTCTATCGAGTGGTAACAACGTGCGTGCTATTAACAGTTGGGTTATGCCCTTATTCGTCTATACCTTCGGTATTCTGAGATGGACTCAAACTGAATTAGATTCTCTTGACCGCCAAGTCCATAAATTGCTAACAGCATATCGATTGCACCATCTTCGATTTTCTCTAATGAGATTATACATCCTACGAAAATGTGGTGGTCGTGGCTTTTTAAACGCTAAAGATCTCGATAATCGTCTGGTGTATGATCTCAGAGAGTATTTTTTTAACATCAATAGTGATATGCACAAGTATGTTGTGGCTGTTTATAAAAACTTTACTGCGCTATCCTTATCCTCCGCTACCTATATTGAGTTCTGTTAACCGCGAAGACGTATTGAAGAGCAACGAGTTATATGGTCGGTTTTATAAAGCTTTAACAGACCCCGATGTAGATTAGTCCAGCTCAAAATCCTGGTTACAATACGGTAACCTCTTTGGAGAGACCGAAGGCTTTGTGCAATTATGGACGAAGATATTAAGACGAATAACTACCGGAAACATATCATGAAAGATAGAACTCCCGGCATATGCCGAGCGTATCATCGCCCAGGAGAATCCATAAGACATGTTATTTCTGGGTGTAGTGGTCTTGCTAACTGTGAGTATTTGCACATACATAACCAAGTAGCCAGGACTTATAACCAATAACTTGCGCTTGGATACGGCCTCGTTGAAAATGAGGTGCCTTACTTTAGGTAGAAGCGAACGCCATTCCTTGATAATGGTCATGCTTTGTTCTACTGGAATCGGTCTATTGTCACTGACAGGTTAATAACAGATAATAAACCTGATATAGTGGTAGTAGACCGATGATAATCTCGTAATGGCATAAAAAACAAAAAATTATGGAATAAAAATTAAAAATTACGGAATGTGAACTCAACAATAATTGTACCTATTGTCGTGTCGGTCAGTTGCTTATTAGCGAAGAGTTTCGACCAACACCTTAAGAAACTCTCGCTAAATTGTTGAATCAAGGGTGGATACAAAAGGCAGTGTTGCTTGAGGCGGCACGTATTGTGAGGGGGTTCCTTAGCCTAAAACTACCGGCGGCCTGTCTCCGCTTGCCACCGGAGTAGAACTATTTTTTATATTTTTACCCGACTGCGACAGAAGGAGGGTTATGTTTTTCGAGTGTATGTATGTATGTATGTATATATGTATGTATGTATATATGTATGTATGTATGTATGTATGTATGTCCATTTCTTTGGCACGCCCTACAGCCCAAACGGCTGGACGGTTTTTGACATATGAGGTGTCGTTGGATTTGTCTAAATTGTAGTAGTGACATAGGCTATATAAATTTTCAAAATGGCTCCCGCAAATGACGGAATGAGGGGGGGGAGTTGAATTTTTTTCTTCTTACTGTAGCAATATGGGTATCAAATGAAAGCTAGTAAATTGTTTTATTCTTTTTAGTTTATAATAAGAGTATTTTACGTAGTCGGGTTCTTTGATTTTTTAAATTAAGCATACTTGTTAAATATTTTTATTTTTGTTATATATTTAAAAATGTATAAAATAAGTTAAATATAAAAATAAAATATAAAAAATTATAATAAGAAAAATACTGTGACAGTTTTATTGTTACAGTACATGATAATAACTTTTTATATTTATAATTAATAGATTACATATTTTTTTTAGGGGAAAATAGAAAAACCACTACGAACTAGTTTTACGAAAGTTTATTCGAAAGAAATCACGGTGCTTAAAATAATTTCAAATAAGAAGAAAAATCGTATACGTAATAAAGGATCTAATTATTAAGGAAGGCTTTAGGCTATAGGAAATTACGTTAAGAATTTTACGAGCCGAGCAGCACAAACACCAACGGGTGAGACTGCGCGTGTACTCTAGTACAAAAATAAAGTCCAATGACATAAATTGTTTAAACAACTAATATTGTGGAATATGCTTAGTAAATGTACGATCCTATAAATTACAGTTCTGTTTATGATGTATCGCAGTATTCGATTGTCGTTACATCAACAATGGCTCAATTAAACTTAATTTTTATATTTGTTCTAATGGTGTTTCTAGTTGTTGTAGAAGCAGGTCAGTTTTTATAGAACATATATATCATAATATATTAATATTGATAATGAAATATATTAGATATGTTTGAAAGTTTATTCTCAGAATTTTCCATTGCTAATAGATGGATTAGCATAAAAAAAACAAGTCTTTACATATTTTTTTTACTTAAGCAATATTTCCCGGCTTAAAATACTTATTAAGTTTACACTAGTATTATAAAAGAAAACTGATTTTGTGACTTAGTATCTATTTAACACTAGTAAATTGAAGTAAATAATAAATAACAAACGTAATAAACAGGAACTTGGTAAAATACACTGATAATTTTTTCCTGAAGACATAATCTTTAAATAATTTTATAGTTTCATTGTACATATATCGTTAAAAACAATAGTTAATATTGGTTTTAACGATATATAATAGTTATAAATAGTTAAGAGATTTTTATTCGGAAATTTCAAACTAATTTTTTTGTTACCAGGAACACGAATACGCCGTTCGCCTCAATTTAGCCAAGCAAGTGCTAATGCAGTAGCGTTCGGTGGCAATCGGTCTCCACCGAGACCAGGATTTGGAGGACCTGGATTTGGAGGACCTGGTTTTGGAAAACCTGGGATTGGGGGACCTGGGTTTAATGGCCGTGGTTTTGGAAACGGTGGCTCTGGTGGTCCAGGCGGTTTTGGACGCCCTGGCTTTGGGGGTCCTAGTATTGGACGTCCAGGTTTTGGAGGTCCTGGATTTGGATCAAGCGGCTCAGGCCTTAATATCAACGTAGCCAAAAGTGTAAGCATAAGTGCCGGGCGAGGTGGTAATTCACTATCTAGTGCAAATGCTGTTTCAAGAGGCTAGTAAAGTAATGATCTAAATTAAAAAATAAATACATATATATTTTTAAAATTTTTGTGTTTTATTTAAAAGCACAGTGTATCGAAATCGCCAAATATAAGCAATATCGATATAAATTTTAAAACATAAAATGTTTCATTTAAAAATTTGTGATAAGATTGAACTAGAATAAAATCTCAATCTTCATCTACACTTTAAAAATAAAATGTGACTACTGATTCACTGATTGACTGACTAAACTATTAAACTCATCATTGAAACTGAAATTTGGCCGGCAGTGTTAGGATATCTAATAGGATAAAATACAAGTGTCCCCTTTAAAGTTTACCTTTAAAGGTGTGAAATAATGATTTTTTTTTTCTATAATTTAGGTTATTTCCAATATACATTTTATCTATTATATGCACAGGTTGGCTTTATTTGCATAACAGGTGGGAGTAAAAGCTATTATTAGTATATTAATATAACAGTACATTAATAAAAAAGTACTGAAAAATAAACTTATAATTTGAAACTTAAGTTATGAATAACTTAAGTCAAAGTCAAGTCAAAGTCAAAACTCCATTTTATAAAAACACATAAATTGTACGAAATAAATTGAAAAGGAAAACTAAATCAATTATACGAGTATCTTTGTGCCGTTTGCAGTCGAAACATTTGGACCTTGAAGTAGCAGTGCAAGAAAAATTTTACGAGACTTGACTCCACATCTGATAGTCTCCACTGGTGATAGGAGTTTTTTATATTCAGAAAATCGGAATTACGTTTAATGGGGAAATACTGACTAGGAACTAACTAGGACTATTAATATAATAAAAAAAGTAAAATAAATAAACGATGATACACATTTGATAAAATATATATTTTTATATATTTCTAATCTTTATTTATTTATTTATTTATTGCGGACGGTCGCGGGTTCGATTCTCGCTCGGTACATATATGCGTTTTTGTACAAATGTTTGTTTCCGGCCTGGGTGTACATATGTCCTTGTGGGTCTCTCTATCGTGACTCGAAGAACGCGTAAAACCGTCGGTCCCGGTTGTTATCATGAACACCTGATAACAATCGTTACTAATGGTAAGGAAATTATCCGTTTACCTGAATTAGAGTATCGTAGTGGATTAAGCTCAACTCTTTTCCTATATAGAGAAGAGTTGAAGCTTGCCCATCGATCGAATCGAATCGAGAAACAAAATCAAAATATTTATTTCGCCATAAGGTGATTACACACACTTAACGAATGTAAAAAAAAAACTACATGTGAAATAAATAAGTCATGGTAGCAAAATTGAACAAACTTAAGTAATGTACCCAATAATAGCTACCGTAACTTAATTAAAATATCATGTTAACTAAGCTAATCTCTAGTGTCTTGTTAGACATCACCTTACTATTAAATCATCGGCATCATTATTAAACGTTACAATAAATAACTTAATCTAATGTCGCTAGTGTTGGCCGAGAGAAAAAAAAAGACGGAGAAAAAAAATCTCGGTACCCTTTTTAAAAAATTTTACGTTATTATACAAAAATAAATAAATTATGCACAGTATTTATTTAAAAGTTTAAAACGCATTTTATTGCATTTATTTTAAACTTTACAGTATAACGATTTTTTAAATTATTTTCCGACGTTTCGGACCTTTTACAGCGTCCATGGTCTCGGACTGGAGGTGGTGGAGGTGGAGGACTGAGGTCGTGGGTGTCCAAATAATGAATTAATTGTTACATACCCCGCTTTTTATACAATTTTATTTATTACTTTTTACCATTCCTATTCCGCAGAATGAACTTATTGTGTCTAGAAGTCGTGCTGTGTTCTTATTTTGATTGGGTTCAATTAATTTCAGAACTGGCTCCCAAGCTGGTAGTACGTTACAACCATCCTCTCTATTGAAATTAGGATGTTTTTTGATTTCAATAGCCTTGCGTATCATCCTTGGTAGGATTAGGTGTTCTTTAGCGAGAATTCGTGGCTTATCAAACCTGAAGTAGTGGTTGGTACCTTGTTGAGTATGTTGATACACAGCAGACTTTGTCGACCGTTGGTGTTTAATGTCAGCTATGTGTTCTTTGACGCGTGTCTCTATAATCCGCTTAGTTTGTCCTATATATGAGAGACCACATACACAGTCTAATTTGTAGACCCCTGCATCTTGTAAAAGTATTTAGCACTTGACAAATGGTAATAATTGACTTATCTTCGTTGACGGCTATAACCCCAAAGAAAGCAGGGTCACCAACAACGGGCCAGTCAAAGCAATGACTATGATGTGATACATATTAAATTAATTTAACTTTAATTTAATTAAACAAATAAATAAATAATAAGCGTCTCACACTCAACGGCCTCCAGTAGGATGTGAATCCTGTGTTGGGAGTCCGGAAACACAACAGCAAATTTATTATGATTTACGTAATAAATGACTGGCCCGTGGCGCAGTTAGCAGTGGCCTTGTTTTCTTCTACAGGGTCGTGGGTTCGATTCCCAACCCGAGTCTGGGTGTAATATGTATTTACTTATATATGTATTATTTATATATATATTTATTAAAAAATGTATATCAGTCAACTGTTACCTAAAACACAGGCATTAAGTTGCTTACCTTAGGAACAGACGACCGCGTGTGTATGTTAAACATATTTATTTATTAAATCAGAAAAGTCGCTAGTATTATTGTAATATTACTCGTAAAATCTGGATATATGCTTTAAAATACATATATATTAAGACTTATTACAATTACATCTAAAATAATATAAATACAAATTAAACAATAGATCCGAAAATTGGAAAATAGTATTTTATTATTTTCACATTTTTAGAGTATTTTATTACTAGGAATATTAATCATAACAAACAACTACCTATATCAAAAAATTTGAATATTAAAACAAAGTCGAATATTAGAAGAAACACCAAAATATATGCAAGTATTCAATTAACGTCCGATAGAGAGTGCAATTGCTGCACCATTGTAACTCTTGGCATTACTAAGAGCATAGCTACTCTTCTGGCACGTACTGCATTTAGCCTGATCAGCTGCTTGTAAGCCTTGAGCTGCTAGCTCAAGGGCTCCATGAAGTGTTGACTGATGTTGACCATATCCTGCTGCGCCTTTTGCATTAATAGCGCTTGTTTGGCCGCCACCTAAACCAGCCTCATATTCACTAGTTTGTTCTGACCCTGGTGTCGATTGTAATTGTTGTGATTTATAAGTTTCACTCTCACCACCTTGGAAGTTCGAAAAACTTCCAAAACCACGACCATCAGAATGACCATTATTATTTACAGAACCAAAAGAATTTGAGCTGCTTTGTGCAGACCCTTGAGGAAATGCTCCAAAATTGCCATCATTACCAGAAGATGAGCCCTGATTTTGATGTTTGTCAAATCTATTAAAACTAGAATGTTCATCTCCATTATAACTTCTTGGGTTCCATCCAAATGCACTTGATACACTTTGTTCTGGCTTTTGAGAAAAGGCCCTAAAATTGCCATTGCTACCAGAAGATGAGTCCTGAGCTTGATGTCTACCAAAACCACCAAAACTGGATTCTCCACTTCCACTGAAACTTCCTTGGTTAGAGCCTAAAGCACTTGAACTGCTTTGTGTTTCTTCTTGAGATGATGCTCCGAAATTACCATGGTTACCAAAAGACGAACCATCTTGTGCTGATCCGTGAGAAAAAGCTTCAGCATTATCTTTATTATCAAAAAAAGAACCCTGAAATTGATGCCCATTTAATCTACTAGATTGTCCCCTTCTACTAAAACTTCCTGGGTTAGATACTAAAGTGCTCGAACTGCTTTGAGTAGATTCTGGAGGAAATTCCTCGTTGTTGCTACTGGTAGATGAGTCCTGAGCTTGATGATTTGAGCTTCCTAGAATTTTTCTACTGTCGCTTGCTTGAGATTCGAATTCATTTCCATTGTCGTTGTGATTAAAGTAATGGGACTCTTTAAAGTTCTTTATGTAGCCTCCATATCCTCCATAACTCATACCGTGTTCTGAATTTATACCTGGTGCTTGGTCACCATACGCTCCACTAGATTGTTGTCGAAAACCACTCAAGGCACTGTTTTGGCCGAATTGATTAGAAGTAGGTGTTGAATCCTTGAGGTTATTAGGACTATTTATTTCTGCATTAAAACTTCCACCAGAGTTGTAGTCTGTTTTGCTTACATGGCCTATCGAAGCACTTCCGAATTTTTGGGAACTAGATTGTGAAGTGTATTTTTCAGTGCCTTTGACACTAGTAGAGTGAGAATTATCATCACAGTCTGTAGAACCTGATGAACTGGCTTCAGCTAATGAAAAAGCTCCGTTTAAATTAGGAACAAAGTTTCCAGCAGTAGCAGCAGCACCACTAAAGACTTTCCCAACAGAACCGTCATTGTCGCGACCTACACCACTCCAATTATGTGTATGATAGATAAAAGGAGGTGGAGGAGGGAAAAATGGCGGGGAGCCGGAGAAATATCCGCCATAATACGGTGATCTTACTACGCGATGCAGTTGGACATCTGAAACAATTATACATATTTTTTCTTTACTAATTACTGAAATACGATAACAATAAAATCATAATTATGGATTGTTGCAAAAAATCGCATATCTGAAAAACATTTAAAAATTATTCATATTGAATAAATATAATGTAGAAAAATGAGCAAAATAAAAGATTATAAACCTCTATAATTTGCAGCTTGTGTGGATACTGCAAACAGCGCAGAAAATAAAACTATGAACGACAATGTCATCATGTTGTTACAAATAATTCTAATGATTATAAGTTCCTGATTTGAGTCGTTATATAGTCATATTGAAGTCCGATATTGTTTCTAAGAATAAGATCCTGATGTGAGACCAAAACGATAATGAAGTAAGCAAACAACAATCAATTTAGGAAATTCACGATCTACTCGTATTTACACTTTAGACTAACATAGGTATATAGAAGTTGATTAAATAAATAGTGAAATAAGAACTATTTTACGTTTTGACGTCACTAGTTATAAAAATTATTATTTGTTTTACGAGTAGATAAATATATCGTCTAGAAGGATAAATGAAACACGTATTCGCTCTTGAAACCTGAATATCTCGAAAAAAAATTAAGACATGTATGTATATATATATATTTGTCATTATGCAGTCAAACATCAATGGATTTAGCTTCTTTCTACTAAATAGGAAAATAGAGCTTCTCTCACTAGTTGGAAATTTATTGGCTTTTACAGTACAGTAAAGTACATTCAGACTGACTCTATATTGAGGGTCATTGTAGTCTATAAGACATCGAGCTACAAGTGTGACTGATACAGTAACTATGTGTGTTAATTTCTATTCAAATATTTAATCCAACATATTTTGTTTGTAAGCTTGTTGGGAGTTTATTTTCATTTGTTTTCTGATGTAATCAGTTACACACTATTTTCTAGAATATTATACAAATCATCTCCTACTTACAATCGCTTGATTTGAAGTGTCGCACGATTCAGACTACATTTTTCTTTCCTCCAAAGTTAGTTTAATATTCAAAATTGTAAGCATTGTAAGCATGAATGACTTCATAATTAGATTATATTATATTTTAATTATGATGTTCAGAACCTCGTCCATATAAATCCGAAAATTCTGTTCTTGCTTACAAAAAAAAATGTTATATAATTATTTTGATCCGATTTGATTAACAAAAACAATCATTTTTTTTGTACCGTATAAAAAAGGTTTTACAGCGCCCATATGATTCATACAAATTTTAAAACATTCTAATTTTATAAAAAGTTCTATGTTTCGTCAATTTAATCCTGAAGTTTCCAAAAATGCTAAAACACGTATCTATGTATTTATTACTTATTAAAAATAAAAATAAAGTGCATACTTCTATCTTGAAAAAATAGTGGATTTTCGTTAAATTTTAGACCATTAGGACTGGAATATCGTAAAATATTTATATATATAATAAAGAGTCAAAGGATAGAGCTCTTTTACTTACCAATTATATATATATAACAACTATAACTTTCACAACTAATTTCTGTCAAGCAGCTAGACAGTAAGTTAATGTTTTGAATTTAACGTAAATATTTAGGATAGGTGCTATAGATGTGCCTTTTCCAAATAAACAAATAAAAGTCCAAACTAGATAAATCATAGGCTTTAGTTGTAAATTCTAAGATTTACCAACTTGTTACGTTTTTTTTTGTCAAAATTATATTTTTTTAAGTTCAAGTTTTAATTTGTTAAATACAAAGGAGCAGTTCTTGCTTCTATTTTATATTGTAGCTCATAATGAATACCTTATAATTAAAATCGTTAGATGGAAATGGAAAGACCCACAAGGATATATACCCAGACCGGAAACAAATATTTGTACAAATACAAATATCTGTCTTCAGCGGAAATCGAACCCGCGACAGCCCGCAATAAGGTGACTATTCGCACCACTACCCAGAACGATCGTCGAATTAATTAGTTACATATATATATATATATATATATATATATATATATATATATATATATATTTAAAATCAAATGTATATAATGTTACATTTAAAATTTATTTTTTTGTTTTATTAATCGTTTTAGTTATTTCCTAGTTAGTGATTTCCCATTACAACACAATTCTGATTCTCTAAGCATAAAATAAATTGCTGTCACTATTGGAGGCTATCAGATATCAAGTCAATTCTTTTAAAAATTATTTGTACTGCTACTCCAAGCTCGAAATGTTTCGACTGCAATTGGCACAATGATATAATAAATTGATTTTGTTTATACAAAAAAAAGTTCCTACTCTTAAATTATTCTTAAGTTTCAAAAAGTTTTTTTCTACAGTGCTTCTTTTCTACCATACTTTTATATCAATAATGCATATAATAGCTGTTACTCCCGCCTGTTATGCAAGTTAAGCCAACTTGTGCTTGAATTAGATCATAATATATAAATTTGACATAACATAAATTATAAAAATAAAAACAATAAACACAAATTCACACTTTTAATGGTAAATTTTAAAGGGCACTTTCATACTTACATTTTATTCTATTAGGTAGCCTAGCCCTGCTTGCCAAATTTCAGTGATCTTCAATAGTTTAGCCTCGGCAATGACGGGTTTATTAGTCAGTCAGTTAGTCAATCAGTCAATCAATAGTCATTTCTTATTTTTAAAGTATATATTTAGAGATTTTATTTCAATTAGTTACCTTTAGACTTGAATTAATATAAATTTGAATAAAAGTAATGGGTCTACTAATCTTTGCTTCTTGGTGACTAATCGTCTCTGACAAATGTCGATTATTCGGCGACTAATCGACGACACATCTTTAGTGCTTATAAAATGATCGTGTATATTTATAACAATAATTTATGTATACTGTACTATATACAAAAATATTTTTTTGTTTATTTACTCAGAAACACTTCATAATTAATATAATTATTGAGAGTGAGAGTGACAAGTTTTTTTATTTAAACATCTATGTTTTACAATTGATTTCGGTAATTGTTTATATTTTGACGATTTCGATAATCTATTTTTAAATAAAACACTAAAATTAAAAAAATATATATTTATTTTAGATCACTACTTTACTAGCCTCTTGAAACAGCATTTGCACTAGACAATGAATTACCACCTCGCCCGGCACTTATGCTTACACTCTTGGCTACGTTGATACTAAGGCCTGGGCTTGATCCAAATCCAGGACCTCCAAAGCCTGGACGTCCAAAGTTAGGACCCCCAAAGCCAGGGCGTCCAAAACCGCCCGGTCCACCAAAGCCACCGTTTCCAAAACCACGGCCATCAAACCCAGGACCCCCAAACCCAGGTCTTCCAAACCCAGGTCCTCCAAAACCAGGTCCTCCAAACCCAGGTCCTCGAAACCCTGGTCCTCCAAATCCAGGACCTCCAAATCCAGGTCCCCCAAATCCTGGTCTCGGTGGAAACCGACTGCCACCAAAGGCTACTGCACTAGCACTTGCTTGGCCGAATTGAGGCGAACGACGTATTCGTGTTCCTGGTAACAAAAAATTTTGTTTCAAATTTTATTTTTCATATTTCAAATTTCCGAATAATAAACAATATTAAAACTTTAGTTTTTAACGATGTATGTACAATGAAACAAAAAAATAATAATTACAGATTAATCAGGAAAAAAATTATCAGTGTAATTTATATCCAGTTTCTGTTTAATATGTTTATTATTTATTATTTCTTCATCTTCTAGTCCTAAATAGATACGAAGGAACAAAATCAGCTTTCTTTTATAATATCATTGTAAACTTAATATGTATTTTAAGCCGGGAAATATTAATTAAGTAAGTAAAAAAAATTACATCTAGTAGCAATGGAAAAATTCTGAGAATGAACTTCCAAAATTATCTACCAATATAGTAGTGTAATGTTATACATAATATATTCTATAAAAACTGACCTGCTTCTGCAACAACTAGAAACACCATTAGAACAAATACGAAAATTAAGTTTAATTGAGCCATTTTGGATGTAACGACAATCGAATACTGCGACACAAGATAAACAGAACTGTAATTTATAGGATCGTCTCAACATTTACTAAGCATGCTCCACAATATTAGTTCTTTAAACAATTCATGACATTCGACTTTATTATTGTACTAGAGTACACGCGCAGTCTCAATGTAATTTCCTATAGCTTAAGGCTTTCCTGAATAAATTAGATCCTTTATTACGTATACGATTCTTCTTCTTATATAGAATTATTTTATGCACCGTGATTTCCTTCGAATACATTTTCGTAAAACATGTTCTGTTATAATTATGCTAGTTATATATGTAATAGTGTTTATTCCTAATTTTCTCTAATTTCTTAATCAGCACTTTTTTTTAAAGAGTTTCAGTGAAATATCACTAACAGTTCATAGTGGGTTTTTCTATTTTACACTATAAAAAACGATGTAATTTAGTAATTTTAAACAATAAAATAAAATATATTAACAAGTACTGTAACAATAAAACTATCACAGATTTTATTTTATTTTTTACTGTGGTGAACGATACATTTCGTATGAATGTATGTTTACACCATCGGTGTTATAAACACATTGTAAAAAAATACTATTCAATTTAATTTACTTTTAATTTATTCTAGTGGTGACTAAAGATCCAATAAAGCCGATGGTCACTGGCATGATACGCGCTCAGGGCGGATATTTGTAGTTGTTTTCGATCAGATTATTTGATCAATTAGCACTTTCAATTGCATCTGACTGCTTCAGTTCAACTCAATCATATCTAAGTCGAGTCGAACTGCATCAAGTCTGAAAAAGTCCTGATTCTGGGCAATGACCTATTTTTACATAAGAGAAGGGTTGCAGCTTGATCTGGTGCGATGAAGTGGTTCAGCGGGTTGGTAAACAATTTTCTTTATAGAGTAACGATCGTTAACAGGTATAAAAACCTTTATTACACTCGGTAAATATTATTATATAACGTGTCTACCGAGACACAGTACACAGACGGACAAAGAGAAAGACAGACCAGAAGCAAATATTTGTTCTAAATATTATATCAAAACGGTTGTCAATAATCGTCATTAAAATTTTTCGTTAAGTACATTGGATAACGTAAATAAATCCAATTGACAATAGCTTCAATGGCATACGTAAATAATATACGAGTATTGTAATTTGTCATCACATAGAATTATCAACAGTAATTGATCAACAAAATGAAAACACGAGTAACTGACAAACAAAGCACAGCCCAGCCTGAATCACTGAACACAGAGACGTTTTATAAAAATCCAAATATTTATAAAACGAAATAATTAATTTGTTTGATTAAACGAACTACTAACACAGGGTTTACTTGCTTAATTTTTTTTAAAGTGTAGTTATCGACGAATGTTTAATGTTTCATATAAATATATTGTACAAAAATAACCGAAGCAGTCGACGCAGCTGGAACATCGCAGATAATCTAGTACGGAATAATTATGAGCTAAAATATGACCGACTGGTTGCAGTGGTGACTGTGATTATTACGCTAGCCGAACCGGGTACGATCTCCAATAATAAAATTAATGACTTGGCACATCATAAATGCCGAAACTGGAAGAGTTAAAGATCGTAATGGTGTCAGTAAACTGAGATACAGATCACTCTATCAAGTCAGATGAACAGGTAGCAACTACTTTGGAAAAATACTTTGCCAACATTCCACTTTCGACAATCAAGACGCTTATATCTTCGCCTGAAGTCGCTGAATCTGTGCTCAAGCTAAATGTCAATACCTGCAAAAGTGATTTTATGTCCAGACCCATAGACGCTAATCAGATAATAAAAGTATTTAAAACTTTTGACATTAAGAACACCACAGATCTCTAGGGTATCTCTGTTCTGTTCTAAAATAATCAGTATAATTGTTGACATCATTGCACCCTACCTAGCTTATATTTAACGAATGTATTATGAGTGGTGGGTTTACAGATATTATGAAAGTTATACCTTGTCCGGATGTCCTATAGTATGGTGTCCTGCCTGTAGTGAATTATTTGAAAAAGTAATAATCTGTCAGATTTTAATTTATTAGAGGACGCTCAACAACTGATGCTGATTTTTAACAGCTCAATAGTCGATACTTAGAAGAAGTCGCGGGATGCTTTTAGTGTATTCTGTTATTTCTCCAAGGCATGTGACTGTGTACAACATGATACTTTAATCAGAAAACTCTATCACTATGGTGTTTAAAATACCGCGGTGAAATTTCTGAGTTCTTATCCTAGTCATAGAACTCGGAGGGTTAAAGTAAACGACATTACATCGTCTGGATCTCTTGTTTAGATGGGATTTTTACAAAAACCGATTCTAAGCCCGTTCTTATTTTTAATATACAATAGCGACCTACCACATTTGGCGGAGAATAATTCTTCCTGAGGATATCATGAAATTAAATTATTTCCTGAGGATACTTCATTAATATTTAAATTGCATACACAAGAAACAAGCTATGAAGACGTAAACAAAGCTGTCTCTAAAGTGGTATACTGATTTAGCGTGAATAACTTACTTCTTAAATATTTTTCAGCACGCAATGTAAGATGATATAAGATTAGTTGACTTTCAACCAAAACTCAATGGTGATAAACTGAACTTAGTTAATTGAACGGTTTCCCTTGGAATTTTACCATTGATTCAAAGTTGCAATGGGGACTTCTGAATTTATTTTTCAATTTAATCAACGATTTAATTTCTGCCGTTTTGTCTTTGTGCAACGATATGATATTATATAAATAAATCATTATTAACAAAATTTCATTTTTTCATGGGGGAGGCCTACGTTCAGCAGTATGGGGGAGGCCTACGTTCAGCAGTATGGGGGAGGCCTACGTTCAGCAGTATGGGGGAGGCCTACGTTCAGCAGTATGGGGGAGGCCTACGTTCAGCAGTATGGGGGAGGCCTACGTTCAGCAGTATGGGGGAAGCCTACGTTCAGCGGTATGGGGGAGGCCTACGTTCAGCAGTATGGGGGAGGCCTACGTTCAGCAGTATGGGGGAGGCCTACGTTCAGCAGTATGGGGGAGGCCTACGTTCAGCAGTATGGGGGAGGCCTACGTTCAGCAGTATGGGGGAGGCCTACGTTCAGCAGTATGGGGGAGGCCTACGTTCAGCAGTATGGGGGAGGCCTACGTTCAGCAGTATGGGGGAGGCCTACGTTCAGCAGTGAACATCCAATGGTTGATATGATGATGATGATTAACAAAATTTCACGAAGTTGTTATTCTCGTTAGAAAAAGTGCTACACTATTTGTAAAATATATTATTATATACCTACAAAAACTACCGAATATTTTATGCATATTTGTATTAATTGTTATAGTTAGTAAACAATTTTTACGTCCTGTTTTTAGATCTAAATAGGAACTAGGTATAGGGGAAATTACCTAGTATCGAAATTTACGTATAAACATATTACGTAAGGAAATGTATGGAAACCAACTGAAAATACCTGGTATCAATTCTCACATTGGCATTACTTTAATGGACACGAATCATTATCACACACCTGTAATGCTACTACTATTTAATGTTCCGTCAATGTGTGTATATAAATATAAAATGTACAGATTTTTTTTAATCTAAGTGTTAAAATGCTGCAGGTCGGTCTCGTTTTATTTACGATAGGAGTTTTTTCTGAAAGTTGGGCTGGTAGTTTAGAACGTAAGTAATTGCAAACTTTTCTTACATAGATAATATACTTATAAAAAACTACAGCCATTAGAATCTAAAACAACAAAACCTCATTGGTAATAAAATAAATGTTACATACTTTCTGTATTGAATGTAATATAATATGTGGTTAACATATATTAAAGTGTGTAGAGTTAGGTCTTGCACTTGATTTTTTTTATTATAATTTTTTTTTAAGTTAAATTAACTAATAATTTAATAATTATCATTACAGATGGGAACATATTAGAGAGAATAAAACGATCACCATATTATTATGATCCAGAATCTCCACCCTATCATCAACGATGGCCACAACCGCCACCTCTACCACCATATTGGTATTACCATAATTACGAACCAGGCCATTTATTCGACAGGCCGACTCACTCGTTCCCTGGACCCAGATCCTCATTTCCTGGACCAGGACACTCATTTCCTGAATCTGAACTCTCCTGGCCCCAAGGACAAAAATTAACAGATGGTCAAAATGATTCGTTTGAAAATCCTTGTAAATCTTGTAAAGGAAAAAATGCAGCAATTAGTAATTCTGAAAGTGTTAATGGCGACTCCATATCTATCGCCATTTCAAGGTCGAATAGTAACACGTAGAATAAAGTTAATGGTGTTTTAATAATAAGATTATTAGCTCTAAGCCGTAAGTGATTTAAGTGCAATATACTAAAATATGTATGTTATAAAAATATACAGTGTTTTGTTTTTATTTATCGTATATAAAATAATGTTAATCTAAATAAGTTTTGATTTATGTTTTTTTTTTTAAATAAAATACTGATGACGTATGTATGATGACGGATGTAGTGTTTACTTATTTAAGTTTTTTTTTGTTTGTAATTTGCATTGTAACAAATTATCATTCATCATTATTATAAGTATATAAAAATAATTATTGTATAAAAACCGGTGAGGTTCATCATCATTTCACCAGCCGATGATGGTCCACAGCGAAACAAAGGAAAAGAGTCCATGCAGAAGACCGCATGGATTCCTAAAACTTGCATCGGTATTGCACTTGTTGCTAGAAACCAGCGACTCTCCGCTGCTTGTTTAAAAGTTTGTTCCAATGTGCTGACTGAAAAAGTAAAGCAAATTTTGATTATTTTTTATGATATTTTAGTGATAATTATTTTTTTTATTCCAAATCTCTTGTGGCGACAAGATACGCGAGCTCTCAGAACTAAAATAAACTAAACTGAATCGGTCTATAAAAGTCGCACTGCAAGCCAAAGGCTTCATCTCAATGAGAAAGGTGGGAGCTTTTAATCCGCCACGCTGCTCTACTACGAGTTGGCGGATAATTTCCCTACCATCAGTAACGATCGCTATTAGGTGTTTATGACAACAACAGGGACCGATTGCTTTACGTGCTCTCCGAGGCAAAGTGAGGAGACCCTCAAGGGCAAACAACCAGATCAAAACACACACAAAGAACAAACACGCTTGCATATCTGAATTGAATAACCGGCCAAATGAGAGTCGAACTCGTGCACGAATATTGACCTACGAAATTTTTGAAGACCAAGCTAAAAACATCAAAAAAACAATTCTTTTGTACGTAAGTGGTCGTATTTCATGATGTGGCCAACTATAGACTAGTTGCCTGGTCAACTGGTCAAATTTATTTGCCTACATCATGAATTGCGACCATTTCATAAATTTTCGAAAATTTCATGATGAGGGCAATTTTACAATATGGCCACGACATATATATTTATATCTTAACTATTTTTCTTTACACATATAATTTTTGTTTATTTTACCTTCACGAAACTGCGTACTGCGTAGTAGCATTGCTCTAGAACGCCTAAGCGTTATGTTCATCTACAACAGCGGTTCTGTTTGATAGTTTTGGATGCATAATGGGATGCTTTAGCGCAAAACGTGGCAGTAATACGCCTTGACGACAACCTGTTCAACCAAGGCATTATTACCGTATAATAAATTTAAATTTATTACCGTATAATAATTTTAAAAAACGAGAAACAAGCATTAATTAAAAGCAGAAGATCTTGTCAAAATTATGTCGTCCATGTGATAAAACTTTCACGTTGTCAACATGAACTTAATTGAGGAATTATTTAAAAGTTCTAAATCAATATACCGTTATAATATATCTAAATTTTAGATTTATTATATTAATACTATCTGAACGACTAGAACCTAGATTATATCTAGTATTTTATTAAGATGGATTTATAAAACGCTTATAGCTTTAATCTTCTGCTATATATTTTCTGTATCCTGAATTATGAATTATGATATATTTTAATCTCATGATAAATATAAAAATTAATGCGATTTTTATGCCACGAAATTATAAACATATGACAAACAAAACTAAGCTTAATAAATTATAAGAAATTTCCAATCAACGTAAGTACATTTTTAGAGAAAAATAAAAGAATAATACAAATACTTCAAATTGTTATTAAAAAAATTAATACTTCAATT
The DNA here is from genome assembly GCA_036937285.1 of Euphydryas editha. Lineage (NCBI taxonomy): Eukaryota > Metazoa > Arthropoda > Insecta > Lepidoptera > Nymphalidae > Euphydryas > Euphydryas editha. The sequence continues at coordinate 3,428,262 of JAUPFZ010000003.1, forward strand.
TACAATTACCTTTAAGAAATGTAACGTTTTGTTCAAAATCTCATTAATAAAAGTACGTAGGAAAAAGAAGTTCGTATCACTAGTCTTTGACAACTTCTTTTTTTTTGTCGCAGGGGAATCCATTTACGGATGATATCCAGGACGCCCGGGCCGGCAGTCCTAGACCTATGTCGGACTCGGCACTTTGAGAATGCAATACCGTACTAAACCCCTGCGGGAGCCTTCAGCCGCTTTAATTCGTGATGATCAAATACAAGAATGATCTTAAATAACCCATTAAACCAAATGAATGAATGACCTTAAACAATGAATGCTAAAGCAATATTAATTTATCAATATAGTTATATTTATTAAAATATATTTATACAGTATACATTTTTAGTACCTTTTTCCACTTTTAAAAGTCGTGTATCATCAAGTTCGTTAACACTGATCGACCCAAATATATACAAATATATCTTTAAACTATAAATATAACTTTAAATATGCATAATATTGTAAAATTTACAAATTGTAATCTTTAAACTTTAAATAACATTTATAGGTCGCATAAATTTATCTAATTTAGCATCTGTATTTGCGCCCACGCACAACCTCGATCGTACCTTTAACAATTCGTCCGGGTAAATAAACAAAGGAAGCGAATTTGAAAACTATTAAGAACCGATTAATCTCCTTCGTGTCTTCTGCATTCTACGGGATATTAGCCATACCACCTGTACTGACGCTCATAATAATGAATGAACTATTATTTATTGTATGTTGTTTCAAATTATATATAAATAAACTACTTACAACTAGAAAAAGTTAGAGTTTGTTATGTGAACAATTATTACAATAAATTTAATGAATAACGTTGAAAAATAATTTGAAAATTACATTAATTACTTTTTTCAAACACAACAAAATATCCGCATAAACTGCAAAAACTTTGATAAATGAATACGATTTTAATGAAACAAAGGTTTAGTTAAAAATATATTTTATGATTTTCTTGGTATATTATTAACATAAACTTAGTACATTGGTAGTTGTATGCATGTTCAAATATACAGATCGACAGACATTTTTATAGGTATATACAATATTCTTAAAATTATAGAAATGTATCTAATTGCTATATTTTTATCCTTGTATAGTTTTTATTTGACAAAATTTTGAAATGCAAAGACATGAAATTTACAATTTTCTACATATAAAGATACAATTACTAATAGTAAACATAATGCCAAATATTTATGTTAATAAATAAAAAAAATATTAACCGATATAATTGAACCAATATCTTAAATTAAAAATAAAGTGTAAGTAAACTCAGTCAATGAATAATTGTAGGAACTAAGTTCATTGAACTCTATATTAGTTCCTCCTTAAAAAACTTATAAAATTCAATTAGATGTGACAGTTTGTTATTCCGCAAACGATCATTTCGGACATTTATTATCTGTTCTCTATTTTATTACTCCAGTGCAAGGAATTTATATCATAACTGGAACGCTCACTTAATAAAATTGTATATTCAAATATGCACCTTGAATCATTTGACATAAGGTTGAAATTGGCTTATAACATGTAAAGTGAAAAATCGCTCCGAGCATTTCGTTGACAACTGGTATTTTGTCTCTTTCTTACGAGTTTTGCCTTGAATTCATGGTAGAAAGAGATGCAATCCCGGCCGTAGGAACGTTTTTTGAGTGTACGTGAGCATTCCAGTTTGTATAAAAATTCCTTGCTCCAGTGTATTTACCGTCTCCGTGTGCTCTCCGACTAAATTACTAAATTACCGGTTCTTCAATTAAATTGTCGTTTATGAGACAAGCTGTCAGTATATTGTTAAATATTGATCGCGATCTCAATCTTTATTGTTGATATCATTAATCAAATCGTAATAAAATACTGTATAGGATTAATTTTATTACGGCTTTTGTTTGTTATAGGTGAATGGTAAATTACTATCAATATTTAAGGAGACTACTCGGTATATGATTATCATTCGAATTATGTAAAAAAAACAGGTAAATATTAATAAACTTTTAAGTAAAGTTATTCAACAATTATCCAATTATGTACGCGTCGTCTGGACACCCTAGCAGCTAGCTGCTCTTTCGACACAAAACAGGTAGTTTACCTACGTCCACGTGTTAACAGGGTAGTAGGATAAACAAGCATGACCCAGTCCCCTTTAATACTTTAATCCTGGCTTAGGATAGGCAAAAATACTAAGATATTTTACTCGTTTAAGCAACAAATTTGTTGACTAGGTAAATGATGTGAACTTTGGCAATTTTTAGATGTGAAAAAGCGGCACAGTACAACACCTATGCACGTGCCGCCGGCATGACTGTAGGGTCTCAACGCTTCATTTACTTGAAATGAAATTTATGAAAATTTGGTCAAAAATTAAGTACCTATTTTTTTACATAATTCGAATGAGAATCATGTACCGAATATCCTCCTAAAATTTTGATAGTAATTTACCAGTCATCCTGTATAAAATATAAGTTTGATGCTAAAAATGACTGAGAAAATTTTATAATAAAATTGAGTGTAAAAATAAAGTAAACCTGAACTTTTCTATAAGTTATCTATAGCACAGCGATCAAACCGTACTTTTTAAAGGCTGGTTAAAAAGTATAGTTCTTCTGTGTACTAAAAACCCGTTCATCTCGCGTAAACTTTATGAATATTTATGTGTAGACATGATTATAGTCATATTATATATGTATATCATGGCTCTAAAATGTTTGTATTATAATTGATGTATAATACAAATAATACAATATACTTCCTTAAACCATATAAGGTATTATTTAATCGGAACAATATTACCAAATTACTTCCGTGGGAATTTCTAATAAGCCTCTCAATGCCTCGAACGTGGGACACGACCTCGTAGTAAGACGTATAAAAGTTATTTTACGTGCAAATATTCGCATACACTGTAACGGACTCAAAATGGTGAAGTTTTTTAAGTTGGTCTACTTCGCGATCCTCATCGCAAGCTCGGTTTTCGCCGAAGGTAGTAATTTGTGGATAATATTTATAGCCCTAATCTTTAAGACATATCGGATCGCTGTTGTTTTTACCGTTAGATAATCAATGAAATGTTGGTCACGGTGTTTCTGATGCTCACATATGTATTTGTAATGTATATAATTTTCGGTTTTTTTTTAATTCAATATAATGGTTACAACTGGATACAACAAATAAGTAATTTGTTTACGATTATTAATAAAGCTATTTATTATTTAATAAAGCCGATGATATAATAGTAATGTTACGTCTACCGAGACATTGACTTGTAATAATTTGACGTATTTATTTTAAATGAAATTTTTTTTGACATTCGTTAAGTGTGTAAATTCACCTAATGACGAAATAAATATTTTCATTTCATTTCATTTCATTAAAATGTTTTAAAAATTAAATTATAAAAAATACAATCTTAATTTGAACAACACGAAGTTCGTACCTAAATAATAATCCACTTTTATATATTGATTTTTATTATTGAATCATATGATTTAAACGAATAAAATGTAATATTAATATTTGGAGTTTACTCCTTAAGAATCGATTTTCATATATAAGGCGCCCGGTATGAGAAAAATATGAGAGGTAAAATCTACTGATGAATGACCTCGTTACTTTTTCGGTGCGCGCGCACCTATGGTGCGGTGCGAAAGTAATGTTGCTCTAATTAATATTGAAAAATAATATTTAAAAAATAAATGATAATTGTCAGATAATAATAATTACATAATTTATCAACATTCCTAATGAAATATTTGTGCACATCTGAAATTGACTATTGTGAAAAGTTTAATGTAAAATATTTCGCCGATTAGTTATAATAAATGTATATAAAATGAATAAAAATATATTTATATATGTATATTATTTTCATTAATTTGTTAATTTACCCTTTCATATGGTATTAATCTTATTTTCAGTTGGATAAACTCTTTTTGCGTATGTTTAGACAATCGTACTTAAGGAGTAAACTCCAGTCGTGCGTCGGAGCTGACACACACAATTTTTATTATAATATGAACTTTTTACGAACAGTATTTGTTATTAAAGCTAGTGTGAAGACTATTAATATGTTGAATTTTATCAAATTCTATTCAGTTATATCATGAATACGTAAAGACTATCGTTCTAGTGTAGTGGTGCGAGTAGTTACCTAAAACCGCGCGCCAGCGGTCTCGGGTTCGATTCCCGCTCGGGACAGATTCTTGTATTTGTAAATATTTGTTTCCGGTCTGGGTGTATGTTCTTGTGGGTCTCCCCACCGTGCCTCGGAGAGCACGTAAAGCCATCGGTCCCTGTTGTTATCGTAAACATCTGTTAGCGATCGTTACTGATGGTAGGGAAATTATGCGCCAACCCGTAGTCGAGCAACGTGGTGGATTAAGCTCTAACCCTTCTTCTATCAGCTCAGCAGTGTGTGGTTTACAGGCTGATATAGTATATCCTTAGTAAATAATGAATAATTCCTAACGATTGACTAGATAGGTGAACAGAGTTAATGAAAACGTAAAACAAAACATTTATTTTTATGATTACAGACACCGCAGCAGCGAACGGAGAGGCACGACATCTAGTAAAAAATAAATTGTGCCAAAAACTCGGATTCTGTGGCGGCGGTGGTTTCAGTGGCCATGGATTCCAGGGAGGTTATCTTGGCAACGAAGGTTACGGTGGCTATGGTGGTTCCCCATACCCTCCTATAAATATTGGCATTAGTCAATCTCAGACATCACTCAGCTCTGGTGGAGGAGGCTATGGTAGCTCAAATTACCCGAATAACTACCAATATAATAACGGCTATTCCCATGGTTATTTCCCTAACCGTTATCCCCATGGTAGTTACAACGGGTACAATAATAGACCTGATTATTTTGGTAATGGCTTTGGTTCATATAATAATCAGTTTAATGGGAACTATTATAGCGGTCAAGGAGGATATGGATTCCAGAGACCTTTTGGTTTTAATGATTATACCCATGATGATACCAAGCCAAATTATGAAGATTACGACGAAGATTACAGCAGATATAACAAGAATTAGTTTTGCTTATTATATATTTTCAATCTGTGATATTTTAAAATGAAATTAATAAAAGTTAAATTTGATATTTATATATAATAATGTAATACATTTAATACATAATGAATTAAATGTTAGAAGAAAAATTTTTTGTAAATGATAATAAATGATTTTTAAATAATAATAATTTTTTTTCTCAAAATTATTGAAACAATTTTGTAGTGTTCTTTTTACCTAAGATATAGTCTTTCTTGGACCATTTTGGTGTAATCGTGACAAAAATTTCTTTACGGCCGGCGGTCGCCTGTTCGATTCCCCGTTTATATTGGGTATTTGTATAAATATTAGTTATTATCATAAGCATCTGATAACAACATTTGCTCTTGTTGGGATTATCCGCAAACCCGTGATGGAACAATTTTGTTTGTTAGATCACAGATGTACTGTATCTAGCGCCTTAAATTTATAGCGTCTATTTCTCACATCCACGTATATGGTAAGATGATGATACAGTAAAAATGTATTATTACAAAGCATTTGCAACTATTTTAATAAGTAGAACTATATAATCATTTAAATTAATAAATATTACAAAATAAAAAATATCAAAACAACTAGAAGATGGAAGAAGTATAAAATTAAAATAAATAAATAAATATGTTTAATACACACACAAGGTCTTCTGTTCCTAAGATAGGCAACTTATTGCCTGTGTTTAAGGTAACAGCTGAGTGATATACCTTTTTTTTCTTTAAATAAATATACATATAAATAATACATATATAAATAAACATATATTACACCCAGACTCGGGGCAGGAATCGAACCCACAACCCTTGGAGCAGAAAACAGGGTCACTGCGCCAACGGGTCAGTCATAAAATTATATATTATTTTTGCATTAGATATATGCACATGTTCATAAAACTATATATTACTTTTGCATTAGAATATATGCGCATGTTCATTGTCAAAGGCTAAAAAGCTTAAATGCAATTTAATTAACAAACACCAAGTACGACTGTCACACCCATGACGATGGTGCTACAAAAACAGAAATTACCAAAGAGGATAGCTATTCAAATGATTTTCTTGAGTTTATTCACCTTTGCTAATTATATAATTTTAATTTGAAAAGGATATAATTTTGTATAAAATTCGTGTGCTTTTATGGCTTTATTTATCTTAATAGTTAATTACTACCTTCTAAACAGTCGATGGACTCTAAATCGTCTTATAGACAATATTTATTATAGATTTATATACTAGGCCTTCTCGTGGTTTCGCTCGTAGCGTGTAGTATAGCGTGCGTATAGTATAGTGGAAAAACGGATGGATTACATTGCATTTATAGTTATCGCTCCGCTGCTATAAGTCGTAGCGCGATGTTAAATAGCCTATGTCCATCAGGAATTGTGTGTCCTTTAAGCCGCGAACACATGTTAATAATAGAAGTGGTATCTCTGGAAACGACACGTAGAAACACAAACTTTCAAACATAGCTCTACCTTTAAAATATTATTATAGAGATTAAGTTTTATTAAACTTGCTACTCCAAGGATTTTCTATTTGCTTTTTGTTTGAAGATTTTGGCCATTCGTTATTTTAAAAACAGATTTTTTTATAATATAACGTTTAACCTTAAGAAAACTATTATTTTTAAATTAAACTATTATAACTGTAACTGATACATAGTTATCTGCAAATACGCAGTGGAGCACGTTGCCTGAATAGCCTTCATATCCTTTTCGTTGAAAATAGGCGGAGATATTTTGATTAGATGATAGGATTTTAATAGTATATTACAGTTTAAGGAATAATCTTTTTTACGTTATTAAAACGTTGAGTAAGAAAGTTCAATATCAAATGCAATGCCGTCATTAATGTCTCCCGTTGGAAGCACCTCAGTGCTTTGAACACAGATGCGAAAAGGAGATTGATTCTCTCAGACTATACGGCCTTCCCAGGAACAAAAGTTCAGGTAGATTTTCACGTCACGGTTCACTAAATGAAACAATTAAAAGAGCTTTTGCTACCATCGATGCTCCTTCTATTATTGAGCCTACTGGAATTAGTCGCAATCATAATATAAGACCTCTGGATTAACATTGATTTCCTTAGAAACGGGACGGGTACTTTTGTGGGAAGCAACCTCCATTGACACATTGAATTCATCTTCTGCGAGACAGCCTTAGTAGCGAAAGCTGCTGCGGAAAAATCTGAAATGACTCAGCATTATTCGCCACTTATCCCAAATTATATATTTGTGCCGTTTGCAGTCAAAACACTTCGACCTTAGAGTAGCAATGATTTTTTTTTGCTATTTTGATCCTGCATATTCCATCCAGCTCTGTCCATTTTCAATTATAAGGATATACTTTGTTTTAATATAGTTTATATTTAAAAGATAAAAACGGGTACATACTACGGTATAGTTTGTTTTGACGATTTTTGTCGATATTTCTTTATACATATATTTATTACTTTTCATAGGTATTTATTATATATTTATTACTTTAAATAGGTATTTATTATATATTTATTACTGTTAATAGGTTAGTGATAAAATTTGAAAGCTTTATTATTGTTATTATATTATGAATAAAGGTTTTACTTTTATTAGCAACAAACCTATAGTAACGAATTAATTACGATCTTTTGAAAAATAAATGAATAATCTATATTAACTACTACTGACCGAAGTTTCATCCACGTAGTTCGAAGTTCTTCTTGTTGTGACTGTGGCTTCCTTAATGAACGAAATATTAATAATCAGTTGTTATGTCTAATGACAGTTACAATCGAACAAACAGATACTTTCTGCTTTATTATACATTATAAAGATATAGTAAAGCCGCATAGCAACATATTTAAAGACGACTAATGAACTGATTACAGCATAAAATAATTACAAAGATTCCATAACCTAAACTAGATCAACCAGTTAATCGAAATGATATCAATATTATTAATTAAAACACGTTTATGATTCTCCTTTACATATTAATTAGCGAATTTTGTGCATATTTGAAATTTATTGTATCGCTCCATCAGGACCCACGTTTACCGTAATAATCGAGATGAATTTATGAGTGTCAATGGCTTTTGGGTGTGATTCTCTGACCCATTGGACGAAGTGGGGGATAACATCATCTAAGTATATAAGCTCGGAGAAATGATTCACCACTATCCATTACATCAGCGAAATTTTAACATAGCAAATATTTAAAAAAAATATTTATAAAGATGGACGCTAAGATTATTGTAGTATTATCTACGATCGTACTTAGCAATGCAGCCCCGTATGGTAAGTTGACGTAACATTACAGTAAAAGTCAATGTTTAATCAATAATAAACATAGAACAATTAATTAAACTTCAATAATTAATATTTAAAAAAAATATATTTTTTTTTTCATTTATTCGTTGTGAAATAGTTTGTTCAATATATTATAATGTGATTGTTTTAGGTCTAGAAATACCAAATATAATTTGGCGAATGGGACGAGCCCCAAATATAGCTTTTGGATACGGCAGTGGATTTAGCACCAACATTGGCGGTATCAGCCAGTCTTCTGGAATCGGTGCGTCATTCCGAAGCGGTGATGCAACTGCGTATGGAAGTGGCATCGGCTCCTCTGATGGAAATTTCGCAAGAGGAATTGGTTATGCCCAAGCTGCTCCATTTATGCCATATATATTACAAAACCCTTACACAACAGCTGATAATAATGCCTTCGGTTCTGCTATATCCTCTGCTCAAACTTTTGGTAACTTCGGCTCCGCAATCTCATCTTCTCAATCTCAAAATGGATATAGATCTGCCATCTCCGCAGCTCAGAATAACGACTTAGGACACTACCGTTCTGCTACTTCCTCTGCTCAAAATCTGCCTGGTTTTGGATCTTCTGTATCCAGCGCTAGCTCAAGTGGTTTAGGATATGGAACAGCTGTATCGGCAGCTAATAATCTCGGAGGATATGGATCAACTTTTTCTCTCGCTCAAAACAATGACATTAACAACTTTGGCTCAGTGGTTTCTGCATCCCAGAATATTGGTGGACTAAGGTCAAGCATTTCTCAAACTACCCAACAACAAGGAAGATCTTTTCAACACAGTGGAGCGACTAGCGTTAATGGACCGGGTATTCAATCTGCACAGTCCCATGCTATTAACACTGGCTTTTATTAATTTGTATGTACTCAGTATTAAGTAATATCAGTCTGTAAAAAGATATTGAGAAGACTGTTCACCACTTTTCTCGTTATCTTTTACAGCTACTTTTATTTAATAAAATAATAAAATGTGCAATTTAAATAAAATACTTTAATACCAAAATTTTACTTTCATTTAACTTATGCGCTTAACAAATAATGTAAATATTTATGCCACTTTTTAAATGTAATGAAATTAACGAAAAATATTAAAATATAGTAAATGAATTATTTTTATAAATATTTCATAAGTTTATTTTAAGATAAAATTAATTTACTTAAACACAGTTTGACGATATAAATAAAAGTAGACATTATTATAGTAAATAAATATTATAAACATGATGAGAATTTTCTAACCAAACGTGTGATTAAATCTTAGAATGTATTAAGTTCCCATGGTAAAAACCTGAAAAACTATCTTTCATTATTAAAATACTTTTAGTTACTCATGTTGTTAAACCTAATATTTACGAACAAGAATTTTTAGATATTCGTTCTTTCACAATAATATATTTAGAAACAAATTATTTTTACATTATAAAATTTTATTTCATAACTTAACAGTCAGATAATCTACTCTCTAAATTTTTCATTTCAAACCATCAATACAAACTATGATAAATACAGCAAACATGAGACACTGTTCTAGAAAAAAAAATACATTTTGATATTAATAATTTGAAAATAAAACAGGATTTTAAAAAAACACACATACTTTGTTATTTTTTCTCTTATATATATATATTTTTTGGTTATACTAAATTTAATTTATTTTTTTATGTTATGTATCGTAGTTAATAACAGTTTGTTCAAATTTATGATTGTTTATATATGAAATTATTGAAATTAATAATAATATTATGAAATTAATAATGTAGGTACAAATTGTTCAAAAATAGTTATAAAAGCCTTTGTGTAATAAAATCTCTACAACTTTCTTGATATCTGAACTTGTTTAACTCCTCATTAAAAATAGTAATAGAATCAAGCAGCCTTCAGATGTATATATTGTTACTGTAAAAATAATTGAAAAACAAAAAAAAAACGACTGTGTTTCTGTATAATTTCGAAATGAAATAAATTTTGCGCCAAAAATCCGCCATTTTGTTTTTATTTTAATTTTGATATACCCAGTGTCACTCTCACAGTAAATACGAATCTAACGACACCTCTCAAGCTAAAATCCATCGAGCCGTTCAGGCCGCAGAGCGTGCCAAGCAAAGATATTTGAAATAAGGTGCCAAGCAACATACATACATACTCTCGCAAAGCATAACCCTCCTTCTGGCGCAGTTGGGTAGAAAAGACTTAATGGACCAAAGCAAATAAAAAAGCAAAAGAAAAGTAAGACAAAAACTATAAATAAATTGGAAAAAAGCAACCATAAATTTCTTTAAACACTGTTCAACTGATAAATTCGCTTTCATATAAAACAATATATGCGATGATAATTACGAATAAGTAGAATGAAGAAAACAATAGCACAGTAATGAACTATAGTGGCATAAATAATAATAATAATAATAATAATATTCTTTATTGTACACCATAAAATAAACAAATACAGTAATTAAGCAATAAAAGATGTACAAAGGCGGTCTTATCGCTAAAAGAGCAATCTCTTCCAGACAACCTTTGGGCATAGGACACGACACAGTAGCAGCGGTTAGGAAGTGCACAAAAATAAGAGAAAGTAGACATAATAAAATAATATAACATAAGTAAACATACGAAATAAAGTAAATATCAAAATATGTATACACAAACACTTAAATATACATAAATATACAATTCATACACATATATATACATACAAATATATATACATACATATACATACAAATATACATACATATACATACAAACATAATGACTAAGAAATTCATGGTGTAGTTAGCGACAAATAGTGCTGCTTAAGACAGCTCTTAAAACAAGCAAGCGATTGAGCTTGTCTTATTGGAATCGGAAGAGAGTTCCACAGGCGGACAGCTTTGACGGTGAAGGAATCAGAGTAGAAGGAAGTTGAGTGGGAAGGAGTTTTTAAAAGTAAATTTAAATCTGACCGTAGGGAACGTTCGTGGGAATTACAAAGAAAGGTGAATCGTTCTTTAAGGTATTTAGGAGCATCAGGATTAAAAAGTATGTAATAGAGAAGTGAAAGCACATGCGTATTCCTGCGAAGGCGAATTGGGAGCCGATTTGGGGTGTTTTAGGTAACAGCCGACTGATATACATTTTTTAAAATAAATGTACATATAAATAATACATATATAAATAAATACATATTACACCCAGACTCGGGCGGGAATCGAGCCCACAACCCTGAAGCAGAAAACAGGGCCACTGTCAACTGCGCCACGGGTCACACAGTCAGTTTGGTTCTATTGAGCTGGTTTTATGGTGAAATCATGAGGTTGATAGTAAAACTTTTCAAGGTGTATTTTTTTATAAAATATTTATTTCGAAATTTTACAATATAATATATATTTACAATGCCAAAACTTAAATTAATTTTATATTTTCAATATTGATGTGAAGCATATCATCGTATACCTAAATATTACAAAATGTTCATGCCATGATTGTCGCTGTCATTATAGTTTCTGTTTATAAATCACACATAGACATAGTTATAATAAAAATATTCAGTTTTACCAATACGTCACAGTATATTTATAACAATATTGTGTATATTCATAAAATATCGTAGTATACCTAAACACGAAAAGGAACGATAAAATTGTAACGCCTTTTTTCTGACTTTACGTTAAGTAAACGTTTCCTTTATGGGCCAAGGGTATACCTTATATTTAATAAACTCCCAAAATCTATTTTACAATTGCCAAGTAATAAATTTGAAGCTTATGTTAAAAAGTTCTTAATAGCTAAAGCATATTACTATGTACAAGATTGAAATGATAAAGATGCGTGGGCTTAGTGGCATTGTCTTTCATGCAGGAATTTTTAATAATTGAATATTATATTCACGGTTTTATTTACTTATCTGTTGAGTTTCTTACCGATTCTCCTCAGCAGAACTACATTCCGAATCGGTGGTACTCGTAGTTTCACATGAACTACAACTAATAAATGAAAAATATCATACTTTATAAAAAAACAGTTCAAAAGTTTGAAGCCTACTTAAATAAAGAATTTTTGATTTTGAGTAATAAAAAATAATAATATTTTACTTAAAGACACACTAGAAACACAAATCCGTTATATTAAATCGGCGACAGTATTAAATCTCAAAGCAATAAAAGTACTGTTAGAGTTCAAAGGAGCTAACATAGAAACAAAAACTCGAATCAATCAGCATTCAACGCCGATCACGGACATTATGAGTTCAAGGAAACAGCCACCTTGACCGTGTCATTACATCTCATTTGAATCTCAATTATAGGTTTCAATAGTACAATTGATATTCTGAGATTAAATAATAAGAGTTATTTGATATCAATTATTATCAAATAAGATCTCTTACAAACTATACTACTGAACTAAGCTGAATAACTGAGCAAAGATTTCTTCTCCGTATAAGGGTTGGAGCTTAATCCACCACGCTACTCCATTACGGCTTGGCGGATAATTTTCCTACCATGAGTAACGATCGTTATTAGGTCTATGATAACAACCGGGATCGACAGCATTGTGTTCTATCCGAGGTCCGAAATATTTGCACAAACGCAATATCCGCTACGAGCGGGAATCGAACCCGCAACCGCTGGCGTTGAGGCGTCTACTCACACCACTAAACCAGAACAGTCTGCTGTCTCTTACTAACTATATTACGATAAACACAATTTCTTTTTATGTTTAGTTAGCTGGCTGGCTAGAGTCGGCCGACTTTATAACATAACATATTAAGTATAGGATTTACAGGTGTTTCATCTTCAGTTTTTTTATCAACCTAATATATGCATAGAACAACATCTTACTAAATCAGTTGGCCAATAGGATACCTCTGTCCAATTATTGTCTATATTTAGATATAGACTCTACCTCTTATTTAAATCTCATCATCTCATTTCATATCAACCATTGGATGTCCACTGCCGAACGTAGGTCTCCCGCATCGGCCTCCAGAGCAACCGGTTCAAAGCAGCCTCCATCAAACGGCTTACAGCGACTTAAGCAAAAACAAATATAATTATAACTTATTTAAATAGTCACATAATATAAAACTATAGTTCAAATATCGCTTTTACTATTTGTTGTCAATTGTCAATACTATGTTTTTTGTTTGTATGTGTTCGCTCTCTCTCCTATCTCGATACGGGCAACGACTTCGTTACCTTCTCTGTCAAAATACATTCATATTAAATTTAAACAGACGACCGTTCTGGTGTATACGAGTAGTTGCCTCAAAGCAGTGCGCCGACGGTCGCGGATTCGATTCCTGCTCGGGACAGATATTTGTATTTGTACAAATATTCGTTTCTGGTCTGGGTGTATGTCCTTGTGGGTTTCCCCACCGTACCTCGAAGGGGACCGTTAAGCCATCGGTCAAGGTTGTTATCCTAGACACCTGATAACGATCGTTACTCATGTTAGGGAAATCCGTCAACCCGCAGTGGAGCAGCGTGGTGGATTAAGCTCCAACCCTTCTTCTATATGGAGAAGAGGCTTCGCTCAGCAGTGGGTTGTTTACAGGCTGATACAGTACAGTAAATTTAAACACGATCGCTTCGCTTTAATGTCGTCCTACAAATTAATACCCCGACAGAATTATCGCAGATAAAATGTCTACCGTCTGCGGGTGGTGTAAAAGTTATTAAGTCCCGTTTATAACGCGATGATACTAAACATGTAATTTCTGTCGGAATATATAGTCTGATATTGATGAAACCGTTGCATTTCGTGTTTTGATTCAGACCATGTCTTCCATTTTGAAAGAAATATTTATTTTTATATTTATTATCGGAAACATATGTGCAGGTATTTTTTTTTTCTATAATTTTATAGTCAAGTAAATTAAAAATTAAAATATATTTATGCTTATGTGCCATTTCGTTTAATATATATTAAATTAAATTTTCTATTGTATGTATTTTCTAGTTCATTAAACATTTTTTCAGACACGTCAAAAAACAATGAGCCACATGTCTATAAAACAGAAATTCCAATAACATCTAGCAAAGGTATGATTGGTGTTGCCAGTGTTGCAGGAATCGTATCCAGAAATGGCCGAATATCTTCAGTCGGAGGCATTCATTTTTACCCTTCCATGCAGAATAAAATGCCTAATATAGATAAAAAATATAAATCTTTAAAGAAAAATAAAGACTTAAGTGGCAATATAGAATTAGGAATGACAAACTCAATACCAACTGTGTCGAAATGGCGGAAAGAGTCTAATGGAAATATGGCAGAAGGTTTTATAAGTTTTTATCCGGGATCTGTATCCGTTTCATCTTCAGCTGTTTCGTCGTCAAAACCAGGCAATATTGGAGTAAACGTCAATTCATGGGCAGATCCATTTAACCCAATGATTTGGCCCATGAATGAACCCTTCAATGGACCACCAAGAAATTTCGATTACTCGAGAAATATAGACTGGATTCACAGAGATATTTTTAATAACTACGTTCCACCGAATTTATACTTAAAAAGAACATGGTTATATCCAACCTATAATCCATTTTTAAACTGAATTTATGATTTATTTTAAAAATAAAATTAAAAACAACTTATGAACGTCAATCAATCAGTAAATAAAAATAATTTAGTAAAATTATATAATGCTACATAAATATATTAATGTATTAATATATAGAAATATAAACTTAAAACCAATAAATACTGGTATTGTGTTCAATATTATTTTTGTACAAATATATTTGTTTTTAAATTCAATCTTCATTATTTAAATAAAATTGTTATAAAAACTATTGTGCTACAAGCACTATTAGTTCTAGGTTAACTAATAATTTTTAAATTCGTATTTAAATATTGGAAACTGTTTCGTTTCATTTGTATGCGTTCGTAACGTTGTACGTTCGAACGTAAGTTGTTCCAATGTATAATACATACATATAAACATACATACGTATATATGCCATGTATATAGCTATTAAGGCTAATTACTTCAAGCAAATATGTGTTCGCTCATTGAGTAACAATATCTTGTTGTGGACGTATAACACATTATTATGTAAAGCGATTATAATTTAATTTAATCCCGAAAAATTATTAAAGTGCTGATGTATGTATAATCGATATTTAGTATTATTTTTTATTTCGTTTTAATTAACTGTTAAAATAAAAATGTAATATATTATAGAAATCAATAGATATGCTATAGAAATACTAACCTAATGAATATAAAGCAGAGTTTATTGAAGTTATATAAAGTGTTTTTTGGTGAAAAAATTAAAAAATGTACGTTAATTCATTAATCTACTCCCACAAACTTTCTTATGTAATAAATATTAGTGGTTAAAGTAAGTTTTGGAGAATTATTATTATTCATTAATTTTGAAATAATATTAAATAAAACTACTTAGCGGTTGTCGAATCCGTTCGAATCATATCAAGCAAGTTAATATTAAGCAAAAATTAATCAACTACTAAATTATAGTGTGTATATTATTCTAAGAAAAATTCTAATTCAAAGATAATGATTCCAAGAAAACATATACATAGAAATGATAAAATAAATCGCCAATCTGTCGCTATTCATTTATAATCGCTACGTTTATTACTATGACCAAACTTGTCAAGCGACTTGCACTCGCTGTTAAAGTTCTCACCCACATCAACAACTTATGCAATTTGATGGGTTATTCTCTAATATAAGGAAAATAACATTAGATCGTTTTTTTTTTAAGCAGTATTACGAAACTTACATTTAACGCAAAAAATAAATTTTTGGCCATTAATGATAACATTCTAATTTAATGGAATAATTTAAATAACAGTATACACTGTACTATACTTAAATAAGAAATACCACAATCTTTATTCAAACAGTCATCACTTTTTGTTCTCAAGAACTATCATTTAAAACTCCAATAGAGTCAACAACATAAAATTGGTACAGCAAAACTAATAAAACAGCGTGTACTTGTAAGACCTTTATTTTTGATTAGTTACTTAAAACAGTAAGTTAAACAATATTTTATTAACAATAGTGATGATTGTAAATTTATTATTTTAATAATTAAAAATATATTAAAAACGAAACACAGAAATTTATTTCTTCAATGTCTTTTTCGATAGTCTCCAACAAACTATTCAAAAATATTAGATTTAGTACTGTATACTATTCCATGCTGTCGACACGTTCAAACCATTTTTAATTATAAATTACATTTAAGAATAACTTTTTAATTTATATAACATGTGCAATAAAATCTAGAATAACCCCAACGCCCTAGATAGCGAACGGGCGGTAGATGTTGGTGTTGACACTCGCGCGCCGTCCACAGACGAGTCACCACAGAACACACGTCACCACACCGCTGCCACACCATCAACACTCACCATGCGTCTCCTATTTGTGGTATTCCTTCTGTACATCGTATTCGTGTCCTCAGCTCCGCAATCAAAGCTCCAATTCGGTAATGAAGGTAAGGTGCATTATACTATATTTATTTGTGATAATTTAATGACCAATTAATTAAAAACAATCTAATGTTTACATAAGTATTTTGTATCTTTATTTTAAAATGATAGCTGTAAATCTTACTATTATAAATTCGGAAGTTTGTATGTATAGATATCTGTTACTCAAGCCCGGTTCCCTATATCCAGGAACGATTCCTTTTGCTTACGAAGCGTACAAATTGTAACAAGTTTTGACTCAAAATATTCCCTATTAAGCACACTATCAGACACTCAATACTAACGTACGGTATTTTAGTATTAGTATATTTAAATCGGTAAAAATGTGTAATTACAATTCACACTTTTCAAATTCAACGGTTCGTAAGCAAAACGAATCGTTTTCTGAATATAGGAACTGGGCCACAATCACTCTAGAACTGCTGAACGAATCTGAGTATTTGGCACTCTCTCTGTGCCAATTTTAAATTATTGTCATAGTCTGGAAGAGCACAAGGCTATTTTTTATCTTGGAATAATGTATTTGTTTTCGTTTTCAATAGAGCAAGGAATCGATATGATTTTTTGAATAATGCTAGTTTAGGGGTCTGAGAATGACATAGGACTTTTATCCGGGAAAACGTACGTTTCTTATGTGGTAGCATGAATTGTGGAAAAACATTAAACTTCTATGCAAACATAGTCGCAAGCAACAACTAGTAATTAAAATTTGAATCATAAAAATCTAATCATTTATATTAACTTATTTGACATTATAACGCAATATATTACTGCGTCGTAATAACATATCTTTAAGGTTATTTACGTACTACTACTACATCTGTATGAATAAATAACATTGATATGTCTGTTTATATTATTAATATTACACCTTTTTCTAAATGCTTATGAAATGCTTACTCAGTACTTGTTTCGAAAAAGATTTTTGCCTGTTTATTTGACCTAATCTGATGATATTTTGATGGGATTTTCAGCAGCACATAGCGTCATAAAGAGTCCCTTAGGATACGTTTATATCAAATAATAATTTAGGTTCCCTACATAAAAATTAAATTGCTGTTAAACGAAATCACGCGCCTTAGCTAGTTTTAATATAATCGTCATTTATATTCCGCCAATTAATAATATTTATAACCTTCACTCGTTCGTAATATTATTATAACACAACTTGTATCAGTTATAATATAAACAGTGTGCATTAATATTTTGTTAAAGCGACGAAATATTACTATGACTTTTTAGTCTCCGTTTTCCTTATATTTTATATATTTTTTCTCACCAAGTTTAAAGTAATGAATCATTATTTTCTCATGAAAACTAATAAAATTAAAAAATAAAATATTTGCACACATAAAACAATATTTACTTTATATTTTGGTTTAAAAATTATATTTTATTATAAAAAAATAAAGCAGCAACCACAAGTCGTAATGTAGAAACATTTTAAATGAACATATATAATATAAAATTTATGTAATATATTAGATTATTTACACTTATTATGAAGAAAAAAAAATACATGTTTTTATGATAAACTAATTTTACTAGAAGTTACGCGCGATTTGGATACTCATAAGATAGTAAGATATTTTTGCAAAATCTGCTGTGTTATAGCTTATATAACCTTCCTCAATAAACAGGCTATTGTACATAAAGTTATATTTTCAAACTGGTTCCGTAGATCTCGAGATTAGCGAAGTTAAATAAACAAATCCTTCAATTTATATCAAGATAATTGGTTGAACTCCCAAGGCTATCATTAAAAATGATGTAAGCGTAGTCACCCATAAAACAGTAGCTTTGTGTGACCTATGCATATTAAATACATTTTTATTCTTTTTTTTTTTTTTTCGTAAATAAGATATAATATTACAACATTTTTATAGAACTATTTGAAAATATCATGAAATAAAACATCATATTGGTTATTATGAAATCGATACCTACTCTCTGCCTTTATGATACAAATACAATATGGGGCCTAGAAAGAAGTTGTTGATTGTCACAAGTTTAGCCAACATAGAAAGCCATTGAAATTTGCAAAGAATTGTCTGTTTCTTGTTTTAAAAAAAATATTAAAGTAATGTATATTATAAACAATTTCAATTTGCGCTTCTGACCCGACTATCCCATATGTCGCTTAGGAACTTATTCGTTTCAAACATCGATAGTTATAGGTCCCGAAAATACTTAATAATTGTAGGTTGACGCAATCGACAACTTTTAAAAAGTTTTGGTTTCGTCTTGTTTACGGTTACAGCGATTTTAAATGAATTTCTTCAATTCATTCACTTACAAATTGACTCTCGAAAGCACCACTAGTACTTTTATTTCGTACTTTTATTTATATTTACGATTATTGAATCGCACACCTATGACTGGGCACAGCCAATAGAAAGGTTAAAAATGAACTATAAACTCAATTTTCAAAATTCAGAGCTGTCAATAGCAACAAGCCTTCCCGCGTAAATTACGACAACTTCTTCGATCCTAGCGCGCTCTAGCGGCAAATAATATTTCCCCTAAATTGATGCCATTATTTTAACATTACGTTCACACTCCTGTATATCCATACTTCGTGATAGCAACACTCGACGCGTTTCTTTTTTAATCTACATATAAGCAGAAATGAGATGGTTGTGTGCGAAAGAATGCAAACTTAGTTATTCTAAAAATAAATGGCGCCAAGAGTTTATCGATCGTTGAACAGAAAAGCAATAAGACAACGTGTGGCGCGAGTTTTAGATCAGTTCAATAGTTGATGCAATACTCGTAATATGTAAATGTGGTTGTGAAGAAATGACTTTTATAGAACATTTTATTTAAATGAGTACTCATACGTACTCTTAAATTTAGAAATTAATTTAATAGAATATTAATTGTATACACACACACACACACTACAATTTTTATTGTACATAATTTTTACTTACTAATAAATAAAATAATCGTGAACAGGAGTCAACAAAAATTAAATTTGGTCATTACAATAACAAAAAAATCTAAATAATAAAACTAAACTATAAACTATTATAAGTTACTATTTTTCTTTATAAATAGTAATAACTAGCGGCCCGCCCCGGCTTCGCACGGGTCTTTAACTAAGATTTTAAAAATTATACATTTATATTTTTTATCACCTACACCTGCGTCGATACTGGAAAATATTTTATAATAGACGGATTGAGTGACAGATTTATTATATCTATATACATACATACATATATATGTATATAGATAGTACGGATGAAACATTTGAACTGTTTTTTTATTAATTATTTTCTCATTGATAAATACCATATTTTAATAAGTATTATTCCCGACGAAGACAAATCCAAAAACACAAAAATCATAAAAATTAGACATGGGCGTTTTCGGTTTTTAGATCAAACGGCTACGTAGCCGATATTAAGTTTCCATATCGATACTGAAATCCGTTTTCATATATCGATATCAGTAGTAATGTTTTGCTATCAATTGCGTAACGTAAACACAAAACGAAACAAACGCAAACTGTTGAACATAAAGGTTAAAACAGTTTAAATATAAACTATAACAAGTTTATATCAAATGTTTTGAAAAACTACGTCTTATGATTATAAAATATTAAATATTATAGTAATATTAATATAATAATTATTATAAGGCATACTTCAATAAAACTAAAAATGATTCGTTTCACAAACTTTTTCTTAAATACACACACTATTTTATTAAGGAAACTAAATAATCATAACCATAAAAGAGTAAAGACTCGACTTTATTGCTTAAACGATCGAATCGAAAACCATATTCGCCTCATCTCTTTTATTCAGTAAGAAGTTACCGTTATAAGAAAGAGATGCAGATAATATGGAAAACCATATTCGCCTCATCTCTTTTATTCAGTAAGAAGTTACCGTTATAAGAAAGAGATGCAGATAATATGGAAAACCATATTCGCCACATCTCTTTTATTCAGTATGAAGTTACCGTTATAAGAAAGAGATGCAGGTAATATGGTTTTAGCTGTCGCGCCGCTATTAGTTATCGTCACCGTTCTACCAGTTTCGGTTTCGTGTTCGCGCTCAAGTTTTCGTTGGTTATGTGAAAACGGTTATGTGTTTTGGTATATCGATATGATATGAAATGGGGATGCGTAACCGATATTAGTTACGTTTTGATATATCGGTCTCATGCCTAATAAAAATCGTTCCACTCGTTCTCGAGTTATAAACGGTGTAACTAACACGACTTTATATATATATATATATATATATATATATATATATATATATATATATCAATCAAAATTATCGAATAACACTTATCGATAATTATCGATAATTATCGAATGAAAAATTATCGAGTAGTTCTGAATTATCGATAATTATCGCACACCCCTAATAATAACTCAAATATAAGTTTTGTTAGTTTTAAAGATTTCTTAGACCAGATGGCGTTGGCGGCGTAGGTACCTATTTCTATTTTCTTAAATATTTATTTTTAAATTTAATTACAATGAAACAAAAACTAAATTATACTGTGAGTTATTTCCAATTTTTATGTATTAATGTTATTAACATTGGTTTTGTACTTTTTACGTGATACGTGATCAGAGAAAAACACGATAAGAGATGGCGCTGATACAAAAAAATACGCGCTATTGAAATTTATTCTTGATGATATATAGTGTATTAATAAAACGGAGGTTTTAACAGATTTATTATTTGTATAGATAAATAATAATAAATAAGATGTTAATTTTTAATAACTATATCGACAGTAATCCTGTATAATACAGAAAAGCGATAGGTTAATTAAATATATTTAAATGTGATCCAAAATTTTACAATATTATACATATGTAATTATTTATAGGGGTGTCCACTTAGAAAATACATCGATGTTTTTTTTCGATGCAATACATCGCGACTGTGCATCGATGTTTTTCGATGCATCGGTTGGAAACATCGATGTTTTCTCAAAATCGAGTACTTTTTCTAATCAGCTTCATCAGCTGTAGTAGTTCCCCTTGACACTCCATACAAACAAACAAATCACAATTTGTTATTATCTATTATTTTTACAAAAGCACTTTACATGTCTGCATTTTGTGTGTGTGTGTGTTAAAGGATATTCAAGGAATATAATTATGTTACAAAGAAAAAAAAAAACGACTTTTCATGCAATCTTCGCTGATTCAGCTCACCGGTGTCGTTTATTAAAAAAATAAATAATAAATGAATAAATAAATATTAAGACACATTTATTTATTTATTAAAAAAAAATGAAAGCAACATGTGACAATATTCTTTGTTATTATTACAAAAACGAGAACTCTCCAATCGAACTTATTAATAATATATTTTATTCAAATCCAGTCCTACTTCGTGTTGTAAAAGATACACATTCACAAACAAATAAAAACTATAAATGAAATTTAACGTTTTTATTCAAAGTTCACAGAGACCCGAAACAAAAAAAAACGAACTTGTTTATTCTGTGACACCAGACGTAGTGTTGCCAATGTCAATATCAGTCAACTAGAGCCGACAAAAAAAAATGTTTAATATTCAATTTTAACTTCTAAATTTTTCTAAATCAGAGATACTGAAACAGAAATACTATGGTCATCATTGATTCGATGTTTTATGAAATTACATCGATACATCGAGTAAATCAATAGCTTTTCAAAACATCGGATCGTTTCGATGTATCGTATTATAAACATCGAGTGAATTCGATGCATCGATGTATATCGAATATCCCTAATTATTTACAATTCAAAACTAAAACTAATTATTTACAGACACTTTTAGTAATAATCATGTCCGCTTGGAATGGTGCCAAGAGTACTGTATGACGTTCCTAATTATCTTTATTCATTATAATAGGATAAAATGTTTGTCCCAGAATTTTTATATTAATACACAACATATACATTATACATTTTCTAAAGGCATATATATATTTTTTCCTCCTAAAGAGTAGTTAGAGAATAAAAATGAATCCAATGTTTAACATATTTAAGAAGATTATTTAATATTTTTCAGATAACAATGTGAAACAGGTCGTAGAAGAGGTGGTAGTGGAATCCGTTCTTCACATCAAGAGTCAATCAGGCAACCGACAGGCAAGAACGGAAGCGAGAACAAACTTGAAAGATGGCGCCCGAGTCGCTGAAACAAGAAATTATTAATTCAATTTTATATTTATTATGTACATAATTCACTAACTAGTCAAGTATACAATGTATATATACAAAAATGATTTTGATATTATACTACATATATATACACATTAAATATATTTAATTTTTAAACTAAAATAACATGTAGAGTTGCTTAAAACCTATTCAGTTTTTTAAAATAGGTCAGTCCTAACTTATGATAAGATCACAAAGGGATTTCATACTACGTAAAAATAATGTAGTTTATATAGGTTTGCTACTGTCATACAATGGTCATAGATTATAAATTACTAATAATATTTTTTTATGATCAGCAAGATTAAAATTATTCGTAATAATTATTAATTAAAGATTTGTGCAACTTTTTTTTTGCTTTATTTTCATCGCTACTTAAAATTTAATTTTTATAGAAATTAGAATACTACATTATACTTAGTTGCCTTTACAATGACGTCTTTTTTATAAATATATGTAATATATTTGTTTCTTTCTAACAATAAATAACAAAATTATCGCTATATTTTTACCCGATTGCGACAGAAGGAGGGTTATGTTTTTCGAGTGTATGTATGTATGTATGTATGTATGTATGTATGTCCATTTCTTTGGCACGCCCTACAGCCCAAACGGCTGGACGGTTTTTGACATATGAGATGTCGTTGGATTTGTCTAAATTGTAGTAGTGACACAGGCTATATAAATTTTCAAAATGGCGCCCGCAAATGGCGAAATGAGGGGGAGTTGAATTTTTTTTCTTACTGTAGCAATATGGGAATCAAATGAAAGCTAGTAAAAAGACCAGTTCAAAAATATATATATCACATTATGTTTATACTGCTGTTTTATTTAACACAAATATTCATAAAGCGTGGCTTTTATCGCCCGGGCGCCCGAATTATCGTTTTCTAGCAATACGAATAATGTATCGCGTTAGGAATAGCATTGCCATGAAATTTTCATGGGCTGAACTCTGTTTGAGTGAGCGAAACATTGTTTGCCAGGAAAAAATATACCTTAAATAAAAACATAAATTAAAAAAAATCAAAAAACCCGACTGCGTAAAATACTCTTATTATAACCTAAAAAGAATAAAACAAGTCTGGTTGATCTGAACTGAAGTAAAAATGCGTAGAAAGTAATTGACCTAAAATATAACAAATAGTATATTTAAATACGGGATATAGCAACTTTGACAGTCGGGACCCATTAAATAACCTAGACTAATTCCTATCCAATATGGGTTTTTATTTGTTGTTTCGCTGCTTTTTATCTCTGAAAAAACAACTAACTACGTACTCGTTCTGAAAATATAGTTTTTTCGTAGTAAATAGTAACTATTGCTCATAAGAATTTATATTAAGTTAATGTTTTAGTGGTAAATTACTATATGTATACTGTAATCGTAATTCGGAACGAAATATAAATTTAAATCTTCTATACAGGCTACCCGTTTAGTTTTATCCGCTTTTATAGTTACTGCGTATGTATGCGTACATATAAACTATATACATAATAATAGCAAAAATTTTCTCGAGTGGGAACCACGTATTGGCAAGCGCAGCATCGGACGGACGTCAGCGAGATGGACAGACGACTTGAGAACTATCGCCGAAAGCCGTTAGATCGAGGCTGCTTCAAACTAGTCGCTCTGGAGGTCGATGTGGAAGGCCTACGTCCATAAGTGGAAACTCAATGGCTGATATGATGATGATGAAACATAATAATCAAAGATTGCCGCGTCAAGAAGTAAATGTCATGGAAATTTTAAGCACGTGTATGTATGATAGTATATGATCAAGTATCATTTAAACCCTATACGTCTCTTTATTAATAAAATTAAAATTAAGAAGACCTTGGTCTATATTATATAGAAAATACGCAGCTTTTTAAATAATAATAGTAGCTTTTAAGATATTAAGATTACTTGTAAGTAAAAAAACCTAAAGTAGATCAGCCTTAAATAGTCAATCTAGATTGCCTGACACGCAAATAACTAATTTGATACGAATCTTGTAATACTTAATCTAAAATAAAACTTATTCTGCCAGTATATATTTTCAAGTTGTAATTCCTATTTTGTTTCATTTCATTCGTAGTCTATTTTGTCACATAAATGTGCCATTAGAAAATTTACAATGAACTAAATAGTATTCACACTTAGTCTCATCGTATTTATTGGTTTTTCATTCTCATAAAACCTCAATGCTAATTCTAGGTACAAAAAGGCAAATAAAACGGGTGTTAGATGCGATGCGGGTGTCAAAATAAAACTTAATAACTCAGAAGTTCAATAAATTACCTCTGTTCGTAATCTAGGACTAATCGTGGATAGAGAAAAAAAAATGTAGAACACGTAAAAAACAAAAATAAGACAGGATTCTTAAATAAATAAAATATATATATACAAGATAAAGCCATTCCTTAAAGAAGAGATGCGGTTGATCCCTTCTCATTTCCTTGTCCTTTCGCAACTAAGTTACTCTGCAGTACGGACTTTAGGCTCCGACTAAATGCGAAAACAGAAAGAGCTACTCAATGGATTAAAAATTTATTCGTTACAATTTTGATAATTCACGTAAGGAATATATCACTCCATACTTGAACCGAAAATGAATTCACTAAGGCTCTCTAAAGAATAAAAATCAAACAGATTTACAACAAATTACTCGTAATACAAAGTTACAAGAAAGTCTTTTAATTTCAGGCATTTCAAGTATGCAACTATGCGTGTCTTAACTTTTCTCGCATGAATTAGTCTAAATATTTTTTTTTAAATTGTTTTTAGGACTTCTACATAAGATCGGTTTTAATTCAATTATATATAGCTTATTTATTCAATGTATATCCTTGTAGTTGATCATTTGTATTTGTGATATTTAAATGCAATTTCATAACGTTTTTGACTAGTAAGTTCAAAAAGTGTTCATTCATTTTATCTGTAGTTTTTATATTCTCTTATATCGTAGTGTAGTTTATATATTTTGTTTATATCCGTCGCGAGGTCTAGAAGAAGGTGGGTAACGTGACTACAGTACAGATAGCTACATTCTTTAGTGTCAAATTAACAAAACAACCAAATGCGAGTCAAATTTTCCGGTAAAAGATTCCGTACCATACATATATATATATATAAATCGTCCAATATTTAAAAACATAGGTATACATTTCAAGATGGAACTAAAAATATTTTTATACATACCTTGCTGATATTTTCGTCCATCACTCAAATAATAATAATAATTTTTGAGGTATATGAGGTAAAGGTATCGAGAAAAAAATCTAGACGCCAATAGAGAACACCAAGAAACTCAACATTTATACAGATTGACAGTTTTATAGAAAGACATGTCTTATTAGAGTCCCATTGGCAACCTTAATATCTTGTATAATAAGAACAAAAAAAAACGAAATTAATTTAACGGACAAATAAAATAGAGGATAAAATAGAACAATTGAAACTTAATTTACTGTGTGATAACAAATTCTGTAGACCATAGTGTCAAGATTATTATTGATATATAAATATAATATAATAAAAATAGGTCAATTTCTACGCCGTGCGGTAGAAAATTTAGAGACAGTCAAAAATACTTGCAGTTTTTACGTGTTAATAATATATCAAGTATTTTTTTATTTATTTAACGACATATTAATCATTCATAAACTATTTCTATCATGTATGGTCGGCATGTATGATGGATTAAAAAAGTGCCTAATCCAGTAATGGTATTCATAGAACGATACGCGTGCAGACACGACAATGAGATGCGCGCGCGCTGCGAATAATGTACTACGCACACATTCGGATATACAGGCTGGATTTATATGTAAAATAGAAATTTAAAATTTATTGATCAGAATCAGCATCAGGAAATGCGATTAAGATTATCATCCTTGCATCTTCGATATTAACCTGTTAACTACTTTATTACATACATTACATAAGTCTTCTAAGTTTTATTTCTTAGACACCTTGGCCTTTATAAAAAGAATTGCAATTACTTCATCATCTTCATCAAAATTATTAGGGTTTCAACAAATAAACATTTTTATAAGCACTAAATACCTACCTATTTAGTAATGAGTGTCAAACAACATTGCTTACAAAGAAATTATAAAAAAAAAGTAAATTATTGCTACCGATTTTACTGATGTTATTTTTCTCTGCACATAAAGACATTGTTAATATAATAAATGACGCACCTATCAGCTATTAATAACATATTTGTTCAAAGTAAAAGCATCACAAAACACTTTATCGATATCAAAACTCCATATATACTCTACTATACTATATTATAAATATTAAGGACTAACAATGAAATTGATTATATTTAGATGGGAAAAATCTAATCAAAACAGGCATCTCAACCGCGCCGATCTATCTCTTTCGTATTTACTTTATTCTGCATGACATTGGCACAATCATCTGTGTTGTTAAGCACAGTTAAAGCCTATTACACCTAAATTATTTGAACTATTATAAAGATAAGAGAAAAAATACAGAGAAGGTATGTAAATATTATCTAGAAGTAACATAAGCCTCATAAAATCGCTCTATGATTCCTATGAGCGGGAACGATTCCGAAGGCTACGAAGCCTTAAATAACAAAAACTTTCTACCCCTTTTTACGAAAAATACGCGGACGGAGAAATATGGAATTTGGCACAGTTAAAGTTTATATGGAGACAAAGTGCAGAATAATAATATTTTTTATATTAATGCTCAAAAAATACATTAAATTCATTTAAAAAAAAAAACGCTACACACACTACGGCACACACACATATGTACAATGACATATATACACAAATTTTGTTTATTGTCAAAGTCTGTTGTCAACACGGTCTAAATACAGGTCTTGCAACGAAATTTTTATCGAAATTTATTATCACAGATCAGGTTCAATGACTGTTGCATATGTATGATTAGGTCGAATTTCGACCACTGGGCGACCACTAGTAATAAAAATTAGTCAAAGTATTGCCTATTGGAGGATTTGCTTTGTAATATGTCTGTGTGAAGTATAGCTTTATACGAGTATGTCAAAATATTCTGGTAGCGTAGGACACAGTACCCTTTTTAAGCTGAAATGATATTTCTTATAACTTGACGAGCGCAACACGTGATGTGATATAAATTTTTAATACTAAATTTTGGCAACACACCTGCAGTCAATCACATGTGCAATAAAATTTAGTTCATCTAAATTCCTATACTTTATATATTGTTGTTAAAAAGTATGAAAAAAATATATATATAAACGGCACATTATCATATTTTATTTATGTGATATTCGTTCAACTTTTTTTTCTCTCATTACTTTTCTTTAAACTCTTTAAATGTCTTGATGGGTAAAGGTCTCATGTACAAAAGAGAAGGTTTGAGGCTTAATCAACTATTATAGGACAGGAGAGACATCTCTAGAGGAATTCTGACACACATAAATTATATCCGTTAACCTATAATAGTTGATTAAGCCTCAAACCTTCTCTTTTGTACATGAGACCTTTACCCATCAAGATATTTAAAGAGTTTAAAGAAAAGTGAATGTCTGCATGTGCAGTCTGCACATGTGCAGTCAGTCTGCATGTGCAGATGATAGATAAAAAATACACACAGGTTAAAAAAAATACAAATATCAATACTGCTCTAAAAAGCTTTATAGTTTAAAGTATGCTTTATATAATTTAATTAGAAACGTAATAATTTGAGTATAATTCATATTTAAAGTACAAAATCAAAAATATATATACATATATATTTACAAATAATTTATGGTAAAACGTGTCCGCGTGAAATAATGCCAAAAAATTTGCAGAGAATACTAGTACATTTAGTTAACAAGTTACATATAGTTACAATTCCTATTCTCTGAGTAAAAAAGTTGACTAACCGTCTGTCACCAGTGGAGTCTAAGACGTGGAATTTATTTATTTAAAAACGAAATTTGACATGTAAAAATAAAAGACAATTAAATTAACTAATTAATATAAAAAAGAGCATACTTTATAAATAAGTATCGCACCATATTTGAATACAATCAGTCGGCAAGCTGGTAGGATGACCACCGTTAGAGGCGCGCGCGGACCATCAACGATTACTTATTTCATACGTATGCCTAGAATACGGTTACAGCTTCGCAGAACTTATTACATGATTTTCATGCGTGAGATATCATTGATATGTTGTTATGCCAATCTTTCCGTTCCTCGAAAAAAAAAAGATTTTGCTTCATTTAACGACGAAATACGTTTCGAAGGAGAAAAATCAAATGCACGTGTATTATGTATATTATATAAACGGAATGATTGTTAAAAAGGTGACAGTACAGTAACAAAAATTTGCCACTATCAAAAATTGATCAACAATGATAGAAATATTATGATCGATCGTTTTTTTCTCAATTTCCAAGCTATGTTAGCAAATAACAAAAAAAAAAACTGTTTATGATTGACGTAGATTGTTTTAGTCATAGTAACAATAGTTAATAATAAGTCTACTGTATAAACTCATTAGTCTACTGTGTAGCTTATTCGCACTAATTTTTTTTTTAATCTCGACTAGTAAGAGCTTGGTTATCTATATGTGCCTTCTATTGGAAAATCCGACTAACGTATAAGTATCGAGATCATTTGTTCTCTACACTTGATAATTATGGTACACTGATATCGTGCAATATTTTGCTCATGAAATTCACCAATAACGTATCGCCTAACTTTAATAAAATATTTTAAATAGAAGAATACAAATATAAATAGTTTTTATTTTAGTCGATTTTTATCACAAGCGAATCAAAAACGAAATTTTACTAGGATACTGCAATGATGTGTGCCTTTAGACTTTTAGATTTTTACAGATCTTTTAACACACGTTTTTATACACCGGTAACAACTTTATAAATGTTAACTATAAAAAAAAATCTATAAAATTAAAATTATTAAAACAATATATAATAATTTAAAATTATCAAACAATATCATGAATCTATAATTGAAAAAGTCAAACTATGTATTATAGCAAGATTCTAATATGTCAAATAATAATAATAATTATTATTATTTTATGTTATATTAACTATGTCAAGCAATTCACAAATTTAAAATGCAGAAACCGCATCAAATATATTATAACTTTTATATTGTCTAGTTCTGGAAGGCACCATTATAATTATTAAAGCATACACAAATTATTTCAATAACTACGCAAATATTGTTAACCATCAACTACTTTTCTAAAAGATAACCTTATATTTCTGTCTAACACACACATTGATGATTTGTCATTTCTACATCCTCTGATGATTTTTCATTGATTGTCACTCTACTATACAGAAATATTTATCTCAATAAACTATCTACAATTTTTTTTACATAAATTTACATAATAGTACTTAAGCGAAAAACTTTGAACTTCCGTAAACACATTATTAATAAAATATGCGCGCTGTCGATGACAAGATTTAGGATCTGTAAGCTTTATTAATTACACATGTTTTTTAAATACACGATATATAATTTAGTATGCAAAATTCGTCCCCACCTCGCCTGTCTTGTCTTTCCAGATATTCTTGAGTTTTAATCTTTAAGCTTTATTTGTTAGAATTTAAACTGATGGTCATTTATTACAAAAATATATATTCTTACACTAACATCACAGTCCAAAATACTTTTTGTTAGAGAGCTACTTAGAAGAGTAGCCTTGGAGCATGTCGCTTTGGGCTATCTCTCGAAATGAAGGGCCCCTACGGTCCGGTACGGTACGGTACGGTATGGTACGGTACGGTATGGTACGGAGAAGCTAGCGTATAATCATTTGAGACTAATCTTTGGGATAATAACTCCGGGATAATGATCATTACTCATGTTAGGAAAATTACCGTCCCGCTTGTTATCATAGACACCTGATAACGATCGTTACCCTTTATAAGTAAATTATCCGCCAAACCGCAGTGGAGCAGCCTGGTAGATTAAGCTCCAACCCTTCTTCTACATGGATAAGAGGCCTTCGCTCAGCAGTGGGTGGTTTACAGGCTGATAAAGTACAGTACAGTAACCCTTCTCCAATATGAAGAAGAGGCTTTTGCAAAGTTGTTTACAGATTAATTAAGTTCAGCTGTTGCAAGATCCATCATTTTCATATGTTTCAACTGGAAACGTTAAAAACGTATAATTTGAGAAAAGTGATGAATGTTTGCACAGATCTTTCGATCGACGACGATCGAATGACCGTTATGATGTGGTGGTGCAGGTAGTCGCCTCAACGCCGGCGGTCGTGGTTTCGATTCCCTCTCCTAACAGATGTTTATATTTGTGCAAATATTTGTTACAGGTCTGGTTTTATGTCTCTATTAATCTCCCTACCCTACCTACCTACCCTTATGTGAAGCACATCTTATACGTTTTTGCATTCTGAACAGACAGGTGACCTAGCCTTATTATAGAGCCATTAATACGACATAGTTATTAAACAGGATATGTCTGGATCGACGCCTGAAAAGCGACAGTATAGCATAACAGTTATATACGTTTTCATTTGTGCCTTTTTAAGTTATCCATACGCACGTCATTGATTATAAAAAAAACACAATCACCTATTCTTTCGATGTAAATTTAAAACTTTAAAAAGACGTGACGGCGCCATGACACATGATTGCAGCGATCATTATTTGTGTCACATAGGTAAGAATCGTGTTTTTTATTTATTTATAATTACTAATATACTGTATGCAAAATACATTAAGACACCTGCGCGTTTTAACAAAAAAAAAATCTATGAAATATTCATAATCTAATTTGTCGAGCCATTGTCTGTCCAAGATTTATAGAACAGTAGTCGAAAGGACTATTTTTTTAATGGAATTTAGGCACGACCTCGGATAGGATTTATATTCAAATATCTGCAGCTGCTCTTGTGGAATTTATTTCATCGTACAACAATAAAAACTTCGATGACGCACTACGCATGTTAATCGAATAGTACTGAGGGAATCATAAATTAAAAACGAAATACTAAAGACTACAGGGCTTAAGTACTTATTTACATGTATGTACGTTATGTACATTAATTTTCAACAGGAATTTCTTATGTGTAAACACAGAAAAATACATCTTAAATGAATAGGTACACTTCAGAAGTTAGAAAACATAATCATTAATGGTATATCTTATTAAGCACACGACGGTTATATTTATATATATATATATATATATATATATATTTTTTTTTTCTTTTTCTAGCCAGGGTTTGATTTCCTGACACATACACCACAGTCCACACGTTCCTGTCACCGAGTCATGTCAGTGACATAACTAAATATGTTAAAAGAATTAAATACTACAAAAAAATATTAAAAAGACATGGACCTCAAGAACATAAGCGGCTATATGCTTCTGCCGTATATCCGACCTTGGCCTTGATAAAAGCAAATATTATTGTAACTCTAAATATATCAACAGAATGAGCACGTGAATCTCCAGTTTCCGCCCTGGTATTTCCAAGGCTCTGCTCATTCACAGGGCAAAAACCTAAGGAAGTATGATATAATCGCTCTGCTGCGTCATAACATTGACAGACGACGGTGAATCAGTGACACGGAATATTAATTTATTGGATGTAAACCAAATAGCAATGAATATATAAATAACAGTGTTGACTACATTCGCATAATTTAATGTTCATGGTTTGAATTATTTACTATTTGAAGAAGTTCTTCTTTAACTTAATAGTTATCTAATTTTTTCTTTATATATGTCATGTACATTTTAGGGCAAGGAACTTATATCATAACTAGAAAGCTCACTTAATAAAATTGTATATTCAAATATGCACCTTGAAATAACTGAAATAAGGTTGACATTTGTTTCCAACATGTAAAGTGAAAAAACCGTTCCGAGCATTTCGTTGACTACTGGTATTTTGTCTCTTTCTTACGAGTTGCCTTGAATCCATGGTAGAAAGGGATGCAATACCTCTATTAAGAACGTTTTTTGAGTTCAGGTGTGCCTTCCACTTTTTATATAAATTTCTTATTTTAGGGTTAGTTTTTTTTTTTTTTTATTAAAAATTTGAGTGCGTTTGACCTCAATCTTGTCTGATGGTAAACAACGATGAAGTCTAAGGTGAAGCACGCAAACTCAAATAATGCCTGTTCACTCTTGCCTTAAAAATCCCTAGGTTGTACGCATCGGGAAACAGTGACGCAGGAAGAAAGGAGTTGTTAAATTTATATTATTTCTTATTACCACAGCTTGGCTGGAAGAGATCTCTTCTAGAGATAAGTCCACCTTTGTAAACAACTTTTTATACTAATTACTGTTATATACTTCTTAAGTGCAATAAAGAATATTAATTAATTAAAAACTGTTATTATCCCCAAAAAAAATCTGACCGTATTGAAAATTGCCATATTGTTCTTCATTATATAATAAAACCATATTATTCCTTAATGTATAAAAAGCTATCATTATAAGCATAATGAGATCTTAGAAATAATGAAAAATAGAATACACATATATACAAACAAGATTTCAAGATTTTTTGATATTCACAGTCGTTACTGTGAACAGACTCACTTTTTGATTGTAATTTTATACAGAAGCCAAATATTAGTAATTACACAAAAATCTTAATCATCATTAAACATGGTTTATGTGAAATAGTTGCTCTCCGAGGCATGGTGGGGAGACCCACAAGGACATACACCCAGACCAAAAAAAAGTAATTTTATGAATACAAATACCTGCCCCGAGCGGAAATCGAACCCGCGACCGCCGGCGTTGAGGCGACTAATCGCACCACAACACGAAAACGGTTGTCAATTGTCATGTACATTATTAATATATATTTTTCACTTGCCAATGTATCATATACTCATAACAAAATAATAAATTTCTGCTCATAATCTCGGCTGGCAATAGAAGAGCTGATGTGATTCATTGTTTGCTGTTGCCATTTAACACAGAAATGCTGACAGCGTGTTTGCCATCATTCCATTTGACGGCCGGCTGGTCTAGTGGTCAGGCAACTGGACACTTTACGCAGCGGTCGCGGGTTCGAATCCCGCCAGGTGCAGATAATCTGTATGACGAATATAGATGTCTGCACCGGGTCATGGATGTGTATTTATGTATATATGTATTTATATCTTAAATTTATTTCCGTTCCTAGTACCTGTAACACAAGTTCTTACGAACTTATCACGGGGCTAGGTTAACGTGGTGTGATTGTTGGTTAATATTTATTATTTATTTATTTATTCCACATGGACATGATTTTTACAATAATTATATATAAATAAGTATTAACTTAGGTTTAAGTACTGTAAATATTTACAGTTCTGAATTTTATAATTTTCTCTAAGTACTTACGTGTAGTGTAAATATCAGCATGCATTGTATCGAATCTTTTTTATTACTTTTAAAGCTTTTATAAATTACAAACATTTATAAAAAGGTTTGTTAAACTTCAAAATTAAAAATTGA
This sequence comes from Euphydryas editha, assembly GCA_036937285.1. Classification (NCBI taxonomy): domain Eukaryota; kingdom Metazoa; phylum Arthropoda; class Insecta; order Lepidoptera; family Nymphalidae; genus Euphydryas; species Euphydryas editha. Next base: position 3,462,754 of record JAUPFZ010000003.1, read on the forward strand.
CTGGCCTGATTTGGAACGAAAAGTTTTTTTTTTTTTGTTAAGCAGTCTATTTTTTGCGGAAAATCTTACCTATTAATTCATAAAATTGGAACAGTAACCAAAACCTGACAAATTACGGAAAATGCGAAAAAACCGCAAGGCATGTCTAGCATACCAACAAGAAAGTTACTCCAATCAAAGTAAAATTCCGACAACGCAAGTAAGCCATTTTTATCAATCAACAATTACCATACCAATTTGTGTGTTTACCATCCCGAGTACATTCAAGTCTATTTATATACTGTTTTGAAAGATGTCAAGAATATTAAAGTCCAAAAACCGCTTCAAGTCATACACATGTATCATGTATGTTAGCAGTCATGGCGGTATCCGCCATCGTCACTAAATCATGTACACTGAAATCTCTAGTCTGTCTGTTGTAACTTACACAACGGATTTTGATACTTGACTTTATATTAATTTTGGAAGTTTGGTTTGAATAATACCAAATTACGACTACATCCACAGGAATGTAGCTCTATTGTCAAACTTTCTTTTCATGCTATTAAATTGCGAATATTAAAAAAATACAAATATAAAAATAACATGCTAAGAAATCGTAGGTAACATCTTAAAGAAGCATAAAAAGAAAGTCTGCGAAGATATGTATTCTATTTGAAGCCGGGGCTGATCGCTAGTACTATAAAGAGGTGCTTTATTTGCCGCGTCGCAAAGAAACACGGTATTCTGAAAACAGCGCATAATATGTCAATCGAAAGGCAACGTGATAGATTTTTTTTGAGTAAACAAGAGTTACTGTATTACTCTTGGACATTTTTGCTTTGATCAGAATGTTTATTATTTTATTTTTTTGTAACTGTTATTACGGCACAGAAACAAAGGTTCGAGTGGATTTTTAATCGGCTTTAAAAAAGGAAAAGGTTCTATATTTGTTTCTATATATTTCCTTGTTCGTCGATATTTTCTTTGTAATTTTATAAAACATTATTCGTTCCAGAGGACGAGACCATGATTCGTATGAGACCATCATATTACCAATTATAGTTAAATTCCCCAAAAATATTACGTATATTACTATTTTATATCTACATACATTTATTAAACTAATTATAAAAAATCACGCATGATTTTTTGTATTCCTTTGATTGAGTTAAATTTTACGATTGTATCCTAATCTTTGCCTAAGGCACTTACGCCTTAACCATAAATAAGGTATACAGGAACTAAGTTTTGGCCAAATTTATACAGTCATCATCCTATGTAGTTTAATTATATTTATCTATGTATGCTTATGTAAATTTATTATATACATTATATAACTATTGTATATATAATATATGTGATATGTATGTATTGAAAGAGTGAAGTGAAACAATTTAAATAGTAGTTTACATGAATTACTAATTATTTGACATTAATTGGTCAAGTGAGATTTACAAAAAAAAGTGTGTGTGTACTTAAATAGGCGCGTAAGAAGTGATACTTATAATAAAACGATGTGCCGAGTTAATGGGTTGTGCACACCATCTGTAATCAGACCCTGGACCTAAAAACAAGAAGTTTAGAAATCGATGGGGTTGCGTCGTTTTATTACTTATATAGTACGGAGTCCCGAAATACAGTACAATACCATATATGATACGAAAATGTGATGGTCGTGGCGTGACGATTTTTGATTTTTTCACCCATACGTCGATATATAAGTTTCACTTCAAAAATTAAATACTTTAGAATAAATAAAAAGTATTTTAAAATAAAATCAATGTCTTTTATTCCCATAGTATAACTAGTAGGTAAGTATAGTTGATAAGTATAATGGTATTACTGAGTAAAACAAAATTGTGGCCTGTATCCGTATCGGATATAATGACCTTAATGATCCGTATCTGATACATCTCACTTTACATTTTTATCTGTCTAAGGACTTGTTTCACCGGTTGCTGATAAAGTTTATCCCGCACATAAGTTTCTGATATATTTTATTTGCAGAAGGTAAAGTAGGCCATTAGTAGAGTGTTTAACTATAACTAATAAACTACAACTTTAGGCATCAAGGGTTGCTAATAAAACTATCGGTTAGATAAAGTAGAGTTTGATAGTGAAAAAGAAAAATATGTTATAAATTTTTATCCATTGGATGCCGTTACACGTCAGATAGCTTTATCAGCAACCGTTGACACAGGTCCTAAAAGTCTAGTGTAGGTGTAGACTAAGCCGCATCTTAATGTAATACAGCAATCTATATATATATATATGAATCAATTGCTGTTCGTTAGTCTCGCTAAAACTCGAGAACGGCTGAACAGATTTATCTTATCTTGGTCTTGAAATGTTAGTGGAGGTCTAGGGAAGGTTTAAAAGGTGAGAAAAATTCGAATAGTTGACGGGAAAATCCTAAAAACAGCCCTTTCTTTTTCCCATATAAACGTTTTCTAAATAAAATATAGATTCTTGAAATTTGGTAGGAATATTCCTTTCGCCGAGTAGAGATCAGCTAAGAACGGATTTTATGAAATTCTACCCCTAAGGAAGTGAAAAGGGGGCAAAGTTTGTATGGGACAACGTGATTCCTTGGTCCAATCTACTTCATATTTTGCACAAATATTCTTTAACAGAATTGATTGAAGACGTGTTTCGTATTTTATCAAAATTCATCCCCTAACGAGGTTAAAAGGGCGTTGAAAGTTATTTGCTTCGAAGTTGATATCAATACTCCTTAGTGCTTTTAATTTAAATTACATTTTATTTTGACACATGTTTGACAACTCAATCCGTCTATTATAAAATATTTTCCAGTATCGACGCAGGTGTAGATGATAAAAAATATAAATTTATAATTTTTTAAATTTTGTTAAATACCCGCGCGAAGCCGGCGCTAAAAGCGCGGAAGCGGGCCGCTAGTAAATCATAAAAATACAAGTCATTAAAATTTTACAACACGACCACGGTAGTGAAACAAAAAAGTGACACAACACAAAAAGTGACTGCAGACTAGAGTTAGGGTTGTTAACTGCACTATAATATTATATAATATTGACGGCGGATTGGTGCAAATGTCACAGCAGCTGGCCGTTGCCCTATCGGTCACGTTTACAGATGTTTGTTGTAGGCGTTCGTGATTACGTTGTGTGTTTCCGGATCTACACTGGATTAGATTTTTAAAGCGAATTTGAAAAATACCATATTTCGCCGAATTAATATTGGCAGCCCTACATTAGACGATAACTTATAAAAATTGAATAGAATTTGTGTTACAACGCCAACCACGTAGTGATCTACAAGCAATATAACAATATCGATCGTGAACTTAGGCACGTCTGACGCTATATGGTAATATGGTACGAGTACAAAGAACAGGAAAACCATTTGTCTGACAGAACACGTGGTAGATGTGTTAATAGCACCAATAGTCATTTACTAAAAAAATCACTTAACTTTTTTTATTAATAAGTATATGAAACACTTGAATTTTAATTGAATGAAACATAGCGGGTCCAAATACGGAAACGGAGCTCAGTGGTAAAGAAACCGCGCTGGTAAAGTAAAGAAACGTAAATCTCTCGAGAGAAGTTTCGAAATATGTATGTACACCGTTTCGCAAAAGAACATCGTAGCTCTAAGTTCTGAAAACCTAAGCCTTTTCCTTGACTTAGGTCTATCTAGCCGTTTTATCAAAATTATTTATAGTTAACTATTGGTCGTTTCAATAAATAAATTTCAATACACATAATTCAAAATCAACAAAACAATGCCATAGACTTCAAATAATCATTAAAATGACTTAACATACATTTTCACGAAATATTTTTATAATCAATTTAATTGAATCATTCATACAACTGTAAACAGGTCGATTCTATACATTTAAGACATTTTGAAAAATTGTTGGAGCATGATGTTTAAGAGTACGCGATACGCTTAATTTTTAGGAAAATTTACGGAAAACTTTCAAATGTTTTACCAACAAAAGTCAACAAAAACAGTTTTTTAATTTATTTATTATTACTTTAAAAGAAAATACGAATTCGTTTTATTATGTAATTAATCTTAAAAAAAAAGTAACATCTGTTAGATCTTTGCGGTTTGACGTCAATTTTTATTTGAATATGAAATAGTTGCGTATTTGGATTTTTGAATAGCATTCAATAATGTCTGTCATGCCGCCGCCGAAGAGAACACGTAATTTCATTAGAAAATCGTATGTTGAGGACAATGGCTTCATATTGGCTTATCAATTAGGTCTATTGCGTACGAGTCACGTAAGCAGATTTTTATATATTTTTTATTCTGTATTGTACTGAGACAGGATGTGAGTATTCGACTGTTGGAAAGTTTTCCTCAAGATAACTTTACCACCAACAACGATTTAGGTACATTAATTATCAAGACTAAAATTCAACTACGATCAATCTAATTACGAATTATTTCCATTGGAGTCGTATTTTCATTGGAGTCGACTTTTCCTTTTATTATACAGTAGCAATAATTTAAATGTTAATAAAGTTTTTTTTTTGGCAAATAATATTTTACGCAGAATACACTAAAAATCATTTTAGTTAAAATATACTATAATATAAAAAATATATAATACTAAATATACATATCTAGTAGAATTATTTTAATTAATGTGGTACTTCCTAACATCTTTTAAGTGTTAAAATGTTTGAAATATGTTTCGTTATCTCGTAATTTACTATTAAGACAAATCTTTCGAGAAGTTTTAGGAATAATACCATCTCTACTCTTTTATCCAAGCCAGCATTAATTAATATAGTAATAAGCCAGTATATATTAATATTTGATTTTTTTTTACTGAATTTATTGATTTGACTTAAAAAATTATGTTCGTATCAGACAACCCCTTTATTTGGAATAGTTACAGAATATGAAAGATCTCGCTATAACTATTTGCCCTCGAATATAGTCTCACAATAAGGAGCTGTATGTAGTGTGATGTATAACTTAAGATCGGCATCATTATCTTAAAAAAAGACAAAAAAAAAACGTGAATCTATATAGTTGTGAAATATTGTTTTCTTATTTTTTACAAAAATACGACTGTATAGATTTACAATGTCACCGGATATAACGTGAATTTACAAATAACACAAATACACAATCTGAAAAAATTGAAGCGTTAAGAGGATAAAAATACACTGATATGCTTACACCGACACAACTCCTTTTTTCGTTAGTCCTATAAAATAGATTTTCTTGTACGTGCATCTTAGAAAAAAACCAAAGCACGTAACGTAACCACTAATAGCATTTAATCAAAGAAACCATCTCCAGAAAGCCGACGATTACTAGTCTGTTTGAATATTCGATTATGTTTCGATAATAGGTATTGACTTTCGAAACATGGTCTACCTTGTTCAGACTAGGGTACGAGCAGTAGAACAAAACTAACGGTGGTTCATGAGGTCCTTGCACTGCACCTCTTTTGCTGTTATCAGATTATCTTGATGGCGTATCGTTCGATCTGACACGCGAGGCGCAGGCTGAATGTCTGCCGAGGTAACTATATGCATGCAATTCTCCGAAGAGATTGATAATTTGAAATGTGTATGCTCTGATTGTGAGGCTCGCTGGCAATTGTCAGAATAAATGTAGATTATGATGCCAATACCTTTTCTAGGTAATAATAATGGCTAAAGAATTTGTAGGAGATACATTATTTCGATTTGCTTTTTTTGTTGTTCGGTAGCCTATATCGAGGACTAGTCAACCTACATGGTTTTACTCACGTTGATGTTAATAGTTACGTTCCTACTTGTATACGTAGGGATGTTGTATAGCCTAAACTATTATATTGTCAGGCGTATAAGCTTTTTAAGTACTTTTTGAGAATATTTTGTATTCAGAGCAATGTTTATACAATAGACAACAACAACAAATGACATAGAAAATAAATTCCAAAAAATTTGGTTTGTAAAATGAGAGTAAAGAATAAAGTCATGCTAAAATCCCATATGACGAAAATCGACGCTCAAGGATGGGCTTTTAGTAATGTTATAAACAAAGCCTAAATATATACTATTTAAAATAAATCAAATTTAATTATCATTTTAAAGTAGCTTATAATAAGAAAGCATACAATAAGGTATAAAAGATATATCAATTGGACCTTTTTAAAACAGTAAACTATATTTTAAACGCCACTTTTATTTATAAAATGTATTCTTTTGCGGAATTCGTATTATTTTTCTGGATATGTGTGATCGAGCTAATGCTATGCATTGCAAATGTCACAATAGCATCGAGTCGCGACTCCTTTGCCCTCTATATACAAATCCTACTATTGTTGATGCTTTGTTTCCTATTGTTACGAGACTCGATCGACTTGCATTATTCTTAGAATATCAATGTCGACATCCAACCTGTTTTCAGTATTATGTTAAGGATTTATTTATTTAGCCATCAATATTTATTTGAATATATAGAACATTTTATAATACCATACGAGTATTTATACGAAAATTGCAAGGGAGTAATATTTGTTTCTGTGACTTTGGATAAATAAATAAATATAAATATAAATATGTTTAAACACACACACACGGTCGTCTGTTCCTAAGGTAGGCAACTTAATGCCTGTGTTTTAGGTAACAGCCGACTGATACGAGTATATTTTTTTTTAAATATATATACATATAAATAATAAATATATAAATAAATATATATTACACCCAGACTCGGGGCAGGAATCGAACCCACAACCCTTCGGAGCAGAAAACAGGGTCACTGCAAACTGCGCCAACGGGTCAGTCAAGATAGGAAGATATTCGGGATAATCTTAGAATCTACATAATCGGTTCTGAATAATCTTTTACTAATATGATGTTGTATTATTCCTAAGTGTTATAAGCTAATATTTGAAATGTAATAGTGTAACAAAATATATATTTTTCGATATTATATGATAGTACTTCCAGTGCTACAATTACAGAAATGTGTACGAGTTATTCACAAGGGCACTCGTGTATGTGCATATCAGAGTTGACAGTTGACATCAGAGTTGAGTTGACAGAAAACCTTATTCATAATATTATAAACTTTATAAAGTTTTATAATGTGTTCATTTTCGTTGAAATTTTTTCTATCCCTAGTAGTATTACTATCAATTGTCATTTGATATGTATAATTGGATGGAGGCAGCTTCGAACTGGTCGCTCTGGAGGTCGATGGGGGAGGCCTACGTTCAGCGGTGGATATCCAGTGACTGATGTGATGATTTAAATAAAAATAAATAAAATAAAAATATATTTTGTCGACTAGATGTACAGTATCTGTATTGTATCAGCCTGTAAACCACCCACTGCTGAGCGAAGGTCTCTTCTCCATATAGAAGAAGGGTTGGAGCTTAATCCACCACGCTGCTCCACTGCGGGTTAGACTAGAGTTGACTAGATGTAGGTGGTAGTTTTTATAAAATTTAACCTCATTATGACATGATTAGGTTAGATTAATATGATAGAAAGGATATAGGCAACATGGAATACATATTGGTATAACAGAACTTGTTTTTTATACGTAATTGTAATACACGTAGACCTATGTGTAACAAAATAATTTTTATTTATTTATTTACGCTTTAATGTGCACCACAATAAACAAATTATAATAATACAGACGAGTTAAGATAATTACAAATTGTGTAGTACAAGAGGCGTCTTATGTCTAGTTAGCCATTTCTTCCAGACCACCCGAAATAGGATTGAGTATTTATTTGAGAGATCGGGTAGGTGGTGCAGTTATGTTATAATAAACTTACGTACAAATATCTAGACATTAATACTTGACTACAAGCAATACATATATTTGACGGCCGGCTGGTCGAGTGGTCAGGCAACTGGACACTTTACGCAGCGGTCGCGGGTTCGAATCCCGCCAGGTGCAGATAATCTGTATGACGAATATAGATGTCTGCACCGGGTCATAGATGTGTATTTATGTATATATGTATTTATATCTTAAATTTATATCCGTTCCTAGTACCTGTAACACAAGTTCTTAGGAACTTAGCACGGGGCTAGGTTAACGTGGTGTGATTGTTGGTTAATATTTATTTATTTATTTATTTATATACACTAGTATAATATAATATAATAAACTAAAAAATATACCAACAGTATCTCATACCATTTATAGTCAATTATGCCATAAAAATTAAAAAATTAAAAACAAAACAAATAAATAAAATTAATTTGAATCGTCCTCAGTATTCAGGTAACGCCTTTTAACTAATTTTTTGAACGTTGGGAGCGATTTGGCTTTGTTTATATAAATTATATCAGAAAAACATTTAACTAAAAATAGTTCTTTTTTATATTTGAGAAACAATAGCGCTTTTAGTCACCGAACTAATAATTTAAAATATATTAAATATTTTAATCTTAAATGAAACGATAAATCAGTAAAACTTTTACGAGTTTATTTTAAATAAATGTCGCATTGAGATAAGAGGACGAAGACCTCGCTATCACAGCGTTACTGAACAAAGCATATATTTATAAAAAAGACTGCATTACAATAAATCAAACCAACCATACGTGATACAAATAACCATCTCACGAGATAGTATCGTAACGAAACGAGTGAGTCAGGTCTTCAAGACTAGGTGGTCATATAAATGTTTCCGGTTACACGCAATGTACGTGCAAACCTGCAAATTTGACTGTTATTACTACTTAGAGGTACTTTATACCGTGGGCACTGATCTTATCGGCAAGGGGATCGTATCAAAGCTAGGTAGCAGCGTCGTGTTTGAAATAACAATATGGATATATTAAAAAATATCGCTATGTCGGTTCATTCAGTTTACTAATAGACACGTGTCGGGATTAGGTTAGAGGAATAATTTCCATTTTATGTGAAATGTTTTTAAAATAAGTATAGAAAAAACTAAGCGATTGAATTCGCAACAGGTAGTTGCTGTGACCGCTGGGCGCTGCGACAACTCATCGTTGAAATAACAACCTCTTATTTGACACCTTAATTTCACACCTAGGTTTTCTTGAAAAATTACGAATAAATTAACCTCACTGTCAATTACGATCTATAAACACCTATTACTAAAATATTATTAAAAATTAGGCTTACATTCATTTGAACTCACAATGCATGCAAAAGAATTATCAATCGAGCTGATACACTCTTGTACATTGTACCTAAATCATATAAAACTTTTTAAAATTAGCTTCAGCATCAATTTAATTTATAAAGTACATGAAAATACCAAGATTTATCAATCTAGCTATCTTGACACTTATACACTATACCTAAACCATATAAAAGTTTTTCAATTAGCCGTATTATAATTGAACTTGCATATTACGTGAAAATATCAAGGTGTATAAATCAGGCTATTTTACATAATATAAATTTCTTACATTGGCCATAACATTGGCCATAAATAATAACATACAAGTTATTTACGGTTTCACTAACAATGAGAATTTCCTCAGTCATTATAATTTCTGCTCGCCGTTATCGTAACATTTCTAAGAAGGTGCAAGGCGTAGGGGCGCTAGTGCTATAAATTCTCGTGAATGAACTCGTGACAGACACGTAGGGTTTGATTTAATAATATAGAGAAATAAAAGCATAATCTAAAGTTTAATCTGACGTGTGCTAATGTTATGATCAAGGTTCTTGTTTATCTTTTAGACGATTTCCATAAATGTAATTCTCTTTTTGACATGTATAATATTATACGAGTTTCTATGTCCAAGACGAATGACGAACTTTCTGGTGTAGTGGTGCGAGTAGTCTTCTTAGAGCCGCGTGCCGGTGGTCGCCGGTTTTATTCCCGCTCGTGACAGATATTTGTATTTGTACAAATATTTGTTTCCGGTTTGGGTATATATCCTTGTGGGTCTCCCCACCGTAATGGGGGTGCGTAGGAAGCGCTACTTAATGCGCCTCCAGTAACGCCCCTGTGCCCTGTGTCGGGCCGGGATTGGAACCCAGTCCTGCCAAACACGGCGTCGTCGGGACTGTTCAGAGTTAGAGCCGGACAGTCCCCATGGAGGAGAAGTCTGGTCTTTTCGCCGAGGCCAAAGCCGAGTGCCTCGGAGAGCACGTAAAGCCATCGGTCCCGGTTGTTATCATAGATACCTGATAACGATTGTTACTCATGGTAGTGAAATTATCCGCCAACCCGCAGTGGAGCAGCGTAGTGGATTAAGCTCCAACCCTTCTTCTATATAGGGAAGAGGCCTTCGCTCAGCAGTGGATTGTTTACAGGCTGATACAGTACAGTACACTATGTATAAGGGTATGCATGTGTATGTGTATGTAAATATGTAATTACGTGTGTTAATAGAAAAGTACCTATTACAAATGCCTGTTTTTTTGGAAAGGTGTTTAGTTTATAAAATATTGGCGTAGCGTTACAAAGCAGAGATATAATTATAAAAAACCGAGAAGCTCTATTCTAAAAATTCATCTTTTCTGTGGTGTTAACACGTAGAGGAATACTAATAGGATACCTATAGTAGTGGAACACTCACAGGCAGCTTATACAAAAAGTTATGCTCTACATTTTATTATAACTCGAATTATTTTCTAAGTCTTAATTTTAAATAATTATTCACTTTTGTTATTGTTAAAAATGTAACATTTGTGTTATTTATTTACAAATTATAATTAATAATTGATTTTAACACTGTATTTTTTATGAATACTAACATAACTTTAACTGCTACAATTAAACGTCAACCCCTAGTGGAGCATTATGTGGTGGTGAGCATTATGTGGTCGTGGTGGATTATGTTTCAACCAAGAGAGATCTTAGCAGTTGGATGTGTGCAAACTGATACTGTAAGCAAGTTACTTAAAAGATTAATCTGTTGTAAATAAAATTATAGGATAGGAAGGCGTCCCGCCGGCGCCCGGATGGCGACCCGGTAACTTAATGCTCTGTCTGGGACATAATGCCAACTTAATTCAAATAAATATGCCATTCGGACATATTTATTTTAACGGTGACATATTTAGTAATGTGGCGTGTTTCATAGACTTTGACTTGAGCTTTTATATTAAATAACCACCTATATACACGCCTATATATATATATATATATATATATATATATATATATATATATATATATATATATATATATATACATAGTAATCTGATCTTAGCTAATATACTGAAAAACCTAGTTCTAGTCTTTTAAACTTCAATAAGAAATTTTTAATATATAAATTACCCACGTTCTCATATAGTACATATACACATAAAGTTTCCTAATAAATTTGTATTTTTCGGGCAACATTCAAAATTTTTATTTACTGAAAAAAATATTCGATAAATATTAAACCTTAACAAGCCAATTCGATCGAGACCTTATGTGCAGCTTACGAACTATTTAATTTTTTTGTTGTTACAGATTTAACAATTATAATAATTTCAATGCAAACATATATAATGTTTTTTTTTTTTATAAATCTCACACTCAACGGCCGGTCCGGAAACATACACAATACACAAGCACAAACGCCCAGACCACGCCAAACATCTGTATGGCCTATACAAATATTTGTCATGTGCGGGGATGGAACCCGCGACCGCTAGTGCATCAGTCGGTAGCTGTGACCACTGCGTCAACGCGTCTTCAGTATTAATACAGTCTAAAATATTTTACAAAATACGGGCTATAAAAAGATAAATTGAACTCAAACTTCTTATAATTAGATCATTCAAATTTAGGGACAAGCGTACAGTTCCATATTATGACATTGCATTAACTCTACCTCATAGTAAAACAAGTTGTAAGCGTTTAAACGATAAATATTATGGCTTATTGTGACAAAAATATTTAAATTCATTCTTAAAGAACTCTGGAGACCGAACTTAGGATGTTTTCTCACGCCTCGATGAAAATGTTCGCTCTATACTCAAAAACCCTATTCAAATAATTAAGCTCTCTTTTTAATATTAAACCAAAAATTATAAACTATCCACGCTTTAAAAGCAATAAGAATAGTTCGCAGGAGTTATCACCATATATTGTATAATAATAAAACAATTAAATTTTGGTATCGATTACCAAAATTTAATTGTTTTATTAATTTTTTTTTTAGAAAAAATCATATTAAAAATTGTAAACATATTCATGAGACTTGTGAAAATAATATTTTGAATAGAGAGAGACATACATAACATTTATTTAAAAAAAACTTTTACGTAGTATAGGTTAATTTTCTAATTTCTTAAGCGTAAAAACGGAAGAGAAATGCAACAATGAGTCACGTATATATTAAAACGAAGATAACCAAAACAATAAGTTCAATCTTTCACCAGTTAGAAGTGTCGGGCATCCGTCTCTGAGATGTCCAGTTTCCCATAACGGTTGGAGAACACTGCCGAATCGTGTAAAATAATCGTAGCAAGCGGGCGCAGGCTGACCAGCGTGGCCTGAATCCCAATTAGCTGAGCCAGACTGGACTATATAACGCGCCGTCTGCTCCTTAAGAACAATACTTCCACAGCAGTATACCACACAACACCCTTCGACTCACAAAGGGAATACGTGTTGCAGTGAAATAATGAAGATTTTCGTGCTCTTCGTCTTTGCCGGTGCTTTGTGGGAAGCGAATGGATATCCATATCCCTACAATTATTATGGAAATCTGGACTCGAGTGAGTTAAATATTCTCAATTATTTAACATTTTTATCATTTTAATTAGTCAACGGAGTATACATTTTTAAATTTATTATTTTTAATTTTATCACAGAATAGCTTTTTGAGAGATCTAAGAAACAGTGAAACAGTGAATTAAAACTCTAACATTTTATTTTAATTGAAATACCTATTATAGCTTTTTATTCGTAAATCTATTTAACAAATTGTTAAATTGTTGTTTACAGTTTCATATGGCTCCGTGGATAGTTCTCGTGGTGGCATGGCCTTAAGTCGATACTACAATCCATACTATCCGAGGACCATCGGAGCTGGTATGGCCGCATTCATGTTCAAGCCCGAGGGACAGTACCAGCCACAAACCAGCCAATACTACCTGCCAGACAGGCGGCGACAAACTCAACCGGAGCTAAACTACCCTCAACAGAATGAAGTGTACTACTCACAAGTACCGGAACAATCCGAACCCTTGCCCGAACAACCAACTGTGTTTTCTGATAAGCGTATTACACCAGAACTACCGGCTGTTACTGAACCTACCGAAATCCCTGAACCGACTGAAAAAACAGACCTAGTTCCTACTACTCTTAAAGCAGTGATTACGCCAGAGCTAACTGAACCTGAAATAGAGGAGGTTGATAAAGTGGTTCCTACCCCTAAAAAACGTGTCACTAAAAAGAAACAAGTCAAAAGGCCAGTAGATGATGACGAAGATGATGATGAACTATACCCCCCTAGAATACCATCTGGGGCTTATTTCCCAATGTTCTTCGGTTATGGTGGAAGATCTGGTAGTACCCCTGGTGGCGCGACCGCTATTGCTAACGCCTTCAGCACAGGACGAGGAGGTGTTGCTACCAGCCATGCCACAGCATACGGACCCCCAAGGCCAGACAGTAAACTGTAAAAAATATGTGGTAATTGCATACATGCTTATTTCAATTTAAGTTAAGCTTATTCATTCGGACGTTGTAGCGCCATCTAGCGCACAAACTTATAACATGCACTCTGATGGTTTGAATCTGGGTTAAAGTGAATTTGGTTGCCGTAAATAAGTTCAAGTTAGTGATAATAGATGGCATAATGCTCGCTTCATAGACGCCATAAAAATTGTTTTTTAATTAAATAATATATTTGTTGTTGAACAAGTTTCGTGATATAAGCCAATATAAAATATTTAATTATCAATTTTTTGTTATAAACATTAAATTGGATCTTTAAATAATTGTGATTTTTATTTACATAAAATACGTGACATAATCTACATATGACATAATATAATAAAATAATTGTAATCGACCGATGTCTGTACATAAAAGCTATTTTAGGAAAACGAATTATTAGGATGAAAGCAATATGTAGAAGTCAAAACAATTATTTTTAGAATTTTTGTGTCTTTCTATCTGTCTGTGTGTATTCCCGCACACGCGAAACCTACTGCACAAAATTGACTAGAGCTCTGACTTAAAATCTGGAATAGGTTTAATCTTGATACGCCATTTAGAAGTAGAGCCATTACTCTATAAGCAATTGTAGTGAAATTGTAACGAAGTCTAAATTTTTTTTACTGCCGACTGCTTTTTAATGTGAATATAGGCGTACGAAATGGCAGGTAAAAATAAATCAAATTTAAATAACACATCGCAATAATAAAAGTAAAATTAAAAAATTTAAAAACCCCCCGACACGAAAAATAAACTCTAAAAACCAACAAATAATATTTTAAAGCTATTATAATTATTTTCGTTACATATATTATGTAAGTTCAAATATTTTTATGTTTAGAGAATACCCACTTTTATAGCGATTAAAATATATTTTGAGATTTCAGACTTAAATCCATTAACTGAGTTTACATTTTTTATATGAGATGATAATTTGTTATAAGTTGTGCTCCATCGAAAGTATTTTTTTTAATAGCAAACGATAACTCATGCGACTTGCACCAGTGCAGCGCGTGGCGCGACGCACATCGTTTCATTTGATTTTAAATTATTCCTAAATTACGGGTCCAAATTAAATGCTATAAAAGACAAAGTTTATCTTTATAAAGTTACCGTGTTGATGAAGTATTTATAATTCGTAAGGATTCATATACCTGGCTAATAATAATAATGCGATAAAATCATCTTTTTATTTTTTATTATCATTATTTCGTTGCGGAGCTATTTTATGACTGTGATATCTTCTAAGATATTCATTGAAATCAAATGATGTTAGGTACATTTTGTTCAAAAAGAAATATTTGTGATGAATGAGCTATTTATTTGGATAAGGATTTATATCATGTCTATAAAACCACCTTCGCAAATAACACATTATTTTAGAACAAACTTGATTACTATAAAAGCAAATAATGAGTCAACCTCAAGAGCTAGATGTATGCTGTCGCGAACTTTTTGTTTAGAACTTTTAATGTCAATCAATTCCGTCGTATATGATTTTTGTGTAACTTTAACCGTTTACGCAGCGTACGCAACGGAAGCTCTCAAAAAAGAATGTTTTTCCCGTTTTTGTAACGTTTCTTATGAATGCTCGGCTCCTATTGGTTGTAGCGTGATGTTATATAGCCTATATCGGAAAATGGACTATCTAACACAAAACTAAATTTTTAATTCGAACCAGTAGTTCTTGAGATTATCGCAATCAAACTAACAAACTCTTCAGCTTTATTACATATAAAATATATAGATTCCGTAAATTAAGTACCTACTTATAAGGCAACTATTTGTATTGTTACATTATTATGTTGTTCTCATGTATGTGAATCTTTCTTTTGAGAATAAATTCTTTGAACCTAACCTAACCACTTTGTTAGTGGTAGGTGATTTTAATTTGGGCGGCTTTTCGTGGGTTGGGATGAGTTATTGGGGGTGGATGATAATTTATAAGGTAGCTTTGGCAAAGCCACTTACAGTCATTATTAACCGTTTCTCGAGCACGGGTGTCTATTCGGGAGCCTGGAAAGAAGCTCTAGTGATTCCACTTTATAAAAGCGGTGACCGAAGTCTTATTAATAACTATACACCTATATCAATAACTTCGGTGTTCGCGAAGGTATTTGAACTTCTTTTACACCTGATCTTCTTTTCACACTTTATGACAACCATTGCTCCTGATGGCTAAACAGCATGGGTTTTTAAAAACTAGATCTACTACAACCAACCTCAGAGCATTACATTATACATACTAATGTAAGCAGCTACTATTGTACCAAGGAAAAACTAACAAAAGAAATTTTAATAAAAAAAGTATGGGCAAAATGAGCCCGTGGACATAAATTTATTTAAAAAAAAAACTCAGATCATTTCTTGAAAACCTTACTAGGGAAGTGGATGGTGGTGGCTCAGTTGACGCTATCTACACTGATTTCAGTAAGGCGTTTGACAAAGTTAATTACTATATATACTATTACAGAAGCTTGGAATGGTTGGTGTGACTGACATTTTACTAAGGTGGTGCAATTCATAATATATCTTCTTACCAAAAAATCTGATACTATTCTAGTCCTTTTCTATCCTATTCTGGGGTACCTCAAAGATCTCACTTGAGTCCTCTGTTCTTTAATATTTTCATTAACGACATTCACAAATGCTTCGAAAACTCCGAATGCCAAATACGCCGACGATTTGAAGCTCTACAGAACTGTTTGCACTGATTCAGATCAGATGTCTTCAATGACCTTAACAACCTGGCATTATGGTGTCAGACAAATTGCATGAGTCTACAAATATAATAATATACTACAAAGTGCTTTGTAGTTAGGTTCAGTAGCAAAAAGACAACACTTAATAGAACTTACTCAATAAACGGGAATACGCTTGCAGTTGGCTAGAGGTTGAATTTAGCCGTGACCTTGGTGTCACACTGGATGCTAAGTTGAGGTTTCATCTACATGTAGGTGACATGGTAAACAAGGCATTTAAAAGACTCTGGGATTTGTTTTGCGCAACTGTAAGCAAATGGAAGGATATCGCATACCCTCCTGCTAATACGTTCCAAGCTTGGCAGGAGTGTTTGCGAGCGCAGTGTGTTATGTCAGGACATGGTGACACTGATGCCCATCACCACCCTGGTCTGTGCACAGTTGTCACAGCAGATCGCACGGCTATTGCCTTAGTCACCTTTTACTACACCTCGGCAAGAAAGAGGTCAGGACTATTCTTCTCTACCGGTCACCGCACAGTCAATTTATTCACAATCATTCACGGTCATTCCCCTGCCACCCAAGACACCCACTTATACTCAGAGTATCTAAGAGATACTCGCTGAAGATCATACAGGTATAAACACCGTCCTCGGCACACCCAGATAAAGAGGTGGAGACATGTATGAGGACATCATTAGAGCCATACATACGCATAAGGCCTTTTTTTTTTTTTTTAGACTTATGTTTCAGGGTCCAGTGAGAGTCAATTTCACATTACCGTCGTCACACGCCAATAAATAGTGTACGAGACAACCGAGGAGAGCAGTCGAACGCGGTTTCTTTCACACGTGCGTGAGCGAGACAAGCGAGTCTTGCCGTCACTCTCCCTCGGTAACGAGCGAGACAACATAGTGTTGCGATTTCTCTTAATCGTAAGGATACAAAGTTTTTAACAAATTACCATCATAAAGTTATAGAATTATAGAATAATAAATAGTTCAATGTTTGAATTAGTTATTAAGATATTCGTTTTGTATTGTTCATTTCTATTATTTCGTTCATTTGTAAGTTTTATTGAAGATTTTTAATATAGTTTATAGAAAAAGCTAGCGATAGAATTTATAAAGAAAAATGATATTATAGAAAAGGATAGAAATAGTTTGTATAAAAAAAAGGATATTTTATCGTATAATTATTAGTTTGAGGACATTTTAATAGATATTTTTTTGTTTATAGATAAGAATAAATATGGTTTGAATTAGAAATTATTAATAAATGGTTGATAGGTTCATAGATACGTAAGCGACACGAGCAGATAACGCGGATCAAGGATCTGCGGGGAATAATTATACCTAACGGTAGGGGACGGGGTCGGGGATAGCTATAAATATTGTCGCAAGAACTCCACCTCGTTCCCCCCCCCCCCCCCCCCCCCCGATAGGTACAGTACACCACCGCACCACACACCACACTACTCACCTACACCGTCTCCGCCGACGGAGACGAAGAAATAGGATTCAACGGCTCGTACGCGCCTAGGCACGTAGAGCAGTAGTTCGATCTTCTTAGCGCTCCGCATAGCGCCGCTTAAGCCGGCCAACCGACGCGTATAGCACTTCAGAGCCGCCCATAAGGAGGCTCTCCTTCCTAGGCTGGACCTTAAAGTGTCCGCCCCCCGCCCGGTGTCGCTGTAAAGGCCAGTAAGGCCAACAGCATAAGTCCTTCCGAAAAAAAATAATAATAATAATCCACCTCGTTATTTAATAATTAGCGCGCGCGCCGTATCAATTGTATGCTAAATAAATAGGTATAGAATTATCTATAGAAATAGGTAAGAAATAGATTTAAGCTCAAAATTTTGTAAGTAAAGATTTAATAAAGTAAATAGTGACCGGGGGTGAGGTAAGGGATCCGCTGGCCAGCTAATCAGGATAGTATAAAAGACTACGCCATTTTGGGTGTCGCAGGTCATTTTTCACTGGACTATAGCAAAGCAAGGATTACATAGAAACTAGCCAACGGTCTCCTCCTTACAAGCGGAAACTCTTCAACAATATAACGTCGTACTATTGAAGACCCCTTACGAAGAAACACGACGTATAACTAGAACCAGCATTTCGTAAATACCGGACCTAGAATAAAAGTGATCTAAATACAGTCCACTCGTTTCCACCGACTAGGTTCCGGTACAAATAGAATCATCACTAATTATAAGAGCATGTACAGATATGTGAATCCTTCAAATTTTAAGAATAACAAATTAATGTAAAGATAGTTCAACAGTCCTGACCTCGACATTATTGGTGATAATTTTATGTATTTTAAGAAAAAAAAAACAGTGTATCTTATTGATAACAATGACATTTAACACTTTGGGATATATATATAATTATATATGTATAAAATTACTTTTTTTATGTACTCAGATTTATGATGATCATACTCCATGTTACTTAAATCCGAATATTTATAAAACTATAATTTGACTATTTTATAATTTATAACCTAGCTTAATTTGACTTAATTTATTTTGTAAAGTTGTAATTTACACACTCACACTCAATGGTAACAAACTTTAGATGTTTTTGACTCTTTTTTATTTTGTTCTCTGACATTAATGTAAGATTTTATTTTGAATATCGTCCCCGTAGAGCGAAAAGTCATTAAGTCTGAAAAACATGTTCCGAGTTAAGAGAGTTTAAAGTTTTTAAAAACATAAATCGTCATAACCTTTGTTTACCATTTTCTATCTTTACGGCCCTACTCTTATATCATAGGTAATATAACAGAGTTTGTATTATAGTAGTTGCAATAAACAAAAAAATGTTGAATTGTAGAGAAAAGTAAGAAAAACCAATCTAATTAATTGATCCCTAAAAAATCTCTTACCTAGTTGTCAGTTAGTTAATTGTCGATCTGAGTTAATGATTTTTAATTTAATTTGAAACGATATTGCGGGAACGTAACTTCAGTTAGATAGAGTGGAACTGACTGCTAAATTTGCGAAATGCGTTAAGTAAATACTGCTTAACTCTATATTCCAAACTTATGTGATAAGTTTTGTTAATGGAACTATTGTTATTATATAAATTTTGTTAATAAAACTAAAGTAAGTAAAATCAATCAGAATTTATTAAAGGAAACACTAAAAAAAAATATATTATCGGCATAAAACATAGTAATGAAAAAAGTGCTTTAATAGGCCCTCCAAGTAAGTAAAGAGGTTTTGTAAGAGTAGTGCCATGCTGCCAATGCCAAATAAAAAATAAACGATATATTCTATTCACTCGATTCCATCTTCTTACTCTCCGTCTCCGTCTCCGTCTCTACGTCTGGTTCCAAAACTGCTACACAATACTTAATAATTAATATTAGGTCTTTACCTATGAAATTGCCGTTTCGTCGTACTGGCTATTTTAAATCTAAAAAAATAAAATAAAAATTCGCTAAGAACTCGAATTTCAAATTATTTTTATTTTTAAAATATAGAATTCTTTTTTTATAATTAGTATCTTGTTTAATGATTAACGTTCTGTTTACATCACATTTGTACGTTTTTCATCATGGATATGTTAAAAATTCGAGTGATTATTGAGTAGGAATTCCGTCGTTCGTTCCGGCAATTTTGACCTAAGAAATGAACCACGTGGTCGGCTGAAAATGTTGGTCGACAATGACGAATTAAAGGCGATTGTGGAGGCTGATGATTCTCAAACTACATCTGAATTAGCAGCAGCCTTCGAAGTTAGCACTAAAACAATATTGGTCCATTTGCGTTAAACTGGCAAGGTAAAGAAGCTTGACAAATGGGTGCCTCACGAATTGAATGAACGCCAGCGCGAAATACGAGGGTGCGTTTTTAAATTCGCGGAATGAGAGGGTGGTGAGTAAGTAGTAAGTAACGTATTTAGTGACTCATAATTAATATAAATACGAAATTTCATTGTTATTAGACTATTGGTCTTTGAGCTATCGCCAACCAAGCAACATAATCAGGAGTGAAAAGCGAAATATGGAAAAAATCTAATATCGTGCCGTTATAAAGTTCCTTACCAAGCAAGGAAAATCAGTTGCGACCATAATGGATGAGATGTCATCGGTTTACGGTGACTCTTGTCCAGGAAAAACCATGGTGTACAAGTGGAACAGTTTGTTTAAAAAAGGAAAGGAATCCCTTGAAGACGACTCGAGGCCGGGCAGGAGCATCGAGGTGACCACCCCAGAACTTATCCAAAAAGTCGAAAAACTTGTACTCGACGATGCTCAACTAAAGAAGAAACAACTCGCGGAAATGGTTGGAGTATCCGATACAATCATTTTTACAATCCTGTACGATCATCTTGGCATGACTAAGGTCAGCGCAAGATGAGTACCAAGAATGCTCACGCCGCCGCAAAAACAACAACGCGTAGAGTGTTCACGTGCATTTTTGGACCTCTGCAATGAAGACATGGATGGTGAATTGAGTCGAATTGTTACTGGAGACGAAACTTGGGTTCATCATTATGAACCTGAGTCGAAACAAGACTCTATGAAGTGGCATAAAAAGGGCACAGCAACCCCCAAGAAGTTTAAGGTGTCACAGTCAGCTGGGAAACTTATGGCAACGGTCCTTTGGGACTCAGAAGGAATATTATTGATCGATTATTAAGATAAAGGTGTTTCTATAACCGGAGAATACTACGCTTCAATATTAGAGCGACTAAAAGAAGCCATTGAACAGAAAAGACGGGGAAAATTGACGAAAGGTGTGCTGCTTTTGTACGACAATGCGCCCTTCCGCAAGAGCCACGTTGCGTTGGCTGCCCTGCTTAAAGTGGGCTTCGATATTTTGAACCACCCACCCTACAGCCCAGACCTGGCCCCGAGTGATTATTACCTCTTTTCAAAAATGAAAAAAGAGCTGCGGGGTGAAAATTTACCACCGATGATGAAGTTAAGGAGGCAGTTTCAGCATATTTTGAGGACAAAGACAAAACACTTTTTTTATGACGGTATAAATAAATTAATTGAAAGATCTGAAAAATGTGTCCGTCTAGCAGGTGAATATATTGGAAAGGAAAAATAATTTGGTTTTTTTATTTCAACCCCTTACCCTTCATTCCGCAAACATAAAAAGACATGCAAGACATGTGCAAGGCATTGCATTGCTCAACATACACATAAACAAAGGAATATTGAATCGCATTGTTACTTGTGACGAAAAACGGATTTTATTCAACAATCGCAAGCGCTCAGCTAGTTGGTTAGATCCTGGTTCAGTACCTAAGCAATGCCCTAAACGAAAAATGACCCCTAAGAAAGTGATGGTAACTGTTTGGTGGTCTAGCGCCGGTGTAATACATCACAGCTTCCTACCAAACGGCATGAGTATTACTGCAGATGTGTACTGTGAAGAACTAAACACAATGATTGGGAAGCTTGCACATCTCCAACCAGCTTTGTTCAATCGCTCGGCTCCGCTGCTCCTGCGCGACTTCATCCAGCACAGCAGATGGTCTCTAAGTTACACGAGGTGGGGTTGGAAGTTCTCCGTCATCCACCGTACTCACCAGATCTTGACCCTACAGACTTCCACGTTTTCCAGAATTTGGATAACTTTTTGGTGGGAAAAAAATTCAATACGCGAGAGGCAGTACAAAATGCGTTTGAAGAGTTTGTTGCCTCCCGTCCAGCAGAGTTTTTCAAAAAAGGCATCAATAAGTTATCACTACGTTGCCAAAAATGCATTGATTCCTTGGGTAATTACTTTGAATAATAAAAATAAAAAAATATAGAAAAAAAATGCGTTATTTATATTATGTAAATTTATTTCATCAAAAACGGTAATTTCATAGGTAAAGACCTATTATTATTCACGCAAATTTTAACAAAATCGAAACATGCGTGCATCAATCGACATTAATACCTTGACTGAAAGACACTAAGTGCTGTGCTCGTCACTCCACAGCCGCGACAAACTCACCAAATCGTGAACGAAATATACCTACATTATTATTATACGAGTCACAGTTGAGGTAATAATAATTAAAATACTATAATTATTATTCGCAATAAATGTTTTGTGTCAATGTTAACAGAAAAAATATCATTAAAATGGTTTGACGAGTTTCTGAATTTGTATAATTTTGCAAATCCTTTATAAATAAAGAATGACTAGTCATTAAATCGAGTTAGTTAATTTTCACTTTCGTGTGTTGTATCAAACTATTAATTTCCAAACTAACTAATTCATTTTGATGATATTGGGATTGCTTATCAATTTAGATACGCGTCGACTATTTAACAGAAAATATTATTAAGTCGTTTTAATTTTATGTTTTGTAAATTTAAATTAAAGAAACAATAATTAACTAAATTAGTGAATTCTTCCATTATGTACTTGGAGCTAAAGGGCACACTTACTTATTTTTTACATTTTATAAAACGAAAACAATGGCAGCTACTAAATTGACGACCAAACAGATATTTAGAGAATTAAATGGAGATTTTAATGATTGTTGTAACTAATTTTGGCAATTTTTCGACTTAGTGACTTTTCGCTCTACGGGGACGATATTTGTTACTGTTTGACACACGGTTGGTAATAATAATTAAAATACTATAATTATTATTCGCAATAAATGTTTTGTGTCAATGTTAACAGAAAAAATATCATTAAAATGGTTTGACGAGTTTCTGAATTTGTATAATTTTGCAAATCCTTTATAAATAAAGAATGACTAGTCATTAAATCGAGTTAGTTAATTTTCACTTTCGTGTGTTGTATCAAACTATTAATTTCCAAACTAACTAATTCATTTTGATGATATTGGGATTGCTTATCAATTTAGATACGCGTCGACTATTTAACAGAAAATATTATTAAGTCGTTTTAATTTTATGTTTTGTAAATTTAAATTAAAGAAACAATAATTAACTAAATTAGTGAATTCTTCCATTATGTACTTGGAGCTAAAGGGCACACTTACTTATTTTTTACATTTTATAAAACGAAAACAATGGCAGCTACTAAATTGACGACCAAACAGATATTTAGAGAATTAAATGGAGATTTTAATGATTGTTGTAACTAATTTTGGCAATTTTTCGACTTAGTGACTTTTCGCTCTACGGGGACGATATTTGTTACTGTTTGACACACGGTTGGCTGTTCGATTGATTTAATTGACGTTTATAATATTGTATTTACGAACATCTGTAAATAATTGGGCGATCTTCTAAATGGGTCATAAACAAAAGTGGACATTACAAATATAATTAAAATAAAACTTCACGATTTTTCATAAAACATTATATTAATTTAAAGTTAGTTAATATTATGTTTACAATAATATCATTAGAGATCAGTCTTGGATATTCTAGGAATTAATCACGTTTATAATTTTTTATCGTCTACAGAAGAGATTGAGTTGTCTACAGAAGGGAACAAAAATTAACCTTATATACTCAAATCAATAAGATGTAGAATAGAAACAAAAGAAAATAAACTTAAAATGGAGTTCTCTTCAACCCCTAAGCAAAACATAATCAACATTCTGTACCAATTCAGTACAAAAAAAATAATCGAAATTTGTCCACAGAACAGACATTATGCTTCTGTAGGCATATAAAGAGAGAATATTAAAATATATTATCCTCGTCAGAATCATATCACATGGAATCCGTCAGCCGTATTTTATGTAGTGAATCTTCTGAGACTTCAGAGTCGTCTAAATAGATTCTCCTCTTCTGGGGCCTATGCCTTTGGTTAAATATTTCGATAGCAACATCTGGTGTCAGTCGATCTGAGAGTCCTGGTTAATTTGGATTAGTTGGAGCCTCAGGACTAGCTAGAGTCACAGGAGAATCACGGATCGACAAATGCTCAGATGGGAAGTCTGGTGATTCTGATCTTCGATTTCGACGATAGAGAACTTTTCTCTTTAAATGGTTATTTTCTTCAACAAATCGTTGTCTGTTTCTTGCAGCCACCGCTCTGCCAATGATGCCAGGCTTGATGAAGGTGTGTTCTCTCGCATAAAATCACGTTCTCTTTTCTTCATTTTTTCCTTATCGCGTTTCTTTTTTGCTTTTTCTCCATATTTTTCTTATCTGGCTTTGCTTTCTTGGCGCATAGTCATTAACAGTCTTCATTTGACCTAACTGCTTTTTTCTTTTGAATCTCTCCCTATCCTTCCTTTTTCTTTCTTCGAGAGCTACTTCATCCATTTGTGCCCGAGCACGGTAATTTTTTCTGCTCGCGCCTGCGTTTCTTTTTTTTTCATAGGAAAGCTGATTCCCTGATTGACTCGTTCGTGGCATAGTAACTGAAACAAAAGACCCCAACCGTCATGCGCTGTAAGCAACATAATAAAAAAACAAACCAAAGCGGAAAGCAAAAGTGAGCAAAATTAATGATAAAATGATTATTTATAGTATAAGGATTTAACTTCGAAATCACACATAGAAACTATTTTTACAAAACTTACTTTAATTATCTACAAAATCTTCCTCCCGTTTAAATAAATCGGTAAAAAGCGCTATTTAAATAACGCTACTTTTTTTGCAAAAGCTGAAATTTCATTGCTTATAAGCTTGTTCTACAGTAGCTCTACAGAAAGCTCTACAGTAAAGATGTCTACATGAGAGACAAATTTTCATAAATCAAAAATGGCATCCGTCAATATGAGGTTAGAATTTAAGCAATGCGTTATTTGCATACCATGCCCAATAAGCTTGTACTATCTTGATGTTTTTATTTATTTGTAAAGGCTACTTACTCAGATATCCCTTGTACAGGAAAGACACACTGATCTTGACCGAAAACTTGTTTAATTAAATAAAATTGGAGTTTTTCGTGTCACACGCACTTTACCTTAAATCACAACCAAGCAAATGATTGAGAACACAGTGCTGCCAATATAAAAAACGAAATTAAAACGATGCGCTCATAATAGCCAAATGTTGGCTTATTTTATGCGTCTACAGAAGTAGACCTAATATTTGTGAACAACATGTTTATTCGTTTTATTACAAAATTTTGAATTATATATTTTTTAACACGCTCTGTTATGAGTATTCGATAATATAACTAATGTAATGAAACCATATAAAATTGTCGAAAGTATGTTTAGATATTTTTAACCATCACTTGTAGTCAACCTCTTGGTATCCGAACAGTCTACAGAAGGGGAGTTTTTCAGATTCAAAACCAAAAATATTATAGTAAATTTCAGTATAGTGCAATTTTTTCATGAAACATTTCAAGATTTCAAGACGAAATAATTATATAATGTATTTAATGTTGATATAATATTGAAATAACGGTTTTAATTTGCATGAACACTTATTTTTCTATTTTTGTTTTTGACCCAAATACCGATGTTTTTGACTTTCATTTTTTTTTGACGTCTTATACTTTAATTTCTGACAATAATTTTTAAATTTAATTTCGAATATTCATTACTGTATGCTACATGGAAAAATTTTCATTTAACTTATTTCCATGTTGACGATATTCTAAGTAACTTAAGTACACCTATAAAAAAAGTAGCCAATTTATCTAAATACCGATGGTTACCTTGTTAACGTTGTATTTGTTGTTGTACTACCTACTTGTTCGTGTTGACTTGTGAATAAATAAAATAAAAATAAATAAATAAACAATCACACTATTAGAATATTTTCCAATTTTCAGACGAAATATCCATAGGCGAATTTTATTACATAGTTCCCAAAGCCATCGCTCAGGATACCGACATGTAAATTAGGGTTTTGGGATTGCCGATCCTTTTTCATTCCCGAGACCCGGGAATTATTTTTCGAATTTCCCGGGAATTCCAGGGAATCGGGAAAATTTGTTTTTTCTTTCCTCGTTGTTTTTGGACTTAATATAGAGAAAAACAAAGTCAGACATATAAACACATCCAATATTATAAAAATATATTTATTAATGAAATAATAAGTTGTACTAATTTATAACCTATAACCTATTGTATTGTGTTTAAACATTTGGTAAATATAGTTTTTCTTTGTTGGTATAATTATTAAATGTTGACCAGTCATAAGCTGCAGCTGCAATTCTCAGAACGTGTATACCATCCTTATATTTTCTTGAACTTAAACAAAAATCGATATCTTCACATTAAAAATAATATTTCGTTATACCTACTACATAATTACCTAATTTCAATATCCTTTTTTTTCTCAATTGAAATTTGCACATCACATCACATCAACAGCCATTAATCCACTGCTTCAAATCACTCAATAATATGGTATCAACTAAATTATAAGCCATTTCATAAATTTTAAGTTGTTCTTTTCAATCCCGGGATTCCCGATATTTCCCGGGATTTGGAATAGATATGTTCCAGAGATTTCACAGGATCGGGAACCAAGGACCGAAACCCTAATCTAGATCCAACGCAAGACTAGAGCCCTTATCACAGTCAATCATCAAATATATAATACATACAGTACCGGTCAAAAGTTTTCGTTCACATTCTCAAATTAGTAATATGTATAAAATTCAATGAAAATCGTACAAAAATTTAGCATTATTTATTACTACTGAAAGCATCATTATCGAATTTGTTCAATTATCATGCATTCTTTGTAGTTTGCCGCCTTAGTTAAGCAAGGAATCGCCAATCGTGTTAATGTCAATTTAAAACGTAACCGTCGCAGTTTTGTTCGAGTGTCTCTGTATATGAAAATTCCCAAATTACGTTTTTCAATATTTTGGTTCTTATACAGATAAAGCTTAACATGTATACACTCACGAATTAGTACTATACGTTGATTTAACATAATAAACATTATTATTTTATATTTTGTCAATTAAATAAAATTTAGATCACTTGTTTTACATTAACTTTTTTTCAATGGATCGAAAAAAGGAATAAAGTGGAGAAAAACGTGCTGTTATATTAGCATTATACAAAGAGGAATATAGTACGAGAAATATAGCATCTAAATTGAAGGTAGCTCTATCTACGGTAAGGTATACGCTGCAGAGAGAGCGAGA
Organism: Euphydryas editha; assembly: GCA_036937285.1. Classification (NCBI taxonomy): domain Eukaryota; kingdom Metazoa; phylum Arthropoda; class Insecta; order Lepidoptera; family Nymphalidae; genus Euphydryas; species Euphydryas editha. The sequence goes on from JAUPFZ010000003.1 coordinate 3,490,067, forward strand.
GATCGGATCCTGCAAAAGTCGTCAACGATCTGGGAGACTTAGAGTCACATCTATTAGTGAAGACAAATTCATCTGTAGACAAAGTAAACGACAGTGATCACACACGGTGCCAGAGATACGCGAAAAACTGAATGCTAGACGATAAAAACCCGTATCAGTATCAAGGGTACAACGCCGATTGCGTGAACATGGGCTTAAAGGATAGCAGCTAAAAAGCCACTTTTGCGTAAACAAAATAAACTTAAGAGGCTACAATAGGCTAAAAAACACAAGGATTAGACATTTGATCAGTGGTTGAAAGTTTTATTTACAGATAAAACAAAATTCGAATTTTAAACTTTTAACCGGTACTGTACATACATACATACACACACACACACACACACACACACACATATATATATATATATATATATATATATATATATATATATATATATGTGTGTACTTTACGTACCTACACTAAAATTACTCTTATAATCGTTTAATTCGGACGACCGCTCTGGTGTAGTGGTGCGCGTGCGAGTAATCGCCGACATGCGCCGTCGCGGCGGTCGAGGGCTCGATTCCCGCTCGGGACAAGTATTTGTAAAAACATGAAACAATATTCGGCTTGAGCCGTCGGGTGACTAGACGGTCGCACTCACATCACATACCATGTCGCGTGAATTATCATCAATATCTGAATAATAAAATTATTAACATAACTTGTCGTACCATTTCTACCCATTACTTTACGTTCACTGCATAAAAACCATTAGGTTCAGTCTTTCTCATTCATTCATCATCACCATCTCTATGAATTATCTCTGGTTACCTGTACGCCATATTTGTTTACCATTTAAGACATCTAAGAAAAAAATACAGTATACAATTTACAGCTAAGCTCAGAATACAGAAAAAGAAACATGGAACTTAAATAAATATAATCAAGCAATTTATATACGAGTCCGCTATGTAATGCCGATCGGATCGGTCACGGATTAATAAGCATAAACAATGTACAATACTACAATAATCAAATTACACTTACATCGTGCACAAAATTTTTCTGGCTTTCTTGGCAATGTAAAATATATTATTTTACTTTTAATTTGTACTTGAGAAAACTTTGTGTGTTCCTAATTGGTGGGGGTATGATGTTCCAGCATCTGGAGGCAGTATAGCGGAAACTGCCTCTGAAAGAGGCTGTCTTGTGCTTTTGTACAACAAGTTGTATTGAACATTGTCGCGATTCACAAGTCCTATGGCTTGACATCCAAGTGAGCTTATTATACAAATATGACGGCTCCTTACGCCTTAAAAGATCGAAAAGAAGACAAGCCAAGTGAAATTTGCTATTTTAAAACTGAGTGTATATTTAAGTAAGGAGTAAGTAACGTGTCCTCGTGAGAAGTCAAGCAGTTCGAGGAGAGTGCACATGCCCTGATCCTGCACTTGTAAAATATTGTCAGTCACATCAAGCAGCGCTGTGACAGTACTGTGACCCCTTCTAAAACCAAACTGGACCTCTGGTGACATATTGTTTTTTTTTTCTAAGTAAACTGTTATTTGCTCCGATACTGACTTTTCAAGTATCTTCGATAGGCATAGCAGAATACTTATTGGCCTCAGATCCTTAAGATCTGTGGCGTTTCAAATTTTAGGAAGGAGTCGCACCACTGCCGTCTTCCAAACATCTGGATAGGTTGAAGTTACAATAGACTCATTACATTACATTACATTATATCCCTCTGCTTTAGATTTCAATCCTACTAATATTATAAATGCGAAAGTTTGTGAGTATGTATGTATGGATGTTTGTTACCCTTTCACACAAATACTACTGAACCGATTACGATGAAATTTGGTATGTAAGTAGCTGAAGACCCAGAATAACACATAGGCTACTTTTTATCCCGGAGTTCCCGCGGGATTGATTCCTAATTGAAAATAGATACATTTATCGCTTCTGAAAACTGAATGCGCGATCTAGCGGCACGGCGGCACCGAAGGCAGTAGCGGGAGCGGGGGCGGGGCAGGCGGTCCGACGAGCGGTGCGTGAGGTGGGGGAAGAAGTCACTCATATGGTTTCCACGCGGACGAAGTCGCGGGCGGCCTCTAGTGATTTTATAATTTTAATAATTTCGTTTACAGTAACAGTCTTCAAATGAAATGTGGCTTCGCTAAATTTATGGAATTTAAAGTAAGTTATTATACGATAATAGAGTGTAAGGTAAGCCTGGAACATTTATGAAGTGGTTGTTTATTAAATTTGGATCATTGAAGTGGGAGGATTGGGGGGAAGGTCTATATTTTTTTTAAGTAAAATGGTTTTTATATTTTTCCATAATAATTTAGGCGTGTTAATTTTGTTATTAATATCATGTTTGTAATAAGCAGATTTCTCATTAAATAGTGCCTTATTTACTGTAGATTTTAAACATTTATAATATTCTTTTTTATGTTATCTGTGATTCACAGACAGGAGTGAGTCTTTATAACAGTGGAGATTAATGGCGCATGTGTATCAAATACAGTCAAGACACTGTGATTAAATATGTTAACCATCTCGCTAACATCGTCAAGTGTCGAAATTTGACTCCATTGTCTAGCTTTGAAGTCTAAGTTAAAGTTTTCTGTATTAATGTGGTTTATAGGTCTATAAGTAATGACCGACCGAAAGTTCGGTTTCGGTTTCGCCCAGTTTCGGCCAACAAATCTAGTTTCGGCCATAGTTTTGGTTTCGCCCAAAAAATGGCCGAAACTTTCGGCCGCACCGACACTCGATTAATGAACTTCATTGTGTTGAGTTTTATTTTTAAATGACAAATTTACGTGTTTATAGATAATTGTCGTTGGGTTACATGACCTTTTTTTATTTAATTTTAACTATGTGAGAACGCGTAGGTATAGCTTATGCGAATTACCTACTCTGTCATCTCGCCTCGTCCTTTCCCGTTGATCGCGCGTGGTGCCCACTTGCCCAGTCAGTTTGAATAGGTACTTAGTAAGTGTATTTTTTCTATTTATAATTCATATTTATTTACCCCAATAAATTTTCCCTAATTTAGACAGAAAGCCGTGTGCCTACCTCATTAGTTATTACAGTAATTTTATTTTATATGTGATCTATGAAATAAGTATTATTTATTTATCTTATAATAATTACTTTATTTGTTTCAGGTTAAAAATGTCACAAAAACAAAAAAAAAATCCGATTTGGCAGTTTTTTGAAAAAGTATTAGCGATTATTAGCTTTTTGAAAACTTTGTAAAAAGTCATATTCTTTTTTTTTTTTGCAAAATAGAAGGATTTAACGGCCGGGACTCATTTAAATTTTACAGGGCTCCTTTTTAAGATTTTATCGGTTAAAGAATGGGTTCCGACTATAAATCCTTCTACTTTGCAAAGAGTTTATGATTTGATTATATGTGTATCGATTATAAAACTATTTCAATAGTGTAGTTGTTCAGTAATACTTTTGACAACATTATAAATTACTGCGCTTGTTTTTTCTTTTTACTTTACTTCTTTTTAATTTCATGTATCGTTTAGTTTTTTTACGGGTTTTTTCTATTTTTTATTTTTTATTATACACTTTTTAGTTAGGATTCATTGGCTTCGTTATTTGAATTATAAGATGGTAAATTTCGCAATCACAGTCCGAGACCCAAGAGGCCGAGACCCACGCCTCTTCTCCCTTGTTTTGTGTACCTTGGATTTGAACCCGACCTCTGCTTTCGCAGTCTTTAGCCATACCACTAGCACCAGGCTATCACTGCTACTATCCCCGCCTAATAAGGGCAGAATAACGAAATAATAAAGTATATAAGTACCTATTTTATGTATGAAAATTAGTGAAACTGGTTGTTTAAAACTTAATTTAAATCGTTATATATTCTAAACCATTATTTGAAATGAAAAATGGTGAGAGAATCCTAAAAATCATTTTTGAATACCTATTCAACGAAACCCCACTTGTCGTAATTCATCGTTTTTTGACAATATGGCATCTGGTTGTGGCTGTGGTGAGTATTTATTATTATCATATATTTAGTGACATTCGCGAAGTTAAGACGAATTGATTGACGTAAGAGTCATTAAAATCAATCAATCAATCGGTCAACGCGTTTGATCTCTACAACGCCACATAAGAACAAACATACATACATAGATACATAGGCTGATAAACACATTATCCTTCTTTGCGTCGCGCAGTCGGGTAATGATAAACACATTACCCTTCTTTGCGTCGAGCAGTCAGGTAATGATAAACACATTACTTTTCTTAGCGTCGAGCACTCAGGTAATTATAAACACATTACTCTTCTTTGCGTCGCGCAGTCGGGTAAAAACACACTAGATTTTAGTTGTTAGTTACAAGTAAAATTTTAAATATATTTAAGGTAGTTCCAGCATGATACCACTTTTCGACAGATTCGGCTATATATTTATTCGGCTATATATTATATTCGACGGGTTAAAAATAGCTTTATTTATGAATTCCTAAAATTTCATAATTTTTGACGGCTTAGATCACGAGATATTTAAAAACAAAGTTCGCGATTTTGAGAGTAATGTCCCATATTAAAAAATTCTCTCGACAGAATTGGAAAAAAACTAGGAGAGTGTTGAAAAATGTTTTTAGAATAAGCTAAAAAAATAAAAGTAGCACTTCACGGTTTTGTTATCGAGATATTAAAATTATAAATATTAATTTTAATTTTAAATTAATAGTGATCTGGCAACACTGTTCACAACGCTCTCATCTTTTCAATTTAATAAAACTATTATTAGAAAGCGCAATACTATTTGTATATACTAAGACCATATAAACAAAAATATACAAACACTCAGAGCAACGTTGCCAAATTACCATAACTAACGATATAAGGCAGAAGGTATTAAGGTAGGACTACACTTCACCACGCTGGTTTCGGTTTCGGTTTCGGTTTCGGCCGAAACTGAGAGCAAGGCCGAAAGTTCGGTTTCGGTTTCGGCTGAAAAACCTGTTTCGGTCGGACACTATCTACATATAAGTCATAGAGTATGGTTTTATTTTCTCACATTTAATATTATATCACAAATATAACATCTCACAAAATAATGACCATACAGTGACCCCACATGCTCCACAATAATATTTTTAGCTGGTAGATTTGAACAAATAACATCAATCAGAGTTTGTGAAGTTTCGGTAAAATGAGTTGGTGCTGACACCAACTGGCTTATTCCTAGACATGATAAAAATATTGATAGTTTATTTGTTTTTATTTCTTCAGGACTAAGCATATTAATGTTAAAATCACCAAACAAGACCAAATAGTCATGACCGGGTATTGCATTAATGGTGTCTGTAAGAGCATGTAAAAGTACATCCACATCTAACCAAGGGGGGCGAAATGCTGTACCTAATGCTTTTGCTATAAAATAACGTTTATGAATCAAGTTAGAAGACCAGTGTCTGATCTAATGATGGTGCTAGAAGGTGGCCATAGGAACCTCGCAATTAAACAACACAACCTCATCGAGTTGCGCTAGTAGTTTGTAGTAGTTTGTCCTCCAATGGTAACTAGGGTCTGATGATGGAGCTGGAATGTGGACAACAACAGGCACAACCGGCCTGTCTTCCACGGCTTCGGGGACTGTCCAGTGCTGAGGCACTTATCGAACAGAACCCGAAGCCGCCCTCTCAGATGTTCCAGGGCGATACTCAGTACTCGCCCTGGAAATCTTTATCCCCTATTTCAATCTCTTCATGCCCCTTTTTTACAACAGAATGTAGATTATACACTTTCCAACGATCTAGTCTATCTCTGTAACAAATTTTATCCAAATCAGTTCCGGGACAAGCCGTGAAAGCGTGACTTTGCTTGTACTTCCATACGTACTTTTAGCCCTTTTTTCATCCCCACACAGACAGACAGAGTTATTTTCGCATTTATAATATTAGTATGGATATGGATAGGCCTACTAAATGCCAGAGGTGAGCCGGACAGTCCCCATGGAGGAGAAGTCTGGCCTTTTCGCCGAGGCCAGCCTGTCGCTGGAGGGATCCTGTTGCCTGCAGATCCGGGACCCTCCAATTAAAGCGGCTGAAGGCTCCCGGCAGAAGGCAGGGGCTTAGTACGGTATTGCACTCCCAAAGTGCCGAGTCTGACATAGGTCTAGGACTGTTGACCCGGGCATCCTGGATATTATCCGTAAATGGATTCCCCTGTGATAAAAAAAAAAAAAAAAAAATGGCCTACTAAATGCACTGCACAAATGAGACAACGCCGTTTGGAAGAAAATAGGAACGAGAAGGCAGGGCCGGCATCGGGATGTGCGAGGTATGCAGCCGCACACTCGAGCTTTGTGGGGGAGCAGAGCATACAATTGGGGCATAAAGGGGGCATAATTTCATCGGAGGGGCATTTTTCATGTACTAGTGATGATCTTTTTTTTTAGGAATACGCATAGCCTGGACCTGGTCATGAGGACCGTCTGGTGTAGTGGTGCGAGTAGTCGCCTCAAAGCGCGCGCTGGTGGTCGCGGGTTCGATTCCCACTCTGGACAGATATTTGTATTTGTACAAATATTTGTTTCCAGTCTGGGTGTATATCCTTGAGGGTCTCTCCACCGTGCCTCGGAGAGCACTCCCGGTGCCCGCGAGCGCTCTATAAGCGAAGGCGGCCCGCATAGGCCGGCCAACCGTCGGGGCATCACGGTTGCATGCGCGAGCGATCCCGTAGCGCCCAATTACGACGATGAGGGCACCGCTGGGTTTTAGCGGGTACTCTGGCACGTTCTTCGTGCCAGCGAGTCCCACATACCCACCGCCTCCCCGCGGCGGGTACGTAAATGCAGCGTTAAAAAAATGGTAGGTGGATAACCGCCAACCCGCAGTGGAGCAGCGTGGTGGATTAAGCTCTAACTCTTCTTTTATATGAAGAAAAGAGGCCTTTGCTCAAAAGTGGGTGGTTTACAGGCTGATATAATATAGCCTGGAGGTGTAAACATCACATCAATTCAAATCAAAAACAACTTTATTCAAATAGGCCCATGGAGCACCTTCGAATCGTCATTTTACAAATTAACACTTTAAATTGATTATTAATTCGGAATGTAGATTCTGCAGAGAAGAATCGGCAAGAAACTCCACAGTTACTCTTTTCAAAATAATATATAAACTTTTTTAGTACAAATTGAATATCTTGCATGAACTACAGCGCCACTAAGTCCACACATCTTTATCTACTAAGTAATCCTGCACTGAATAATACGCTTTATCTATTAATTTTTTTTAACAAAATCTTTAAATTTATTATGAGACAATGCCAAAATTGTTTGAGGGATTTTATTATACATGCGAATACCATAGCCCAAAAAGGAGACGTTTACTTTGCGCAGTCGGAAGCTTGGAGTTTCAATTTTGTTGTTCCTTCTAGTGTTTACACTGCGATTAATACTATTTATCAATATATATAACGTCGTTCAGTTGTTGCACTTTTCTAACTGCGAATGCTGCGGAGCTGAGTCTACTATACAAGGGTCGTGGTGACGCGGGTACATGGTACCCCCGGTACGTGTGGTCGCGATGACCTTTTTTTAGGAATACATATAGCCTAGAGGTGTAAACATCGGTACGGGGGTCACGATGACCTTTTTTTTTACGCGTGCACTTCTGACACAGACTAATTATGGATAATAAAAAATTGGTTGTCTGTAAAGCCGGCTTACGGACGATAATTTTACGTGATAAAATCATAAGAAAACATTGAATAAGCATACTTTTATGAATTGAATTAAATTATTATCACTGAGTTATCATTATTTTGTTTAATACAAGAAATGAGTTAATTCAATTAATTACAATTTTTTTTTATAAATTAACATTTATTTGCACTCGTTACTTCAAATATTTTATCACTTAAATTATACAGATTAATTACAAGTAACAATGTGCTATTAACAATTTACTAAAACTTATATTACATAAATAAATAAATAAATAAATATTCACCAACAATCACACCACGTTAACCTAGCCCCATGCTAAGTTCGTAGGAACTTGTGTTACAGGTACTAGGAACGGAAATAAATTGAAGAAATTTATATAAATACATATATACATAAATACACATCCAGACATCTATATTCATCATACAAATTATCTGCACCTGGCGGGATTCGAACCCGCGACCGCTGCGTAAAGTGTCCAGTTGCCTGACCACTCGACCAGTCGACCGTCATTACATGTGTGATATTTAAGATCCTCCAATCTGCGTTATTGTTTTTCATTTACAAGCCGAACGCTTAGGCCGATCGTACCCCTCCATCGGATTTTCCGCGCTCTCGCTCGCGACACGAGACACTTCTTCGTGCGTGCAGCTGGCATTAATCGATTTAAAAGACGTTATCACGTCAAAAGTTGATAATGTTTTCCATGAACATTGCTAATAAAGTATCTAGCATATTTGCCATTTTAGTCTTAGGCCGGTACTGCGAGAAGGAAGATCGTTAAAAGAAAAAAAAACCATTATTAGTAGTAATCGTAGTACTATTGTATTATTATATTATTAATTATCTAACTAGCTCACTCCACCTGTTCAATAATATATATTATATGGCTACACATAATATAATACAATACTTATATATGTTATATAATAAATTTACATAAACTTATATAGATAAATATACTGCCCCGGTAGGGAGATTAAACGGCCGGGGGTTAGGGCTGTAAGCTGAGAAATCGGCGGACAATCCTAGCCGAGTCCAGCAATACCGCCTTCTCCATCCTGGCTGCGAGCGAACCGTCACGGATACCCAGCTGCCTCAAATGGTGAGCGAGGCTAACCGGGATCAAACCGTTGGCAGATATAACGATAGGGATGATTTAAGTGGAATCAACACCCCACAGGTCGACAATCTCGTGCGCCAGATCCAGATATTTACGTTTTTTCTCTCTTTCAGCTTTCACGAGGTTCTCGTCATGCGGGATGGTAATGTCCACTAAAAACACCCTCGACCTTGCCCTATCCATCACCACGATATCAGGCTTGTTCGCCAGTATCGTCCTGTCCGTGGTGATAGGCAGGTCCCAGTAGAGCCGTACTCCGTCGCGTTCGAGTACTAGCGCCGGTGTGTACTGGTAGTACGGCATCAGAGGTTCCAGGAGACAATACATTAGACCAAGCTCTTGATGAAGAATCTTGGCCGCTTGGTTATGTCTGTGCAAGTACTCAGTGTTGGCAAGCGCTGAACACCCCGAAAGCACATGTCTGAGAGACTCACCGGGATGACGACAAGCTCGACAAAAGTTGGGAGTGCCATCCTTCAGAATGTGCTTCCGGTAGTTATTCGTCTTAACCACCTGAAATTTATTAATTATATTATTAAATTTCATTAAATTTTCTTTTTTGTTTTTGTTGATTTTTGTACTCATTTTATTGATTTTCCTTAAAAGCGTTAAATTGATTCCAATAAAATTTATATGGGACCACCTCTAAAGCATGACCTACCAATTAAAAAAAGAATCATCAAAATCAATCCATAATTGACGGAGTAATCGCGTAAAAAATATACAAAAAAAAGACTGATTTCAATAAAATTTCAATGGGACCACCTCTGCAGTATGGCCCACCGATTAAAAAAAAACCATCAAAATCAGTTCATAATTGATGAAGTAATCGCGTAACAAACATACAAAAAAAAAAACAGACATTAGACATTACACATTGACATTTACAGAATTGATAACCTCCTATTTTGAACTCAGTTAAAAAGAGAAATAATTTTTGTGTTTTATCATCGATGTACTCTGAAAGCTGAATCGAATTTTATAACTCCTTCATTATTATAAAACTACATTGCCCAATAGTAAAATGAACTATAAAATATAACTAATCATAAGCAAATGAGTATCCGTTAGGTTCGACTATTTACTTATAAATAATATACATATAGAGCATTTCGTTAAGAGATAATTATTAACAACGTATTTTATCGTCTTTTATCTTCTCTTAATTACGTCAACTTTAACCTTGATTTGAGTTAATTTTGATCAAATTATTGTACATATTAGGCTCGGCGCGAACGGGCCACCGACTACAGCCACCGGTGACTGTCGTGCGTTACCGCCATATTTGTAACAGTGTCAGAAGCGAGCGACAGCCACTGGTGTTCAGTAACTGCCACATTTAAAACCCGCTCTCTGCTGCGCAATCTTACGATGGACCCCGACACGGAAAGTTTGCTCGCAATATTGTTAATATGCAGACGACGTAGACAACGCCGTCGCCGCCTATATTGGGTACATCCAATTTTAACTGGTATTAAAGTAAAACATAACTTGCATTTTAATCATCTACAAAGATATCCAAAAAAGTTTTTTAGACATTTTCGAATGAGTTTGATTTCATTTCAAGAAATGCTGTCAGTGTTACAAGATGGATTAATACGGCAAAATACCAGTATGCTGCAAAGCATCACCCCTGCAGAAAGACTTGCAATTACATTAAGGTAAGTAAAACACAAACAAACTCCTAAAATCTTTTGTTATTGGAAAACCTTCTACTTTTTTGGATAACCTCAAAAAATCTAAAACTATTACGGGTTTATCTAGAATTTTATTATATTATCGCTGTGTTCCTCCTTTGCTTTGCAGCTCTTAGCAGTTAAGAATCATATACTATCCATAAGTTCTACTGCTGTTGGTTATGACGGAATATGTTCCAGGATGATACGCCTTATTATCGCAAAATTCCTTCCCTTACTAACCCACTTGTTTAACTATTCTGTCTACTTGCATCTCGTCTATGTGAAAAATATCTCACGTTGTTTCTTTATCCAAAGTTAGCAAACCTACTTTACTATTACATTATCGCCCTATTTCCATACTACCTTTCCTTTCCAAAGTTATGGAACATGTTGTGCATGACCAGTTATCTCGGTACTTGGCATCTTACTGTCTTCTAAATCCCCAGGATTAATTAAATTAATTATTTGACTTAAATTAAATTTTTTTACTGATTAAGGATTCCGAATCGGACATAGCACTGTAACCGCGCTTTTAAAAGTTTCGAAGGATATTAGATTTTCCATGGAGAATTGAAATCTTACGATTGTTGTATTGCTGGACTTTAGTAATGCATTAAATTCTGTGAACTTCGACATTTTATTAAGTATTTTAAGATCATTGAATATTTCTCCCTCTGCGTTTAGGTGGTTTGACTCTTATCTTCGAGGACGCTCACAGTGTATTAATTTGGGTGAAAATCACTTAAATTGGAGCACTCACAAATCAGGTCGTCCTCAGAGTAGTGTTCGATCTCTTTTGTTATTCTCTACTTTCATCAACACTATAACGACGGTAATCTCTTCAAAATTTCACTTTTTTGCTGACGATCTATAATTGTGTAGCCACTTAAGTGTTGCGGATAGTGCGGATGTTATCGCTTGTATGACTGAAGACCTTAACCGCATACATTCTTGGGCTGGACGCTTTGGTCTTGTAGTTAATCCTACGAAATCACAAACGTTAATAATTAGTAGCCGTCATGGGTGTTATATGATGGTGTGCCAATTAATTACGTTGATACAGCAAAAAATCTATTATTTCCTTCGCCCATAACTTTTTTTTTAATGTAGTTAATACCATACCATATTTATATCCAATATCTATACGCTAGACATATATAACATACATATACATGACATAACTGATTACTCAAATATAAATATAAAAATATTTTTTTTTTTATAATTGCACGTCTACCAATTGCACGTGTATGATTTATGTCTATGATGATTCCTTTTCGGGTGTGCTGGAAGAAATATCTTGTAGGGATAAGCAAACCCTTTATACATTTATTTTAATGACTTGTACCTTTTTTGTAATTTTCTGTACGTAAAATAAAGAGTTGAAAAAATAAAATAAATAAAACACATTTAATATTTTTAATAAGAAAATAGAAAATAAGTAAGATACGTAATTTTGGACAGCTTCTACATATTATAATTCTTAATTAAGTGTGACCAGTCACACTTGTAATCAAATTATAAATCATTATGAAATTATAATTCTCTATTATTTGGTACCAAACATTTCTTCTATTATAGAACTATCATCCGTACAATGGTTTGAATAATTTGACTATGCTGATGTAGTAGACATCAAAGTTGATGTAGTAGCCTGGTTTGTTATATAAGCATTTGTGTTTTGTGAAGAATATCCAAAAGAGTGTGATGAGTAAGATCTGTAATTATGAATAGGTTCATATATTTTGTACTTCTTAAGCAACTGTAACATATCATCACCCTTGAAACCAATTTTAAAATCATCATGAATTTTTCTAATATCCGCCAAGACTGACACCAAAAAATCTTTGTCAGGATCCACATATTCAAGCCTTACATATTTCTTTTTTATATTCTCTTATAATTGTTTCAATATTTCATATTGTGATTTATCAATACTCCTTTTCTTTGACCTTCTCCTGGAACTGCTTATAGAACAAGTTTCTTCTTCATTTTGTTCTTGTAGTTGTTCTTGTTCTGAATTATTATTGTTAATCACTTCATCTATTGTAGGTCTCACGTTTTTAAGACGTTTGAAAAAAGATAATTGATTAAAATATATAAATACTTTCCTGCCTGATGCTTCAACTCCGCTCTTCTTTTGCTTCCTAATTTCTCTGTTGAAACTATTGCGGAGACTCTTTCACTTTCTTTATAATGTAGCAGCTGTAATAAATTATCTCATCAAAAACATAAATCTGAAGTGAGAGCCAAGTTAAAAAAAAAAGAATTTAGATCTAAATAGGTGCCATTTTCTGTGTAGAAAATCCAAAAAATTTAGTTACAACAACATGTATTCAACGTTCGACGTTTTGTGTGTCACAAGTGGCGAGTCACGTACACTGCTGTAGTGAATGGCTGCCAACGGTAGGATGTGTGTGGCGACATGTGTGCGGCGCGTCTATACAAAATGTAAGAAAAAGTGTGTTAAGTCACTCTCGCTGGTCACCAGTGGCTGTGGTTGATGGCCCGTTTGCGCCGAGCCTTAAACTTGCTATCTGGATTTTTCGAATATGTTCCACTGAATCTTCAACATATACACTTAAAACAAAGTTCAACTTAACGACCTCGCGAAGCTCGCCTTTGACCTTTTTTTTTTTTTTTTTAAAGTTATAAAAAAATATTAGGCGATTATTCTAATACTAAAAAGTGGAAGTGTTTGTTTGTTTAATAAAACGAACTCATCTCGGGATCGGGATCCACTGGTTCGATTTTAACAGTTATTTTGCGTTAGAATATAATCAGAGAATTTCATAGTCCTTAGTAATTTAACACGTTACACGTTACGAACAGTCCAATAAACATAAAAAAGAACCGTGCAATTAGTCTAAAAAAATTATAATTGTTTGAATATCAAACTTTTTTTTAACTTATTTCTCTCGTCCAAACTAAACCTATTCTCCAAAATGTTTTCTAAATTGGTATTTTTATAGTTTGTTCTTGTTAAAATGTGAAATACTTAAATAGTTTAAAACATCTACATTCGACAACTACGTTCTCTGTAAGTTTAAAAATTAAGTTACTGTTGTGGAAGTTTATTGTAATGGAAATTTAATTTAGCGAAACAAAACGAGAACAATTCCACATACGTTCATTAGTGAATGTTTAAACGGTCGCTTGTTTTCCGTGTATACGTACATTGTTTTTATAATTTGACTCAAATAGCGTAGACTATGATAATGAAACATGTATAAAAGCATGATAAATTGGCATTGTAGCTAGTTCATAAACACGAAGCCATGAGACGGTCATTTTGTTTAGTATTTGCCATTTTATTGGCCTCTGCAAATGCCACGGGTAAGTTGGAATTAGTGATAAAACAAGAAAATTCTGAATTATCTTTATCAACTTTTACGAGTTAAATACACATAACACTTATTTCCTTTACGGACAATAATACGAATACGCTATTTTTAAATTTAATTATATTATAGACTTTTTGTATTTATACAAGATAATGTTTTAAGCTTGATTCATATGTAACATATACGTTTTTAAATTACAGAAAGAGCTCAAAGAAGCTACAGTGGTGGTAGAGGAGGAGTATTTGGCTTCGGAGGAGGCAGTGGTTTTGGATTTGGAGGAGGTGGTGCCGGTAGGGGTGGTATCGGGGGTGGCTTTGGAGGTGGTCTGGAAGTCGTCCACAAAGGCCTACACGGCATACTTAGCAAAGTTCACGAAGACTTCAACCATCTCGGTGAATTCGGAGGTGGCTTTGGCGGAAGAGCGGGTGGCGGTGGTGGCCTTGGTGGTGGAGTGGGTGGTGGTGGTGGCCTAGGAAGTAGTAGTGGAGGAAGCCTAGGAGGTGGAAATGAAAAAAACATATATACGAAGTCTGATGATGGCAAGTCTGGTGGTTTTGTCTTTACTGTTACCACTGGTAACGGTGGATATGGCGGCCGCGGTGGTTACAGCAGTGGTGGAAGTGGAACTGGCTATGGAGATAGAGCCGGAATTGGTGGTGGACTCGAAGCTGGAACTGGCAATAGTGGACGTGGAGATTTCAGCGGAAGTGGTGGTGGATCTGGCGATGGTCTCGATGGTGTCAGTGGTTTAAGCGGCGGAAGTGATGGATCTGGTGGCCTGGGAGGTGGCCATGAGGGATCAGTAGGACTACGAGGAGGTTCAGGTGGCGGCCTCGGAGGTGGCGGTGGTGGGAGATTAGATAGTGCGTTCAGTGAAGGAGCTGGAAGCAAGGGAAAAGTAGGCTACGGCAGTGCAAGTGGAGGATTCGATAATAGTGGCAATAAATCTGGCGGTGGTCTCGGAGGCAGTAGTGGATCTGGCAGTAGTCTCGGAAGCGGAAGTAGTCTAGGTAGCAGAAGTGGTGGATCTGTTGGAGTCGGAGGTGGCCCTGGGGGATCAAGAGGATCAGGAGAAGGTTTAGGTGGCGGCCTTGGAAGTGGCAGCGGTGGGAAACTAGGTGTTGCATTCGGTGGAGGTACTGGAAGTAACGGAAAGGGAGGCTACGGCGATGGAAGTGAAGGTTTCGGCAGTAGTGGCAGTGGATTTGGCAGTGGTCTCAGAGGCAGTAGTGTTCTAGGCGGTGGAAATAGTGAATCTGGTGGCCTCGGGGGTGACGATAGGGGTTCAGGAGGACTAGAAAGAGGTTCAGGTGATGGCCTCGTAGGTGGCAGAGGTGGGCGACTAGGAGGTGCATTCGGTATAGGAGCTGAAAGCAATGGAAAAGGGGGCTACGGCGGTGGAAGTGGAGGTTTCTACATCAGAGGCAGTGGATCTGGCGGTGGTCTCGGAGGCGGTAGTGGATCTGACAGTGGTCTCAGAGGCATTAGTCAAGGAGGCGACAGTGGTCTAGACAGTGGAAGTGGTGGATCTGGTAGCCTTGGAGATGGCCATGGGGAATCAGGAGGACTAGAAGGAGGTTCAGGTGGCGGCCTCAGAGAGGGCAACGTTGGGGGAATAGGTGGTGCATTTGGTGGAGGTACTGGAAATAACGGAAAAGGAGGTTACGGCGATGGAATTGGAGGTTTCGGCAGTAGTGGCAGTGGATCTGGCGGTGATCTCGGGGGCGGTAGTGGTCTAGGCAGCGGAAGTGGTGGATCTGGTGGCCTCGGAGGTAGCCATGCGGGATCAAGAGGACCAGGAGGGGATTCAGGTGTTGGCCTCGGAGATGGCATCGATGGGGGACTAGGTGGTGCATTCGGGGGAGGTACTGTAAACAATGCAAAAGGAGGCTATGGCGATAGAATTGGAAGTTTTACCAGTAGTGACAGTGGATCTAGTGGTGGTGTCAGAGGCGGTAGTGGATCTGGCGGTGGTCTTGGAAGTGCTAGTGGTGTAGACGGCGGAAATGGTGGATCTGGTGGCCTCGGAGGTGGCCATGGGGAATCAGGAGGACTAGAAAGAGATTCAGGTGGCAGCCTTGAACGCGGCAGCGCTGGGGGACGAGGTGATGCATTTGGTGAAAGAGCTGAAAGCAATGGAATAGAAGGCGACGGTGGTGGAAATGGAGGCTTCAGCAGTAGTGGCAGTGGATCTGGCGGTGGTCACGGCGCCGGTAGTGGCTCTGGCGGTGGACTCAGAGGCGGTAGTGATATAGGCGGCGGAAGTGGTGTATCTAATGACCTTGGAGGTGGCCATGGGAGAACAGAAGGACTAGAAAGAGGTTCAGGTGGCGGCCTCGAAGGTGGCAGTGGTGGGGGACTAGAAAATGCATTCGGTGGAGGAGCTGAAAGTAATGGAAAAGGAGGCTACGGCGGTGGAAGTGGAGGTTTCGGCAGTAGTGGTAATGGATCTGGCGGTGGTCTCGGAGGCGGTAGTGGGTCTGACAGTGGTATCGGAGGCATTAGTCAAGGAGGCGACAGTGATCTAGGCAGTGGAAGTGGTGAATCTGGTAGCCTTGGAGATGGCCATGGGGAATCAGGAAGATTAGAAGGAGATTCAAGTGGCGGCCTCGGAGATGGTAACGGTGGGGGACTAGGTGGTGCATTTGGTGGAGGTACCGGAAGTAACGGAAAAGGAGGCTACGCCGGTGGAAGTGGAGGTTTCGACATCAGAGGCAGTGGATCTGGCGGTGGTCTCGGAGGTGATAGTGGATCTGACAGTGGTCTCAGAGGCATTAGTCAAGGAGGCGACAGTGGTCTAGACAGTGGAAGTGGTGGATATGGTAGCCTTGGAGATGGCCATGGGGAATCAGGAGGACTAGAAAGAGGTTCAGGCGGCGGCCTCAGAGAGGGCAACGCTGGGGGAATAGGTGGTGCATTTGGTGGAGGTACTGGAAATAACGGAAAAGGAGGCTACGGCGATGGAATTGGAGGTTTCGGCAGTAGTGGCAGTGGATCTGGCGGTGATCTCGGGGGCGGTAGTGGTCTAGGCAGCGGAAGTGGTGGATCTGGTAGCATCGGAGGTGACCATGGGGGATTAGAAGGACCAGGAGGAGGTCCAGGTGTTGGCCTCGGAGGTGGCAGCGGTGGGGTACAAGGTGGTGCATTCGGTGGAGGTAATGTAAACAATGAAAAAGGAGGCTATGGCGATAGAAGTGGAAGTTTTACCAGTAGTGACAGTGGATCTAGTGGTGGTGTTGGAGGCGGTAGTGGATCTGGCAGTGGTCTTGGAGTTGCTAGTGGTGTAGACGGCGGAAGTAGTGGATCTGGTGGCCTCGGAGGTGACCATGTGGGATCAGGAGGACTAGGAGGAGGTTCAGGTGGCGGTCTTGAAGGTGATAGCGGTGGAAGACTAGTTGGTGCATTCGGTGGAGGAACTGGAAACAATGGAAAAGGAGGCTACGGGGGTGGAAGTGGAGGTTTCGACAGTAGTGGTAGTGGATCTGGCGAAAGTCTCGGAGGTGGTACTAGATCTGGTGGGGGTCTCGGAGGCGGTAGTGATCTAGACAACGGAAGTGGTGGATCTGGTGACCTTGGAGGTGGCCATGGAGGATCAGGAGGACTAGGAGGAGATTCAGGTGACGGCCTTGGAGGTGGCAGTGGATCTGGCGGTGGTCTCGGAAGCGGCAGTGGATCTGGTGGTTATCTCGGAGGCGCTAGTGGATCTGCTGGTGGTCTTACAGACGATGGTGGTGTAGACGGTGGAAGTAGTGTATCTGGTGGCTTCGTAGGTAGCCATGGGGGATCAGGAGGACTAGAAAAAGGTTCAGGTGCCGGCCTTGAACGCGGCAGCGCTGCGGGGCGAGGTGATGCATTTGGTGAAAGAGCTGAAAGCAATGGAATAGAAGGCGACGGTGGTGGAAATGGAGGCTTCGGCAGTAGTGGCAGTGGATCTGGTGGTGGTAGCGGTGGCGGTAGTGGCTCTGGCGGTGGACTCAGAGGCGGTAGTGATATAGGCGGCGGAAGTGGTGTATCTAATGACCTGGGAGGTGGCCATAGGGTATCAGGAGGACTTGGAGGAAGTTCAGGTGGCGGCCTCGGAGGTGGCAGCAGTGGGGAACTAAGTGGTACATTCGATGAAAGAGCTGAAAGCAATGGAAAAGAAGGCTACGGCGATGGAAGTGAAAGTTTCAGCAGTAGTGGTACTGGATCTGGTGGCGGTCTCGGCGGCGGTAGTGATCTAGGTGATGGAAGTGGTGGACCTGGTGGCCTCGAAGCTGGCCGTGGAGGATCAGGAGGACTAGGAGGAGGTTCAGGTGGTAGCCTCGGAGGTAGCCATGGGGGATCAAGAGGACCAGGAGGGGGTTCAGGTGTTGGCCTCGGAGATGGCAGCGGTGGGGGACTAGTTGGTGCATTCGGTGGAGGAACTGGAAACAATGGAAAAGGAGGCTACGGGGGTGGAAGTGGAGGTTTCGACAGTAGTGGTAGTGGATCTGGCGAAAGTCTCGGAGGCGGTACTAGATCTGGTGGGGGTCTCGGAGGCGGTACTGATCTAGACAACGGAAGTGGTGGATCTGGTGACCTTGGAGGTGGCCATGGAGGATCAGGAGGACTAGGAGGAGATTCAGGTGACGGCCTTGGAGGTGGCAGTGGATCTGGCGGTGGTCTCGGAAGCGGTAGTGGATCTGGTGGTTATCTCGGAGGCGCTAGTGGATCTGCTGGTGGTCTTACAGACGATGGTGGTGTAGACGGTGGAAGTAGTGTATCTGGTGGCTTCGTAGGTGGCCATGGGGGATCAGGAGGACTAGAAAGAGGTTCAGGTGCCGGCCTTGAACGCGGCAGCGCTGCGGGGCGAGGTGATGCATTTGGTGAAAGAGCTGAAAGCAATGGAATAGAAGGCGACGGTGGTGGAAATGGAGGCTTCGGCAGTAGTGGCAGTGGATCTGGTGGTGGTAGCGGCGGCGGTAGTGGCTCTGGCGGTAGACTCAGAGGCGGTAGTGATAAAGGCGGCGGAAGTGGTGTATCTAATGACCTTGGAGGTGGCCATGGGGTATCAGGAAGACTTGGAGGAGGTTCAGGTGGCGGCCTCGGAGGTGGCAGCAGTGGGGAACTAAGTGGTACATTCGATGAAAGAGCTGAAAGCAATGGAAAAGAAGGCTACGGCGATGGAAGTGAAAGTTTCAGCAGTAGTGGTACTGGATCTGGTGGCGGTCTCAGCGGCGGTAGTGATCTAGGTGATGGAAGTGGTGGACCTGGTGGCCTCGAAGCTGGCCGTGGAGGATC
The DNA here is from genome assembly GCA_036937285.1 of Euphydryas editha. Taxonomy (NCBI): domain Eukaryota; kingdom Metazoa; phylum Arthropoda; class Insecta; order Lepidoptera; family Nymphalidae; genus Euphydryas; species Euphydryas editha. The sequence goes on from JAUPFZ010000003.1 coordinate 3,509,179, forward strand.
AGGAGGACTAGGAAGAGGTTCAGGCGGTAGCCTCGGAGGTAGCCATGGGGGATCAAGAGGACCAGGAGGGGGTTCAGGTGTTGGCCTCGGAGATGGCAGCGGTGGGGGACTAGTTGGTGCATTCGGTGGAGGAACTGGAAACAATGGAAAAGGAGGCTACGGGGGTGGAAGTGGAGGTTTCGACAGTAGTGGTATTGAATCTGGCGAAAGTCTCGGAGGCGGTACCAGATCTGGTGGGGGTCTCGGAGGCGGTAGTGATCTAGACAACGGAAGTGGTGGATCTGGTGACCTTGGAGGTGGCCATGGAGGATCAGGAGGACTAGGAGGAGTTTCAGGTGACGGCCTTGGAGGTGGCAGTGGATCTGGCGGTGGTCTCGGAAGCGGTAGTGGATCTGGTGGTTATCTCGGAGGCGCTAGTGGATCTGCTGGTGGTCTTACAAACGATGGTGGTGTAGACGGTGGAAGTAGTGTATCTGGTGGCTTCGTAGGTGGCCATGGGGGATCAGGAGGACTAGAAAGAGGTTCAGGTGCCGGCCTTGAACGCGGCAGCGCTGCGGGGCGAGGTGATGCATTTGGTGAAAGAGCTGAAAGCAATGGAATAGAAGGCGACGGTGGTGAAAATGGAGGCTTCGGCAGTAGTGGCAGTGGATCTGGTGGTGGTAGCGGCGGCGGTAGTGGTTCTGGCGGTGGACTCAGAGGCGGTAGTGATATAGGCGGTGGAAGTGGTGTATCTAATGACCTTGGAGGTGGCCATGGGGTATCAGGAGGACTTGGAGGAGGTTCAGGTGGCGGCGTCGGAGGTGGCAGCAGTGGGGAACTAAGTGGTACATTCGATGAAAGAGCTGAAAGCAATGGAAAAGAAGGCTACGGCGATGGAAGTGAAAGTTTCAGCAGTAGTGGTACTGGATCTGGTGGCGGTCTCGGCGGCGGTAGTGATCTAGGTGATGGAAGTGGAGGACCTGGTGACCTCGAAGCTGGCCGTGGAGGATCAGGAGGACTAGGAGGAGGTTCAGGTCGTAGCCTCGGAGGTGGCAGCAGCGAGGGACTAAGTGGTGCATTCGGTGGAGGAACTGGAAAGCATGGAAAAGTAGGCTACGGTGATGGAAGTGGACGTTTCGACAGTAGTTGTAGTGGATCTGGCGGTGGTCTTGGCGGTGGTAGTGAATCTAGCGGTGGTCTCGGAGGCGGTAGTGACGTAGGCTGCGGAAGTGGTAGATCTGGCGGTATTGGAGGCGGCCATAGAGTATCAGGAGGACAAGGAGGAGGTTTAAGTGGCGGTCTCGGAGATGGCAGCGGTGGGGGACTAATTGGTTCATTCGGTGTAAGAGCTGGAAGCAATGGAAAAGAAGGCTACGGCGATGGAAGTGGAAGTTTCGGCACTAGTGGCACTGGATCTAGTGGTGGTCTCGGCACTGGTAGTGGATCTAGCGGTGGTCTCGGAGGCGATAGAGAACTAGGCGGAGGAAGTGGTGGATTTGGCGGTCTTGGAGGTGGCCATGGGGAATCAGGAGGACTAGAAGGAGGTTCAGGTGGTGGCATCGGAGACGGCAGCGGTGGGGGACTTAGTGGTGCATTCGATGATGGAGCTGGAAGCAATGGAAAAGAGGGTGACGGCGGTATAATTGGAGGTTTCGGCAGTAGTGGCAGTGGATCTGACGGTGGTCTCGGAAGCGGTAGTGGATCTGGCGGTGGTCTCGGAGGCGGTAGTGTTCTAGGCGGCGGAAGTGGTGGATCTGATGGCCTCAGAGGTGACCACGGGGGATCAGGAGTACTAGGAAGAGGTTCAGGTGGTGATCTCGGAGGCAGAAGCGGTGGGGGACAAGTTGGTGCATTCGATAGAGGTACTGGAAGCAATGGAAAAGTAGGCTACAGCGGTGAAAGTGTAGGTTTCGACAATAATGGCAATGAATCTGGCAGTGGTCTCAGCGGCGGTAGCGGATCTGGCGGTGGTCTTGGCGACGGTAGTGAATCTGGTGGTGGTCTCGGTAGTGGAAGTGGATCTGACGGTGGTCTCGGAGGTGCTGGTGGTCTAGGCAGCGGAAGTGGTGGATCTGGTGGTTACCTTGGAGGTGGTCATGGGGTATCAGGAAGACTAGAAAAAGGTTCAGGTGGTGGCCTTGGTGGTGCATTTGGTGAAAGAGCTCGAAGCAATGGAAAAGAGAGTGACGGTGGAATTGGAGGTTTCGGAAGTAGTGGCAGTGAATTTGGCGGTGGTCTCAGTGGCGGTAGTGAATCTAGCGGTGATCTCGGAGTCGGTATTGATCTAGGCGGCGAAAGTAGTGGATCTGGTGGCTTTGGAGGTGGCCATGGAGGATCAGGAGGACTAGGAGAAGGCTCAGGTGATGACCTCGGAGGTAGCAGAGGTGGGGGATTAAAAAAAGAAGGTGACGGCTGTGGAATAGGAAGTTTTAGCAGTAGTGTCAGTGTATCTGGCGGTGGTCTAGGCGGCTGTAGTAATCTAGGTGGTGGAAGCGGTGAATCTGGTAGCCTTGGAGGTCGCCATGGGGGATCAGGAGGACTAGAAGGAGGTTCGGCTGGTGGCCTCGGAGGTGCCAGCGGTGGGGGACTAGGTAGTGCTTTCGGTGGAGGTACTGGAAGCAATGGAAAAGGAAGCTACGGCGATGGAAGAGGAAGTTTCGGCAGTAAAGGCAGTGGATCTGGCGGTGGGCTCGGAAGCGACAATGGACTAAGCAGCGGAAGTGGTGGATTTGGTGGCCTGGGAGGTGACCATAGCGAATCTGGGGGGCTAGAAGGAGGTTTAGGTGGTGGCTTCATAGGCGGCATTAATGGAAATCTAGGTGATGGACTTGATGGAAATCTAGGTCATGGACTCGGTGGAGGATCTGGAAGCAATGGAAAAGGAAGCTATGGTAGTGGAGGTGGAGGGTACGACAGTAGTCGACCTGATGGTGGTCTTGACGGAGGTAGTGATTTAGGTGGCAGAAGTGGTGGAGGATTAGGTGCTGTCCTTGGAGACGGCAGTGGTGGAAAATTAGGCGGAAGGAGTGGTGGATTTGGTGGTGGAACTACTGGCGGTGGATCAGGAGGCTATGTAGGTGAATCTGGCTTACGCGGAGACTTTGGAGGCAAAATCCGGGGCGGTCACGGTGGTTCTGGGGGTCTCGACAAAGGTCATAGTGGTTCAAGTGGCTATGGAGGCAGTAACGGTGGAGTTGGAGGAAGAGGTTTCGGTGGCTTCGGTGCTTTTGGATCTGGTGTTTTTGGAAGTAGCGCTGGTGGTGCTGCCGGTGGTGGCTTAGGCGATGGACATGGAAGATCAGAAGGACTAGGAGAAGGTTCAGGTGGCGGCCATGGAAGTAGTAGCGGTGAGGGACTAGGTGGTAAATTCGGTGGAGGAACTGGAAGCAATGGAAAAGGAGGCTACGACAGTGGAAGTGAAGGTTATAGCAGTGGTGGTAGTACATCTGGCGGCGGTCTCGGAAGCGACAGTGGACTTAGCAGCGAAAGTGGTGGATTTGGTGGTCTAGGTGGTGGCCCTGAACCACCTCGGGAGCTAGGAGGAGGTTTAGGTGGTGGCTTCGGAGGCGGCTTTGGTGGAAGTCTAGGCGGTGAACTCGGTGTAGTATCTAGAAGCAATGGAAAAGGAAGCTATGGCAGTAGAGGTGGAGGGTACGGTAGTAGTGGATCTCGCGGTGGTCTTGGGGGAGGTAGTGGCTTAGGTAGTGGAAGTGGTCGATTTGGTAGCTCAGGCGGTGTCTATGGAGGATCTTCAGGATTAGGAGGAGGACTAGGTGTTGGCCTCGGAGATGGTAGTGGTGGAGAATTAGGCGGGGGAAGTGGTGGATTTGGTGGCGGAAGTAGTGGCGGTGGATCAAGAGGCTATGGAGGTGGATCTGGCGTAGGCGGAAGCTTTGGAGGCAGACTCAGGCATGACCACGATGGTTTTGGGGGTCTCGACGGAGGTCATAGTGGTTCAAGTGGCTATGGAGGCAGTAACGGTGGAGCTGGAGGAAGAGGTTCCGGTGGTTTCGGTGTTTTTGGATCTGGTGGTTTTGGAATTGGCGCTGCTGGTGCTGCTGGCGGTGGCGTAGGCGGTGGACATGAGAGATCAAATGGACTAGAAGGAGGTTCAGGTGGTGGCCACGGAGGTGGCAGCGGTGGGGAACTAGGTGGTGCGTTCGGTGGAGGAACTAGAAGCAATGGAAAAGGAGGCTACGATAGTGGAAGTGGAGGTTACAGCAGTGGTGGTAGTACATCTGGCGGTGGTCTCGGAAGCGACAGTGGACTTAGCAGCGAAAGTAGTGGATTTGGTGGCCTAGGTGGTGGCCATGAACCATCTGGGGAGCTAGGAGGAGGTTTAGGTGGTGGCTTCAGAGGCGGCGTTGGTGGAAGTCTAGGCGGTGAGCTCGGTGGAGTATCTAGAAGCAATGGAAAAGGAAACTATGGCAGTGGAGGTGGAGGGTACGGCAGTAGTGGATCTCGCGGTGGTCTTGGGGGAGGTACTGGCTTAGGTAGTGGAAGTGGTCGATTTGGTAGCTCAGGCGGTGGCTATGGAGGATCTTCAGGATTAGGAGGAAGACTAGGTGTTGGCCTCGGAGACGGCAGTGGTGGAGAATTAGGCGGGGGAAGTGGTAGATTTGGTGGTGGAAGTAGTGGCGGTGGATCAAGAGGCTATGGAGGTGGATCTGGCTTAGGCGGAAGCTTTGGAGGCAGACTCAGGCATGGCCACGATGGTTCTGGTGGTCTCGACGGAGGTCATAGTGGTTCAAGTGGCTATGGAGGCAGTAACGGTGGAGCTGGAGGAAGAGGTTTCGGTGGCTTCGGTGTTTTTGGATCTGGTGGTTTTGGAATTGGCGCTTCTGGTGCTGCTGGCGGTGGCGTAGGCGGTGGACATGGGAGATCGAATGGACTAGAAAGAAGTTCAGGTGGTGGCCACGGAGGTGGCAGCAGTGGGGAACTAGGTGGTGCGTTCGGTGGAGGAACTAGAAGCAATGGAAAAGGAGACTATGACGATGGAAGTGGAGGTTTCAGCAGTGGTGGCAGTGGATCTGGCGGTGGCCTCGGAAGCAACAGTGGACTTAGCAGCGGAAGTGGTGGATTTGGTATCCTAGCAGGTAGCCATGGAGGAGGAGGTTTAGGTGGTGGCTTCGGAGGCGGCTTTGGTGGAAGTGTAGGTGGTGGACTTGGTGGAGGATCTGGAAGCAATGGAGAAGGAAGCTATGGCAGTGGAGGTGGAGGGTACGGCATTAGTGGACCTCGCGGTGGTCTTTGGGGAGGTAGTGGATTAGGTAATGGAAGTGGTCGATTTTTTAGCTCAGGCGGTGGCTATGGAGGATCTTCAGGATTAGGGGGAGGATTAGGTGTTGGCCTCGGAGACGGCAATAGAGGAGAATTTGGTGGAGGAAGTGGTGGATTTGGTGGAAGTAGTGGCGATGGATCAGGAGGCTATAGAGGTGGATCTGGCTTAGGCGAAGGGTTAGGAGGCAGACTAGGTGGTTCTGGGGGTCCCAGCGGAGGTCATAGTGGTTCAAGTGGCTATGGAGGCAGTAACGGAGGATCTGGAGGAGGAAGTTTCGGTGGCTTCGGTGCTTTCGGAACTAATGGTTTTGGAATTGGCGCTGTGGGTGATACTGGCGGTGGTCTAGGCGGTAGACACGGATCTAGAGGTTTTAGCGCTGGAAGAGGAGGTAGTGGAGGACGTGGCGGAAGTTTTCCACAAGGAGACGGACTAGGTGGCGGATTTTTCGGATCAGGAAAAGGATATGATATACTTGGAGTTTCAGGAAGATATGGAAGATCAGGCTCTGGGGGTAGCAGTTCTGGAGGTTGCGGATCAGGTAGCTGCAGTGGATGCGGATCTGGTTCTTGTGGTGGACACGGGGGTTCATTCGCGTCACCAAAAGCCTCTGCTTATGCAAGCGCTAACGCTAGTAGCTACGGAAAGTAAAAAAGTCTATTGGCAATGACCTGTTACTTCCTCATCATATAACACCTGTAGCTTAAAAAATGTAATAGTTTGCAATAAATGATATTTGAGAAATAACAGACCAGATTAAAACACTATTTCCGTATTAAGAGTTTATTTTATCAAGAATGATTATAAAATGTAAACGATTGTTTTTATTGCTGATTATGACATGAATAATTATCTCCTAAGGTAATGTAACCAAGGAATAATTAAAATAAGTTCTGTAATAAGAACATTATTGTATATTATTAGAATACTGTAGGAACATTGTGTTCGTGGAAACACTGTGTAAGCGACGTAGGTTCCATAATGTTTCTACCGTGTGTTTGTTCTATTCAAACACCGTGTTTCTACAGTAGTTCCTCTGAGACCCCACGATACTAAACACCAATCATAGGTTACATTCGAGCTCCATAGATGGCGTTGTAGGTCGATTGAATCGCGCTAGGGTTTCGTTAACAGTACAGATAAGTGTAGTCGTTGATAAATTTGTGTAAATACTGTGGAAATACTGTGTACTGGTTCTTATTAACAATAAACTTGTTAACTTTTTCATTTATTTATCTCTATTTTTTTTATATATTCGCTGATATCTTTGTCTATTGTGAAAAACATTTTCTGTTGTAATCGATCTTCGATCGACTCTTCGATCGGTCTATTTCTTCGAGGTTTGTTCCCAGTCATATTATTTTGTTTGATGAACGATGGAGATAAGTAAATCAAAAGCGATAAAAAATTATTGCTATTTATTTAAAGACTAATTTTTAATAATATAGGATTATTAATTATTATTTATTAATGTTATAATTATTTAATATTAAATATAAAATAAAACAATGTATACGATAATAACTAAATAAGTTACTCTCAATAAATGTATTTAAAATTTGATTTTTCAAATAAAAATTATGTTTACCTGATAAAAAAACAATTCAGTTAAGTTGTTTACAATAAATGTAGTTCCAAATCCGAACATAATTTAAATGTATGTAGATGATATTACATAAGTGTTTATTAAAATGTTTCAACAACCAATCGTATAATTATTTTTTCATATGAAATAGCTACAGCGCTAGTATATGTAAATATGGCATTCATAAGTTTCAACGACATAGTCTAAGCAATAAGTTGAAAATGGTGAAAAATAGACATACTGGTCTTAAAAATACGTGCGATAGCTCATTCTGTCTGGAATCATGTCTAGAAAAATGTTTCGGAAGCGTTTATTAGCACATAAAATATTGCAAAAATTATTAACAAATTAAGTTGCAAAAAAAGGTATTTCGTTTTTTGTTAATAACTCTGAAACTATTAACATTTAAGAAATTTTAAAAAAGGTTCTTAAAGACGAGGAAATTTTCAAAAAATAACTCCCGGAACTCTATCTCTATTATTTATAATTTTAATTTAAAGCCTAAAATGAGCCTCCGCGCAGCAGTTTTAGGTTGCCCGCGCGGCGTCAAAACCGAGTATGACGCACAAAATAATTTTTTAAAGGTATAAATTATCAATTAAAAAATTAAAATATATATATATATATATATATATATATATATATATATATATATATATATATATATATATATATATATATATATATATATATGGTGTATTTGGAACAATTCAAAGAATTTGCGTTAGTTAATTCAGTTTCAAGTTAATTTTTCAACAAGTTAGGCAATTGATAATTAAGAAAATTTCTCGAGCTTCCATTTTCTTTGTACTTTTTAAAAAAATTTAAATAATTGTCCTATAAATTTTTCGCTTCGTTGAGCCCTTCTTACAAGTACACATGAACACAGGACAGAATGAGCTATCACACATATTTTTAAGACCAGTATGTCTATTTTTCACCATTTTCGACTTATTGCTTAGACTAACAATTGATAAAGTCATAGCGACAATCAACACGTACCACTACTTTATTGTAATTAATATTTTATTTTTTTAATTATAAGATTTTTAATTTTTTAAGTTAACAATAAAAAAAATTATAATAATTAACTATTAATTATACATCACACTATTAATTATACATCTGGAACAATTGCGGATTCTAGAGGAGTATTTAAGGAGCAATTAATTGGCATATAGTTTATTTAAAAAAAATCTATTTGAATTATAAGAATTTTAATTTTTCAAGTTAGAAATTAAAAATATATATATATTAATTAACTTTTAATTATACATCTGGAGCAATTGCGGATTCTGGAGGAGCATTTAAGGAGCAATTAATTGGCATATAGTTTATTAAAAAAAAAAACTTTCTTCCGCTTTAAGTTGACCTGTAGTATATAAAAATTTAAATCCAACTACTTTACGTACCTACACTAAAATTACTCTTATTATCGTTTAATTCGGACGACCGTTGGTGTGGTGCGAGTAGTCGCCTCAAAGACGCGTGCCGGCGATCGCGGGTTCGATTCCCACTCGGGGCAGATATTTGTATTTGTGCAAATATTTGTCTCGTTAAATATTGTCCCGGTTGTTATCATAGACACCTGATAACGATCGTTTCTCATGGTAGGAAAATTATTCGCCAATCCGCAGGGGAGCAGCGTAGTGGATTAAGCTCCAACCCTTTTTCTAATATATGGAGAAGAGGCCTTCGCTCAGCAGTGGGTAGTTTACAGACTGTTACAGTAAAGTAATCGTTAATTATTTTTCTAATTATCTTGATTTATCGATTACCTAGTAACGTTGATATAGCGGAACAAAAAATAAAAAGTTAATAATAACGGCATATAAATAATACAATATTTTCTAAATATTATTTCCTATTTTTTTTATTAATTTCTATTTTTTACACAAAAAGATAAATATCCTTTTTGTGTAAAAAAAATACACATTTTATCGCAATAAAAGTTGAAATATTAATTATATGCATTACATTAATTCAAATTTGAATTTGTATTATTATCTACTAGCGGCCCGCCCCGGCTTCGCACGGGTATTTAACAAAAACTTCAAAAAATATAAATTTATATTTTTTATCACCTACACCTGCGTCGATACTGGAAAATATTTCATAATAGACAGATTGAGTTGTCAAACGTAATATTTTAGCCCGCGACTTCGTCCGTGTAGAAGTCGAAAATGGTTATAATAGGATTTTTATTTGTTTTTTTTTTTTACGTTAATAATTTTGTTATAACATAACGGTAACATAACGGTTAAAATATAACGGTATTATAGAGTTGGGATTTAATGTTTAAATATACATTAAAATTAAAATAAAAATTCTTATATTTCATGAACACGAAGCTCGGCCTTTGATCTGAAGAAAGTTACATGAGAGTATTATCTTTTTACAACGAAATCGAAATACTACACCTTCCGTAGTATTTCTTTATAAACAATATTTTTGTTTTTCCTTCGAGGTGCTAGAATCACCAGGCTACTCTGGAACATGCCACATACAACTGGCTGTGAGAGAGAGAAGCATCTTTCGCTCAAGTATACTCTCGCTACATTAGGAGTTTGACCTTAAGCTTTGTTTATGGTAAATACATACTCATATACACTCATACATTATATTATTATCCAGTTCCCGGAAATCACCATTTCCTATTTTAAGCAACAGTTCTGAGAATAGTCCGGCAGTAACATCTCCCCTTAGATAGACTCTAATATTTATGGTAAGGCTCAGTTTCGTCACTGCAGGCTACAAATGCTTCTGTACTGTACTGTATTGTATCAGCCTGTAAACAGCTCACTGCTGAGCAAAAGCCTTTTTTCCATATAGAAAAAGGGTTGAAGCTTAATCCACCATGCTGCTCCACTGCGATTTGGTGGATAATATCCTACCATAAGTAACGATTATTATAAGGTATCCATGATAACAAACGGGACCGACGGCTTTACGTGCTCTCCGGGACACGGTGGGGAAACCCACAAGGAGCCAGCCACCCAGACCTGAAACAAATATTGGCAGAAATACAAATATCTGCCCCGAGCGGGAATCGAACCCGCGACCACCGATTGAGCCGAGGCGTTAAAGCGACTACTCGCACCACTACACCAGAACGGTCATCAATGGTTCGTTCATTGTATCGTTGGTATAATTACACCACAAGTCAATACGATTTTGTCCTTAGATTCGAATAAACCTGCAAGTAATTATTTTTTCAATTTTGATTGACTCGGCACAGTTGGTAGTGACATTGCTTTATGCTCCAGGATCGTGGGTTCGATTCCCGCCTCGAGTCTGGGTGTAATATGTATTTATTGCCATATGTACTAATTATATGTATATTTATAAAAAAAATGTATATCAGTCGGCTGTCACCTAAAACACAGGCATTAAGTTGTCTACCTTAGGAACAGACGATCGTGTGTGTATGTCAAACATATATTTATATTTAATAATAGTCCAAGACAGCTTTTATCTCTTCCTTCTTAGTTTTAGTGTAAGATAAAGTTAAATGGGTACATGATTTATAATGTTTTCTGATCTTGTTCCAACATTAGTCCGCGGTACCAATCTGTACTAATTGCCGTACCAATCTGTACTAATTGTTGTTAGCGGGACGGATTAAGATTCAATCTTTCTACTTAATATGAGAAGATGTTTGTCCAGCTGTGGAATAATCAAGGAATTTATATACAAACTGGAATGCTCACGTGCACTCCAAAAACTATATTATATTTATATAGATATATAGATATTTATTCCCACAAAACTTAAACTTTTTTTATAACCGTTTAGGTACTCAAAATCATGTCTTAATATTGTCTGTTTAAAAATCCCGCCAAAACGCCACGCTATGTCATCTGAGAGCGCGTGGCGTCATCTGGGGTTATAAAAAAACAGCTGCATGAGCATAACTTCACGATTTGTTCTTAAGTAACACAAAAAATATCGTTGGTGTACAGTAAGTACCTCAATGTACGAATACATCAAAAAGTACTCCAAATAAAATATTAATTTGATGTGCCAAGAAAAGCAGATAAACGAAAAAAAGTGGTTAGACTTAGCGAGTAGAAATTGCAACGAAATGAATTTCACCAATTTACTTTTGTGAAGATCATTTTGACGTAAATATAGATTAATTACTACGAATAAATATAATGAAATTTGCTTAAAATAATTTTTAGTAAATATATTGTTTTTATTATTGTTTGTTTATATATTGTTTTCTCTCTACGATCAACTACTATTATAGATTTTTTCTTTTTGTAATTTTTTTTTGTAACACTGAAGAATGTGATATAGTATTGACAGTATTCTACTTGCGACGACCGTTCTGGTGTAGTGGTGGGGGTAGTCGCCTCAACACCCCACGCCGGTGGTCGCGGGTTCGATTCCCGCTCGGGACAGATATTTGTATTCGTACAAATATTTGTTTCCGGTCTGGGTGTATGTCTTTGTGGTTCTCCCCACCGTGTCTCGGAGAGCACGTAAACCCGTCAGTCCCGGTTGTTACCATATACACCTGATAGCGATCGTTACTCATAGTAATATATTATTCGCCAACCTACAATGGAGCGGCGTGATGGATTAAGCTCCAACCCTTCGTCTATATGGAGAAGAGGCCTTCGCTCAGCAGTGGGTGGTTTACAGGCTAGTACAGTACAGTAGGTACAATACATAATATATTGTGTAATATTAGAGGTTATTTTTCAAGGAGGTATTTTTTCAAGTACCTAGGTATTTATGGCAAATAACATATTATCATATAGTTATAATAGTAATACAGAAGTTTTCACATTTCAAAACACAAGTTTTTTCACAAAAGTCGGAATTACTTGCAAAGAAATTTCAAATCAGAAACGTATTCACTCTAGGAAGATTTCGATTGTCGGCTTTCGTAAATCCTGTTTTCATTATTAAAAAAAAATCGTTAAACACCACGTGACAGCTTTTAAATCGATTACCGTATCCTAATTTATCAATAATCTTTTAGCAACTTTTATAATTTCAACAAAATTATGGAAATAACTGAGTAAACTAAGTAGATAGTACCCATGCAGTCAATGATTGGCCACAGATGACGTCACGCACTGTGATTAGCGTTTCAGTACTGTTTAAAAATATTGAAAATAACAACATTTTATTTCTTCATTTAAAAATATTTAAATGAATTATATTAAATTATGATTAGGTAAATAATCGTAAAATAGTATATTTATTTTATCTAAGCACATTTTAGATTTTAATCTGATTACTGTCCGATCCCCTATTGCATCTCTTTTTACCATGGATTCAAGGCAACTCTCGTAAGAAAGAGACAAAATACCAGTAGTATTATGATATAAATTCCTTGGGGATAATATACTCGTAGTTATTTGAACACCGACCGTCCCCGGTCTTATGATTTTTTCGAACCGGGCAAAAAACTTTATAGTAGCGCCTTTTCTCCCCGTTTAACACATTCGCTGCCAGCCACTCGGACCTGAGTCGGGCGCTAGGTGCCGTCTACTCGGATCCGAGTATCTCGCACGTTCATTTTCCTTAGGCCAGTTAAAAATTGGCGTCCGTGGATAAAAAAATTCTCATCTCAATGCTCTTAATAAATTAGCAGTTTTTCTATGAATAATTAATAGAATAACGTTCGTGAATCAAGTTTTTTCAGCTTTGACTTGGCATTTTGACGCCACATATTTCATCATCATCACGCCATATATTTTAAGAATCTACGATAACATATTGATAGTAAACAATAATAGGAAAGTTTTGTTTTTACTCGTTTGTAATATTGTTGTTTCGTTGTATTGTGTTATAACATACTTTCTGAAAACTATTTATACACATATATTACATCGACAAATTGGTAGAGGAAAACTATTTATTTATTTACATAATTTATAGTTAACGATAGTTATCTAAATGTTTCATACTATTAGAATTATTATATCTAGAGAAATGTACTAAGAATTACTTATGTAATATTTTTGTTATGATAAAACATGTTTTGACGTGCCGTTCCCAGTAATGCCGATCACGCGGATTTTCCGCAGTGGTACTTAGGTCAGTTTTATATTATACTAGCGGCCCGCCCCGGCTTCGCACGGGTATTTAACTAAAATTTCAAAAAATATAAATTTATATTTTTTATCACCTACACCTGCGTCGATACTCGAAAATATTTCATAATAGACGGATTGAGTTTTATTAATTATTTTGTTATAACATATAAATTATAATGTTAAAATATTTGAATACTTACAAAATATAACGGTATTATAGAGTAGAGATGGAATGAGATAGGATGGGAGGTAATGTTTAATTAAACATTAAAATTAAAATTAAAAATTTTATATTTTATGAACACGAATCTCGGCCTTTGATCTGAAGAAAGTTACATGGGAGTATTATCTTTTTACAACGAAATCGAAATACTACATCTTAAGTAGTATCTCTTTATAAACAACATATTTTGTTTTTCCTTCGAGGTGCTAGAATCACCAGAATACTCTGGAACATGCCACATACAACTGGCTGTGAGAGAGAAGCAGCTTTCGCTCAAGTATACTCCCGCTACATTAGGAGTTTGACCTTAAGCTTTGTTTATGGTAAATACATACTCAAATACACTCATACATTATATTATTATCCAGTTCCCGGAAATCACCATTTCCTATTTTAAGCAACAGGTCTGAGAATAGTCCGGCAGTAACATCTACTCTTAGATGTGTGAAGTGTTTCGTTTGTACTTTTACTCGAAAACCTCAACCCATACAATTTAATTATGATATTAACAATACGCTAATAACCAGAGTTACCTCTATAAGGGACCTTGGTGTAACGTTAGATACCAAACTTCTATTTGATATGCACATTGACAATATCGTAAAAGAAGCATCAAAATCTCTTGGCTTCGTTTTACGAGTATCTTCTGAGTTTAAAAAGGTAAAAACACTTAAAATTCTTTACTGTACTTTTGTCCGTAGTCACCTTGAATATGCTTCACAAGTGTGGAACCCAATCTATGATGTGTATATTGATCGTATAGAACGGATTCAGAAACGGTTCTTGCGCTTTTTAAAGTATCGTACCAAAAGCTCTGACATTTCATATACTGAGCAGTGTCGAAGGCACCATTTACTTCCACTTTATGAACGTAGGCGAATTGCGGATTTAGTTTTTCTCTATAATATTTTAAATTCTAAAGTTGAGTCTCCTGAATTACTGAGCAACATTTTGTTTCGAGTACCAAGGTCAACCATGGTCAGAGCTCATGCTCCCCTCTATATACCGACTGCTAAAACAAAGTACATGTCAAATTCTTACTTTATAAGAGTGAGCAGGTCTTTGAACATTTTATCTAATATTCTAGACATAGATTTGTTTAATACTAGTGTAGCCGCCTTTAAACGCAAACTGAGCCAAAAATTTTTTCAAGAATGATATCTATTATCTACACTATACTGTACGAGTAACTTTATTTTCTCATAAATATTACCTTTTTTTTTTTTTTTTTTTTTTGTTTTTGTTTTCTGCTCTGAATTTATCTAATAAGCCTTTACATTTATATATATATTCATATTAATCAAGCCTATCTCTTGTACTCCGATACTATACCTACTTATGTATACTAAAATTGTTTATATTTATCATGAATGTCACTTTTTACCATTCTATATGTGGAAACTTGTAATTGGCCTTTTTATTCACATTATTTTTTCTCTTACGAAACTTGTAATTAGCTGTAAGTTTTCCTAAGAAATAAAATAAAATAAAATAAAATAGATGAACTCTAATATTTATGGTAAGGCTCAGTTTCGTCACTGCAGGCTACAAATGCTTCTGTACTGTACTGTCTTGTATCAGCCTGTAAACAGCTCACTGCTGAGCAAAAGCCTTTTTTTCCATATAGAAGAAGGGTTGAAGCTTAATCCACCACGCTGCTCCACTGCAATTTGGCGGATAATATCCTACCATAAGTAACGATTATTATAAGTTTTCCATCATAACAAACGGGACCGACGGCTTTACGTGCTCTCCGGGGCACGGTGGGGAAACCCACAAGGACATACACCCAGACCTGAAACAAATATTGACACAAATACAAATATCTGCCCCGAGCGGGAATCGAACCCGCGACCACGGGGATTGAGCCGAGGCGTTAAAGCGACTACTCGCACCACTACACCAGAACGGTCATCAATAGTTCATTCATTGTATCGTTGGTATAATTACACCACAAGTCAATACGATTTCGTCTCTTAGATTTGAATAAACCTTCAAGTAATATTTTTTCAATTTTGCTTGACTCGGCACACTTGGTAGTGACATTGCTTTAT
The DNA here is from genome assembly GCA_036937285.1 of Euphydryas editha. Lineage (NCBI taxonomy): Eukaryota > Metazoa > Arthropoda > Insecta > Lepidoptera > Nymphalidae > Euphydryas > Euphydryas editha. Next base: position 3,524,354 of record JAUPFZ010000003.1, read on the forward strand.
GCTCCTGGATCGTGGGTACGATTCCCGGCTCGAGTCTAGGTGTAATATGTATTTATTTCCATATGTACTTGTACGGAAATTGCACCTGGGCGGTGGCGGAGTCACATACATACAGAGATCACGATGTTCACGACAAGCAGCGCAAACGAAGTACAATGTATGACGTACCTTGTATGCAGCTGCACGTTGATCCAGCCGTCGATGGGGGGAAGCAATTCCAACACGATGCGATGATGATGATGTAGGCGCTTCTTTGTGCACGATGAGCGGTGGTGTTTGAAAATGTTGACCGTTAAACGTCCGATGCGATTCTATTCGGCGGATCGCGGGAACGTCCGATCGCCGACGGCTGGCATAGATACCACATGCCACAGATGACAAGTACGTCACACATGACAGTTTTGAATGTGAACTGTTACCATCGTGTGCACTTACCTGCGCGAACATCGTGGCCCCTAATGATCGATATTAATAATGATTCCGGTAACGGAACATCCCGCCCACCAAAATACCTATGGTATTTTCTGGTAAACAAAAAAAAAATGAATAGAAACAAAATAACTGATTCGATACGATGAAAGTAAAATTAAATGAACGATACGATATTAGCAAGGTTGAACGAGCAATTGTCACGATAAAGTAAATTAAATAAAGATAATATTGGAGAAAGAACGAAAATATTTAACCTATGACTTAACTAATATAAAAAAAAAAAATTATCTTATTGTTCGATTGGAAGAGGGCATAACTTCACAAGTGGACGATGAATCAAGTGATTTTGCGAAGTTTTAACAACAGCACTTCGAGCTATCCCGTCAGCACCAAAGTGTAGATCAACCACTCTACCTAGTGACCATTGAAGTGGCACACGATTGTCATCTTTAATTATCACCATCGATCCTATTGATAACGTTTTTGATTCCTTTGTCCATTTAGCGCGTTCGGTTAATGAATTAAGATACTCATGTTTCCACCTAGACCAGAAATTCCGATGAAAAGCTTGTAAAAGCTGCCACCGATGAAGCCGATGGAGTTTAATATTAGTGAGATCGTCATCGGGGACGGCCGTTAATGGTTCTAAGGTGAGAAAATGTCCGGGCGTTAGTACAGACAGATCGTTAGGATCGGAACTGAGGGGACATAATGGACGCGAATTCAGAACTGACTCGATTTGAACGAAGAGTGTAGCCAGTTCTTCAAAGGTGAGTACTTGATCGCCTACAACTCGATATAAGTGAGATTTTGCAGCTTTAATCTGGATTTTCCAAATGCCACCGAAGTGAGGTGCCGAGGGCGGGTTAAATTTGAAATCGATTTTCTCAGCAGCCGAAGCCCTCTCCATAAGAGTCGACAATTGATTTCTAGCACCAACGAAATTTGTACCACAATCAGCATGAATCACGTTACACCGACCGCGTCTTCCAACAAAACGGCGTAGCGCTGCGATAAATCCTTCCGCAGATAACGTAGAAACTACTTCGAGATGCACGGCCTTCGTGGCGAGACAGACAAACAAGCATAAATATGCCTTATCGATTTTTGCTCCACGATGAGAACCGAGTTTAATGCGAAAGGGTCCCCCAAAATCTACACCTACCACTGAGAAAGGCTTTATTTGGTTAACGCGATAGGATGGAAGGTCACTCATAAAAGGCTGTAACGGTTTTGGATTTGTTCGATAACATTGAATACATTTCGATAAACGATTGCGAACGACACGCTTTGCTGAAATAATCCAAAATTGTTGTAATAATAAAAAATGGGTTGTATTTATGCCCGTATGGCAGTAGATACGATGAATGAAATCTATAATTAAAATAGTTAGTGGATGGTCAGGTGGTAATAATGCAGGGTGCTTATGTTCATATTCAAGCCCTGAACGTGATATTCTGCCTCCAACACGAAGAATACCGCAAGCGTCCAAAAAAGGGTTAAGTTTTTTGAATTGTTTAAGGACCGGCCTTTTAGCTTGAATATTTAAGATTTCCTTAGAGAATGAAATTTGTTGAACATGTTTTACGATTTGCATAAGCGCATTATGTCGCTCGACGTTAGTGATATAAAGGTTAGAATTAGTGCGATTAGAAAGTTTTGCGTTTTTTATAAAGCGATTGATGTATGCCAGAACGTTCAACAATTTTTGTAAAGTTGAGAATTTAGATAGTAACATTTCGAAAATATTCTGATCAGATTCGGTTAATTTCTTCTCAATTAAAAGCGTGGATGATAACTTTGATTCGGCTTTTACGACTGCCTCATCAGCTGGAGATAAACTTTCAAATGAATTTGGCCACGAAGTTCGATCCTTTGATAGCCAGGACGGCCCCGCCCACCAAAGGGAGTTGTGAGCGATTTCATTCGGAAACTGTCCTCTGGAACAGATATCGGCTGGATTTTCTCCCGAGGACACGTGATGCCAGCATTCAGTCGGTATTATATCATGTATGTGGCTCACCCGATTTGCTACGAATGTAACCCAGCGCGATGAATGATACCTTAACCACGATAATAAAATTGAAGAATCAGACCACATATAAGCTGCGCTCAAAGGGATTCGATCAACATAAGTGTCCCGCACGAATCTGTAGAGATCTGACAGAAGGACTGTAGCGCAAAGTTCTAAGCGGGGTAATGATATTCTCTTTAAAGGTGCTACACGAGCCTTTGAACAAATTAAACGTACCTGAATCTTTCCATAGTTAGAGTATGGACGATACAATTCCGGATCACGAGAAAGCCCGCGTTCGATCGCATTGAATCGCCGTAACGCAACATCACGAGAACCTTCAAATGTTGGCTGCAAATCAGGTTTAAACGGCAACGTCACGATATATCGGCCCGATTCATCTCGTGTATGAGTTGTTTTGAATTTATGCTCGCACAATGATTCTTCTGGAGTTAAGGATGACTCTTGTGGTAATGAGTCTAGTTCCCAAGACTGCTTAACCAATGAATTTGATTCATTGTTAACTTGCGATGATGTACTCAACAACGAATATGAAGCTAGCTGTGATTTGCCAAGCAATAGCCACCCAAAGACAGAATTAAATGCGGTGGGTTGATTAAGACCACCTTTAATTTTTTTATTTAGTAACGATTCGGTAAATACATCCGCAGCAAATAAAATATCGATTGGACCAGGAATATCGAATCCTGGATCCGCCAAAGGTAGTGATTTAATATGTGACCACTCGGTTGTTTTCAATTTGGCGATGGGTTGATCCCCGCAAATTGAGTTAATCACATGCATATCTAAGTTGAATAGAATTTTATCATTATGACCAATTCGACAACGAACATGCCCTACGATTGAAGTTTGTGCTTCACCTATACCACTTATGTGAGAAGAGGATGGAGATATCGGCAGTCGCAAGCGATTCACTGCTGCTGTGGTTATAAAGTTGTTTTGACTTCCACTGTCGAACAAGGCCCGAAACGATTGCATACAACCGGACGCATCCCTGACCTGCACAATCGCAGTTGCAAGTAAAACTGCAGTATTAGATTTAGAATATGACACTAACGATGAAGTATTATTATTTTCGATAGCTTTTTCACGGTGAAGCAGACTGTGATGCTTACGCTTGCAAACACGGCACGAGAAAATGGAATTGCAGGTTTTTAATTGATGAGACGGCTTAAGACAGTTGTAACACCAATTCTTCTCAGTGGTTATTTTAATACGTTCTTCTACAGGTTTTTTAAGAAATTCAGAACATGATAAGATCGTATGCGCCTGCGCGCAAAACGGGCATTTATTCGATACGGCAACATTTTTACTATGTTGTTGTACGTCAGCTGAAGCTATCAAGGTATGCGTTTTGTTGAAATGTTTTTGAAAAGGTGTCGATGAAGTAGGCTTGATGACCGGTTTACTCGGTTTTATTTCAGCAAAATGTGTATCGCGTAACAAAGCCTCGCATTTACTTCGAAGGAAACCAATTAATTGGTTATATGTAGGTAGGTCAACATCTGAATATTTTTCCTCAAAACTACGACGTACGGTTGTATCAAGTTTCGATAATATGTGATAAACTAAAATAAAATCCCAATGTTGAATAGGTAACTCAGCAGTTTTCAAAATACTCAAATTTTCTTCAAACAAATCAAGCGATTTCCTAAATTCAATTCCGTTAGTACATTTAAACTCAATAGCTAAAAGATCCTTCCAACATGTAAATGTTAAGGCACGCTTACATTTATACCGAGCGATGAGTGCTTGGTATGCATGTTCATAATGTTCGTGTGAGAGAGGAAACGGTTTGACAACGGACAACGCTTCACCGCTCAAGGATGAAGTCAAATAATGAAACTTTTCGATATCGCTTAAGGAAGCGCAATTATGAATTAATTCATTAAAAGTATCAAAATACTCAGGCCACCGTTTTATGTCACCGGAAAAATGAGGAAGTACGATTTTCGGTAACCGAATATTCGAGTTAGAAGAAGCGCGTAATGAATTATCCGATTGTCCCTTTGTTATTGATCGATAGATAGCTAATACATTATAATACATCTCATCGAAACGTTCATAAGTGTCATCAAGGTCATCAGAATCCGAAGGTTCTAAAATTTGTAAAATAGTAAGATGCGCCTGTTCAAATGTTGCTGCAATATCTTTTATTTCTTGATAATAAGATAGAAACATGTCGCGCTGAGAATGATCCGTTAATGATAAATTTCCGAGTTCCAACGCCTTTTGCAAACGATTATAAGCAATAGTTCGTTTTCTACGCAAAATAGGTAAATCTTTTGTTGTATACTCAATATCGATAGATTTTGATTTACTTTTCTTAATCGCACTCATTTTACGTGTTGAAGGTTTATTTAATATATAAGACATAGTGAAAATTCGATAATGTAACGTTTACGCAGGTCGAAAAGAGAAAAAAAAAAAAAAAATCCTAACGAAATATTAAAGAAATATATATTAAGTAGATAAGAAATAATTCCTAAAGAAATATGTAGGTAGATAAAAATAATTTCTAAAGAAATATGTAGGTAGATAAAAATTAATTCCTAAAGAAATATTCTTTAGTTTCGCCTTTAAATAAGTTCGAATAAATTACTACTTACTTGTGTTGACTCAAATACACTGTGGAATGCTAAAGAATTAATGTAAACAAGTACAGCAAGCGACACGAGTTCGTTTGAGAATTGTATGAAAATTGAACAAATTTTGTTGTAACTTGTGTCGCGGCGTGTACTCCTTTGTTTCTGGTTAAAATTTTATTTAGATGGATTTGCTATGATATTTAAAACGAAATAATAATTATGTTTGATGTATAATAATGTAAATTAAAGGAATTATTGTAGATTTAATGTAAAATGTAAGCCGATAAGAAATTAAGCACCGATATTGTTATGATTGCATAATTTTGTTCCTACGATTTTACACTAGATATTTCCTTTATTTACGATATGAAATTGAAGAAACGCCCTTTTGATAGTGATAATTGTTAGAATTACTTGATACTAGGTACAAAAATGGACCGTTTGATGATGATGGACTAACTAAAACCTCGATGTTCGATTATGTTTCACGTTTGGTTATTACGATTATTGATACGATTTCACCAGAAAATACCATATATACCTAGATCGAACTATGAAATAGGCCGGAATCCCGGGTTTCGGCACCAAAAATATGTACGGAAATTGCACCTGGGCGGTGGCGGAGTCACATACATACAGAGATCACGATGTTCACGACAAGCAGCGCAAACGAAGTACAATGTATGACGTACCTTGTATGCAGCTGCACGTTGATCCAGCCGTCGATGGGGGGAAGCAATTCCAACACGATGCGATGATGATGATGTAGGCGCTTCTTTGTGCACGATGAGCGGTGGTGTTTGAAAATGTTGACCGTTAAACGTCCGATGCGATTCTATTCGGCGGATCGCGGGAACGTCCGATCGCCGACGGCTGGCATAGATACCACATGCCACAGATGACAAGTACGTCACACATGACAGTTTTGAATGTGAACTGTTACCATCGTGTGCACTTACCTGCGCGAACATCGTGGCCCCTAATGATCGATATTAATAATGATTCCGGTAACGGAACAGTACTAATTATATGTATATTTATAAAAAAAATGTATATCAGTCGGCTGTCACCTAAAACACAGGCATTAAGTTGCCTACCTTAGGAACAGACGATCGTGTGCGTATGTCAAACATATATTTATGTTTAATAATAGTCCAAGACAGCTTTTATCTCCTCCTTCTTAGTTTTAGTGTAAGATAAAGTTAAATGGGTACATGATTTATAATTTTTTCTCATCTTGTTCCAACATTAGTCCATGGTACCAATCTGTACTAATTGGGGTGCTAATGCCGTATAATTCAAAAATGTTTCCAAATTCAATATCTGTATTATTGTGAGTACAGATGCCTTGCTGATGAGTCATTTAGTTTAAAGCCCTTGTCTTAAAACAACACCAACATTGAAGTAAAAAATATTGTATAAAACACTATTTTACTATAAAGCGACCACACGGTATATTTACAACTCAATTTTGTTACGTTTCATATAAAGTCTTGCCTATTCCACCAGCAGCACCCAAAAAAAGATATCACCTACACCCACGTCAATACTGGAAAATATTATAATATAATAGACGGATTGAATTGTCAAACATGTGTCAAAATAAAATGTAATTAAAAAAAAGCACTAAGGAGTATTGATATCAAAATAACTTTCCACCCCCTTTTTAACCCGCTTAGGTGATGAATTTCGATAAAATACGAAACACGTCTTCAATCAATTCTGTTAAATAATATTTATGCAAAATTTGAATTAGATTGGACCAAGGAATCACGTTGTCCCATACAAAGTTTGCCTCCCTGTTTCATCCCCTTAGAGGTAGAATTTCTTAAAATCCGTTCTTAGCTGACCTCTACTCGGCAAAGGGAATATTCCTACCAAATTTTTAAGTTTTTAGATCTCATAGTTCCAGAGATATCGTGATGAGTGACTATATCTATAGAAAGTCTCCTATATATATATAGATTATATATTTATAGTAATTGATTGCATTTAATATTTATTTACATGAAATACATAATTAATAAATATTAATTAAATATACTAAAATAAATGATGATGTTTTCTTTTCGTTTAGAAATTATTTTATTATTGTAATTTTTTTAAATATTAACACTGCGAGAACTTGTTATCTAATATATAAAAAATTGCAGTTTGCAATAAGTTAAACTTGTTACAAAAGTATATACTCGTACTTATGTAAAATAAAATACTAGCAAAAATAAAAATGAAAAAAGTTATTTATAAATTTATAACACTATCGATAAAACAAATATTTGTGTTTCATCGTCATCAACATATCAGCCATTGGATATCCACTGCTGAATATGGGAGACCATGACCTCCAGAGCGACCGGTTCGAAACAGCTTCAATCCAATAGCTTCCGTCGGCAGTCCCTAAATCGTCAGTCCATCTCGTGGACGGCAGTTCGTACCCTGCTCGCTGCCACTTCAACTTTCAAATCCGCTGGGCTATATTTTCTCATTGTCCACAAATGCCAAGCACAATAACGGATTATACTCTTCGGTCTTTGAAACTAGCTTGTTTGGGGGGCTGAAAGTCATAAAAATAGTCCTTCAGACGATTCTTAATGATCTAGAGAACAACTTATAAATGTGACTCAGAAGAAAAATGGCCCTGAAATTCTTCGACTAGTTGTTATCACTCTTTTTGAAGAAGAGCACCACCACGCTTCTGTTCAGGCTTTCAGCGTTACGAAATCAAGCAAAACGGTATTAAAGAGCTTCCAAAGGACTTTAAATATAGGTGTTACAACCGTTTTCAGAAGCTCTGACATTATTCCGTTCTTGCCTAGTACACTGTTGTTTTTAAACTGTCTAAGAGCCAAACTTATCTCGTTCAAGCTGATGTCCGCGATGTCTTCGGACTTGTATCAGGTAAGCTTAGCTCTTGAATCTTCAACAAACAGAGCTACAAACAGCTTGGTTGACCAAGGTATACAACTGTCCGTATAGTATGCTCTGGTCGATGCTTCCTTCATTCTCTGTTTCCAGCTTCGACAACCGGGTTTGACAATCGAATTTCTTGTGAACACTTTAAAGCCTTGATTCTACTCTGTCGTATGTTTAATACAGTTAGTATTTAAGTCACGTAAATCGTGTCTCAAAAATATCCATATCCGTCTGTTGATCTGCCTTTATGCTTCAGCGTCATCACAGGACTGCAGGTTTAATGAAAGTCGTTATACCATGGCATTTTGAGTTTGATCAGGCGACTTTCGACCGCCACTTTCACGGGTGGGTCTGTAAAATCGGCCCCGGACTGTATGGGGAGTGTTCACCAACATGTTGTTTATATCGTTTACAGAATCGAAATTATCAAGGCGATCGAAACGATTAGATAATTTGAGTTAAAAGCTCTTAGGCGCTACCATTCCAGTTTGACATTAATATTAAATGTGTCTCTAACCACTAGGTGAACACTCCCGGTTTTCACCCTATGAATCACGGAGACGTTTATTTGTGCTTGTTAATGAAGTCTATCTCATTTTTAGTGGGGTTCCATTTCAGGACTCACCCAGGTCCACATCCAGTGAGACAGCTTCTGAAAAAAATAATTCATAATAAAGAGCTGCTCCCTCCCTGCTTCTGTAGCTTCTGCCCTCTGGGGTTGCTGGTCTTATCCAAATTGCCCCACCTATCTTTGAGCGAAATCGAACGACTTACGTCCTCATACATAACCTCTACCTCATCATCTGCATACGCCTCAATAGAAGAAAAGGTTACCGGATTTTAGGATTATCATGTCCTCCCCCTCTCTTTGTACTTCAGATAAACCCAATATATTCCAGTGTAGCCTGTTCATTTCTTCTTCCAGCTCCATAGTCTTACTTCAGACCTTAAGATGTGAATATTGTGTGTTAACAGGCCCAGGTATTTTCATCGGTGGTAGCGGGATCTCTGCCGAAAATTTTTAGTACCCTCTGCCCCACCGTTACCTAAGCCGCTATTGTAGCCTAGTATTGTAAGGCCACCGAGAACTAGAAGCCTGGGTTTTGTAGTACTAGATATGTCTGACATGCGAATAGAGCGAGCGCAGTGTGTTTTGGCAGGATAAAGTGACGCTGCTGCCCATCACCATCCTGGTTGATGTAGAGTTGTTCGCACCACCTAGGCCTTAGCCGCCTATTAGGACACCGCGGCAAGAAATATATTAGGACTATTCTTCTCTGCCGGTCAACATACGGCTAGGACTTACATAATTAGGTATATGGTATTCGTTTTACGATTTTTTTTTAACTAAGAGTTATTTCAAACTATTGTCAACAATAAAACAAATTATGATTCATAGAAACACAACAATGATATGAACAATGATATTTTTTAACTTTGAGATACCTTTTTAAACATTTTCGTGAAATATTTTTTTCTTAAGTACAGGTATTCAATAAATTATTTATAATGGAAAATCGTTGGATAGTTTTTTTTTTATGTTTTATTTCGAGTTTATTTTTGTAATTTTTTCTCTCACATCCGCTTCCAATTTTATACTTTCCGCTAAAGATAAAGCGAGTATTAATGATTAAAATCGAACTTAAATAATACTGACTTAATGTTTACAATTACAGGACAATTTTTTTTTTAAAGGAAACGGGTATGTGGGACTCGGTGACTCTCACCGCTAAAGCCAGAATACCCACTAAAACCCATCGGCCGTCTGCACCATAGTGGGGTGCCACGGGATCGCAAGCGCATACAACCGTGACGCCCCGACGCTGGGCCCGGCGGCCCCGCCGTATGTAATTGGAGCCGCTCGACTGGTCCACTCTGCTAGTTCAGAGAAGTACCAGGATCAGTAACACACTTCCTTGCTTGCAGTACCTACAGTTTAATATTTAATCGCCGCGTTTTTAGATCACTATATTTAGTGACTGAGACCATCGTTACCTTTCCGTTAAATATAACACAATTTATTATTATCTTATTTTAACTTTATCACAGAATAGTCAGACGAAAAATCGCTGTCGAAAATTCGAGCAAAAATGTTTTCCGGATCATAAGCTGTCTTATTTAAACCTTTTCTAGCAAAATACGTATTTCACCTCACACATTTTGGACATCTATCTGACGTTGCGAGGCATTTCCTTAAAAAATACTTATTTGTATATAGTGATATAATACTACTTATCCCTATTTAGATCTTGAAATTTCCTGCACACGTAATAAATACTTAATAATCAATAAAGTCCAGATGACATCACAGCCGGCATAACCGGATGTGGATTTTTTACATGCAAGATGCACTCAGCACGTATCCGTGACTGATCGCAAGAGTAACCTCTTTGATATACGCGTAACAATAGACAATAAAATCGAACCGATTAACAATTTATATTTTTTCCTTTTACCGAATAAAAAATAACTAATCTATATTATTTGTAGTAGAATAAATAAGTAGAATCGAAAATGTTAGAAATAAACAATACATTTATTATATGCACACAAAATATCGATATTCACATTATATAAAAAATAAGTTATGATGTTCGGACATATTTACATTATAAATAGAAACATTAATAAAACAAATAATAAAATTGTTTCAGCTTTTATTCTGAAATGTAAATAATTTAAAAGTTGAGAAAATCAAGATTAAATATAGTGACCAGAAATTGGGTATAATTTGATGTGATTATGTCTTAGATTTTTATTATTATCTTTCATTTCCTGTAATAAAGTAAATAATCTTTATTACTGATAAACATTCAACAAATTGTATTTTTACTCTGTAGAACCAAAAAAAAAAAAACACAAATGACAATGAAAGAAAATGTCACTAAATATATATGTACAATTGGCTTAAATTTGTGTTTTCTCCATTCTACGTGACATTGGCGAAATCATCTGTGCTCTTTTGGCACCAGTGAAAGCCATCAAACCAAAAGAAGAAGAAGTACTTGAAAATTGTTTATCATTTTACCCGACTGCCAAAACAGAACAGTTATGTTATTTCATTTTATTGTAGATACCTATATTGTCTTACCAATGCGCATCTCTAATTCCATTATAGAATATACCTAAACCGAGAACCGTTTAACATTCTTACAACAATAGTTGTTATGAATAAAACTCTGCAATTAAAGATAATTGTGGGTTAATTCGAAACAAAACTATGTGACTTATTAACTATTAATATTGCAAGTATTACGAACACCATCATTTATTGTGTAAATAAGGATTAATTGAATGTTAAAATCACATTCTAAATATATAGCATCTGTATCAGCCTGTAAGCAACCCACTGCAGGGCGAAGACCTCTTCTCCATATAGAAGAAGGGTGATTGATGATGATAAAGATGAACTAAAAATTCACTTTTATTTAAATCCTTGAGATAATAATCTTGTAGGAAACTGTCACTTTTCAAGTTAGAAACAAACTGAAACGTTAATATTTTATTGGTATTTAAGAAAACAAATATGAGTTTTGCAGCATATTTCTTAGTTTAATTTCTGAGGTGGTGAATTCAAAATTGGAATATTTTTGTAAGTTACGAAACGGCTTACTCATGCGATGTTATAATTTTATATATTTAAATAGTGGAAGATTAACTTTAAAGACACCAGTATATTGTGAAGCCGGTTTTTACCGAGATTTGACCTTCAGCCTTGATCGTACCTACCTCCTACAGACCTGATCTTATCTTTCTGCTCTTTTAATGTGCAACGCAAAAAATACGAACAGTGTAACCAAAATATAATGTTAAATAGAATATTCATCTGGTAATAAAATATATTATTTTATACTCACGGTGAATTTAAAACATTTGTTTTGTAGTATGTGCCTTAACCAAAACTAAAAACCCAGCGATGCCCTCATCGTCGTAGTGGGGCGCCACGGGATCGCTTTCTCATGCATGTGCCTTAACGCCAGCGATCGCGGGTTCGATTCCCGCTCGGGGCAGATATTGGAATTTGTACAAATATTTGTTTCTGGTCTGGACGTATGTCCTTGTGGGACCCCCCGCCATGCCTCGGAAAGCACATAAAATCAGTTCCGGTTGTTATCATAGATGCCTATCCGCAGTGGAACAGCGTGGTGGATTAAGCTCAAGCCCTTTTTCTATATGGAGAAGAGGCCCTTTTCCAGCACTGAGTTGCTTACGGACTGATTCAGCTCAGTTCAGGAATAAGAGTTTGTCAAATAATTTAAGGAAAAGATTTTCAAATTGTCAAACAACTAAAGGAAGGATACTTTCTTGTTTTTAATATAGTCCGTTCATGATTTTTTTTGCGAATATCTAGTAAAGTAATAAATTTAAGGATATGTTATTTTTGTTGTAAGGAATAAAGGAAAGGAAGGAAGTATGATTCCTATCTCCATAGCAAAGGGAGGCAAATGTTCGTTTTCAGCTTCTACATGATCGTAACGAAGCGTATCTATAATAACACTTCTATTTCTGCGTTCTTCAAAATTCTATTGAGGTTTATTTAATTCTCCTTAGTCTCTTCATTTCATGCCTAAGTCATCCGTTTTGTTTTGAAAAATATTAATCCAAACTAATGAATACCTACTACTATAACTATAGCAGAATTTGATCGGTCCGCTGGCGCAGTTGGCAGTGACACTGCTTTCTTCTACAGGATCGTGGGTTCGATTCCAGGTCGTCTGTTCCTAAGGTAGGCAACTTAATGTCTGTGTTTTAGGTAACAGCCGAATGATATACATTTTTAAAAAATAAATATACATATACATAATACATATATAAATAAACATATATTATACCCAGACTCGGGGCGGGAATCGAACCCACAACCCTTTGAGCAGAAACCAGGGTCACTGTAAACTACGCCAACGGGTCAGTCAAAAAGTCATTGATCAAATAATTTGTGTCAAATTAACACAACTAAAACCATACTACGAAGAATTGAAATCTATAGCATCAACTCCCAGACGATTTTCTATGAGACTGTTATATTGGCTTAAGTCTTAACCGAACTGTAATTAATAAAGCTGGACTGTGTGCAACGAAATATATTTCTTAAACTAGAGGCCGCCCGCTACTTCATCCGCGTGGAAACCCTATGAGCGACTTCTTCCCCCACCTCACGCGCCGCTCGTCGGACCGCCCGCCCCGCCCCCGTACCGTCTTAGGCGCCGCCGCCGCCGTGCCACTAGATCGCGCATTCAGTTTTCAGAAGCGATAAATGTATCTATTTTCAATTAGGAATCAATCCCGCGGGAACTCCGCGATAAAAAGTAGCCTATGTGTTATTCTGGGTCTTCAGCTACCTACATACCAAATTTCATCGTAATCGGTTCAGTAGTATTTGCGTGAAAGAGTAACAAACATCCATACATACTCACAAACTTTCGCATTTATAATATTAGTAGGATAATATATTTTACGAGTGACTGTTAAAATGAAATACATATTATTATTAAAAACAGCGTTATGTCTCTTTTGACTGTTTTTGTATTTTATGTCTTAGTATTTCTAATAAAAAGTACAGTAATTTTCATTCTCCATTTCATCAAAATTTGCAAAACCATGCTTATTATTGCATTATTGTTTCTAATTAAACATCAAAATGTATCGTGCTTCTCACTTCTAAAATTACAAACAAACTTTCACAATTTTTTATCCTCCTCTTGACCCTTATTCTATTTCATCATCTTAGGTGTAGAATTTCCAACATCCTTTGCTGAATGTACATACGTTGTAAAAGAACACCATTGGCAAAATGTCATATATCAAATTAGCTTTAATAGATTAGGTTTGGCAATGACTTATTAAGTCAGTCAGTCAGTCGGCCGAGATATGTCATTCAGGACATTTATTATATAACTAGCGGCCCGCCCTGGCTTCGCACAGGTATTTAACTAAAATTTTAAAACTTATAAATTTATATTTTTTATCACCTACACCTGCGTCGATACTGGAGAATATTTTATATTAGATTGATTGAGTTCTCAAACATGTGTCAAAATAAAATATAATTTAAATCAAAAGCACTGAGTATGGATATCATCTTCCAAGCAAATAAGTCTCAACCCCCTTTTAACATAGTTAGGGGATGAATTTTAATAAAATACGAAATATGTCAATCAATTCTGTTAAAGAATATTTATGCAAAATTTGAAGTAGATTGTACCAAGGAATCACGCTGTCCCATACAAACTTTGCCCCCCTTTTTCACTCTCTTAGGGGTAGAATTTCGTAAAATTCGTTCTTAGCTGATCTCTGCTCGGCAAAAGGAATATTTCTACCTAATTTCAAGTTTCTAGGTCTTAAAATTCCAGACATATCGTGATGAGTGAGTGAGTGACCTTTCGCTTTTATATATTAAGATAACAACTTAAATAGCTATAACCTTCCAACTTTGTACAATAAACAAACAAATAACGACCAAATATTTTAACAACAAACAAACAACCAAGACCTTAGTACACTAAGCTATTAAATGCAAAAAAAGTGTTTCTTTAAATATGGGCGAGGGTCATTCTTTTGGCCGAAGTTTCGGACAGCGCGATTCAAAAAATTATATTACGTATACTGCGCCATCTATCTTAAGAATAGTAGAATATCGTTTTTATATTTAGTGACATTTAACATAATTTAACATAATAGTATATTAATTGAAAATGATGTTTATCTAAAATATTAAAACGATTTCTATTCCTACCCGACATATTTAGTAAATTTTTAAGTTTGACAAAATAATAACTCAAAAATAAGTTTTGCGAGTTTTTAAGATTCATTAGAGCAGCTATTACTAGTTCGTTGCATTAGCTACGTATTTCTATTTTCTTAAATATTTAATTTTAAATTTATTTACAATGAAACAAAAACTAAATTAATGTTACTGTGAGCTATGTATAATTTTTATGTATTAAAGTTATTTACATTGGTTTTGTACTTTTTACGTGATACGCGTACAAGAAAAAAACGTTATAAGAGATGGCGCTGATTCAGAATAAATCGCGCTTGTAAAATTTATTCTTGATCATATATAGTGTATTATAAAATGGACTCGTTAACAGATTAATTATTTGTATAGATAAGTATAGATTATAATCAAATATTACATGTATAAAGGAACTATTATTTATGTACGATGAATTTAAATGTGTTTTTGTTTATATCCGTTGTGTAAAATCCAATTCGTTTGATAACTTTTATGTTTACAAACATAACTGGATTCTCTTTAACAAAAAACGTGTGATTTTTCAACCGGTTATGGGATATATATTAACTATTTTAATAAATATAAAATTTATTTTTAGGATAAATAAAAGTTTTTATAAAATGGACTGACTTCGATATCAAATATATATATTTTTTAATCTGGAGATATTCCTGATATTTAACTTTAAAAATAGAAGTGCTCACACTGATCACACTGTTTTTTAACCGGCTTAAAAAATTAAATCGTTGTTAGGGATAATTTAAAAAATAAAAGATCTTGCTCTTTGAATGGGATGACATCACAAACCCCAGCTTTCAAATTTAAAAAGAATCATGGAAATCGGTACACACAGTAAATAGTTATGAGGTAACACAAATAAAAAAACAGTCGAATTGATCCTCATTTTTTGAAGTCGGTTAAAACGAGAAATATGTTTGTGTTTTGTGATGTACTGAAAGGTGAATCAAATTTTATAAGTCCTTCATAATTATATAGCTACATTACCCAACAGTAAAATGAACTATATAAAATATCTATAACTAATCATAAACGCATTTGAATCCGTGAGTATCGACTACATTTTACATTTTTTTTCATTTACTTATAAATAATATACAGAACATTTCTCACATTTCGTTAAGAAATTTACATCATCAATGAAATGACCTCAAGTTTAACCTTTATTTGATTTTATTTTGATCAAATTATTGTACATATTAAGCTCGCTAGCTAGTTTGTTCGATAATTATCTCCTAAATTTACGAGTAGTAACTAAAGTTTCAACGTATACACTTAATACAAACTTCAACTTAACTACCTCACGAAACTCGACTCCGATCTTAAAATTTTTTGTATAATTATAAAAATATATTAGGCGATTATTTTAATTTTAAAAATTGGTAGTGTTTGTTTGTTTATGAGAACGAACTCATCTCAGAAACCACTGGTTCGATTTTAAAAATTATTTTGCTTTAGAAAGCCTATAATCAGAGAATTTCACAGGCCTTACTAATTTAATACATTACGACGCATGTAACGAACAGCGCAGTAAACATAACAAAGAACTGCGTAATAGTTAGACTACCTAGTTTTTTGTTAAAATATAATTTTTTTAATAGCAAAAATTATTTTTTTATTTACTTCTCTCGCCCAAACTAAACCTACTCTCCAAATTTTTTATTTCTAAATTGGTATTTTTATACTTTGTTCTTGTTAAAATGTAAAATACTTGAATAGTTTATAACTTTATACATTTGACAAGTACGTTCGTTTAGAGCTCAAAAATTAAATTACGTAATTTTACTGCAATGGAAAATTAATTTAGTAATAAAACGAGAACGATTCCACAAACGTGCATTAGTGAATTTCAAACGGTCGCTTGTTTTCCCGGTATGCTTACATTGTTCTTATGAATTGACTCAGATAGCGTAGATTATGATAATGAAAGATGTATAAAAGGATGATAAAATGGCATTGTAGCTAGTTCGTAAACACGAAGCCATGAGACGGTCGTTTTGTTTAGTATTTGCCATTTTATTGGCCTCTACAAATGCCACCGGTAAGTTGGAATTAGTAATAAAACAAAAAATACTAAATTATCTTTATCAACTTTTACGAGTTAAGTACACATGACGCTTATTTCCTTTACGAATAATAATACACTTTTTTTGTAATTTAATTATACAGACTTTTTTATTTATACAATATTGTTTTTAACTTGGTTTATAATTATATGTAATATATTCGTTTCTGTATGTTATAAAAAATGTAGTAAATTATTGTTTTTAAATTACAGAAAGAGCTCGTAGAAGCTACAGTGGTGGTGGAGGTGGAGGCGGAGGAGGAGGATTTGGCTTCGGAGGAGGCGGTGGTTTTGGATTTGGAGGCGGCGGCGGCGGTGGGGGTGGAGTCGGGAGTGGCTTTGGAGGTGGTCTGGAAGCCGTCCGCGAAGGTGTACACGGCATACTTGGCAAAGTTCACGAAGGCTTTAGCCATATCGGTGGAATCGGAGGTGGCCTTGGCGGAGGATTGGGTGGCGGTGGTGGTCTTGGCGGTGGATTGGGTGGCGGTGGTGGCCTAGGAGGTAGTAGTGGAGGAGGCCTAGGAGGTGGAAATGAAAAAACCATATATACAAAGTCTGATGATGGCAAGTCTGGTGGCTTTGCCTTTACTGGTACAACTGGTAACGGCGGATATGGCGGCGGCGGTGGTTACAGCAGTGGTGGAAGTGGAAGTGGCTATGGAGGTGGAGCTGGATTTGGTGGCGGTGGAGGTGCCGGACTCGGAGCTGGATCTGGCGGTGGTCTCGGAGGCGGTAGTGGTCTAGGCAGCGAAAGTAGTGGATCTAGTGGCCACGGAGGTGGCTATGGAGGATCAGGAGGACTAGGAGGAGGTTCAGGTGGTGGCCTCGGAGGTGGCAGCGGTGGGGGACTAGGTGGGGCGTTCGGTGGAGGAGCTGGAAGCAATGGAAAAGGAGGCTACGGTGGTGGAAGTGGAGGTTTCGGCAGTGGTGGAAGTGGATCTGGCGGTGGTCTCGGAAGCGGCAGTGGACTAAGCGGTGGAAATGGTGGATCTGGTGTCCTAGGAGGTAGCCATGGAGGATCTGGGGGGCTAGGAGGTGGTTTAGGTGGTGGCTTTGGAGGCGGCATTGGTGGAGGTCTAGGCGGTGGTCTCGGTGGAGGATCTGGAAGCAATGAAAAAGGAAGCTACGGCATTGGAGGTGGAGGGTACGGCAGTAGTGGATCTGGTGGTGGTCTTGGGGGAGGTAGTGGCTTAGGGAGTGGAAGTGGTGGATTTGGTAGCTCAGGCGGTGGCTATGGAGGATCTTCAGGATTAGGAGGAGGATCAGGTGGTGGCCTTGGTGGCGGAAGTAGTGGCGGTGGATCTGGAGGCTATGGAGGTGGATCTGGAGGCTATGGAGGTGGATCTGGCTTAGGCGGAGGCTTTGGAGGCGGACTCGGAGGTGGTCACAGTGGTTCTGGAGGTCTTGGAGGAGGACATAGTGGTTCAAGTAGCTATGGAGGCAGTAACGGTGGATCTGGAGGAGGAGGTTCCGGTGGCTTCGGTATTGGTGGATCTGGTGGTTTTGGAATTGGCGCTGGTGGTGGTGCTGGTGGCGGCCTAGGCGGCGGACGCGGATCTGGAGGTTTTGGTGGGGGAAGTGGAGGCAATGGAGGACATGGTGGAGGTTTTGGACTAGGAGACGGACTCGGTGATGGATTTGGCGGATCAGGAAAAGGGTACGGTGGACTTGGAGGTTCAGGAGGATATGGAAGCTCAGGCTCTGGGAGTGGCAGTTCTGGAGGTTGTGGATCGGGTAGCTGCGGTGGATGCGGATCTGGTTCTTGTGGTGGACACGGGGGTGCATTCGCGTCGGCAAAAGCCTCTGCTTCTGCAAGCGCTAGCGCTAGTAGCTACGGAAAGTAAAAAAAGCGATTGGTAATCACCTCTTACCTCCTCATATTATAAGAACGGCAGCTTAAAAAATTTAATTTAATTGTTCGCAATAAATAAAATTATAAATAACATCACAGAATAAAACATTATTTCGATGTTAAGAATTGATTATAACAACATTGATTATAGAATGTACCTAAATGATTGTTATTATTGATGATTACGACACGAATCATTTTTTCCTAATGTAATATAACCAACGTATAATTAAAATAATAACTGTAATGAGAATATTAATGTATATATTATTATAATTAAAGATATAAGTACTTTATATGGTTGTTTGTTTTGATTCAATATTATAAATAATTAATAAGCTATATCTCAAAGTAAATGAAATAAATTACTGGGTAAACTATAATCTTTAAAATATCCTCTAATAAACAAATATCGTGAAAGCATCTCAATGATGAAAAAATTAAAATAATATTTTTTTTTTTTATTTGGAATACTTTACCGTATATACAGCGCAATGATGTGATTATGTAATTGTAATATATTAAATTTAAAAAATAACTTGATGAAAAAAGCTGGATATTGGTAGACAAAGCGTTATAAGCGTGTCAGTATTTTATTTTTTTACGAAAAGTTTCACAAAGTAAATTATACAAATTAAAAGAGGAAAGTTTCATGTTTGCTATTTGAATTATTATGATTAATTAAATTATCATCAAAATCATTTGCTGATGGTACCTACTTGTCTTAAATTGTCTGTCGTGTCTTAAATTAAGCTTTGTTTTAAATGATTCCATGTTAGCCACATTTCTATTGAAAGCAACATATAAAATGAGTAAATGATAATTTACAATGTTTAAGCAGACAATCGCTCTGGTGTAGTGGTGTGATTAGTCATATTAACACCGGCGGTTGCGGGTTCGATTCCTGTTCAGGACAGACAATAAATACATTTGTATTTATACAAATATGTTTCCGGTCAAGGTGTATATGGTCGTTGTGAGTCTCCTCACCGTGCCATGGAGAGCACATAAAACCGCCGGTAAAGGTTGTCATCATTGACATTTGATACCAGTGTAGCTGCATACTGAATTAAGCTCCGGCCCTTTATGCCCTATATGGTGAAGAGGCCTTTATTCAGCAGTGAGACGTTTACAGATTTATCCAGTTCAGTTCAATTCAATATATAATTTGTTTAAACTTTGGAGTCAAAATGATTTAATAAGATTGATTTTGATAAGATGAATTTTGTTTAAGTGGTCAAAGACGTTTACAAACTTCAGGAGAATTACAAACACATTTTTTATTTTAAAGAAGAGAAGAGAAGTGAAAGGAGAGAGAGAGAGAGAGGGGGTGAGAGACGTAGTAGCGATATGGGAGACGGAGAAGTGGATGCGTTTTTTTTAACTTCCTATTACTTGAAATAGGTACAAGCTGACAGTGGGTTGTGTTATGCTTTTATTTTGTTTTATTTTTTGTTATTGTTTTAAATACAGTTATTACAAAAATATCTGAGTCGCATTTTTATAATTATTATTACACGGTGTGATACTCTTAGATACATAGTTCATTACAATTCCATGATCTACATAAAACCGTAATTAATAATGTATAATTATTTACATTATATTTAAACAAAAATAGCACATGTTTTAACTTATAATAGGTATACAGTTATTTATATCATAATTATTAGAATCATCTTAGTAAAAAATCATTTGCTAAAAACCAACAATAAGAACGTGTTTCAAGTTTTTTTTCCTTAATAAATGTTTTTGTTACACATTTTTATATTATTTAAGTCCTATATTATAATGTTATAAATGATTCTCCCGGTTTCACTTGCGTTGAAATTTGCGTCTTCTGCTTCTCTGCTATGGGTCGTAGCGTTATGTGATAGCTTGTGTTATTTCTTGATATATTTGTAAAGGTAAATAATAGGTAAATTAGTTACAATATTTATCAATTACGAAAAAAAAAATATGTTTATAATAATAAACATATTAAACGGTGGGACTATCGCTTCATCAAATCGCTGTGATGTTGAATTTCAATACTAATTAATGAGCCTCACTAATTCAGGACCTCACTATTGAAATTCGATAGCATAGCGATTTTTCGCGTTTGCGCAATTTACGTACTAGTCCATCGATCTATAGACCGTTGTATTATATCAGAGAAAATAGTATAGTAACTAAACATTTTGTAAGCAAAATCTTTCAATTATTTGTCATTACAACAAACATATTATTGTTGAGAAACGTATCTTATTTAGTTGGAATTGTGCTCAAAAAATCGCAACTGATACCGTATATTTTCGACAAAATAAAATGCGATTAATTTTAAGACACCTAAATTCATTAATAAAACTTATAACATCGAAAATATTAAAATAGTAATAGGTCTTGTATTCATACGTACAAAAAGGTATGATAATGTAACGCTCTCAACTTAATTTTGTTTAAATTGCTTTGTCTGTGTACTAAGCGTGATTTTTTTATACAAAAACTTATATGCTGTATACATATCACACACACACACACACATCTTAAGTATTCATCTTAGATCGTTTATCTTATCACGTTATTTTTAGAACTACACACCAGTGTCCGGGGAAATACGTATGAACAGGAATTTCACATTTGTTTTTGCAGGTAATTTTTTTTGTTGCATTTATTTAATTTATGTAATAACAATATTTATAATTATACTCTACTCGTGGCAGGAGGAATAGGAATTGTAATTCAACAGTAAAATACTGTCAGCATTATTGCCACCATTCAACGCGGTTATGATTTATAGCACAACTCTCTGTAATTATAATGTATATTTTTTTAAGTTTTGCATTATAAATATTATAATTTATATAATTTGATGTATATAGTTTCACAGTTCGCTGTTTTAGCGTTATGTTTAAAACCCCTTGCCTTCTCCTATTACCTATCCTATGATAGTAAAAACTTATAACCCGTAAATAGAATTTTGTTGAAACTTGAAAGGAAACGCCGATAATAAAACAAACAAAGCCGTGAACCTTTATAATTGAAATCCATTCACTTGCAACATTTGTCGTGATTATGATGACAATGAGCACCAGTCTAACAATAGATCAAAGGATGGATTAGCATTTAATAACACATGGAAAACTCCATTATTCATATTAAATAATATAATTTATCTTTAAAGATGTCTCAGGGCAAAGGAGATGTGCTCGTATCTTAGCTGGCGATCAGGGTTTCAAATCAACAACCATTATATCACATTAAGACCACTTACGCGTAAATGTGTTATAACATTGGATGGCATCGAAATGTTTACTTTTAACGCCCTATTAACTTTTTTTTTTTATAAATAAAAAGCGGTTCACTAATTTTAAATAAATACTACCACAAAGATTTATAGCACCAAAGTAGTCGTTCATAGCTGAATATGAAAAAAAGTGATCGACGTAATGCAATGTTTCAAGTGATGTGAATTCGAGGTGATTAAAAAACACAGCAACATAGAACAGCTTAAAGTATAATAACTATTTGATGTTTTGAATGCGTTGCGTCATGTCTTGTATCAAAGAAATAGGAAGGGATAGAAAAGAAAAGGCGAGGATGTTTCAAATCATTCACTTACCATACGAAATGTAAGTTGTGGTAACTTCACACTTATTTATTGTAAGAGTACGCTATTCCCTCTGTCGAACCAACCGTATGCGATATGCGATTGTAATCATTACCATCATACGAGTTCTACCACTATAAAAAACAGCGAAGCATTAAGATTAGATCAAGTACCTACATAAAAAAGTAATCGATACACGGATTGGAAATAATATATATTTTTTTTATTACTTTTAAAAAGAACAGATTATATAGAGCTCATTTTAAAAGATAGCACATTAGGAAGATTGATTGGAAACATGCGCGTGATAAGAAATCAATTTCTAAGCCGTATAATTATTGTAACCAACATCCATCCGATTTGATGACTTTTACTATTTCAAGCTTAAACTACTACTAATAAATACGTTGAATCTTTATGTATAAGTATTTAAAGATTCTGTGTTTCAGCGACAACAATAAACTTGTTAACTTTTTCCTTTGTTTGTATGTACATATTCTTTTTTTTGCCTGTTCGCTGATATCTTTGTCTGTTCTGAAAAACATTTTGTGTTGAAATCGATCTTCGATCGACTCTTCGATCAGTCGATTTATTCGAGGTTTGTTCCCAATTGTTGATTTGTCTGATGAACGATGGAGATTAGTAAATCAAAAGCGATTAAAAATTAGTGTTATTTTTTTAAAGACTAGTTTTTAATCATATAGAATTATTAATTGTTATTTAATAATGTTATAATTATTTAATATAAAATATAACAATGTATACGATAATAACTAAATAAGTTACTCTCAATAAATGTATTTAAAATATTATTTTTCAAATAAAATTTATGTTTACCTGATAAAAAAACAATTCAATTAAGTCGTTTTCAATAAATGTAGTTCCAAATCAGAATATAATTTAAATGTATTTAGATGATATTACATAAGTGTTTATTAAAATGGTTCACCAACCAATCGTATAATTATTTTTTGATTGAAATCACATTTGTACAAGTCATCGCATGTAATTAATTTAATAACACTTAAATACGAATCAGAGAAAAAAACCTAAAGCTTAATCTATTAATTAAAAAAAAACTTCCTTTATTAAAAAACAATCAAATGTACGATTACATTGTATTAATGCAAAATAATTATTTATTAGTTGACGACCATACTGGTGTAGTGGTCCGGGTAGTCACCTAAAACCGCGCGCCGGCGGTCGCGGGTTCGATTCCCGCTCGGAACAGATATTTGTATTTGCACAAATATTTGTTTCCGGTCTGGGTGTATGTCCTTGTGGGTCTCCCCACCGTACTTCGGTGAGCACGTAAAACCGTCCGTCCCGGTTATTATCACAGACACCTGGTAACGATCATTAAAAAGTTATCAGTATCGAAGATTATTAAAGCTACGAGTAGTATTTTATTTATCTCTTTTCTGCTTCTGTTTCGTCGTTTTAATTACTATTTGTACCCGACTGCGACAGAAGGAGGGTTATGTTTTTCGAGTGTATGTATGTATGTATGTATGTATGTATGTATGTATGTATGTATGTATGTATGTATGTATGTATGTATGTATGTATGTAAGTATGTATGTATGAATGAATGTATGTATGTCCATTTCTTTGGCAAGGGCTACAGCCCTAACGGCTGGACGGTTTTTAACATATGAGGAGTCGTTGGATTTGTCTAAATTGTAGTAGTGACATAGGCTATATAAATTTTCAAAATAGCGCCCGCAAAAGGTGGAATGAGGGGGAGGAGTTGAATTTTTTTTCTTACTGTAACAATATGGTAATATGGTAAATTGTTTTATTCTTTTTAGTTTATAATAAGAGTATTTTACGCAGTCGGGTCTTTTGATTTTTTAAATTAATTTGTTAGTTTTTTTTTTTTCTTTTACGTAACATGTACTGATTAATTTTTGTTTCTTTTTTAATAACAACGTCTCGCGTGAATTCTCTCATATTGACCTTTATGTTTACATAAAAATAAATGTGACAACCCTGCGCAAATGACATAAAACGGTAATGGAGACTTTAAAGGCTTTGGATTTACTTGCTTGACATTTAATGCTTCTCTATTATGAATCAAAGTGTGATATTTTGTAGAAAACTTACTGAAGGTACTACTTGTGGATGAAATGTTGAAATCGGTTAAGTAGTTTCATACTTAAAGACAAATCTTTTCTCTTTATAATATAGTAATGATTGTACTGTACCGTACTGTATCAGCCTGTAAACAACCCACTGTTGAGTGAAGGCCTCTTCTCCATATAGAAGAAGGGTTGGAGCTTAATCCACAACGCTTCTCCACTGCGGGTTGGTGGATTATTTCCCGACCATGAATAGCGATTGTTATCTGGTGCCTATGATAACAACCAGGACCGACGGCTCTACGTGCTCTCCGAGGCACGATGGGGAGACCCATAAGGACTTACACCCAGACTGTTAACAAATATTTGTACAAATACAAATATCTGCCCCCTGCGGGAATCGAACTCGCGACCGAACGGTCGTAGACCAGAACGGTCGTCTTCGAATATACATAATGAAATATTTTTATTCATATCATATTCTCTTTATAACGATTACGAAGAATCGTAACTTGCTTATATATAAAATACAACAAAAAACACTTGTTTTTTGTGAAGCGTTCAACGAAACTAAATTTTTTCCTCTTTATAATAATGATTGTTATAGAACGAAGAGATATTAAAACGTAATTCTTTGTTCGATTTCCGGGCTGATTCAATCGCTTGATAATGAATTTTTCGATCGGTTTCAATAGGAAATTAAAGCTACGTTTTGGATTTTTAAACCGATTATTGTGTACTGATTTTTTACAAAATGATCCTTCATTCCAGAATTAACATTTTTATAAAAACTTGACTTTGATGAGACGACCACGGTCGGACCAAAGCAAAAAAAATTAATTTACATACATCAAATTTTAAAACTAAAAATAAATAACGTACGTATAGTTTGTAAATTATATGAAAAAAACATGTGAGCCGTCACGGGACGCCTGGCAGATGTGAAACATCGACATTATTTTGTAAAAGTAATATGCAGAAAAGAACATATTGTGATAGGAACTAAATATGTCATAATGATAAAATAAAATATTACGATTTTTTTCCAGATAACGATGACTATTTATTGAATAAACATTTATTTTCATTAAATACAAAAATTTACGAATTCATTTCAAATCGTGACTACTTAATTCGTTTAATCAGTGACTTCGAATGCGCATGCCGTGACGCGTCGCCACGGCATGCGTCACCACGCCAGAAATCGGTTTTACGTGCGCCTATAGATGTTTCACATCAATATATATTTAAACTCAATTTAATAAAGTATCTTTATTATTTAATTCACAAACTTGTTTTTTTTTTTTTTTTTTTTTATGACAGATAGACAGGCATTTGACCGCTATCTCACCTGATGTTAAGTGCCGATGCGGTCGAAGGTGGAGCATGCCTGCCTAATAACAGCCTATTCACTCTGGCCTTGAAGGCACCCAGGTTGTATCGTTCGGGAAATACAGACGCGGGCAACGAGTTCCATTCCTTAGCCGTGCGCATCAAGAAAGTAGTGCCAAAGCGTTTTGTGCGCGTAGGTGGCATATCAATGACATAAGAATGGAACGATCGACCGCGTCTAGTGTCCCGATGGCGGAAGGTTGTTGGGGGAATTAGATCGTGCAATTCCTTCGCACACTCACCAAAATATATTCTGTAGAACACCGACAGACGAGCTACCCTACGCCGATGATCGAGACTCTGCAACTTGGTGTCTGTCAGAGTAGGGTCACCTATGAGTCTCTTAGCTCGTTTTTCCACCGAGTCCAAAGTTGCCAGTTGGTATTTGGCGGATCCATCCCAAAGATGGCAGCAATACTCCATACAAGACCGAACTTGTGCTTTACACAGTTGAAGCAGCTGTTCTGGAGTGAAGTATCGCCTGACCTTAGAGAGGATACCTAGTTTTTTTGCTGCAGTTTTTGCTTTGGACTCGATGTGCTGCCCAAAGTTCAAATTGGACGAAAGCTCTACACCGAGGAGCTGGAGGGAGTCGGTAATTTCTACAGAAACATTTCGGAAAGTCGGAGCCAGGTGTAAAGGGCTCCGTTTAGAGGAGAACACACACGCCTGTGTTTTCGTAGCGTTGAACGTGACCAGATTGGCATCGCCCCATTCGGAGACTGCCTGGAGGGCGACGTTCAAGCGGCTGACCATTTCCTCTCGACAAGACTGGATAACATCCTTGCTAGCCCTTGCACTCGAAAAGTATCTGTCCTTCACTGTGCTGTCGTCAGCATACCCAAAGGTACCGGGGACGAGCAGATCATTAATATGGAGCAGGAAGAGGGTAGCGGACAAGACTGATCCCTGAGGAACACCGGCGTCGATAGCCTTTTGGTCCGACGAGTACCCGTCAAGGACAACTCGAATTGAACGTTCGTTCAGGAAATCAGAAATCCAAGCGCAAAGGCCAGGTGGAATACCATATGAAGGAAGCTTGCTTATAAGGCTCGCGTGCCAAACTCTGTCAAAGGCCTTCGAGATATCGAGGGACACGGCAAGAGCTTCACCGTGTTTATCAATGGCCTCACTCCAAATATGTGTGGCATACACTAGAAGGTCCCCAGTCGAACGGTTCTGGCGGAAACCGTATTGCCGGTCGCTGAGGAGATCGTTACCTTCCAAGTGGGCCAGGAGTTTGTTGTTCAGTGCACGTTCCATAGTCTTACAGAGTATGGACGTGACCGAGATGGGACGGTAATTGACAGGGTCTGCACGACTACCTTTTTTGGGCACAGGCTGCACGTTGGCAAGCTTCCAAGACTTCGGCACTTTGCCAGTCTTAAGTGACAGGCGGTACAGGCGTGTAAGAGGTGGAGACAACTCAGGGGCACATGTACGCAGGACTATCGCTGGTATACCATCGGGTCCGCTGGCCTTGTTCACGTCTAGAGTTTGCAGGATTTTAAGGATCTCATTTTGGCGTATGCGTACTTCAGCCATAATGCAGTCAGCACGAGTTGAGATTGGTGGAGCTTTTCCTGCAGCATCGAGACGCGAGTTCTCAGCAAAAAGAGATGCAAACAAATCCGCTTTCTCTTTTGCAGAATGGGCCAGCGATCCATCAGCCCTCAGCAATGGTGGAAGTGACGGCCGACAAAAGTTAGATTCAGCGGCTTTTGCCAGGGACCAAAACGCTTTGCTCCCAGAAGGATATGAAGCTAGTTTGGCCCCAATGTGGCTGATATGGTTGAATTTAGCCCTGCGTAACGTCCTTTTACATGACTTGGCGGCTTGGTTAAAAGCTTTCTTCAAATTCCGAGAATTCGGAGACTTGCGCGCTCGAGCTTCAGCCCATGCAGTGTATGCCGTCCGTTTTTCGGCTTCTGCACGATAGCAGTCTGCATCAAACCATGGGCGAGCTTTTCCATTCGTCGCTACGTCAGAGTATGGTATAAAATATTCCATACCCTGGTGTATAACCGCGGTAATGGCTTCAGCGCAGCTCGACGGATCATCAGAAGAAAAGCATACCTCTCGCCAAGGATAGGACGAGAAAAAGTGACGCATCTCATCCCAATCTGCTGCTTTGTATCGCCACACCCGTCTTAAGCCACATGGGGCTTCTTCGGGTGGGGAACAAACGGATATAGATTTTACCAGACAGTGGTCAGAAGTACCCAGTGGTGCAGAAACTGTTATTGAGTGACTGTCTGGATCAGTTGTTAAAAATAGGTCTAAGCAGTTGGCGGTATGAGAGTCTACGTCTGGTACCCTGGTAGCACAGTTTACAAGCTGGGTGAGGTCTAGCGTCAAGGCTAGTTTTCACACTTCTCGCCCAGCATGGTCGGTCACCTGGTATGGGTACAGCCACTCCTGGTGGTGGGCATTGAAGTCCCCCAGAATGACTAACTGTGCCGAAGGGTAACGCTCTCGAGCCTCATCCGCCGTTAGGGTAAGATGGTCACATAACTGAGTTGTTTCCACGTCTCCGCTGTGCGAACGGTAGACACAGGCATACAGGATTTTCTCCTGTCCTGTGTCCACCAGAACCCATAGGATGGAGTAACTGGATGTCTCAAGGTGCTTAAGACGCTTGATGCAAATATCATCACGGACGTACACACAGACTCCGGCACGAGGTATGAACCTGTGCTCCAGAGAATACCCGGGGTAGCTGAGGTACGCCGTGTCAGCTGGACATCTGATCTGCGTCTCAGTGAGGAACAGCAGCTGCGGTTTTTCTGTTTCTAGGTGGTGGTGGACAGATTCGAGATTAGAGTGCAGACCTCGGATGTTAGAGAGGTGCACTTTTAATGGGAGGACGTGCAGCCGCTGTGTATACCTTCGTTTATTTTTTTTTGTGTTCTCATGGGGAGTGAATAGGTGTTGGGGAACGCGAACTGGGCGAGGTGGCACCCTACCTACCAGGTGTCAAACTCAACACCGCCGCACGGAGGGAGGCTGACGCGGAGACCGCGGGGACGCCCGAGCCCCCCCAGAATGGCTACCTGGTCCTCCCTTCCGGTCGCCATCCGGCAAGGTAGATCATTCTGGGATTTTTCGTGAGGTGGCGGGGCAGCCTTTCACAGGTGGCTACCCTGCTACTTGGGCCCCCAACTTCCTACGGTCGGCCAGCGGCGGCACCGTGCCTCGGATCCCGCTACCCTCCGAAGCCAGGCACCCGATGCGGCAGTGATAAACAGACAGAATCGGTCACATAGAGTGCCACAACTACCCAGACACATCCCCCAAATGGCTGCTCTAGGACCCGCCCCGGAACACGGCAGTTGCCGTTTGGCGGCGCGACTCTACCCAGAGGGTGGTAATCAAGCCACGGCCGTAGCCTACCACCGCAAGAATTTTGTCGGCTCTTACGACAGGCCTTCTTGCCGGGCCGTAGGAAATCGTATTCTACTGCCCGTCCCTACTCGGGGCAGTTTTTTTAGAAGTTTTAGAAGTTTAGGAGTTTTAGGAGAAGTTTTTAGAAGTTTTAGGAGTTTAATTAGAAGTAAATCAGCAAAGCAGTTTTATTAAAAAAAATTACAATAGCTTATGTTGCGTTACGTTTCATTATATAGTGTATACCTGTTGATAATATGATATATAATATGTATTAAACATAATTGATCAAAAGAGTTTGTTTGTTTTAACGCATTTATTCCAGAAGTTACCAATCCGATTTTTAAAAATATTTTTTGCATAACTTGTAAAATAATAAAGGTTGTGCAATACAAATAGGCTATGTAATATCACGCTACAATTCATACTAGCTGAGAAATCATGATAAATATTAATCTATCGGAGAAGCAGTTTAACGGAAATGAACTCACTAGTCACTAGTTACATCTAGTAGATTAAAAAAAAATATGGTCGCGTTCAGAAATATTAACATTCGTTTAGAAGCTGCACACTTAATAAGTCGTCGCTAAGAGCCTTCGCAAAACCTTGACTTTTATAATCAAGGAACGATTAATACATAACACGAGCACACATGGAATGTAATATCTCGTAAATACTCATCATTTATAGGTAAACGTTCATTTATCGTATTAGAATCACGATTATAACTTTGCTTATAATAAATAATTTTACGTACGTCAATAAATATTCTATCCAATAGTTTTACTTCTATGTAATAAATTTATTATTAATATCTATAATCCCTTCCCTAACGAATGATAAAAGCAGTAATAGACGGCTTAACGTGCTCTCCGAAATAATACCAGGAAAAATACTCAAATATTATTACAAATACAAATATCCACCCCAAATAGGAATCAAACCTACACCGCTAGTGTCAATGCAATTCATCAAACAGTCATTAACGTAATGAATTTATACCAATAATTCTTTATTACTTGTCAACAAATGTGAACAATATTTATTTATCTTAACAAACACTATTCAGGACCTGTTTCACTTTGTGCTCTCCGAGGCACGGTATGGAGACCCACAAGGATATACACCCAGACTGAATACAAATATTTATACAAATACAAATATCTGCCCCGAGTGAGAATCGAACCCGCGACCACCGGCGTTGAGGCGACTACTCGCACCAATACATCAGAACGGTCGTCAATGTAATATATTCTAATATATTATGTAAAATATTCATAAGGAGATTACTCAATATGCGTTGATGCGAGCCGGAACCAGAGAGATCTAAATGGAGTAATTCATAAACAATAGATAAATAGAGCAGTAAATTACATATATTATGTGAAATTTAATTCTCTATAAGAGTTATTAGTCGAGTTTCGAGTTGATATAAATTTTGTTGGTATATTCTTTTTGCGTTTCGAAAAACAATTTTATTATACGCCCAGCGAAGCGGGTGAGAAACTGCTAGTCTAGATAAGTCATTATATATAGTCTTGTTTTTCAAAAGTTATATAAAGTATGTGGACAATATGTAGATAATGCTTTTAACATTAAGCCCGCCTTTGTACAATTCAATTTTGTGATGTGCAATAAAGTAGGTATAAATAAATAAATATAAATTACTATTTTAACAGATTGACTATAAACATTATATATACATATTACCTTAAATTATTAACAAATAAAAAGTTTTATAAGTCCATAAAATTATGCGATTGTTATCGAGTTAATTTCGTAATAAAGGAAATGTCAATAAGTACCTACTTGATCTCCAATTTCTTAGTTTACTTACATATTTATTTAAATACAAAGAATAATATCGATTTAAATGTCTATTTAAATTTTTACATTGTAATTTGAAAGAAGTATTTTCTTTGTCTAATAATGAAAAAAATGAAACCTGGAATACATAAAGTAGTGGAATATTATAGTTTTTTCCTTTTTCCTATGTATTTAGGACATGACCGGACAGTATAATCCAAACTTTTTATCACAAGGCATTTTCTTATTAATCCGTTTTGTGTATTTTACACTAAATGTAAACAAACAAAATAAACACAAAACGTTTTCATATATATAATTTCAGAAGAAAAACAAAACGTTGAAAATACAAAGCAGTTCCTTTTACATAAATCCTATATATATATATATATATATATATATATATATATATATATATATATATATATATATATATATATATATATATATATATATATATATATAATTCTAGATTGTTTTAATTATTATTCAATCATTGTTACGATTAAAATAGGCGACATTTTTATTGATTAAGGACTATGGACAATAATATATATGTAGGTATAGGAAAACGATATCAATAATAATTTAGTTTATAATCGGCGGAGTTAGGTACATATTGCCCCTTGCAGATTTAATAAAAACATCACTGCAGAAAAACCCAAACAAAAGTAACGCGCATTTATAAAGTATTAGCTGAGCCATGCGGTTTTGCTTACATGGACATTACCGACAGACGTTAATTTTTTTTAAACTATGCATTTGATCTTTATATTCATAGTAAAGTCAAATGCAGAAGATATTTAAAAAAATCTGTGTACAAAACAATTTTAATACAATTTGATTACAACTACTTACAGAGTAATAACTTTACTTCTAGACGGTGTATCAAGATGAAACCTACATATCATTTTAAATTAGACCTCCAGTATTACAACTGTGAACTGCATCCAATTTCGTAGCAAATTTCGTTTGATATCGGAGTAAACGTGCAGATACCTAGAGAGTAAAAACAGACAGACAAAACCTCTAAAAATTATTGTTTTAGCTTATATTGCTCTCATTGGCAGCGCTATAATTTCATTTTCCTACATATCTATACACCACGTACAGACATTGGTTGGATACAGTTTTATTATATGCATATATAATATGAATAAATAATTAAGATAATATAATTCTTAAAAATTAAAAGGTAAAATGAAACCGCAAGCAATTATAATAATAAATAACTTATTATATTGCTGTTAACTACAGAAATATTAATGAAGACAAAACCTCATTTTGGCGGAAAATTTCATGAATCACAATCAAATAATTACAGGTTTTTCATGATATTATCAAATTATTAAGTATACAAAAAAAGTGAATATTAATGCTTAATCTTTTTAAACACTTTAAAATTCTAATGTTGATTTCACTTATTACTAAGTCGTAGGATGCTATTTGAAATCTATAATCTTTTATGCTATACTTTAAAACGAGCGTTATTTGTATATTTCGACTGTCCCTACGTACAGTATCGAAACTGAAAATGAGCGATTTTTTTATTGCACTAAGAAATTCCTTTTTATATATGTTTTCATACAAAAAAAGAGAATAAGCTAAAAAAATACATATTAAACCACATTTTTCATGAGTATAATATCGATACTTAACAAATAAATGACAATTTTATACTCAAAATTAACTTAAAAGTGCTCTCCTGTAAAGTACCTTTTTTCAGTTTCGATAGTATACGTAGGGACAGTCGATTTGTAAATAATGTTCTTGGAAACGCAATAATTGAAGTTTGCAATATTGACGTTTACGTTTGCGAAAAATCGATTTCATACCTAGGAAAATTTGTTTCCTGTGTATTTTGCACAAATACTCGTAGATTTGCCCACACAATAAGTCGTAATTCGTAATTTCACGGCCACTGCCGCCGCCGCCTGAATAACCCAATAGTTATAAGACAAATAGATAATAAACCTATATTTAATTTCTGGTAAAGGTCATTTTCTCTATTTTGACCTGATAAGAACGTAGTCACTTAGTCCCCACTTTTCGCATCCTTTCTCGATGTGAGGTTATCTTAGCTGCGTCTTTAACGTCCTCCTACGAGCCATTTGAAAAAGACACGCGAGTCCTAACTCACACGCCCAAGGCCAAATAGGCTTACCTTATTATATCCTAATTTTAAAATAAAAGCGATGCCTTCGTTCTTCTTACCGAAATGTATCGTCCCTCGTACAATGTTTTTAAGCCGTCTCATCCATGGCAACTTTACAGTAAGAAAATATTTAGGGATGGCGGTGATTACTAAACATGAGGTGATCGATCTAGCCTCGTATTTTACAATTACATTTATATTACAAAGTACAAACTATTATCCTTGGCTTCATGTTTATAGTTTTGATATGGTCGGTGGGTTTTATTAATTCAATTACTTCTCACTAACGTGCAAAAATTCAATTGAAACATCAGGTCAGTTAGTGTCCACAAAATGAATAATAAAATCTCTTTAGCTTTGTTGCTTACTACAGGGTTGTTTATTAGTTTTTAGGGACGGTATTAAATTGTACGGATGGGACCGAGGGGCGTTAATTAAAAGACGTGTTTAACGCAAGACTGCATGTTTATTACTCGATTCAATTACAATTACATGATTAAATATAAAGCTTATAAGGTATACAACATACCTATACTACACGCCCAACCAAAAAAAAAAGGAAAAAAAAAGCATTAATACAATAATTGTTCTTTTTTTTTTTTTTTGTTTTAAGCAATTATAAGCTCCAATAAGAAAAAAAAGAAATTAAAGTAAAATTACATTAGTATTTTTTTTTTTGTATATAAAAATGCGTCGGTACATAGGTTGATCAACTTTTACCATTATGTATATCTATATCTAAATAGGTATCAAGTAAAGTGAAGAAGTATAATTATAATATGCTTAATTATAATACAACTTAGTGTTGTTTTTGTGTACAGTTTTCTCTGTACCTTTGAATAAAATTATAACATTAGGGCTAATTTCCTTAACAACTAAATATGGTCCAATATAAAGAGGATCAAACTTTTTTCTATTTTCATTTTTTAATAAAACAAAATCCCCTTTTTTGTATGAAATAGGATTTATATAACCATCATATCTTAACTTTCTCATATCCTTAGATTTACATAAATTTTCTCTAGCTTGCATTTGAGACTTTTGTAAGCGAAACTTAAGTTCGTGAGGATAACTTGAATAATTATATAATGGCTCTAAAGAGTTTACTAAGTTACTAGGGATGTTACAAGGTTTTCCATAAACTAATTCATATGGAGTATATTTAGTTTCACTATGTACTGTAGTATTATAGGCAAAACACCAATATGGAAGCCATGTACCTACTCCACTCGCGTGGTTCATTTTTAGTCTGAATTCTGAGAAATGATATTAAATGTTTGTGATTATTTTCTAAAGATCCTATTGTCCCGTGGTGATAAGGTGTGGAAAACATGGGTTTGATATTTAACATTTTACAAACCTCACGCATTGTTTGTGAAACGAACTCGGTGCCTCTGTCACTTAGAATTTGTCGTGGTATGCCATGCTGTAAAATAAATTTACTTACCAATGTTGATGCTACGGTGTTTGTTTCCTTGTTTTCGAGTGGATAAGCCTGCATAAATTTCGTTAAATTACACTGAACAGTAAGTATATAAGTATAGTTATATAAATCTTTATCTAAAGGACCTACTAAATCTATAAGTATACGATCAAATGATGACCCACTGGTATCGGTAATCACCATGGGTTCTTTAATGTACTTAAAATGTTTTTGCCGTTGGCATTGATCACATTTTCGTACAAACTCTGTCACATCCTTTTCTAATCCTGTCCAAAAATATTTCTGTCTAATATTATTAATCATACGTCGAATTCCAGCGTGTCCACTTGTGGCCAACAAATGATAGTCATTCAAGATAACGCGTTTGTCGTCATTTGATATTATTTTCCTTACGCCTTGTATTACATGTAATCTTAGTCCGGACCATTCTTTACTTTTATTTATACATTTACTTAATTTCTTTATAATTTCTATATTTTCATTTGTACGTACAATATATAAATTATTTATTTTTAATTTTTTACTAATTAAACACAGATCCCTCGCAAAGACACGTCGTGTACATTGTGATTGAGCCTCTGGTTTTACAAATAATATTTTTTCATTTGGTAAATACGCAAAATACTTGTTTTCTTCCCTCACACAACTTTTACACTTCTGCCACTCTGTCTTACTAACAAAATTTAACTCCACATAATCCTTCGGTTTTCTGAGAACTTCTACTACTCTTGGTTGATCAGACCAATCGTAATTTGAAACCTCATCATCCGATTGATTATGCGTTGTTGCTTCATTTGCTATTTTACGCATTGCCCTAGTCATTACCATCATCCTGATGTTAGCGTGTATATCTTTCAATTCGTCACTTGTCACTCTTATACGAGATAACGCGTCTGCAGCTACGTTATCACGTCCTCTTACATACTCTATTACAAAGTCATACTCTTCCAACTGTAATCTAAACTTCATCAAACGACTAGATGGATTTGTCATACTAAAAAGCGATATTAAAGGTTTGTGGTCGGTTTCAATTATAAATTTTCTTCCGTATAGATATGGCCGAAAGTATTTAATGGACCATACAATAGATAACAATTCTTTTTCTACTGTCGGGTAATTACATTCAGCTTTATTAAGCGTGCGACTTGCAAAAGCCACCGGTCGGCGGTCTTGGTTACACAAAACGGATCCTATTGCATATCCAGAAGCGTCAGTCTGTAATATGAATATGTTGTCATTGTTTAGTATGGGATATTGCAACAAAGGTGGCGACAATAATGATTTTTTTATTTTTATAAAAGCTTCTTGGCAATTTATGTCCCACGAGAAAATTACATTTTTACGCGTAAGCTTATTTAAAGGTATACATAACTTAGCGAATTGAGGTATAAATTTTCTATAATAGTTAGCAAATGCTATGAATCGTTTTACTTCTTCTGCTGATTTTGGAATGGGATAATTTTCTATTACTTTTGATTTATTCGGGTCGGGTTGAATTCCGTCAGATGAAACTACATGTCCGAGATAAAGTAACTCTTTTTGTAGGAAAACACATTTTGCCGGATTTAATTTTAAATTTACTTTTCGGAGTCGTTCAAATATTGCAATTAAATTTTGATTATGTTGGTGTAAATTTCGTCCGAAACATACTAAATCATCCAAATAAATGAGACATTTTTCATAATTTAAACCAGACATCGCTACTGTCATAGCTCTAGAAAAAGCATTGGGACTTGTTTTTAACCCCATAGGCATACGTTTCATTTGGTATTGTCCCGTGTGGGTGGTAAATGCAGTATATTTTCGGCTTTTTGGGTCTAAAGTTAGTTGATAATATGATTGATATAAGTCAAGATGTGTAAAGTACATTGAACCAGACAAAGCATCTAATATGTCGGATATATTGGGCAGTGGAAATTTGTCGTCTATTATGCGGTCGTTAAGTTTCCTGAAATCGATCACTAACCTCCATTTTTTCTCCTTACCATCATCTTTTTTAGGCACCAGTAACACTGGGCTCGACCATTCGCTAGCTGCGGGCTCAATTATATCGTTTTTAAGCATATTTTGTACTTGACACTCAATTTCTTCTCTCTGAGCATAAGGCAACCGATAAGGCTTTGTATACACTGGGTTATTAATTTTTAAATGTATATGATGTGAGTAAATATTTGTGGCTGACAATCTATCGCCTTTCAATTGAAAAATATCCGAATACTTCGCACATATATTTTCTATACATTTTCTTTCTTCTAAATTTAACGAATCTAATTTTAACTCTTCAAACATTCTTCGCACTCGATTTCCATCACTTTCATTCTTTTCATAGCTACAAATTACGTATTCTGATAATTGTTCTACTTCCGGATTAAAGTAACTTAAACGTATGGTTTCATCTCTACAATTTAATATTTGTATTCTAAGTTTTTCATTATTTGGCTTACTTATACTACCCGCTATAAAAACTCCATCGCATAATTGTTTCGGAAATACAACACAGTCGTCCTTCAAGTTGGTACTCACAAAATAAAATTTCTCGCAACGTGGCGGAATGTCTATGTAATAATTTTTTCCTAAATAACCTGTATCCATGGGCATAGTTATTGTTTCTGAATTTAATTTTAAAGTTACGGTATTAATTTCATAATCTACAATAGCCTTATATTTTTGTAAAAAATCGCGGCCTAAAATACCATGTTCCGGGAAATTCATATTTTCAATAACATAAAAAGTGTGAATAAAGCCTAAATTTTGCATGCAAACTTTCAAATTAATAAAACCTTTTGTTATAATTTTACCACCTATTCCTTTAATTTCTTGAACATCATTTATTATAGGTAAATGTCGTACCGCCTCATATTTCACGACTGATAAGGACGCTCCGGTGTCGACCATCCATTTGAAATGTAAACTGTTTACTATTGTATCTATAGGGGAGACTGAGGACACTTGATCCCCCCTTTTATTTTTTAGCCCTAAAATTTCGAATTGAAACAAATTCAATGGTTTGTTTCAACAAAAGGTTTCCGAATTTATCTAGCTATGTCGTGGATAAATTTAATAAGGATAGGTTTGTATTTTTACTCAGAATTCAACTAAACGTATAACAATAGATTTGTGTCAAGTGTCCCCAAGATGTGGAAGACTTGTTCCTCCTATTCGGTAGACTTGATCCGCCCGGATTAAATATCCTACACATTGGGGATACCTACTTGTGACACTAAATATGATCAAGAGTACCATGTGCATGGGAGACTTGATCTGATGATGCAGATCAACCTTCCCAAAATACGTGGGATAGAAGGAACACTTCATACATTATTAATAATTGCAAAATTTGTACGAAATGTAAGTATGTGGAGGCAAAATAAAATACGTAATATAAATGAGATATTTTTATTTAGGAACATTATCTTCTAATTTTTGGTTCTACAATCTTCTTAACTTTCTTTAAAATTATAGACATAAAAATTATATTTACAATGAAAACAATAATCTTTTAGTAGGTACCTATTATTGGCTTTGGCAAGAAACATTAATTAGTTTAATATCATTTTTTCCTTATTAATAATAATCAGTCAGGGATGCAGTCAAATCTTATAATAAACGACGTTTTTATTATTTCCTATTTAAAAACAATCCTTCAACAAAATAGACTATTCTTCAAAATAAACATTAAAAAAAATTAAATTTTTGCATCTTAAAAATTTAAGTAACCATCTGAAAGTTAAAGCATTGTACATATACATTATACATTATACATACATACATAATCACGCCTCTTTCCCGTAGGGGTAGGCAGAGACCACTTCTTTCCACTTCTCTTCGGTTTAGGGTACTCTTGAGACTTGATCCGGGGATCAAGTATACCTCGACTGAATGTACCATGTCTCCCGAATGACATTTCTTAAAAAAAGAATTCATTATAGACAAACCAATTATGATTTGCTATTCACTATTTGACTATTCGAAAAACATATAAAATACACAATATCTTATTAATTTGAATAACTCATACAGTAAAGTATACAAAATAAAAAATACAATTAAAAAACTCACCAATTTTAGTTTCATCCGCACGTAAACAACCAACAGCCGCCATTTGCAAACGCGGTACCCTAATTGGGATAAGAGCTTTTTTTTCTAAGTTTGCTGCAATTCCGCCTTACTGTTCCCACCTCAAATTAATCTAACATGCTTGGTAGTTTCAAAAATTCTGTGTACCTTGTCTCCCATAAGGATCAAGTGTCCTCAGTCTCCCCTACTATTGCTACTTGTAAATGCATTTATAAATTTAGGATCGAAAAAACTGGGTTTCAGTAGTATTATTGTCATCAGCTTGACCTTGCTCTTGGTTATGTAAATAGTGCATGTTGTGGCCTCTAGTCGAAGATCCACGTGCTCGGTAGAATTGACCACCCCTGGGCCTTTTTCCAACAAAAGGTCTTCGTCCACGAAGATTGTCTGACCTTGAGTAATTTTGGAAATAATTTGAAGAATTTTGAGAGGTCCATCTCTGACCAAAAGGACTGCGCGTCGAGTAATTATTAAAATATGCACGGTTACCTTTCTGTGCTGCGCCACGACCTCGCTGATTGTAAGATGGGTACCTTACCTGGTTAAAATTTCCTCGACCTCCTCGACGAGCGTAAAACATGGACTCCCTCGGCTCATTGCGATTTGACGACAGCTCTTCCTCTTTTGCAGCTTGAATAACGTCCTTGAGAGAGTCGTAGTTGCGTGCTGTCAAAATTAAATTCAAATTTTTGTTACGCAAACCGTCTGCGAAGCGATGAACCGCTAGCTTTTCGTTTAGTGGCTTTAATATATTATATGCTGACGTATTACCATCCGCCTGCGATACAGTCAGCTGCGTAAATAACTCCTCTAACGACTTACCGTACTCTTCGATAGATCGCGAACCTTGGCTACAAGTAAGTAACTGAGAGTGCAAGGCTGTACTAGATTTTGTTGTAAGAAGATGTTTTCTAATATCAGCAATTAAAATTGAACAACTTGTGTAAGTTTTTTCCAATCGCAACTTTGCACTTTCTGTTAAACGTGTTTTTAAAACAAAATTGATAAGAGAACTCTGTTCTGTCGCTTCAATCATAGAACTATAAAAATCTATCGAATCTATTATTCGTTTTGTCATATCCTCAGAACCATCCATCACCGGGATTAAACTCACGGCAGTTTTAAGGTCAAATTTCGCCATTGTGGTGTCCTTATTGGTGCTTCCCCTATCATAAGAATAAATTTTACGATACAACTTCTGTATACTTAAACATAAATTTTCAATTAATTTTGCTTTTTCGACACTTAAATTTAGTACTTCTAATTTATAGGTAGAACTTTCAAAAATACTAAGATATTCGTCATATAATTGATCTACTAAATTATACTTTAACTGACCAACCCGTTCTGTTCTCCTTAATGGTCCTAGTTTACATATAGCTTCTCTCAATATTTGTAATTCTGCATATATTTCTTTTAACCTATTAGTCATTACTTAACTAAAATATGCATTTTACTTATTGTATAAGTATAAATAATAAATAAATATTAACCAACAATCACACCACGTTAACCTAGCCCCGTGCTAAGTTCGTAAGAACTTGTGTTACAGGTACTAGGAACGGAAATAAATTTAAGAAATTTTAAATAAATACATATATACATAAATATACATCCATGACCCGTTGCAGACATCTATATTCGTCATACAAATTATCTGCACCTGGCGGGATTCGAACCCGCGACCGCTGCGTAAAGTGTCCAGTTGCCTGACCACTCGACCAGTCACTCGACCAGTATGGAACAACTTACCAAAATAAACTTCTTATTATAATATCTTAATTAACAATATAGAGACGTTAGGGAAC
Source organism: Euphydryas editha (assembly GCA_036937285.1). Taxonomy (NCBI): domain Eukaryota; kingdom Metazoa; phylum Arthropoda; class Insecta; order Lepidoptera; family Nymphalidae; genus Euphydryas; species Euphydryas editha. Next base: position 3,564,729 of record JAUPFZ010000003.1, read on the forward strand.
AAAATATATTCTTCTACAGTTTATTTAATAAAAATATAGTGGTAGGTATTCGATATACACATTGTAAACGCGGTACTATTGCGTTCAAAAAAAAAAATGCACTTTAATGACATTTCACTTCACTATAATTACGCACTCACGATTCGAAGTTCGACGATTAGACGTTCGGTCCAGCTCCAGACTCATGTTGACGGGCTCCACGTTCACGTGCTTCACGGAACCGACGGCTCACAGATCGGCGAATAGATTCATCTCGCATAGCGCTGTTTATCCAGCTTTGGTGACATTTTTTGTAGAAACGCAATAGAACGAAAAAACCTCCAAGTAGCAGTGCTATCATTATTACGATCAACAACACGTTCATAGTGGACATGTGCGCCTTGATATGCTGTAAATGTGCATCGTTGTCTCCACCTGATGCAGTTTGGGCCAAAAATACATCCTCTTTCTCAACCTTTGATTGGCACATGATGATGGACTTGTATAGGTACACACACTATTTTTTTTCTTAAAAAATAATAATGAAATAACTGGATTTTATTATTACGCCACAACTCAAGTCTCACATGTTTCTAGAATGATACTGTCCACTGTTCACATTTTAATATAATTATTATATTTTAATAAAAGTTCGCCGCCAATTCCATTGTTCTCGGTTATTTGATACACTTAGAGAAAACGCGCGGCGCGGCGTCAACTCGCAGGGTCGCCATGTACGGATGGGACCGAGGGACGTTAATTAAAAGACGTGTTTAACGCAAGACTGCATGTTTATTACTCGATTCAATTACAATTACATGATTAAATATAAAGCTTATAAGGTATACAACATACCTATACTACAAAATCTGCTGGAACTTCTGGTAAGATTTTATTGCAATAATTTAAACTAAGAGTACATGGTAAGGCTGGGTTTCGCTTACCTCAAATATCACTTCTCAATACGTGTGGTTTTACACACGCTTATTGATTGTCGTGACGACGCGTTGGCGAAGTGGTCGCAGCTACTGGCTGTTGCGCTAGCGGTCGCGGAATCGATTCCCGCACATGACAAATATTTGTATAGGCTATACAGATGTTTGTCGTGGTCTGGGCGTTTGTGCTTGTGTGTTGTGTGTGTTTCCGGACTCCCGACACGGAATTAACATTCTACTGGGGGTCGTTGAGTGTGAGACATTTATGGTATTGTATATAATATAATATGTATAGGTAACCTTCCTCATTTAACAAGCTTATTGACACAAAAATAATTTTTATAATAACATTTATTGATTACAACAAATTAAAAATAAAATAAGATTTCTAATATTATTAAAGATTATTATTAATTAAAGATAACGACGACAGCATTGACATTTTCTAAACAGTAATTAATGAACACTTTATCTGTTAAAGTATGTTTGTGTAACCTTGTGACTTGAGATAAATGCATCAAGAACATTGATTTAACTAAAGATTTCGTGCTAAGTACTCGCGAATCGTATAAGGAAAAGTTTTATTCGAAGAAACATAGACACAATGATCCGTGGTATTTTTTCCGCTTTAAATTATTTATGTTAATAAATTGTTTTATACGTATATTTTGTACTTATTATAAATTATTGTATAATAGCAAATCTATGTAACTACTGGTATCCTTTCCATATAGAAGAAATGTTTGCTCTTAATCCGCCACTACGATTCAGTGCACAGTTTCTTTCCCAAAACTAGTTATTATTTAAAATCTTTATGCGCTTTTCGAGAGATCCACAAGTCAAAACATCCAGACGCGAATCTAATATCTATATATTTTTATATATATAGGAGACTTCTATAGATATAGTCACTCATCACGATATCTCTGGAACTATGAGATCTAAAAACTTGAAATTTGGTAGGAATATTTCTTTTGCCGAGTCTTCTAAGAACGGATTTTACGAAATCCTACCTCTAAGGGGATGAAAAAGGGAGGCAAAGTTTGTATGGGACAACGTGATTCCTTGGTCCAATCTACTTCAAATTTTGCATAAATATTCTTTAACAGAATTGATTGAAGACGTGTTTCGTATTTTATCGAAATTCATTCCCTAACGGCGTTAAAAGGGGAAAACTCCTTAGTGGTTTTGATTTAAATTACATTTTATTTTGACACATGTTTGACAACTCAATCCGTCTGTTATAAAATATTTTCCAGTATTGATGCAGTTGAAGGTGATATCTTTTTTTGGGTGCTCCTGATGGAACAGGCAAGACTTTATATTAAACGTAACAAAATTGAATTGTAACTATACCGAGTGATAGCTTTACTATAAAATAGTGTCATAAATAATATTTTTTACTTCATTGTTGGTGTTGTGTTAAGTCAAGGGTTTTAAACTAAATGACTCATCAGCAAGGCACAATGATACAGATATAGAAGACACCGAAGTGAACTTGGAAACATTTTTGAATTATGTTTCCTGTTAGAAATAGTTTTTCAAAAATAAAAGTAAACTTATGATATATGATATTATCAAAAGATAACATTATTTTAAGTTATTTATAAGTAAAATTTTATTTAAATTGAGTACGTAGTAATTATTTATTTTTAATATTTATTGGTTTGTAAGTTTTTTACTATGTTTGTAACCATATTATTTTAATAAGTGATTGTTAAATAGCCGGTAACCTGTAACTTGTACCACCACAACAAAACATCAATCGTCTTGTTTGTGAACGCTGCTTCACTGACGCACAGTTTTTTGGTGTAGTTATTTTTTCATATGTACCCTCTATAAAGTGATTTTGGTGTAATGTTATGTACGAATGTATTATTTTTACGCGTATGTATTTTCTCGAACCATGTAATCAATTAAATAGACATAAGACCAATTCATGGGGTGGAGGGTTGATAACCTGCGATACAGGAATATTCCTATGTCAGGTATCAACCCACCATAATCATTTTTTTTTTGGATCATCATGTACCTACATGTAAGCATCTTGTTTTTTATGGTGAGAAAATAAATGATTATTATTATTATTATTATTATATGGCATTAACACCCCAATTAGTACAGATTGGCACCACGGACTAATGTTGGAACAAGATCAGAAAACATTATAAATCATGTACCCATTTAACTTTATCTTACACTAAAACTAAGAAGGAGGAGATAAAAGCTGTCTTGGACTATTATTAAATATAAATATATGTTTGACATACACACACAATCGTCTCTAAGGTAGGCAACTTAATGCCTGTGTTTTAGGTAACAGCCGACTGATATACATTTTTTATAAATATACATATAAATAATACATATAGAAATAAATATATATTACACCCAGACTCGAGGCGGGAATCGAACCCACGATCCTGGAGCAGAAAGCAGGGTCACTACCAACTGTGCCGAGTCAATTAAAATTTAAAAAATAATTACTTGCGGGTTTATTCAAATCTAAGAGACAAAATCGTATTGACTTGTGGTGTAATTATACCAACGATACAACGAACGAAGCATTGATGACCGTTCTGGTGTAGTGGTGCGAGTAGTCGCCTCAACGTCTCGCCTCAATTCCCGCTCGGGGCAGATATTTATATTTGTGCCAATATTTGTTTCAGGTCTGGGTGTATATCTGGGTGTATAGTGGGTTTCCCCACCGTGCCCCGGAGAGCACGTAAAGCCGTCGGTCCCGTTTGTTATCATGCCTTATAATAATTGTTACTTATGGCTCGGATATTATCCGCCACCCCGCAGTGGAGCAGCGTGGTGGATTAAGCTCCAACCCTTCTTCTATATGGAAAAAAGGCCTTCGCTCAGCAGTGGGTTGTTTACAGGCTGATACAATACACTACAGTACAGGAGCATTTGTGACCTGCAGTGACGAATCTGAGCCTTACCATAAATATGACAGTTCTCAGACCTGTTGCTTAAAATAAAATGAAATGGTGATTTCCGGGAACCATATAATAATATAATGTATGAGTGTATATGAGTATGTATTTACCATAAACAAAGCTTAAGGTCAAACTCTTACTGTAGCGGGAGTATACTTAAGCGAAAGCTGCTTCTCTCACAGTCAATTGTATGTGGTATATTCCAGAGTACCCTGGTGATTCTAGCACCCCGAACGAAAAACAAAAAATATTGTTTATAAAAAAATACTACGGAAGATTTAGTATTTCGATTTCGTTGTAAAAAGATAATACCCCGTGTAACTTCCTCCAGATCAAAGGCGTGATCTCTCTTCGTGATCATAAAATATGACAATTTTTACTTTAATTTTAATGTTTATTTAAACTTTAAATTCCTACTCTATAATAAAGATTGTTATATTTTATAAAAATTCAAATATTTTAACATAATAATTTAAGTGTTATAACAAAATTAATAACGTAAAAAAAACAAATAAAAATCCTATTATAACCATTTTCGACTTCTACGTGGACGAAGTCGCGGGCTAAAATATTATGTTTGACAACTCAATCCGTCTATTATGAAATATTTTCCAGTATCGACGCAGGTGTAGGTGATAAAAAATATATATTTTTTTTGTTGAAATTTTAGTTAAATACCCGTGCGAAGCCGGGGCGGGCCGCTAGTTTTTATAATAAAAATATGCACTGCAAATACAGTATTTTAAGGTGCAATTTCATAAAATAACTAATTATTACAAAAAATTAAAGCTGCGGTACGCTCATTAAATAGAGCGAACTAACACGATTTTCATAAAACTGAACTACTTCCACTATAATAAGTGTATTTATTAGATATTCGAAATAATATGTAACATCGTGACGTTCTGGCGTAGTAAGGCGAGTAGTTGCCTAAGCGCCGGGGGTTCCGCGTTGAATTCCCACACGGGGTAGATACTTATTTGTATTTGTACAAATATTTGTTTCCGGTCTGGGTATATGTCCTGGTGGGTCTATCCACCATGTCTCCTAGAGCACGTAAAGCCGTCGGTCCCGGTTGTTATCATAGATAGCTGATAGCGATGGTTACTTGCTAGTTGTGGTTGCCTGTAAATGGATGAGCACAGTTTGAGAGATTTTTTTTTTGTATATTGTTTTGTACTTTTTGTGTATCATCTGTAGGCGATCCTTTAAATAAATAAATAAATAAATATTCATGGTAAGGAAATTAATTATCCGCCAATCTGCAGTGAATCAACGTGGTAAGTTAAACTCCAACCCTTATCCTATACGGAATAAAAACATAAATTAAAAAAATCAAAAAAACCCGACTGCGTAAAATACTCTTATTATAAACTAAAAAGAATAAAACAAGTCTGGTTGATCTGAACTGAAAGAAAAATGCGTAGAAAGTTTTTATTTAAGGTATATTTTTTTCTGGCAAACAACGTTTCTCTCACTCAAACAGAGTTCAGCCCATGAAAATTTCATGGCAATGCTATTCCTGACGCGATATATTATTCGTTTTGCTAGAAAACGATAATTCGGGCGCCCGGGCGATAAAAGCCACGCTTTATGAATATTTGTGTTAAATAAAACAGCAGTATAAACATAATGTGATATACATATTTTTGAACTGGTCTTTTTACTAGCTTTCACTTGATACCCATATTGCTACAGTAAGAAAAAAAAATTCAACTCCCCCCCCTCATTCCGCCATTTGCGGGCGCCATTTTGAAAATTTATATAGCCTTTGTCACTACTACAATTTAGACAAATCCAACGACACCTCATATGTCAAAAACTGTGCAGCCGTTTGGGCTGTAGGGCGTGCCAAAGAAATGGACATACATACATACATACATACTGTACTACTGTATGTATGTATGTATGTATGTATATACACTCGAAAAACATAACCCTTCTTCTGTCGCAGTCGGATAAAAAAGGCTTTTGCCCAGAAGTGGGACGCTTACAGGCTGATTCAGATAAGTTTGTTTAAGTTCAAGTGATATCAGGAGCTTTTAAATTACGTTTTTTTTTTGAAATCCAAGCATTTCATCGACTACAATCTGCATCCCTTTTTAAATTATTATGTGACAAATGTAATCTACTCGTTCACATTTACGAGGAAAACTTATGTTAGAGGAAACAATAATATATAGCTCTTGCATATTTTTTATTTCTTAAGCTAACTTAATAAATAAATAAAAAACATATTGCTAAAACATTAACAAAAAATTAAAGTGCATTATAAATGTTTATCTGATCATGACATAATCAGATTTCAGTGTATATAAGCCTTGCTAGGATATCTACAGGCACAGTTCAGCAATGACTAGGATCGCTATAGTTTGTGTGGCCCTCGTGGTCATTGCTTGCGTTCAAGCAGCACCAGGTAATTCATATTTGCTTTTATATTTAAACTAGATATACTTCCCGAGAGAAGATACAGTGTGGTTACCTAACCTCTTTTGAAAGTTGATTTTCTTTCCGAGTCAAAATTTAGAGCCGATTTAGCGCCGCCTACGGTAGGACTTATTTCGGACCTCTGGACTCAAAGTCGGTTCTAGCCTATGTTAAATTAGGTCCGACTTAGCACTCAAAAATGGCACAAATTTCCGTTTTTTCCACTTTACGACTTAAATCGGACCTAAATGGAATAAAAATTAGCGGCTACAGGCGCTAAGTCAGACTACTGGGCTCTAAATCGGTTCTATTTCAGACTACTGAGGCTTAAATCGGTTCTATTTCGGACTTGAAGGAGCTACGTATTTACTACGTATTCGTAATTTTAATTTCGACTCGGGTTAGCTTCTGAACCTGCAAGGTGAATAGTCTTATAGCTCTTATGATTTAGAAATACGTATATAAATCAAATACTTTTAGAAATGTTTTTCGCAAACATTTGTGTTTTTAGGTTATGGCAAAGGCAATAGTGGTGGAGGTGGATTAGTCGGCGGTGGCGGTGGCGGTGGCGGCGGTGGCTTGGGCGGAGGAAGTGGTCTAGGCGGCGGCGGAGGAGGAGGTTTAGGAGGTGGCGGTGGACTGAGCCACGGAGGCGGTGGTGGATTTGGAGGTGGATTTGGAAAAGGCAGCGGTGGTGGAGGCGGTTTCGGAGGTGGTGGCGGCGGCGGCCTTGGCGGAGGTGGTGGCTTCGGCGGTGGCGTAGGCGGTGGTGCTGGCGGTGGTGTGGGCGGTGGTGCTGGCGGTGGCAAGCACAAGGGTGGCTATGGGTAGGCGTAAACATTTTTAATCACTTTAATTAAAAATCATGAATTATATATATCAACCAATAATAATAAAGCAAAATAAATTTACTGAGACTATTATATAAATAAAATCATAACAAGCTTAATCAATACTATCAAATATATGTATTGTAATATATAAAAAGATAAACACAGAAGCAGATTCAATGTTGGAATTTGATGTTAAGTTCGAATTTCCGAAGTCTTAACGTCTATGCATTGATTCAGAAGGTAACTGAGTATATATGATTTATAATTTTAACAAATATTAATTGGTTTTTTTTCAGACGCTAAATTCGGCACAAGCTTGGAACACTGCTAAGGTTATCAATATTATCTGTCTAACAAAATTAACTAATATTCAACGTAACTCTCTGTGATATCGAATTATTGTTCCGGTCATAATATTATGTAATATTTTGAAATATAGCAATTGCTTTACAAAAAAAAAATTTTTTTTCTTATTCTATTCAAATAACCACATTTTTGTCAATCAAAACATCCATGGATTCATACAGCATAAACAAAAAAAAAAACTTTTTTTTTTCCTATTAATTATTATCAACCTTTTAAATTGCCAAAGGACTCCAGTAGCAGTGGTCAAATATAATGTGTTTAACTTTGTCGTCAAACGGTATGGGCAACCTGTCTTACAATTAAATAGCTTACGTTCGTTTAACAAAGACCAGTCAGTAATTACCAGAACCTGTTATTTTATTAGTGTAAATAATAAAAAGTATACGCCCCACGATTCTACCAACCTTCATCAACTTATAGGGTATTTTAAATTAAAATTAAAAATTTAGGTAATTAAACAAAAATATATACAGTTTATTGGAAGAACAAACTGACCACGTGCGAGTCAAACACACAAGAATATCGTATAGGTGTGTAAGTTTGATAATTTTATCGAATACTGAGGTAAACTTAGATGGCTTTAAAGATGGCTTCCAATTATATTGCGGCTTTCGCATTCACGCATTTACTTGTTACTTTCTCGTCATTTAATTTTTTATCTATAACAATACCTATTTATAATTTAATATTCATCTTTTCTGTAAATGCCGACTTAACACAAAACAGAAACAGAGACGAATCTAATTGAAAATAATTAACAAAATTATAATACAAAAACGCATCGAAAAGTGGTTGTATGATGTTCTCAATATACTCGGATATGTAAAATAAAAATAAAAATTGGGTTTAGTAGCACCCGCTTTCGCAAAGGATATACCTACGTGTATGACTGAGTCTTGTCTTGTCTATGACTGAGACTTGAGTTGGACTTGAGTGAATTATATACTGACGATTTAAAAAAGAGCAACCATTGAGTTTCTTGTCGGTTCTTCTCATCATAATCTACATTGCGAATCGATCGTAGCTTTACAGTTACAGTGAGCATATTACGTTACTAGGGATAGGAAGGAAGTGATACATTGCAACCCGGATCTTTGTTGTTTGACCTTTGTTTGAATAAAAATCGATTTCGATGTCTCGATTCCCTCCCGTGTAACGTATACAATTTTTTATAACACTAGAATTGAAATTTCGGTTGTAATTAAAATAGATAAAATAGTAATTATTAGTTTTTTTTATGTTCATTAATTTACTCATACATTTGATATTCTCGATGATGTCGCGTATCCTAGCAACGCGTAAATAAACAGTATAATTGATTGTTTACGAATTTGAGAAAATATGTTCATAATTTTGTGATTTTGTTCCTATTTTAATTGCATGTAAAATATTTAGCTGCTCAAGAATGTTTAGTTAATTTGTGACAACTTTACTGGTCATTGAATAATATGTTAATGTGTACCAAAAGTTTTGTGTTATAAATACTCTTTGCTTTCTAAATAAAATATAATCTTTATTTAGTTGTTATAACACCATAAGCATATGAAATTAATTCCTAAAATGAAAAAAATTAACAAATAAAAACTGTAAAATAGGAGATTAATTTTATTCTGTGTCACATACAAATTATTACAAGGAAATTCAGAGATTAAACTATGCGATATGTCATAACTTTGACCTTTAAAAACAATATATTTATTACATATTATATTTGCATGGGGACGAAAGTTGACGCATGCGCTCTAAATTAATTCATCATGTGGCCAGGAAGCAACGTCGCACTTTCTTCCCTAAAATTAAAATTGAAAATCGAATTTTCGATCCAAGTGTTATAAAAATATAATTAATTAATTAGATAATAGTTATTTATGCAACTGTTGTATAATGAGGGGTATTAAAGCACGAATGTGGGTTTATCACAAGAGGCGAAGGCGAGTGTGATAATAGTGTCACATGAGTGTTTTAATACTTAATTATCAACAGTTGCATACAAAACTTTATCTACTCCAATGCTTTAAATCCAAACAAAACAATAAAAATATCGAAAAAAAATGGCGGGGATTCGAATAATCGACTTTGTTTTTACCTCTGGTTTTTACGTTGTTGTTGTTGTTGTTTTAAAATTTATCCCCAATATGGAACGGCAAATGAATATAGACCATACAGCCATTAATGCAAATGAATATAGATTATACAGATTCCATACATCGAGCAGTAAGAATGTGGCTGTCTGTTGCTAACCTTTTGGGGATTGAAAAAAAAAACATAGGAGTGCTATTATGAAATCCAGTATAACATTATATCACAGACTACTAAGAGAACATTATATCATCCGTTTGGATGCTATAATGGTTATTATGACATTGGTTGTTCTAGCTAGCTAAACAAAAAAAGATAACTGGTTCAGAATCTTTTATAAAGGATTTAAAGCATGTGAGTAGATAAAGAATATTAAATAGTTTCAAATTTTTTTTTTAATTTAATTCTTTTGTACCATACTTGAATAAATACAATTTTGATTAGCATATACGTAAGTTCAGAACACATGTAAGACAGATGCGTTTATGTATCGTACATCGTTTCACCCCAAGGTAGGTTCAAGGTAGTTACGTCTTACGTCTCCCCATCATCTTTGGGGGTTTTGGCAATACTCGCCACACATGGCAGGCGCGTTAGCGAGCGCGGTGTGTTGTGGTAGGATATGGTAACGCTGCTGCCCATCACCATCCTATTTGGTGAACAGTTGTTCGTACCACTATACCCTGAGTCGCCTTTTACGACACCTCGGCAAGAAAGAGGTCGGGACTATTCTTCTCTGCCGGTCACCGCACGGCAAACATCGATACATCAGTCGAAAAACTAAATTTAAAAAAAGGAGAATTTTTATGTTAGTTTTCTGTGTTGCAAAATAGCAATAGTAATTCTTGTAGATCCTAAATATTTTTTCATGAATATAGTACTAGTATTGTAAGCAACTTTAGTCTCAGGTTCGAAGACTTAAGATTTTCTTAGAACTGCAAGTAAGTCCATTTTTTTCAGTAAATGTTTCACCTTCTTTTGTTTAATTCATAAAGTAGGTAGGTCGGGGCTAGTTGAGCAATAGGGCAAGTTGGGCAATCGATATATCTCAAAAACTATACATCACACGCTAATACATAATATGGCGTAAAGAAGCGGACTAAGGAGCAGAACTTATCACAAAACAGCCAGTTGCAATCTGTCGATCGAATAATCTACCTGAAAGCTTTGTTAATTTTATGTACAAAAAGTAAAAAAAAATATATATTTGTGAATATTTCGTCTGTAAGAGTCATTTACTATCTTTGGTACATCAGGTAAGTGACTTATCATTCAACTCATTGAGACTTATCATTGAGGAGCTATATCGGCTCAAGTGAAAAATTGTTCAACTAGCCCCTCCCTACCCTATATCTACTCGTAGTTAATCTGAAAAATGTGAAAAGTGGGTGAAATTATATTAACGTCTTTAAATCACAAGTTTTTATTACAATCCAAGTTTTTTTGTTAACCACCAATACAATTAATTTCATTATTACAAAAGTAACTTACACATTTAATGGTAAATGTGAGACACTTGTACATACATATGTACATACAACATTAAAAAAAACAATGAATCTCAAATAGTTTCTTTCTTCCTTAAACTAATTGAAAAAGTATTACAAAAACATTTACAAAAAACCACGGTGCATTATGTATATCTGATCATGACATAATCAAATTTGAGTGTATATAAGCCTTGCTAGGATATCTGTAGGCACAGTTCAACGATGACTAGGATCGCTGTAGTTTGTGTGGCCCTCGTGGTCATTGCTTGCGTCCAAGCAGCACCAGGTAATTCATGTTTGCAATTAGTTTCAAATTTTTTATTTATCTCAACTTCAAGAGATATCGTGGATACAAAATCATTCGAAATCGATTTTCGCAAGCATTCTTAATTCATCACACCAATAATGGATCGTTTCATTAAATGAAAATCTGTGTTTTGTAGTTTTCGTAATTAAAATATGAGTAAGTGAAATATTTTCGGATATATTTTTTCAGGTTATGGCAAAGGCAATATCGGTGGCGGTGGATTAGGCGGTAGCGGCGGTGGTTTAGGCGTCGGTGGTGGTCTAGGCGGCGGTGGTGGCGGCGGTGGAGGATTTGGAGGTGGTGGAGGACTGGGTCACGGAGGCGGTGGTGGATTTGGAAAAGGCGGTGGGGGCGGTTTCGGTGGTGGTGCCGGCGGTGGCTTTGGCGGAGGTGGCGGCTTCGGTGGTTCTGGCGGTGGTGGCAAGCACAAAGGTGTATATGGGTAAGTGTAAACTTTTCTTTAATTGGTTGGTAAGATTTATAATCATACATACATCCTAATGAAATAAATTCATTTTCAATTATATATTGCCTATCCATCCGGCCGTTATAGTTTATATGATGGATATATAACAAAGTGATATAGTAAAAGGAAATATATATAAAACTGATTGTCTAATGGCTGTTATTGAATCCTTTCAATAAAATATTTTTATATTTTTAGGTGAATAATAAAACTTTGTTTTGTTTGCAGACGCTAAACTTACAAGATTAGCACACTCCTGGCTTACTGACAACAATCTCATTGTGATATCGATTTAAAAAAACAGTTCATAATACTCTTTATATTAAGTTTAAATATAGCAATTAATATACAAAAATTTTGTCTTTTTTCTTCCTCTTTAAGTATACGGGAATAATTGTGAAAAACCGGCGGATTTAGTTGGTCTAACCAATTATCTTTACTATGGTAATATTATAAAACTGAACACAAAAGCATCTATTCTGTTAATCAATTAGTACCAAATACACTGGTTATATAGTATATAAGGGGAAGTTTGAAAGTAGTACCAGTGACGGAGAAAATAAGGAGCAGTAGGCTAGCGTGTTATGGACATGTAATGAGGAGGGATGAACGCTATATTCGTAAAAGAATGTTAAGGATGAATGTCAAAGGACGAAAAGCGATCGGCAGGCCAAAAGAGTGATGAATGGATTGTGTGAAAGAGGACATGAGAAAGAAAGGAGTAAGCGCTGTAGTGAAGAATAATAGAAAAGAATGGAAGAAGAAAACATGTTGTGCCGACCCTACATAAGTGGGATAAGGGCAGGGAGATGATGATGACACTGGTTACGAATAAATTTTCAGATAGTTATTTGATTTATAACGGTATCCAACAGATAAAATTTTATTACGTGTTTTTTGTCTGATTCTCCATAAACTCCACTTTATCTATCAGATATTTAAACCAAAAGTTGTAGTTTATTAGTTGAGGTGAAACAGGCTCTATAAGTCTTCTGCTGATAAAGTATCTGATAGTAAATCAGTAGATTATATGCAAGATATACTTTATCAGCAACCAGTGAAATTGACCCTTAGTCTTATATTAAATTGTTAAACCAATCCAGTCCCTCTTTTATTGTTTATTCTCTACTTGGATATAATACACGACGACCGTTCTGATGTAGTGGTGCGAGTAATAGCCTCAAAGCCACGCGCCAAAGGTCGCGAGTTCGATTCCCGCTCGGGACAGATATTTGTTGTATTTGTACAAATATTTGTCTCCGATCTGGATATATATCCTTGTGGGTCTCCCCACCGTGCCTCGGAGAACACGTAAAGCCGTTGGTCTCGGTTGTTATCATAGACACCTGATAACGATCGTTACTGATGGTGGGGAAAATTATCCGCCAACCCGCAGTGGAACAGCGTGGTGGATTAAGCTCCATCCCTTCCATAGGAAGAAGAGGTCTTCGCTCAGCAGTGGGTGGTTTACAGGCTGATACAGTACAGTACAAATACATACACATACAAGAGGCTAAATACTAACTGAACAGGGTACATTAAAGCTTTTGATGTAAATCATACTTTTAATGATAATAAGATACCTTAAAGGCGAACAGAGATGTGATAAGCATTTAAACAAAAAGCCATTTAAATGCCCATAAATATTTTTTTTAGTCTGTAGGCTAGGTCTTAGTGGTTCGTTTTGACTAGAGTAATTCTACAGACTATTGCTAACACTATACACTAACCGGTATATTCAATAAACTTATAGAGCCTGAAAATATTCCTGCAGACTGGACTATGACTACTATAATTTTACGACAAAAAAAGTGATAGACGAGCAATACAGAACTATCGACCAAATTAGCTTCATGTCGAATTTCTATCAAGTCTTTTCAAAAATAATTTTATCCAGAATCACATCTACAATCGACGAAAATAAACCGAAATATAACAAAACATGTAAAAAAATATAATACGTGGATGAGGATACTGGGACAGTTATTAGCCACACATGATACTTTAGACTATAAAGGAATAAAACAGAGCAGAAATATGTTGGTGGTGGGACAGGAAGGGAGAGGGAATTAGTTTGTAGATTTTCCAATCACCGTACAAAACGAAATTTTAGTAGGGATTTGCCTATAGCTAGGCTTTGTTTTTATTGGTCTGAGCCTATTTTGTAATACTAATACATATAAGTAAATTTATACAAATATCTCGAGTATGATCACGGAACAAAATAGTTTAAGTTTGATTTTTTTACTAAATAATTAGCAACTTACGTTACGCACGTAACAATCATTGGAAACGTATTGTGCGTTGTTCGTCGATAATATTTTTTTACACTTATTGATCTGTTATAAAGTACCGAAGAATACTCGGAATCGAATCGAGTTCTTATAAATAATTTAACTTGCTGGGTATTGTTCGTTTTATCTGAGTGTTAAAAAAGTCTGCTTATACCACGTGTTAGTTACTAGTCATAGTAGAGCAGATAAGTTTTTTTTCTTGGAAACAATATCAAAGGCTTTGTAGGATTGTCTCTATTAATTATTGTACTTAGTGTGTTGGATTTTCAACATTAATGAATATACATATAAAACTTAATTTCTGTTCTACAGGGAGAAGCTTTGTCTTCCAAATTACGAATCTTGTAAAAAATATTTTTGTTACGGTAATTATTTGTATTTCATAATTTTGATCCATGAAAGAGACATATTTGCACATTCCGCATAAATGATATGTTTATTAATAGCAATAAAAAAAAATACGCAGACGGGCTATGTAATATCTTAACTAGATTTATAAATAAATATGTTTAACACACACACAAGGTCGCTGTTCCTAAGGTAGGCAACTTAATGACTGTGTTTTAGGTAACAGCCGACTGATATACATTTTTTTAAAAATAAATATACATATAAATAATACATATATAAGTAAACATATATTACACCCAGACTCGAGGCGGGAATCGAACCCATAACCCTTTGAGCAGAAAACAGGGTCACTGCAAACTGCGCCAACGGGTCAGTCGAAAAAAAGATTGATATTATCTTACAAAAAAAATTTATGAAGGAATTAAAGGAAGATGGGCTTTTGGTCTCTGTTATTATTTTTAATAAAACTCCATTTAATTTGTATAATATTTCATTATTATATTAGGATTTGGTTATCATTATTTGTCTTTGATTGTTAATATTTCTTCTGTATACTATTTTTATTATTACTGCTTTAATTTTTACTAATGTGTACCTTATTTATTTCATATTTTAGGACCTCACAGACACATTTTATTTCTTCGGTTATTGTCTGAAAAAAAAACTAAATATTAAGTTTGAAAAATTTTCTAAGAAAGACACCTAAAGTGATATATATTTTGAGATATTGCTTAAGATAATTACTGCAACTATTCTAAAACCAAAGTATGACTGTGAGAATCAAATTTTTAGCTAAATGACTCATATTATTTAAGTAAGAATCTCTACATATTATTAAAATAAAGTCCCTCTCCGCATCTGTTTTACTGTTAAACTGAAAAACTAGACAGAGTGTTGTATGAGGAAGGTTTAAGTGTATTAATTGTTAAGATTTATAAGTTGTGTTGAAAATATCGGAATCATTCAAGGCGCTTCGGAGCCATCATTGAAAATGCTGTCTTAACCATTTAGATATAGCAAAACAATGTAAGGTGGAATTATTTCTCTTAAATAATTATTAATTGTTTACTAATTTAAATTAATTTTTAGGAGTTATCACAGAATGAAAATAAACGCGTGTGTAAGTAAATTCAAGCGCGGATTTCATACCGACGACGATAGACGGGACTCGCTTGATGCGATGCGACCACCACCGTGCCCCTTGCTTTCGCTAAAGCATTACACACTACTCGTGCGAAGCCGGCGCATAGTAGTAAATAAAGTAAGCTTTCGAATATTATCAGTGAAAAATCTACCACGTAAGGAAATATGATTATTATTATTATTTAGGAATACTTTAAGGCGGATAAGGGGCTGTCGATAAATTACGTGAGACAATCTTGGTGATTTTTTGACCCCCCTCCCCCCTTGGTGAGATTTCATGAGATTTTGCTTGAGCCTCTCCCCCCACCCTTATCTCGCGTGAGATTTTTGAACGTGCGTATGTGTAAGAAGTGTGTAAGATATGCACAGCAATAAAAAAGGTCATCGCGGCCCCCGTACCAATGTTTCAAAAAAAAGGTCATCATCGGTACATGAAACTTTGTCATTTCATTTTTAATGAGTAGAATGGAGAATACATGAAGGAGATTGATCGGTGCTGTCGAGGCTATAACCTTCATTAGATATTAAAAAGCATTGAAGGTAGTAGTAATTTAGCTTAAAACCTTTAAAACCTAGAACAACACAAACATTTAAATTAGTAATATATTATAATTATACAACTATGTTATGAACTACAAGGACAATCACAAAATTATATTAACAACAACACATAAAGAATGTTTGTTTACAACTTGATTTTGTTACGTTTAATGTATTTACATAAAATCTTACAGAATGGGTTAAAAAGAAGTCAAATATTTTCATGTACGAAACTAGTGTGTGTGTAGTGACGTATTATAGTGTAGCTGAGCCTTTTAAAAACACTTCTTGTATGTATCAAAATTAAATGATTTTAGTTGAACAAAAATTACTCTTTAAATTATTTCTATTTTTATTTTATTTAGGGACTTTGTCCTGCAATTTAAATCTTTATTCTATCCATTTACTTACTGTGCGTAATCCATCTATGTATGTGAACACGCGTATATACACGAACAAGACCAAAACGAAGCTATAGTTGAAATTGAAATAGTATTGCAATAAAATAGCTCAGTGTTAAATCACTGACATCACATTGGTTGTCATAATTACAACATAATATCAGTGATAATATTGGTAATGTAATAAAATGTTATAAATATTTACAATGCAAAACTTGAATGACTATAATGACTGATGATGACTGTAATAATGACTTCATAATAATAAATTAATAAAACTAAATTACTACAGCCCTGTGTCAATGATGGTTCACCGATCCACCATTGATATACAAGGTGGGTCAGAAAGGCGTACGAATTTGAATTTCAAAATCGTATTATTCGTGACAAGCACACGGGAACGGGGTGCGGGTAGTGGGGATAGGTAGCTTGGTTCTCGGAAATTTAGTTGCCATGGAGCGTTTCACCGGTGAGCAGCGTGCGTTTTGTGTAAAAGCGTATTATAAAAATGGCTCTATTTCGCTCTCAGCTTAATTTACATGATTTAAACCAAAGTCCGAGTGAAAGTGTAATCAGATCGTGGGTCAGAAAGTTCGGGTCGGGGTTCGACATTAAATGGAAAATCTGCGGGGCGTCCAAGGTCCATAAGAACGGAGAAAAATGTAAGCGAAGTCGGTGCGTCTGTACGGCGCGATCCCCAGCAGTCGTCTCGAAAGAGATGAGCTGAGCTCGCCATATCAAGGACATCATTAAGGCGTATTTTGACAAAAGATCTTAAATTACACCCGTATAAACTTCAATTAGTCCAGGAATTGACACCAAATTACCACCATTTACGTCGTGCATTTGCCGATAAGAATGTTAGAACGTTTTCAGAGTTTGAACAATATTCTCTTCTCGGATGAAGCTCATTTTAATTTATGTGGATTTGTCAATAAACAAAATTGTCGGTATTGGGCTGAAGAAAATCCCTTAATGAAACACCAAAGACCTTTGCATTTGCTTAAAGTTACAGTTTGGCCGGCTATGTCGGCTCAAGGAATCATTGGACCCCATTTCTTCGAAAATGAGCGAGGCCAGACAATAACAGTCAATTCTGATCGCTATACAGCAATGTTACGTAACTTTTTCTTTCCACAACTGCATAATTTTGAAGCCTACAATAGCAGGACCTGGTTTCAACAAGATGGCGCGACATCCCATACATCAAATGAGTCTTTAGCAGTTGTAAACGAAATTTTTAATGGAAAACTGATATCGCGTCGAGAAAACATTTCGTGCTCTCCCCGGAGCCCAGATCTCAGGCCAATGGATTTTTTTCTCTGGGAGTACCTCAAGAGTCGCGTTTACGCCAGTAAACCGACGACGATTGCCCAGCTCAAAGACAATATTCGCAAGGAAATGTCCGCTATCCCACGAGCGATGTGCCAGCGAGTTTTAACGAATTTGAGGGTTAGATAGGAGGAGTGTGTACGTTTAGATGGCACACATCTCACCGATGTTATTTTTAAAAAATGATTTTCCCATTTGTTTTCTTTATTATAAATACATTCTTTCTTTCCTGAGCTTTGTAGGTTTTTTTTATATGATTTTTTTTAATTCGCTCAACTTTATGGCCCACCTATTATAATTGGAATAGCACAGTGGCACCCCGACCCGGTGCCGCATCAAGGCAGGCAACGATCACCAGGATCACACAAATAATTCCTAACTTAGCCATTTCTGGACTGCTACATAGTTATATAGTATTAAGTTGCCGTTTATATACGAAACTAATCGAATAAATGTTTGTATTGCTCTTCAAATAGGTATAAGTATGAATGATAGATATTTAAGAGATTCTTAAAAATCATATATTAATATTTGAGAATGACATTTAAAAATGTTCATAAATATCTTCTGCTTCCGTGACGTTGTGCTTAGGTATGTTGTATATGATTTAATGTAGTTATTCTACCATAACGAGAATAAAAATTAATAATACAGATAAAAGAATTACATGCTTAATATGAAATTAGCATTCTTGTATTTCAAATAAAAAAACACGTATATACACAACAATATTAATACATATATTATTAATTATAGAATGCAAAACTTATAGAAAATATATGTATAAGTTATTAACTGCCAGTAAACGCCATCAGCGCCATCTATTATTGTAGTATTGTACTAAAAACTGTTGTCGCATTCCGACATTTGACATATCTTTTATTATTTTATTTCGTCTACTGAATGTTTAATATTAATATAATTAAATGCTATAAAACATTATTTTACACAACGTTATTACCATTTGTCGGATCACATTTCAATATATATATATATATATATTTACCTGAGTACTAACTAGTCTTGATTGACATTCAGCAATTCTATGAAAGAAAATGTTTCCTATAAAATATACAAATCTCGCGACAAGCTTTTATATCATTTAATAAATTGTGTAACACATGTACCAAATTGATTGGTTTGATTTAATTTAAAGTTTATTTTGTTCTTTTTAGGGCACCTAAATAAAAGCTTGTTTTTAAAAAGTTTTTTTTTTACAATTAATTTATTTCAAACATAATCCTCTTTTTTTTGCCAACCGTTCTGATGTAGTGGTGCCTATCCCCTCAACGCCGGTTGCGGGTTTGATTCCTGCTCGGGGCAGATCGGCTCAATGCAAAACTTAAAAAAAAAAATATTGTAAATAGACAATTGTAGATTAATTAATATTCGTGTAGAATTTTAAGAAAAGTAAATGTAGACAGTATGTGTCATTACAATATTAGTGTTAAAAAAAATTATATTATTTAATAATAAAAAAAAACGGAAGTCTTCGACTAATGTGTGTTACCAGTGATGACATACGGATCTGAGACGTGGTCTCTGACTATGGGCCTTTTAAACAAGCTTCAAGTTGCACAGCGCGCAATGGAGAGGACTATGCTTGGTGTTTCTCTATGAGATCGAATTAGAAATGATGAGATCCGCAGACGAGCGAAGGTTGCCGACATAGCCCAATGGATTTGCAAGCTGAAGTGGCAGTGGGTTGGGATCCTGTGTCGGGGGTCCGGAAACACACACAATACACAAGCACAAACGCCCAGACCACGACAAACATCTGTATGGCCTATACAAACATTTGTCATGTGCGGGGATCGAACCCGCGACCGCTAGCGCATCAGTCAGTTGCTGTGACCACTGCGACAACGCGTCGTCGATTAGTGTGATTTTAGTTAATTATAATTATATAATTTTGTTTTGATTTTTTTAAAGTAGTCTACACATTATAGTTAATTTTACATACTAATACACAATACTAAGAACACAATGTTATTCCGCTGCGGTTTTTGTATCGTTTTGGTGATTTGCAAGTATATAATATATCTCGTTATTTTGTTTTGTAATTAAATTAACTAAGGTTATTAACCGAGTGTTAGTCATACGAGTACAGGCGCTAAATCTTGTCCAATGAGAGATTATTAGTCTAAAATATAATAAAAACTTAATAATTTTTAAATTATCAACAAAAAGTCGAATAAATTTATACATATAATCGTTTTATGGCAACAAGTCATATATTTTTTGTTGAAGTATAAAAAATCAAAATTTCCCCAAATACTTGGGTATGTATTATTTATTATCTCAAGATTAAATAGGGGAATTCCGCAGTCCTTTATAAAAACGATTAAGCGGATATTTAAATTTAAAGATGAGTTAGCGTAGTAGACACTGCGACTGGCTGTTGTTCTAAGACGTGGGTTCGATATCCGCTCACCACAAACGTCAGTTAAGGTCATACAGTTGTCCGTTGTGGCTTGGACGTCTGTGCTTGTGTGTAACTTTACACCCGACTCATTATTCCATTCCGCCGTGATATAGATTCGATTCCTGCTCTTAGATGAAGAAATTAATATCCTTTTTTAGCTGATGAATTGGGTTTTAATTGTATCCCAATGAGGTAGTTTCCTACATTTTATTTATTTACATAATATTATTTCAATGTTATGATGTTGAGGCGAATACTCGCACCACTACACCAGAACAGTCGTCATTTCGTTATTAGCATTTACAGGATAATCTTTAAAATATTTATTTTTGATGTACTACTTTAATTATTTGTGTCAAAATTTTACAGCCTACAAACCTCTTCAATATAAGGCCACTCATAATCAATACATGACAGCAAATTTAATTTGGAGACTTGTCTACGCCTTCGTTACATTTCTGCAACACCGTAAATATTAATATACATATAAATATGTTCATAGCTCTAACAATCTTAACCAACCCCTTAATAAAGAAAAAAGTATTTAAAATGTTTTCATTCCATGAAAAAAATTAGCGATCTTTTATATTTTTCTTAATTAAGAAGTTATAATTATTTTATACGCCCTTATTGCTGATTACCATGTTTTACAATACACTATTACATTTGACACTAACGATCGATTTTCCAACAACATCTTGTTATTCAACAAAGACTTCCACCTATCCATCTCTCGCGATTCTTCTTTCTTTCCTAAGGTTATTTTCCGGAGTTTTCATTTGTCGACTTTTACTTTTTTTCTCATCCCTGAGGTACAATCCTGATATTATTTTACTCCATTTCTCACTTTTCTATTTCAACATAATATGTCCCTTTTTTTATCGCAGGGGAATCCATTTACGGATGATATCCAGGACCCGGGCGGGTCGGCAGTCCTAGACCTATGTCGGACTCGGCACTTTGGGAGTGCAATACCGTACTAAACCCCTGCGGGAGCCTTCAGCCGCTTTAATTGGAGGGTCCCGGATCTGCAGGCAACAGGATCCCTCCAGCGACAGGCTGGCCTCGGCGAAAAGGCCAGACTTCTCCTCCATGGGGACTGTCCGACTAACCTCTGAACAGTCCCGACGACGCCGTGTCTAGCAAGACCGGGTTCCCATCCCGGCCCGACACGAGCACAAGGGCGTTACTGGAGGCGCATTAAGTAGCGCCTCCTGCGCACCCCCATTCGTCGCCCGCGGATGGAGGCCACGTCGGCGGCCTCCTCTTTCATCCGCTCGTCGGCCTCCTTCTGGGACATTACTGTCTCGCAGAAGGAGACCATCGCCTTCCAGGACTCGTCGTCGCCGAGCATCGCGGTGATGAAAGTCGGGAGCGACAAGTCCCCCCCGACGACCGACGTCAAACCTTGACGCAGCACCGCCCATCTCGGGCACACCTAGAGGGTGTGCTGGGCAGAGTCCACCGCTGCGCCACAATCGTGACACTCAGTCGTCGGCTCCCTTTGGGTCGTCCGACACCGGTAGTCACCAAAGCAACCGTGCCCGGTGAGAACCTGCGTCAGACGGAAGGTGAGGGGCTTGCGTTTTCGACGCATCCACCGCTCAAGGACCGGGCGAATGGCAGCCGTTACGCGTGTGCCATACGGCTGCCCCACCAGGTCCTCCCCCCACCTCCGCATTAGCGCTTCCTGCCCTATCCGACGCACACGTAGGATCCCGTCCAACGTGGGGTTCTCACCAAGAGCCCTCCTACCCGAGACATATGAGTAGGTCTCGGCAAGAACCTCCGCCACGAGCTCCCACGGGGGGTCGCCGGCTAGAGCAGTAGCTGCAGCCCACGATACCGTACGGTACCCCCGAATCACCCTCACCGCGATTGTTCGTTGCGCAGCGCGCAGCGCCGCCTAATTTTTCGCGGTGAGGCGATCCGCCCAAACCGGGGCACCGTACGTCGCCATACTCCGGCAGACTTCGGAGTACAGCTGCCTGCAGGCGGCGCTGGGTCCTCCGAGGTTCGGGAGGAGTCTGCCCAGCGCACTCGCCGCCTTCACGACCTTCGGACCCACCATCGCGAAATGTGGGCCGAAGGTCCACCCTCCGTCCAGGATGAGCCCGAGATATTTCATTTGGGGGCTCATCCTGACTCTCCCCTCTCCGATCTGAAGGGTAAAAACCGGTGGAGGTCCCTTGCGGCCGGTCCCGTCGGTTTCGTCCCCGGGAATAAACGAGAGTGTCATCCGCGTAGCAGGAGAGGTACGCCTCCAACAGCCTCCCCAGATACGGGGGCACTCCGAAGTATTTTAGTGCCTCTCGTATCACCGCGTGCGGGAGGCTATTGAAGGCGTTCGCGATGTCCAACGACACCGCGACCACCACTTCCCTTCTGTGTTCCGCCTCACCCGTCACCGCCCGCAGGCGTTTGAGGGCGTCGACGGTCGACCGACATGCTCGGAACCTGAACTGGGATTCTGAAAGTCCGGGTCCCGAGCCCTCCTCCAGGTGCTGAACGAGCCGGGAGGCCACTATCTTCTCCAAGGCCTTCCCGGCTTCGTTCAGCAGCACCACTGGTCGCAACGCCAAAGCCGAGTCCGGGGTCCGCCCTGCCTTAGGTAGTAGGCAGAGCCTACCCTCCTTCCAGGCCCCCGGGAACTGGCCAGACCGCAGGCAGTGGTCAAACAGCTCCCGGAGGCTGTCGCCGAGGTGCCCGAGAGCAATCGCGAGGACTCTCCCGTGCACCCCGTCTGGACCCGGCGCCCTCTTCTTACCCTGGAGGCGGGTAATCACCACCTCCATTTCAGCTTCTGTGACGGGTGGCGGAACACCATCCTCCTCGTCCGGCGTCTGCCGAGCCATTCTGGGGGGCACGAAGCCCTCGGGTTCGTCGGGAAAGAGTTCCCCGACGATCCTCCCCAGTTGGTCTGGCTGGAGCGTTTCGCTGATGGGGCCGACTGGGCGCGGAGCTTGTTCAGCGCCCAATTATACGATAATTATACTAACTCCAACCAGGCCTCCTCCTTGGCTCGGCGTATGGCCTGCCGCAGGATCTTCGTTTTCTCCACGTAGATCCTGCGCAGCCTGTCGTCCCTGTCCACATCCTGGGGGCGTCTCCGCCTGCGCCGTGTATATTGTCTCCTGGCCCCGTTGCAGGCGGCCCGGAGACCGGCTATCTCAGCCGACCACCAGTAGAGTGCCCGCCGCGGGGGTGGGCGCTTCGCGGGTGGCATAGCCGCTCTGCAGACAGCAGTGAATGCGTCGCAGAGCCGGCTAGCCGCCTCCTCCAACCCCAACTCTGACAGTGGTGGGAGGCTCCAACGGCCGACGATAGCGGCCTCCTCTGCCAGTTCCCGGTCAAGCTTGGACAGTGCCCAACGCGGAAACTGGCTTCGCCCCCTGGACAATCATAATATGTCCTGCCCATTTAAGTGTTTTACATACTTTACTCAGATATTTAAATCTAGTAACATTTTTAATTGTATTTAATCTTACTTTATCTATTCTTCTTCCTCCAATTGAATACAATTGAAAAGAATTATCTTTCTGTTTCATTTTGACATACGATTATTTTGTTACTTACTTTTTCTGTTAGAGCCCATGTTTGACAGCTACTCGTACTCGTATATGTTAAATACACATTTTACAAAGTTTTCTTTTATTGGTGTTATTTTTTTCATTACTTTACGAAGAGACCAAAATCTCTTCCACCTGTTGGAGATTCTTCTTTCAATTCCCTTACGCAAAGTATTTATTTGCAAAAAGATGACATTCATTTGAACGACCAGCTCATTTTCTGATTATTTCTCAAAAAAAAAATAAAATAAGAATATGCTTCAGTCAGCTTAAGAAGGTCAAGACATATGCTAAAATTAAAGTATTTGAAGCTGCCATTGTGTGTGTAATAATTTAGGCCGAGATGATTCTTTGAATAGAACACTTCGATTTAAACCAAAATTACAGTTCAAAACTTCAAACGCAATAGTAAAGACCGGGATGTCGCTGATTCCTGAAAAATGTGCAGATTTATGAAGAGAAATTATGTATAACGTAGTCAAAAAAATCACACACTGTTAAGTACCTACTATAAAGTGTTATACGCAGTATCATTACAGTAGAACCGACTGACTCAAATTTTTAATAAGTAATAAAAAATGTCATCGACAATACTATAATATATATATATATATATATATATATATATATATATATATATATATATATATATATATATATATGTAGGTATATATATATATATATATATATATATATGTGTGTGTGTGTGTGTCTGTGTGTGTGTGTGTGTGTGTGTGTAATAATATCTATAAAAAGAAGTAAAATTTGTGTCTATTTTTTTATTTTAAGTAAATTTAACACTATTTTTATAAGTTACTATTTTAACAACTGAAGTGAAAACGGTAGTTTGAGACTTATTTGTCGAAACTAACAGTTAATCTGAAATATTATAAAATATATTTTATGAAACCAGAAAATATTATACAGAATTCTAGCAGTAACAGACCGACTACTCAACCTATATAGTTATGTTACTGAATCAGCCTGTAAACGTCCCACTGCTGGGCATAGGCCTCACCTCCGTATAGGAGAAGGGTTGGAGCTTAATCCACCACGCTGCTCCACTGCGGGTTGGCAGATAAATTCGCTAGCATGAGTAACGATCGTTATCAGATGTCTATGATAACAACCGGGACCGCCGGCTTGACGTACTCTCCGAGGCACGGTGGGTGTCCCCTACGAGGACATACATCCAGACCGGAAACAAATATTTATACAAACACAAATATCTGCTCCGAGCGGGAATCGAAACCGCGACCATCGGCATTGAGACGAATACTCGCACCACTACACCAGAACGGCGTTCAATTTCAAATTTAGGACTAGAGTTCTAAAAATATAGTTAAATTGTTTCCTAAGTATGAATACACATGAGATTTCCATGGAAGTTTTTTAATAGTTCCCAATTTATCGATGGGAAATCCCATCGTTCACACAATTCAAGATACTGCAGGAGATCGATACTTAAAATTATAATATAATTTATTCACGAAACGTTTTCCATCTGAACATTGACTTGAAGACGCTAACAAATATTAAACATCCGGCATCTAAAAACTAGTGCTTGTTATTTGAAGACAATGAGACAATGCGATTCAGATTCATGCATAAAAGGTTCCGTACTACCGTACAATATTTTAATAATATTCAAATTTTTTAAATCGAGCTAAAAACGCCGAAAGATACGTTTATAGTACGAACCGTTTTTGTTTATAATTTTATTTAACTATACACTTCTAAAAATATCGTTTTGTAATGATTAAGTGACTGTTTTTAAAACAGAACCATTAAAAGGCTTGAAATAACATATTCAATATTACAACATAACTAAGAATAAGTATAATGTTATAACTTATAAATCTCTCAAGTATTATTAAACAAACATAGAAGTTTAAGTTTTTTTTTTATTAACCATTGACGATTTTTTATTAACCATTGACGACACTAATTTATTTTTGGGCTGATAATTACTAATATTACTTATCAAAAGGAAGAGATTATATTAAATAGCATCATCATTATAATATCCGCCGTTGGATGGTAGTACACTATAGGCCTGCCCTATCATCACTGGAGGGGTTTACCAATACTTGAAACGCTTGGCAGACGGGATGGCGAGCGCAGAGTGTTGTGACAGGATATGGTGACGCTGCTGCCCATCATCGTCCTGATTGGTGTACAATTGTTCGCTCCACTATGGCCTTAGTCACCTTTTACGACACCTCGGCAAAATATAATTAAATAGCACATTATTATTATTACTATTTATTGAATAAATGGTCGACCCCTTTTAGTTTTTATTCTGTCGTCATATTACATTTTTTTTTTTTTGAAAAAATAAAGATTTCATTTAATACGGTTGGATTCTTTGTACATTTTATTTATTTTGTATATATAAAAATCATTGTTTATTTTTTAATTTTAATTAACTTCTACTTGTTTGAAAAACAATTATTTAACTTCATCTTCATTAAATGTGGTTAAATTATATACGAAACAAGTGCATTATTCAAACAGATTTAATATCGCAGAGTAATGTTTAAATCGTGTTTTTAAGATTGATTTATGATTGAGACTATAATAATTATAAATAGTCAATTGATTTTATTAAACCGCAGTACAGAACATTAAGTATATATGTGGCTAGTTTCCTCCATCGCCCACTGGTCAGTTGCAACCTTTAGTGCAAAAACGTATGTTAAAAAAAAAACAAAGAGTACCTATTGTAAACATTTATCATGACATAATCAGAGTCGTATATAAGCTGGCGCAGGATGGCAGCGGGCACAGTCCTGAGATGGCGAGGTTCGCGGTAGCTTGTGTGGCCCTCGGGGCTTTCGTCTGTGTTCACGCGGCGCCGGGTAAATAAACTATTATCATTAGCTTGATTTTGTCGAAAATAATAAAATTACGAATTGAAAAAAATTGCCCACTTTCTTAGATTAAATCGGATTAATTTTATTTTTGTTGTAGGTTATGGTGGGCATAGTGGAGGTGGATTTGGAGGAGGCGGTGGTGGCGGAGGCGGATTTGGTGGCGGAGGTGGATTCGGCGGCGGACTTGGAGGACTAGGCGGTGGATATGGCGGTGGAAAGGGAGGTGGAGGTGGAGGTGGAGGCGGAGGTGGATTCGGCGGTGGATTCGGCGGTGGAGGAGGTGGATTTGGCGGTGGTCAAAGTGGAGGTGGAGGACTTGGAGGAGGTCATGGCGGAAATGGTGGCGGTGGATTTGGAAGTGGAAACGGAGGCGGATTTGGCGGTGGCGGCGGACTAGGCAGTGGAATTGGCGGGGGTCATGGAGGAAGTGGAGGTGGAGGACTTGGAGGAGGTCATGGCGGAATTGGTAGTGGTGGATTTGGAAGTGGAAACGGAGGTGGACTTGGCGGTGGCAGCGGACTTGGCGGTGGCAGCGGACTTGGCGGTGGTCATGGAGGCGGTGGTGGACTTGGCGGTGGTCATGGAGGAGGTGGTGGACTTGGCGGTGGCGGAGGACTAGGTGGAGGCCATGGCGGTGGACTTGGTGGCGGTGGCGGCGGTGGAGATGGATTTGGTGGCGGACTTAGTGGTGGTCATGGTGGACATGGACACAGCCATGGAGGACACGGTGGTTTTGGCGGTGCGAATGCACAAGCCAGTGCGAGCGCCAGCGCCAGCAGCGGTGGTTATGGAAAAGGCGGATATGGGTGAGTAAAATATCATCTAAATAACAGTACTATAACCCAATTGCAAATCAAGTACCAAAATAAAAAACAAGTATAGTATGAGAAAACTTTTATCTCGCTGGTAAAATTTTTATAAATTTTTTTAATCTATAATACATAAATATCTTTATTTTCATAAAGATTAATTATAAAAATAAATTAATTGATATTAACTATCATGTCTATTTTGTTTCAGACGATAAGCTGGTCGAGATTATAGCTTTCTACGCCCTAACACTCAAAATTAGAAATCTCAATGTGATATAGAATAAATTAACACCTGTCATTATTTTGTTATTATCATTATGAATGAATAATAAAATATAATGTCGTTTTGTACCAAATATGTTATTTAATTTATATCCTATACTTATAATATTAGTATATACTTGTATCTACTTTTATTAAAAACTATTTACACTTGAATCTTGAAATTGTATCACAATATAGTATATTAAATTGTTACCAATGAGGTTGATCTAGTAATTGTTATTTTAGAAATTAATATTCAACTCACACAAAAAGAATATACTTAAGCTTCGTATATCATAATATTATCTTTTATCCTTACATTGTGTAATATAAATTTAATAAATTGTTATTTTTTGTATTTAATTCAAACAAGGTATAAACATAATACAAAGCAAAAAAAATTATAATTTTGAATATAAAAAAGAGAATTATATATATTACATTATATTATGAGTAAATATTTATGAAAAAAAGATAAATATGTTTGGGAATTGCATAATTATGCAGGCTTAGAGCGTTTTTTCGTTTTGCGATAAATCGTCAACTACACAGATTCAGCGATATTATGGGATACCTGATATGCGATAAATGTAGGAATTTACTTATGAGGTTTTTTCGATATTAACTTAAATTAAGTCGATATTACCAATGAGGATACGTCAATACCACGTGCTCATATTTGAATCCAAACAAAAAGGTAACCCATTTGTAATTTTATGTTCAAATAACTTTCATATTAATCCCCAGTATATTTAAAAAAGTAGTTTATTTTTCTATTGAGAAAAATTATACTAATTTTTTTTTGAAAAGATATGTAAAAATCGTAACGACCAAGAAGATATATTTATATAATAAAGGTCATAAAAAGAACCATTAAAAGCAGCATTAATGTGAAAATGAATTATTTAATATTTATAAAGATATATCTGTACTGTACTGTATCAGCCTGTAAACAACTCATTGCTGAGCGAAGATCTCTTCTCCATATAGAAGAAGGGTTAGAGCTTAATCCACCACGATGATCCACTGCGGGTTAGCGGATTAAGCTCCAACGATCGTTAGCAGGTGTCTACGATAACAGTCGGGACCGACGGCTTTACGTGCTCTTCAAGGCACGGTGGTGAGACCCACAAGGACATTTACCGAGATCGGAAACAAATATTTGTACGCTCAGCAGTGGGACGCTAACATGCAATCAAACTACAGTAAAGTTCAAAAAGAAGAATTTTAATTTACTGTATCAGCATGTAAATTTCCTACTGCTGGGTAAAGGCCTCTTCTCCATATAGGAAAAGGGTTGGAGCTTAATCCACCACGCTATTCTACTGTGGGTTGGTAGATAATTTCCCTATCTATATCGCTATCAGGTATCCATGAGAACAGCCAGAGCCGACGGCTTTACGTCTTTCCGAGAAACGGTGGGGAGACCCATAAGGACATACAGTACTGAAACAAATATTTCAATAAATACAAATATCTGTCCCGAACGGGAATCGAACACCGACCACCGTCGTGCGGTTTGAGGTGACTAGTTGCATCACTACACCAGAACTGTCGTCAAAGGTTATAGGTAGGATATAAAGGTTAGATATATAAAGGTCAAGGGTATCGCATAAATATAATTATATATAATATAAAATGATATCGTTAAAATCTCGGAAAACACGCTACGTCACGTTTTTCCTCAGTAAGCGATCCTTTAATAACTCTGTGACCTTTAATTAATAACTTTAATTTTTCTTGTCCCTGATTCTATTAATCGTATTAAAGCCGTAATTATCAAATTGTATCGGTATTTTATCGAATGACTGTGTATTTGCATACATCCCTACCGTATTTTTCTCTATCCTTTACCCAAGGTTGCATGGAAAAAGGTCGCTGTTTTAGCGATAAGGCCACTTGTCGTACATCTCATTTCTTTTTGTTGTTATCCAATCTTATTGGATTGATAGAATATCTTCTGATAGAGGAAATTTATGTTAATTTGTAATATTTTACCGAGACAAATTCTGAAAATAATGTAGCTGATTTCAATAATTCTTTGACTACTATAAACTTATATTATCTAGAAGAAACTAATTATTGACGTTACTTTGCGTTATACTGAATAGTCTCTGGTAGAAGAAACATTATTCCTTAAAATAATATTTCGGTATTATAAAAATCTGTGGTTTTGTATTCGTTAAATTACTGTGTAATTACCTAAATCTGTTTATTATTTATTTATTTACACTTTATTATAAACCACAAAAAAATATAAAATATAAACACGAGAGGTTTTTGACAATTACAGTTTATGAAGTACAAGGGACGGTCTTATGGCTAGTTAGCCATTTCTTCCAAACAACCCAAATAAGTTGAGATTATTTATTTAAGACAGAACGGGTACGTGGTGTATTTATATTACAATAAACTTACATACAAATATCTACAAAATAAAATATAATTAATAAATATTATATAATATAAATATATCAAAAGTATCTCATAGAATTTATTGTCAATCAATCAATCAATCAACACCAAAAAAAATTAGAATCGTCGGCATTATGATGGTATTACATCTTAACCCTTTATCAGGCCCCATTAGCACAGGCATTATAAAATATTTTTGGATTTGGTGTTGTCCATGTTTTTATCTAAATAATGTATACCTAATAGCAGTTTCTTTAAAAATATTAAAATTATTACAAAAAAAGTGGTCGTACCATGCCCTATGCCTGTTAAGGAGCTCTGTAGCGTTATAGAATTTGTGTCCATTATCCCTATTTATTATCAGGAAATTGCATAGTTTGAACTATGCTCTCTTTGTTGATAGCTGACACGTAATATTGTTTATTATTGACTTGTGACATCAATGTCAAGTTGTCATTGCACATATCATGAACTAAACTTATAGAAACTAGGAATACTCTATTTTTTACCGATTTCTTACCGATTATGCAATTTTCAGATACTTAATATTCAAGAAATGATGTACAGTTTACGCCTGCCCCAAACAAATGATTGGATTAATTTTTTGAAATGATTCCAAATGAAACCATTTTTTTAAGTGAAGAAGGGATGAGGGCTACCGGAGTTTGTAATGAATATGGCCACCCACACTCTTCTAGAAAACTACTA
Source organism: Euphydryas editha (assembly GCA_036937285.1). Lineage (NCBI taxonomy): Eukaryota > Metazoa > Arthropoda > Insecta > Lepidoptera > Nymphalidae > Euphydryas > Euphydryas editha. The sequence goes on from JAUPFZ010000003.1 coordinate 3,595,686, forward strand.
AAACTTTTAGAAGATATTGTTGACATATCAGATTTATATTGCAATATATGCGGTGGTGAAATATTCACAATAATTGAAGAATTTTAAAGACTCATTATTACCTTTTTTACGTGTGTATTACTTACTACACATAGTATGTACTAGAAGTCTAGAAGAATGATTTTTTTTTTATTTTTATTAAAAAGATAAATAATTCATGATTAAACTTTTATTTACATAGGTTGCCCTGTACATAGCCCTTCTTATTTGGCTTTGTACGTACTGGATTAAAAATGACACCTCTTGTCGAATGGAAACAATGTCTACATCCTACACCACCAGATAGACGTAGGGCATATAATAACCACTTACTTCGAATAAATCAGTAATAAAAATGGTTTTTAAATTTACAAAGAAAATGAAGATCACTAGTAAACTCTAATTATTTTTCGATTAAACGTACTATGGTCTATGCCTGATAAAGGATTAACGGAGTTTTTAAATATTGGAAGTGATTTTGCTTCTTATATATTTAAAAGTAAATCTACCCATAGCCTTATTGCCTGAACAATGAAATACTGACAAAAAATCTAGTTCTATGAACAGGCAATTTTAGCATTAGTCGCTTTGAAGATCTTAAAGAAGAACGGTCCCCACGAAATTAAAATTTTCCTTTTAAATAGGATGACGCCTTATTATTTACTAGCGGCCCGCCCCGGCTTCGCACGGGTCTTTAACTAAAATTTTAAAAATTATACATTTATATTTTTTATCACCTACACCTGCGTCGATACTGGAAAATATTTTATAATAGACGGATTGAGTGACAGATTTATTATATCTATATACATACATACATACATACATATATATGTATATAGATAGTACGGATGAAACATTTGAACTGTTTTTTTATTAATTATTTTCTCATTGATGAATACCATATTTTAATAAGTATTATTCCCGACGAAGACAAATCCAATATATATATATATATATATATATATATATATATAGATTACAACTTAAATAGCTATAACCTTGTACAATCAACAAACAAATAACGACCAAATATTTTAAATTTTAACAACGAACAAACAATCAAGACCGTAGTACCCTAAAGTATTTAATTATATACAAAAAAGAAAAACAGGTTCTTAAATACGGGCGAGTGTCATTCTTTTGGCCGAAGTTTTGGTCAGCGCGATTCATAAAATTATCTGCGCCATCTATCGTATAATTGTAGAATATCGTTTTTATATTTAGTGACATTTAACATAATTAATATTTAACATAAGTAGTAGTATATTAATTGAAAATGATGTTTATCTAAAATATTAAAACGATTTCTATTCCTATCCGACATATTTAGTAAACTTTTCAGTTTAACAAAATAATAACTCAAATATAAGTTTTGTGAGTTTTAAAAATTCCTTAGACCAGATGGCGTTGGCGGCGTAGGTACCTATTTCTATTTTCTTAAATATTTATTTTTAAATTTAATTACAATTAAACAAAAACTAAATTATACTGTGAGTTATTTCCAATTTTTATGTATTAAAGTTATTAACATTGGTTTTGTACTTTTTACGTGATACGTGATCAGAGAAAAACACGATAAGAGATGGCGCTGATACAAAAAAATACGCGCTATTGAAATTTATTCTTGATGATATATAGTGTACTAATAAAACAGAGGTTTTGACAGATTTATTATTTGTATAGATATAGATTATTATAAAAGTAATAATAACCAGAAAGAGTACATAAAATAAGTATTCAAATTGGTCTTATAAGTAAGTATTATAGTAGATATTTTGATTTAATTACGTTATGACTCTTAACAAAACGTGTAAAAAAACGTATCAAAACAAAACGTGTTTATTTGTTATCAGCTCTAAGAATATTACACGAGAATAACTTGGTTAGATGCTTCTAAACTATATGAATTTTCATCTTGAATAACTAATTGATAATAAAGGCTGCTAAAAATTATTCTTCCATATTTAATATTTTGTAACTTCTGGTAATCATCTTTTTTTTAATTTTTTACTTTACTATTAGAGATTCTGTAAATTTAGTTGAAAAGTAAGTAACCTGCCTCTTACTTGACAATATTTTTCTTAATTAATTAATTTGAAATTAGTTTGAAAGATTATAGTGTATTAACTCGGCTACATTTTTAAACTTATATTACCAAATGAATAGAAAACATTAATTGAAACGGAAGTTCTCAGATTCAAATTGAAACTAGCGCCGCTGTTTTTTTTTTTTTTTTTTTTTGTTGCTAAATTTAGTTATTTTACTTATTACATAGTAACTTGGATTATGAAACTCTTTCTTTAAGACACATAGAAGTTTGTCGATTATATAATTTTTAAATCCGTACTTACCAATTTATACTTATATTAGATTTATATAATTCTCAAAATATGATTGAAATCCTGTGTCACATCACAAATCAATATTTTTTCACCATGACAATATTTAAAAAAAGAAAAAATAATTGGTTGCATTCAAAATATTTTCAACTGAGCCTGTGACTTTATGCGTCTACAGAAAATGACTACAAATATTAGAACAATATGATTACCCGTTTTAATTCATGATTCGATTTTCAATTTTATTATCAAGAATAATCTGAAAAATAGTTTATTTTCACATATTTATATTGATAAACAAACATTAATTGCTCCGGAAATATTTTTAAATATGTGTTAATAAGCTTGAGTGACTTGTATATATTTAAATGCCTTATAAAGTCTACTGCATGGGACATTTTTCTTAAGCTTTTGTATGGTTTGCGTCTGCCACCCTTATGAGAAAAAGCATGGGCTCGTATTAGAAAAACTGCTAAAAACCTTCGTCGTCGTGACCACAGACCACGTAACTGGTCCGAAATATCGACAAAATAGTCAAAAAAAAAAACCGTGGTATGTAGGTACTCCTTTTTAGGGTTCTGTAGCCAAATGGCAAAAAACGGAACCCTTATTGATTGGATTCGTCTTGTCTGTCTGTCTTTCCGTCCGTATGTCACAGCCACTTTTTTCCTAAACTATAAGAACTATGCTGTTGAAACTTGGTAAGTAGACGTATTCTGTGAACCGCATACAGATTTTCACACAAAAATAGAAAAAAAAAACAAATTTTGGGGGTTCCCCATACTTAGAACTGAAACTCAAAAAAATTTTTTTTTGTATTTATTGAAATATTTATTTAGAACTGTATGTCCTTATGGGTCACCCCACCGTGTCTCGGAAAGACGTAAAGTCGTTGGTTCTGGCTGTTATCATGGACACCTGATAGCGATATAGATAGGGAAATTATCTACCAACCCACAGTAGAATAGCTTGGTGGATTAGGGTCCAACCCTTTTCCTATATGGAGAAGAGGCCTTTACCCAGCTGTGGGACATTTACAGGCTGATACAGTAAAGTAAAATTCTTGTTTTTGAACTTTACTGTAGTTTGATTGCATGTTAGCGTCCCACTGCTGAGCACAGGCCTTTTTTCCTTTTAAGAAGAAGATGATATTTCAATGCTGGTTGGCGGATTAATAAACATAATTATCAACTTAAATAAGAATTTGTAAAATATATTATTACCAACACTAAACCTTTTTTCTAGTGTACAAGAACTTTGTCGAAGCTTAGATTGGAAAGCCACGAATTAAAATTTTTGTCACTAACTTCAAATATACCTATAGCGGAATACCAATTGAAACAACGCATTGCAAAAAAAAAATCTAAACGATGAGTACCTATCTTTAACCTCCTAACGCCCGAAGACCTAAAAAAAATCCTTAGACAAGTTAATGGTTGACGCCCATCGTTTAGTTCGCTTTTGTAAGCTAGACGCCCAAGGGATTTTTAAAAATCCTTCATTTTCAATAGCCTTTAGACTACACAATTTTAGTTGGTATGACAGATATTTGTTTCGGAACGTTTCCGGAAGTGTCTGTTTTGTCTATGGACCATTAGTGGTGCTAACAGAATTTCATTTTATCTGTCATTTTCGACGGATCGTGAAGAAAGATGGAGGGACGTCGCAGGCATGGTAAATAAATTCGAGTTTTTCTTTGCTATCTTTGCTTTACTGGTTATTATTTTTTATTGAATCTGATGCTAAAGAACTATATTTTGGTTTGGTATAAATATTTTAAGCCAAACCCTAAAACTTTTTTTTACTTAACCTCTTAAATTCAGAAGACCTTTTAGAAGGCATGTGGGTTTCAAAATAATCCTGGATTTTAAAAGACTTACGGGTTCCTACATTTGCTTAGATTTTAAAACGCTTGTGGGTCTTTGTGCTTGTCTTGTTAGTGTTATAATTATTACATAATTTAATTTCCTTTTTCTTTTTCGATGATATTATTTTTCTAGTTTTCGTAAATATGGTTGTCTCTAAGCCAACTTAAGATTGCAGTATTTACAAGTTTTATTATAATTCTTATTTACAGTAAACATCCTAAGAGATGAAGAAATCGCATCATTCTTAGAAGATTCAGATTGCGAACTCGACCCCTTTGGGGATGATGTCACGGACAGTGATTTTATTTTAGAGCAAGAAAATAACACCAATGATTCGTCTTCATCAGAATCATTTTCTGACCGCGAATCAGACCCATCAGTGACTGGTCGTGGAACAAGAGCAAGTGCACCACGATTTTCTCGTGGAGCACGTTCGAATAAAAATGATGAATTCCACGAAGCTGAGCGTGATGAAGAAGAATGGGAAGAAAACACAGTCTTCAAAACACCCAACGTGGCGCTAACTCAACCTTCGTACTTACCAATCGACCGAACCTCCTTCAGTCTAATTGACTATTTTAGGCAATACATTGACGACGCTGTCATTGCGAATATAGTCGAAAAATCTAATTGGAGCCATTTCTCCCGTTACACCAAAGGGTTAAATCTAACTGTTGAAGAATGTAGCATGTATATTGCAATTACAATGCTTATGTCATGCATAAACTATCCTAGCCTCAGAATGTATTGGAGCAAAAAGTTTAGAATCCCAATCATAGCAAACAACATGGCAAGAAATAGATTTCTCCTTCTAAGAAATGCACTGAAGGTAGTTTTCGATGAGGACGTAACTCCTGAAGAAAAGGCTTCTGATAGACTGTGGAAAGTGAGACCTCTTATAACAGCTGTACGGAAAGGTTGTAAGTTACAGGAGAAGACACAAAATCTGTCAGTGGACGAAATGATAATACCATTTCAAGGAATATGCGGAATGAAACAATACTGTCCGGGTAAACCAAATCCCGTAGGACTGAAGACCTTCGTACTAGCTACACCAGAGGGTTTAGTTTGTGACTTTGATATCTATCAAGGAAATACTACGTATCCAGACTTTCAAGACACAAATTTCGGCCTATCAGAAAAAGCTGTATTATCACTGACTAAAGATTTGGTACCTGGGCATATTATTTACTGTGACCGATACTTCACGTCAGAGAAACTAGTTTTGGCACTTGAAGAAAAAGGACTAAAGTGTACGGGGACGCTAATGAAAAATCGTGTTCCTCGGTCTGCGCGAAGTGTTATGACGGACGACAAAGAAATGAAAAAGAAACCTAGAGGATCTTGGAAGATTGTGGTGAATAAAGCAAAAAAACTGGTTCTGACCAAATGGGTCGACAGCAAGCCTGTAACATTTCTGTCTAATGTACATGCAGATCAAACCATCGATGAATGTCAGCGCTGGTCAAAGACACAAAGAAAGTACATTTCTGTGCCCAGACCCGAAGTTGTCAAACTTTATAATAGAAACATGGGAGGTGTGGACATGGCGGATAGAATGTTGTCGTACTGCCCATATCGCTACAGAACAAAAAAGTGGACACAGAGAGTTATGTCTCACTGCATTGACTTGGCTATCAGCAATTCCTGGATACTGTATCGTCAAGATAAAAAAAATGAAGGAGCAGATCCGAAATCAATCTTACAACTACGGTATTTCAAAATGGAGATTGCTGAAGCAATTATTGATGCGAATATTGATACAGATAGTTCATTAGATGAACCAGAAAATCGTGAAGAAGGGCATCATGAAAACCAAGATGAGCAGCATCTTCATTTCCGTAGAAGATGTGTACCTGCGCCTATCCCGTCGGCAGCACAACGGTACCGTAAAGCTGGGCACTTACCTGAAGTAAGCGAAGTGCAAAGAAAGTGTCGCCTTCCAGGCTGCAAAATGAAAACCAAAATTATCTGCACTTCCTGCAAAATTCATTTGTGTCTAACTCATGAAAGAAGCTGTTATAAATTGTTTCACGTTCCTAGGCAGTAGATTACTACTAAAGTAGGTAATATAATTACTTTGTAATATTTTGATCCCCTTAAAATATGGAAGTTTATAAGTTTTATTTTGTTGGTGAAAGAGAATGCCGTCTTTTTTATGTTTTCGTTTTTAGTTTTGTCATTTGTTACGAGAAGACTATTTTTATGTTCATTTTTGAAATGGTTATGTTATACCTATTATAATTTTTGTCTCGCGGATGAGAAGGAAAAAGGTGTTTTGTTTTTAGAATATATTTATGTTTTGAGTTGAGTTTTATTTCCTTTTGAAAAGATTAATTGCATTTTTTTGTACGTTCAATAAAAGTTATAATTGAAATAGCTATGTTCTTTTTTTTTTGTTTTAATTTGTAAAAAAAATGTTTTTTCAACTTTCTATTTGAAAAATAAATATTTTTTTTATTAGAATATTGATATTTTTAGTCACCTTAATCATACTGATATTATCGAGAAACAACAATCAGGTAATTTTAATGTAAAAGAAATAAATGACAGGTTGATTAATCATAATTTAATAAAAAATATTACGTATTAAGGCAAGACTTTTAAAAGGCTTACGGGCTTCTATCACTATAACAGCTGATTGATCACTTCTCTAAAAACAAATGGAAATATTTTAATATTAACATTGTTATTTCAAGTTTTAATCACTTTCATCTTCTAGGTTAACTATCTAGCTTTCCATTAAATAGCATACAATGTAAATTTTTTCTTGAAAATTAGACTAATATCTTTATATATAGATGACGGCCTGATTTGAAAAAAAGATTACCATGAAAAAAATACAGAACATTGTTTATTTTATACTTCTATATTTTTACATCATGCTTTTGTAAAAATCGACCATTCTGCAATATATACAATCAAATTTCTTTGAAATTAAAAAAAAATACAATTGGTTTTCACAAGTGGCTGCGACCCAGATGCCTTTTAAAAGGTTGTTTATTTTCGGCTTTCTGCCTAGCTAAAAACTGACTTTACACATGCTTGATCTACCAAAAAAAATCTCACGTTTGTATGATCAGTTTTAAGTACATTTTCGAGTGTCAATATCTCTGGGCGTCTACCATGCGAACCTTTTAAAAGGACTTTGGGTGTCTAGCACTACTTGGGCAAAAAAAAGCTGGGCGTTAGGAGGTTAAAAGAGACGTGATTAATCATACGATTTTCCTTGTTTATTCGTCAATCGCTTGCATTTATTGTATCCTATGGCTAACACGCTTAATGGATATTGAGAATGTTAAATCGGTAATTTCTTTCACCGATCTATGCTCTGGTTCTAGTTTGGCTTCTGCTCTTTTTACACGTTTTCCGAACTTTTATAGTGGATGAAAGAGCACTTGTTTTACGTTATTTGAATATCGACGGTCCCTACGTACAATCCCCTATGTGGTAGATCCGTGATTTGCATTTTTTGTTCCCGTGACCTTCAGGCCACCCTATACTATCGTTTAGTTTAATAAAAATAAATCTAAGATGCCAAATTGAACTTGAAATTCACACACAAACATTTCCCGTAACTACAATTTCCGACAAAAAACAACAGTAGTGGTAGTTCAGTAATTTTACGTTTGATAATATCAATCGTATCCCCGCGCGTCACCCCGCAACTGGCACTTGCGGGACATTGAGCCTAGGCGACGGTCATACTATGTTTGCCGCGTGTATGTTATGTAATTATACGAAATAAATATGCCTAGAAGGAAAACTACCACAAAATATCGTAAGATGCAACCGCGTTATGTAAAGAAACACAGATATGAGAATAAAAAAGAACAGTTTTTCCGTCAAAACTCGTAAAGGTAAGCGAATTTTGAAAGTATTTTTATTTAAGTGTATCTTCAATCAAGTTTATAGTTGTTTTTATATGTATTTCAAATAGATAAATACTTAAATTTTCAGTTTTTATAAGAATTAAACTAATTTTGCAGCATTCCAGCGTAATTGTCTGTATGTGGTAGTTACGTTATTTTACATCGGAAAATTGAAAAGTAAGTTGCAGTAAGTGGTAAATAAGTGACTTTACACTGGAAAATAAATACAGATTTTATTCATAACTACTACTTACGAAATTTTACTTCGGGAATGTTATTTCGATCTTTTACGTAATTACCATTTCCGTTATTTTAAGTGTATAATTCTCTTTTTTTTTTCAGAACCGCGTCTTGACAAATCAAAAGTTTTTCATTGTCAAACAAGATGAAAACAAAGAAAATATTATTGAAGCTGTCGCTCAGTTGCATACAAAAAAAGCTTCTACCCTGGATTTAGCTCATGAAGAGACCATTTTTCGCTCCTGCAATGTTGCCGCTCTATCAGATTCGATGATTATAAGTATTAGAATCATCGCAGCAAAGATTAGAATCTACCCTCTTACAGCCAACTAATATATTTCTTCCGCGTTATGCTTGACTCCAGTTTTACGATCTAACACAGACGATAAGGTTGAGAAAGGTATACTTTCTTCTTCAAAGTCACTTTTTGATCTGACTTTACGGCAAAACTCTGCCACTCAAGTTTTTGAATCAGACCTAGCTCATGAAAAGATGAATACAACCATTTTCGCTCATTCCAATCTCGCTGTTTTTTGTAATCCTGGAATAATAGCTGAAGAGGTTACTTCTTATATAGAAGTAGAGCCACCTGTCATTAGTCATTATTCTCAGGAAATTATTGTTAGAACGTCGCATGGTCCAGATGACAACATAATTATAGAAGAAATCGCCTTGCCCGATTCCGAGCAACCTTTAGATACAAGTACTCCCTTAGGATCTGCTTCTATATCCACTATAATGCAGAATGTTGAATCAGAAACTTTAAATTCATTTAATATTTATTTATTTATTTAAATAGGACACCAGCAGTACACAAGTTATTACATTTTTGTAATAGAAAATGCAAATTCATTCTGTGTGCACCTTTGTAGGTGACACAGCGTTCACATGTTAGAGTAAGTTGCATAATAATTATGAATAGAAAATAGCTAATAGTAATTTCTATAATGAATTAAATATAAGTGAACAAATAAACTAAATAAGTAAAAACTGGACCAAGGATGAGAGGAATCTTAAAGTAATGTGGTCTAGAGTTAGAGAACTCTATGTGTCCTCTTCTGAGCCAGACGTGCTTAAATACAAAAATAAATTTATTGAACCCTACCGTCGCATATTTGTCAGAAGAAGTCAAAGCCGGAGGCTTCAAAATCAACCAGATGATGAGTTGAGCCAGGCTTACACTGGGCCTTTACCAATCCCGAATGCAAAATTAATAGATGTCATGTATCTTTGTGAAAATAACATAATTCCTAGACAGTATCACGGATTTTATAATTCACTTTCTTCTGGTGATGTAATTGTTTCAAGTTCCGATGAAGAGAAGTAGTATTTTTAACTATTAGTTTGCTAATTGTACTTTTAGTTTGCTAATGGTGACGATTCTGTTGCACACAAATATGTAAACTAAATTGACGTGTCTAAAAGCAGCACTGTCCTTTTCAGACTGTATTTCCTGGAACAGGATAGTAGTATTTTTAGACAGGCCAATTTAGTTCAGTTTACAGATTTATGTATCAGAATTGGTACCTATCTACATTATCTGGCCAGGTCGCATTGCTTTTTGAAAAGTTATTTTTTATTAATTAATCATGTTCCTACCAATTGCAATACAAATATAATAATATATTTTTGTATAAGATGTTTTGAGAAAAAGAATGTTAGTATTATTACCGGTCAGATTTGTAATTATAATAATATTGATCTCTTAAAATACTTACTAAGCACTAACTTGTAGCACTGAAAACAAGACTGATCAATAAATAATAAAGACTGGTATTTTTGTCATACTGTTGATAAATAAAAATTAAAACTTTGTAAAGCAACTTTTGTTAAATTTTTTCAGCCTGTTCATTTATAATTTAAGGTGTATAAATTTGTGACTTATAAATCGACTGTCCCTACGTATACTATCGAAACTGAAAAAAGGTACTTTACAGGAAAGCACTTTTAAGTTAATTTTGTGTACAAAATTGTCATTTATTTGTTAAGTATCGATATTATACTCATGAAAAATGTGGTTTAGTATGTATTTGTATGTATATTTTAGCTTATTCTCTTTTTTTGTATGAAAACATATATTTAAAGGAGTTTCTTAGTGCAATAAAAAAAATCGCAAATTTTCAGTTTCGATACTGTACGTAGGGACAGTCGAAACACTAATGTGCAAAATTCCTCTGTGATTCAATAGGTAAACGTTTTTAACTTTATTGTACCTAGAAGGTATGTACAATAAATTTACCTATCTTGTATCGCCGGTTTTTGAGAAAAATTTCCCGACCTTGCTCTTTCGGTAAAGTTACTCAGTTGTGTGTCAACCACTGAAATACCACCTACATCATTTTTATACCCACGTATAATTTCATAAATGGCAATTACGACTCAGCTTAATTTTAATACTACCACGTAAAAGTCAATAAGTGCCACTTAAGCTTTTTGCAATAGCGATTATTGCCATGTACAAGGAAATAAGTGACGAATAATACACTAAAAGTGATTTTTCTTAGCTATCATTTTATTTTTCATAAACTATATCATCTTAGAAAACTTTATACCAAATTTCAAGACTTAAGGTTAAGTAGAACATGAAATGCACATGTTTGAAACTTTAAAACGCTCTCCTGTAAAATTTGTCATTTGTAGTTAGGGGATTGTACGTAGGGACCGTCGATATCAAGTAATTTAGAATTCTGTAAATATTTATTTCAAACCGCAAACTGTCAAATTAATTTAAAACGTAACATCATATTATATACTACAAAAAAAAATCTAGAATATTTTAAAACCGGTGGACAACGACTAAGAATAATATTTTGTGATTGCACTTAACTACTGAACTTTTCGCAACTCCTGAGACTAGTTTTAGTAAGGCGCTTACTACTTTTTACTTTTATTTGAAAATTGAAAATTATAATAAAGAAAGATAATCTCTCTACTTTAACGACAAAAGTAGTCGATAGTTGTTTAAATAGAGTAAGTAAATTAATCTTTGATTAATGAAGGGCGTCTCTGAAGCAAAACGAACAGCATTCACTTTCGATTTTTCAATACTAATATCATTAAACAGTAATTTGTTCCTTTCATATTTGTTTTTGTTGCAATATTATCAGTTTGTAAAGCTATATTTTTTTTTTCTTGTGAATGTAAGCCAAGGGTATAACTAACTCTAGACGGTTTAGGCAGACATTTGATTCCTACCGCAAATGTTACTAAGTTCAAGTTTGCGGTTTGACATGATAAGTAATCTTAAACAATACCAAGGTAATATTTATTATTTTTATAATTTTCATTTCAAAACAGACGGACAAATGATATTTCAACCGATTTAAATTAGTCAATTTGTCACAGCGCATTACCGAAACTGTGAAGTTCATGACCTTCGTATTACGTCTAAAAGTTAATTTGTCGTGAACCGTCCATCCTGTCACATGGAGACAATACCTATATAAGTTATGCGTGGAACTGACCAAGCACAGAACTACAATCATGGCGAAGATAGTGTCCATTGTTTTACTGGTACTAGTTTTAAGCAGTGCATTAGCTTTCCCAGGTACGGAACAGTTTTCTTATTTTCAACTATTCTCCCTTGTGATATTTTTCTAATGGTGTCAGATCAACTGACATTAATATCTTCTTCTTCTACTTCTTTTATTTTTGGCATACCATTAATATCTTATTATATCATAATATCTATAATATATATAAATTATAATAACAATATTAGCTGTTATAAAGAAAATCTCGTCGAAGGTCAAAAATCTAACATTAAATTACGTACAAAATAATTTTTAGCAAGATCAAGTTGACGACCAATTATCACTTGATATGACCAAAATAGTCGTTCATCAATTTTGGTGTCTACCATCTCATGAATATGTTTGATATTATAGTGAGTCGGGACGTCCGTTGTGTTTTATTTATTTATAGTAACTCTAATCAAATAGCTTATATTTGTTTCAATTCAGTTAAATCTTTTATGGCCTGTTGTTGCAGTTAGCAGTAGGGTTGACAACCGTACTAAAATATACATATAGTATTGTACTGTATTTCGGAACTCCGTATTATAAACTGTTGAAGAAATATATAGAACGTAAAGTCTGAAATATATTTTTCAGTCTGAAAAATATATTTCAGACTGAAATTTTCAGTACAATAGATCGATGTTTATATTTTGTATTATAATATGTTTTATTTTATTATAACACTAAAACTAATTTTAAAAAAAACATACTCCACAATTTTCAAACGCGCCTTTCGTTCGGCAAAAAATTATTTGTTAAAGAATGCAAAAATTGCAAAAAATTATAGTTTTTATAAAAAAAATAAGTGAGTAAAAATATAACTTAGTCAATTTTTTATTCTTTTCATAAAATACTATATTTTTTTAAGCGTACATATTTTTATAGCTTTTAGAAAAAAATTATTTAGACAAAAAATATATATAATATATATATATTGGCAACCCTAGTTGGCAGTGACCCTGCTTTCCGTTCTAGGGTTGTATCTGGGTGTAATATTTGTATATTATACATCTATATTTACAAAAAAAAATTTATATACATATATCAGTCGACTGTCACCTGAAACATTGCCTACCTTAGGAACAGATGTCCATGTGTGTATACTAAAACGTATTTCTAAGATTGTTTTTACCAGAAGGATTAAAAATACTTAATTTTTGAAAGGACAATTTTACCTATTAGGTATCTCAGGATCTAACTATCTTCATTTATAATATAATAATAAAGTTATTAATTATGATGTACAGTTATGACAATTTTTTTTTTTTCAAAGAACGTAAAAAGCGTGCTCTCGGCTTAAGCGGCCTAAGTGGGGGAAAGGGCGGGGCAAAAGCAGGTGCAGCAGCAGGCGCTGGTGCCTTCGGTGATAGCAGCAGCAGCAGTTCGAGCTCCAGTGAGAGTGGTGGATGTGACAAGTATATATTTTTATACAATATATTTTAATTAAGTACTGATGCACAACTAACTCCTACTAACCTAAGTATGAAATGTAAACAACTCAGTTATCAGGTCACCAACATATATATATCGTAATTAAAATCTCATGTGTTAATCCGGGTCTTTTACTATTTACGTTATTTACTTTTAGTAACATCAAGAAAGTAGGTATCAATCCAATCAGTCACAGAAAGTTCCGCTTTCCTATTTTTATTTATGATTAACTTCTTCTACTGAACTAAATATTTTATGTTTAAGTAGGTAGTAAGTTATCCGACATAATTTATTCTATATATTCCTTTAAAATTTCTAAAAGAATTATCTCGTCTCAATAGTCAACTTCCACAGCGATATTTATCTTCAGTTTAAAACTCAGAAAAATTCTACACATAGTGTAATTTCTATGGCGTTTGTTTTTATTCATACGTTAATACTAACATTTTATCATTAATAGACCAAATCACGGATGATTTGAACTGATGGACTTGGTTTTTTACAAATTTAAAAATATTGTACACACTATACTGTAATAGCCTGCTAATACCATGTTTTTAAACAAAGATCTCCTCCCTTAGTTAAGGGGTAAAGATGTAACTTAATCCGCTACGTTGCAAAAAAAAATTTACTATCCTACCTTTTTTATTTACGATCGGAAAAAAATTAAAAACATACTTCTTATAACAACAATGTCTTAGTAGTCTTCCGTTGGAAACAGAAATCCTTGGAAGCAAACTAGGCTCCTCGCATCGAATTTGTATTTGCATTTTTCCTACAAAACGACGTCGGAAGTTTAATAATAAATTTTTGAATATTAAATTTAGGACTTTACATTTTGCTATAAAAAGCATAAGATAACAAACATTTTAAAGTAAAGCAGTACAGTATTATGTTTTGCCTGTCCAAACATTTCGAACATGATTGTTGAATGTCAAATAATATTTTTCTTGTTTTGTAGTTGCAGTGATAGCGGCGAAGGGTCGAATAAAGGTCAAGCATTCGCCAGAGCCTCAGCTGCAGCGTCCGCTTATTCTTATAACTAAACCGAAGACAATGTATTAATTAAATGACTAAATTATAGTTTAAAAATGTAATTATTTATTTATTATTACTATGATAGAATAAGACTTTTTTTTTATATTTCATATTAAATTTTATTTATTTATAAATGTCGTTATTTATTTGTGTCTACCAACAAAAGATACAATAATAATGTTTAAATACATGTTAGGTATCATCAATATGTGTTGTAAACCTTAGCTCGCTAAAAAGAATTACGGCCAAATCAGGTATCGAACCAACTGCATTCAATTGTTCAGAATCTATGTAATACTGGCAATACACATTACTTCGCTTCCTGATAAACCTAACTAAACGGCACTCTCTGGTAGAAAGACGTAATATATAGTTCTCCTTACAACATTGAATTAGACGATTTTATTGCTATAGTTCAACGTTAGATTTTTCTTTGATATTTTTAATTATTTTAAGGTCGTCTACAGACAGAAAATACTTAGAATTTATGAATATTGAAGTAAAATAATAAAAAAAAGATTACAAAATTCAGGTCCTAAATGGAGCCTTGTGGAACACCACAATAAGCAATCAATTATTTGGATTTAAAGCAATAAACGACTAATGTCGATAATATATGTCATAAATATGATGCACACCAAGCAAGCTACACATCATCTATATCAAAATTCCTCACTTTGTCGATAGTTACTTTGTCATTAACCTTGTCAAAAGCCTTAGAGGAATCAGTGTATATAGCATCAACCTGCATCCTATTGTCGATGTTAATTTAGTGACGTTTACTAATAAATTTGTTGTTGTTAACCTGCCAGATAAGAAGCCATACTGATGACAACTAATGTTAACACTTACTACCTTTTTAAATGTAGATTTGTATTTTGTAAACACCTAGATCTTGACATCTTGTAAGTTATTTTTAACGTAATATGAATAAGCGATGTAAGTTTGTAGCTTTCAAGAATATAAGAGCTATCACTTTTATAAATGGAGACAATTCGTGCCTCTTTCCACTTTTTAAGGAAAATTCTCGTGTTAAGGGAAGTGTAAAAGATAATAGTTAAAGTTGAAGTCAAATAATTTGTGCAGTGATATAAAAATATTGGTGGGGCATTTTTGGAACCAGCCGGCCTAGCATGCTCGCACGTTAAATTTTGTCTACCCCTTTTCTCGTATTATCTATCTATGTCTACAGTAGCTAACATGCGTGCACGTGATACTCTTCTCGTTACGTCAATAGAAGAGATAACAGGAGTATATTATTAAGTTAAAACTTTTATTGATCATTAAGTTATTATTATTATTGATCATTAAGTTTTCGATTAGGTCATAGTACGACTACTGCACTTGTCAAAATAACTGATGATAAGTGTACGATCAAGATTGAGTAATCAAATATAATCAACAGATTACAGTACTGACGTTACTGGATTTTAATAACTTTTTTAGGTAATAGTGATGACTTTGATATATGTAGGTACTATGCGACATTTTACGTTTTCATAACATATTTCCTGTAATTGGTTTCACTATTACTTGCAGAGTCGTCGGCAACGAGTTAAATTGAATGATTTATGTTTAAACTGGTCAATCGTCAATGCTATATAGTGTCCCTTGGAATGGAATTTAATACATGATTGCTACAAATGTGTTTTTTCTTTGTTTTCTTCTTTCGTTTTTTTTAAAGAAATATCCTAATACATTATAGGACGAATATATCTTACTGACGGACCCATTTTCTTTATACGTAAAGTTTTGAAAACCGTCAGCTTGGCGGACATTTATACTTATTGCTTTATATTTTTTACTTATTAACGCGTATATAAGTCGTAGCGAGATGTTTTACAGCCAAGTAACTTTCAAATCAACTAATTCATCAAAATCTGTTCAGTGGATTTAGAAGGTATGATGTTAACAAGAAAAGGTTTTCCTTTAATAATTATAGTAAAATTTAAAATTAAAAAAAAAAATTAAAGGACGACACAAAATAATATGTCAAATATAAAGGATTTTATACTCGATAAAAATTCCATTGTCAACGTCTTATATTGTGCGATGTGTACTCTAAAACATACACGTACATTAAAAAAAATTACGTATACATTTTTAAAGTTCATTTTCTACACCTTTATTACTTAAAAAGACCCCAACGCTTAAGGATTGTAATGTAATAAAACAAAAATCATCTCAATAAAGTTTTTTATTTACAAATAATAAAAAAAAAATACGTGACTAATGTCACATTAACAAATCTACTGATACATCAAAGTTATATTACGAAGCTGTACCGGACTCATGACCAGATTTTTATTATATTATTAAAATGGACATATCGTAGAAAACAATTTATTTCAAAAAAAATCTTATTACACTAATGTGAAAAAATATAGAGTACTGTCGCGTACATATTCGCTACGTAAATTGTAATCCCTCTAAAGATTTCTTTGTGATATTTTGGTACAATTCTATTACTAGTTACAAAACTAACTTACAAACAAGACTTCGTACGAGCATATAGTGCTAGAGGCGTTATATATTTATAAATAATCATAACATTAAAAAACAAACAATAATAATATTTTTATGTTCATTACCGAGGCTGTTACATATCGTAACAATTATGGCAAATCACTTTAAGATATTTAGATCGAGGAGATACTTCAAATATTATTATATTATAAATATTATTAGTATGCTCGTACGCTATAACATAGTTGTACATCTTCCCAATGTACTAATCTATTCACTACATTACAATAAAACAGTAAAATTGAATATACCACATTATTCCAGAAACTCCTAAAATACTCAATAAAATTTAGACCAAAGATCGTTTGAAATATTTCTCAAACGTTACGTTAAAGTGCAGAATTATTGAATATGTTATAATACGAGGTATTAAACGTTAGCACTAAAAGATAGACTAGTAAAATTGTGTTCATTAGATGAAGAGATATTTCGATCCTAAAATAAAAGCTACGAACGTACAGCAACAAACAACAAATTCGGCTACACTATTATGAACAAACACATAAGAGAATAATTGAAATTTTAATTTATTTTTCTAAATATATATAAAATGGCAAATAATTTTTAATTATATATAAAAAAAATAACATGCATTGCACAATTTCTAAAGCTATGTTTACATTATTCAGTTTTGCCGCAGTTCTGTTGTAACGAATGCTAGAATATATTATGTAATTCCACTGCGGCTAAAATTGTACAACATCGTTTTAATTCTCATCAATTAACTCGTAGCACCATAATACCAACAATCTAATTTAAAAAAATTCGTAAAATTGTATTAAATGATGCCATCTTAAAAAATAATATTGAATTTAAAAATTTATATTTAAAAATATTTTATTTATATTTCATTTAAAATACATTGCACAAATATAATGCACATTTTATAAGTATTAGGAAAAATATTCAAGAAATTCGTTTTGTACATATATCTATACATATCAAAATGAATTGAAGGGACATACCGTTGGTCATGTCATAACTTGAGAACTTTACGGATTTCATTATACGTTTTTCTAAGTTTTCTAATAAACTAACATTACAGAAGATTCTTACAGAACGAAAAATTAAGAAAATTGGAAAATATCAATAAACTTAACGACTATTTACATTTCACGCGTTTGACACTTCGCGAGTTTGAATTTTATGTATCAAAAAGTATGACAATAAACACTATGTTTTAATTTTAATAATAATTTGTTCTAGTTACAATTGAATATTTATAGCTAAGACAGAGCAACGTCTGTCCGGTCAGTCATCTCAATTTGACATACCGAGCCGTTAAGTGAAAATGTCAAATAGTGACATAACAATACACTTTTAGAACGATCTAAGGTGTTCATTTTGCTTCGCTTCAGCCTATCGCGGTCCACTGCTGGACATAGGCATCCGCAAGTTCGCGGCAAATATCCCGGTTTTCCGCAGTCCAGCCTCCTCCACCGATTCTGTATAAGTCGTCCGTCCATCGGCCGGAGGACGCCCCCCACTACGTTTGCCCATACGTGGTCTCCCTCCCAGGACACGTCTGCTCCAGCGGTCACCGGTCCTGCGATAAACGTGACCAGCCCACTGCCACTTCAACTTGCTGATTCTACGAGCTATGTCAGTTACTTTGGTGCTCTCGCGGATAGTCTAGTTTCTGATTTTATACTTGAGAGACTCCAAGCATAGCCCATTCCATAGCACGTTGAGTGACTTTAAATTTGTGTACTAATCCCGACGTCAGTGTCCACGTCTCAGCGCCATATATCAACACAGGTAGAACGCACTGCTCGAAGACTTTTGTCTTTAAGCATTGCGAAATCTTCGAATCGAAAACTCGACGAAGCCTATGAAATACCGCCCAGACCAACTGAATCTTCCTATCGGCTTCCTTCCCGAAGTTGTTTCGGTCTAGCTGGATTATGTGGCCTAGGTAGACATAATCCTGTAGAACTCCAAGAAGAGAACCATCGAGAGATATCGGTCTCAGCATGACATGTTTATTGAACATAACTTTCATCTTGTCCAAATTCATACCGAGACCGACCAGTTGGGAGAACTCACTCAGGTCGCCCAGTATCTGGCGTAGCTCCTCCAATGTCTCCGCAAAGATGACGATATCGTCGGCGAGACGAAGGTGTGAGATGTATTCGCCATTGACGTTTATTCCTCGTCCACTCCAGTCCAAAGTCTTGAAGACATCCTCCATCACGTTGGTAAACAGTTTCAGGGACATTACATCCTCATTATCATCCTCATCCTCCATCATCTTGCTCGTTGGTCCTGGATTTGGACGGTCATCGTCTCCGCGTCATACATACCCTCGTAGGTCCCCGCGTACTTGTACAAGTACAAATTAACGATAACAGTTCAGACCTGACATTTTAATTACATACATGGCGTAACTGCCTAATGTACTTACACAAGTACAAATTTTTCCCTCCCAATTTACCGGGTGGTTTTTTTTTACAACGGCAGCACTGATACGGTCATTCTCATCCTATATTCTATGGTCGATGTGCTATACATAATAAACATACCGTAAATACAGACAACAAGACTTAAAAAAATCTCTAAAACCGTCATATTTTTGCCTTGGTCTGAAGCACTATTCTTGGTTTGTACTTTGTACGTGGTATAGTACAGCCGATAGATATGACTACCGCTGTTGAAAAACACAGGACTTACGAGGATACACCTGAGTACCTCGATATATCGCCAGTCGATTTGACATCGCTGCAAAGAATCCAGAACAGCCAAAGTCTAATTAAGACAAAATGTTTATTTTTTACAACACGCCCATTAATTCGTATTTGTATGTACTTAAGAGCTGTTTTTACGTAGAAAAAATAAACTATTATAACAAGCACTAATTTGGTAGTATTTGTTGCAATAGAAAAAGAGATATAATAAAAAAAAAAAAACGACTCAATGATTGATATAAAGAAACTTTTTGATATTTTAAACTTTTCCAAGTTAACCTATATTGAAATCTTATTTTTACTAAGTATTTTACACATGACCCAGCCTTATTAAACCTTCCGTAATATTAGAAAGGTAATATTGTATTAATTGGAATAAAGAATGCCATACTTATTTTTATTATATAATTATACAAATATTTAGAATATATTAAAAGCAAGTCAATATTATTAACAAAACCACTCACTTTGATTTAATATAAAATATTAATTTTCTAAAAAAAACGTTTAAGCACTGAATGAAAATTTCATTTAAAATTAGTACATATATAATGGCAATAGCCATTGCACAAAAAGAGTTATGATGACAAAATTTTAAACTACTATCTAACTTGATTAGGATCCGTCCGTCTTTGCCATTAAGACACAACATTTTTGCTACATAATATCAATTTGCCATTTTTAATTATTATGGCAAAATAACTACAAATAGCGTACCCAACTGGCCGTACTAATTTGATGAATAAAACAAACCGATATCAATACGAAACGTCCTAAATAATAACAGATGTCTAAATTATACTAATATTATGTGATTATATATTCAATTCATTTAATATATTTACAGTATTTAGCAGTTATTTGTATAAAAAAAAACTCGCACTAATCTAATATAAAAGTCTAATCACTAGCCATGTAATTCGCAAAAATCGAAAATTAAAATATGTATAGCTTTTGTGACCACTGCTTTATAACGTACGAAAAATATATTTACTTGAGTGGGTGCACTGCTTTATAGTACTTTGTGTTTATTTTCATTAAAACCTCATTTGTTCTTATTGTTATTTATATTAAAGCAGTGGACACAAACTTTCTATAACTCAGTCCCAATAATGTGATTTCTTTGTAGAAATACGAGTAAAAAAGTCAACTATACAGACATTAAAACTATATTTTGGGACTTGCTGATCTAAACAGACCTTACTTCCCACCTATAAAAATTTCAAAAAAAAAAATAAAGTACTATTTCTATACAACAGATAAACGAAAAAAATAATAATAATATTGAACCTTTAAAAATATTATGCGTATTAATTTTATTACTTAAATAAAATTGAGCACATATTATAAAAGAAACTAGTGTAAAAAATTGTATAAATAATAAAATGCAATAATATTATTTCATTGTTCAGTCGTTATTAACAATAAAAATATTAATAAAAATTGTGATTTCAAAATTATAGAAATAGTAACAATATAAGGGTCTTAACATCACGAATGCAATATTTTAATTAATATGATAAATTTATATCAACATCATATTGTCGACAACATACATTTTTCTAAGCAATTTTTTTTTATTCATAATGAAATTGAAATACTTATCAACAAAATGTTGAATACGTTAGAGTCGTAAATTTTGTTAGAACGCAATAGCGTTGTTAATAAACTCGAATTATTTATTTCTGTTATTCAATAAAAATCAAAAACTTCATCAGGGCATCAAAATATCAACTTTCCAAAGCAACTCGACAACATTTATGGACTGACGAGGTCAATTAATGAAAAAAATAATTATACGAATAGTATTTTTTTTATACCACGACGGTGGCAATCAAGCATACGGCCCGCCTGATGGTAAGCGGTTACCGTAGCCTATGGACTAGTAATTAGTTTGATGGATATTTCGTTAAATATATTATTTTCACCTCGTCAAACGTCTAAAAATCCAACATATTCGATAGCGATGCACTAGAAAATTCTTTCTAAACTAATGTCGAATAATAAAAAAAAAAAATTATACGCCATATACATCTTATAATGGAGTTATGACACCGACTATAGTATTGTTTCACAAAATTCATACCGACGAGACTTGGACTCCAGCTCAGATGCGGGGTCGATGTACGATCGTGAGGGTGACCATGATGTAAGTGGGGGTAAGGGTGACCATTAAGAGGGTGGGAGTGAAGTTGAGGGTGAGAGTGGGGGTGAGGGAGGGGGTGAAGCTGAGGGTAAGAGTGGGGGTGAGGTGAGGGTGCATCAGAGGGGCGTGTCGGAGGGTAGCGGGTCGCGATCAGGCGCGCGGTCCGCCGGGTTCATGTCGATGCGACCGGCGCGACTCCACACTAGGATGTCCATTATGAACGCGAGGAACATAAGTCCCGCTGACAGGCCTGGAAAAGATAGTACTTTAGTAAGAATTATATCGATTTAAGTAAATCAAGAAAAGTTTAATCGTTTAATTGTACATTATTATAACTTTACTATATTAATAACGAAAAAATAGACCATAATAATAATATTGAAAAAAAATTAACAATTTTTTTTTAATTTACTTTAAAAAAAATGATTAAAATCGTTATTACAGATTATGAAATCACTATGCCGCGCTAATATCGCGCTCTTAGCTGTGCGTTCTGTTTTTACCTACGTAATTTCCGATCCCTTTGCTATACTTCTACAAAAACTAGTATATGTATTTGGAACGATGCGGCTGTTTACGATCGACATGTACGATCGCGAGAAATCATGACTGAACGTGATCGACACTGCGGTGTCACGGTGATTTCTCGCGACGTTGAGTTACGTAATAGTGCCACCGATCTCCGTCGCAATCGGCTCGGTAGTTTGTTTAGTAATTCCTAATAATATTATAAATGTGAATGTAAGTTTGTTTGTTATGCTTTCACGCGAAAACTTCTTAACCGATCGTCACGAAATTTCGTACACATATTCTTGGAGGTATTAGCAGTAGCATAGGATACTTTTTATGAGAAAAAAAAATACGAAAGATAAAAAAAAATATGAAAAATCTCAAATCTAGCTACTTCAACGCCATCTAGCATTCCAGTAATTGATTCATTTCTATTACAATGATCTCTGATAATTATTCAATGGCTTCAATGCGAGCGAAGCCGCGGGCGGAAGCCAGTGAGCAAGGAGAGTACTGACCGAGGTAGAAGTGGCGCAGGTGGTCGGCGTCGTAGGAGGCGCAGGCGCCCACCAGCCCGCAGGCGGCGTCGCGCAGGCGGCACGCCGCGTCCACGGCCGCGCCGAACACGATGGGGCACGGCACGTTGCCGAACACGCCGATCGCGAACTGGATCACGCCCATCGCCATCGCCTTGTCTGGAAGGGGCGTCTAACTAAAAACGAAGCGACTGCTTCCATTGCTTTATTGATTTCCTTTTCGACTAGCCCGTCGGAGCACTCGGCAGTAACCCTTCAGCGTCCTCCACGTCTCCACTCCAGCGTCGTGAGTTCGATTCCCGTCTCTAGCGTTTAATATTATATCCGTTGTAAATTATATTGATCACTCAATATACATTTGAGTAAATTTACTAAAATCAAAATGTTATAAATATGTATGTATATCCTCGTGGGGTTCTCATTCCTCTGAGCTTTGAGCGTAGCAATCGACTAGTACAAGGGTTAAAACGTCACCCATAGCGTCCACTTCGACGACGTCCTAAGCCGAGGTGCGATCTCGCTAGGAGACAACCCTTAGGACGAACGTCCATTCTGAGCCCTAGAGGGCTCCTAATTTTCACGGCAGAGCCTCAGTACCCACCGGTGAAGCTGTAAAGGTCGCTAGGGCTAACATTTACAAATAATGAAAAAAAAAAACGTGTGCGTCTCGGGACACCCGACAGAAATTAATATTATTATTTATATCAATTAACCACTTTGAAAAACGGTGATAGTTTTAGGTTATATGCTCATTGTCAACAGTATGTCTATCCTACACTAAACACTGAGTAGAGAGAGAGAAGCGTCTGTTTAAAACACGGCTAGCGCTGTGGGTCAGAGTGAGAGAGGAGCAAGCCTACCGCCGCCGTACGCGGGAAAGAAAGGGAAACCAGACCTATCGCCATAATGCGTTACGTAACGAAGCGGTTTACCCTCCCATAAGAAGTTATCGCTCCAAAAAGCACTCACCATGCTTATCGGTGCAGCGAATGATGAGCAGCACGGCGCCCACCTCGCCGGTCGCGTGCACGAACATGAGCGCCGCGAAGAGCGCCACGAAGGTGTAGATCTGTCCGCACGCGCCGCCGCACTCGCCGCTCACCGCCACGCGCGCCGCGCCCGCCGGCACGCTCTGCGAGTAGCGCTCCAGCCTGCAACACACGTCATCATCATCATCATCATCATCATATCAGCCGTTGGATGTCCACTGTTGAACGTAGGCCTCCCCCATCGGCCTCCAGGGCGACCGGTTCAAAGCGACCTCCATTCAACGACTTCCGGCGACTTTCCTCAAGTCGTCCGTTCATATAACAAACGAAAACGTAAAATATGCTTTTTAATAAGTTTCACACTTGACGACTAATTTATCTGATGAGGCCTAGGTTGGAGTACGCTAGTCTAGTATAGTAAATATGCCTACTAATTTTTCTCTTGAAAGTACCCCGGTTATCCATTGATAACCTGGGCACTTTAAAGAGACAAACAGGTCAACTGAAACACAGTTAGCAGTTTGGTCAGAAACATGGATGAACGAATTATAAAAAATAATGTTGAACTATAAGTACGTGTTAAAAAAACCTACCTTATATAATAAAATAAACCCTTAAAGAATATGAAGAAGAGGCCTTCGCTCAGCGGTGGGTTGTTTACAGGCTAATACGTACATCTATACAAATAATAAATCTGTTGAAACCTCCGTTTTATTAATACACTATATATCATCAAGAATAAATTTTAATAGCGCGATTTAATTTCAATCAGCGCCATCTCTTATAAATTAGACTCTAGATCTCTTATAATTCAGACAACAACTTCCTATTAATTCATGTTGATAGTTTTTCTTTAGATATTGGCGCCGTGTATAGAAAACCTGACTATACAAACCTAAATGATTTTTTGGAAATTTACTCGGCCAAATTGAGTAAAATAAAAAGAGGAATTATGTTTGGAGACTATAATATAAATTTACTTAACGTGGAACGATCAACGAACTTATACAATGAAGTGTTACGTGAAAACGGTTTTAAAATTATAAACAAAATTGACGATAGGTACTCAACAAGAGAAACTTCTACCTCAAAAACAATAATTGATCATGTAAGTGCTAATATAGATACTAACAACATTCATTTGGCAATAGCGGATACTCCGTTATCGGATCACAAGCAACTTTTTCTAGAAATTAAAAGACACACACCAATTCCTCGGAAAGTAGTAACTTACGAAGTACTAAATTATGAAAAACTACGTAATTGCATACAAGATTATCAAGATAAAACAGAGAAAAATTCGTACACCGTGTTAGAAGAGAAAATAAAAAGTTGTATTAAGAAAAGTAAAATTACAAAAACTAAAATAATTAATCCTCCAAAACAAGATTGGATATGCCAAGATATATTAAATGAAATCAATAGAAGAAATATACTATGGTATCAGCATAAAATAAACCCTGAAAATAACATAATAAAAGATAAGTATAAAGCAAAGAGAAACCAAGTAGCAGCTAGTATACAATATACCAAAAGTAGATACTATTTGAGATCCTTCGACAACTGCAAGAGTAAACCAGCCAAAATGTGGCAACTAATAAATAGCTTATCGAACAATAAAACAAGAATAAACTCAATACCTAGTAAATTACAAACTAAAGAAGGCCTTGTTACCGAAATCAAAGAAATTTGTGATAGTTTTAATGAGTTTTTCTCTAATATTGGCCCCAGTCTAGCTAAGCAGATTCCCTCAACGAACTCACGCTACTTAGATAATTATATTAATGACAGCTCAAAAACTTTAAAACAAATGTTGCCAACAAATAAAGATGAAGTCGCTAGGATCATTGATAATTTAAACCCAAATACAAGCTCGGGCATTGATGGTATAAGTGCTAAGTCAGTTAAATGTATTAAAAACGTTATTTTAGAGGAGCTCACGGATTGTATTAACTGTTGTCTCAAGAACGGTACGTTTCCAAACTCATTAAAAATTGCTAATTTCAAATTGCAAATTTTTTTTTCGTGCACGTATCACGTAAAAAGTACAAAACCAATGTAAATAACTTTAATACATAAAAATTATACATAACTCACAGTAACATTTAGTTTTTTTTTTTTCATTGTAATTAAATTTAAAAATAAATATTTAAGAAAATAGAAATACGCCTACGCGACATAGACGCCACCTGGTCTAACGAATCTTAAAAACTCACAAAACTTATTTTTGCGTTATTATTTTGTTAAACTTAAAATTTTACTAAATATTTCGAATAGGAATAGAAATCGTTTTAATATTTTAGATAAACATAATTTTCAATTAATATACTATTATGTTAAAATTTAAATTATGTTAAATGTCACTAAATATAAAAACGATATTCTACCATTATACGATAGATAGCGCAGAATATGTAATATCGCGCTGACCAAAACTTCGGCCAAAAGAATGACACTCGCACGTATTTATAAAAAAAAAAATCTTTTTTGCATTTAATACCTTAAGGTACTACGGTCTTGATTGTTTGTTTGTTGTAAAAATATTTGGTCGTTATGTGTATGTTAATTGTACAAAGTTGGATGGTTATAGCTATTTAAGTTGTAATATAAACTACACACAAAAATTAAGGGAGCAGAAAAAGAATCCAAATTTTTGGGGGATTTTCAACAGGCTGTAACTTATACAAAAATGGTCGTATAGCAAAAAAAAAAAAAGCAAATTGTAGCTCTAAGTGTTTAGTTTTCGGATCTGAGTTTGAAAATTTTTTGTTAAAAATATTTTTCGAGTAACATATATATATATATAAAGAAAGTCGTGTTAGTTACACCGTTTATAACTCGAGAACGAGTGGACCGATTTTTATGATTTATTTATTTTTTATTTATTTATTTCATATGATACACCAACGACATACTGTATAGTAAATAATCATTATTATTACACTGTTGTCTGGTCCAAGTACAGTTGCCATTACAGGTGTACACAACATTACAGTATGTTCCGGTTAAAACAATGATTACGATAGCAAGATACACTACAAGTAAAACAGTAACAATTACATTGTTTAGATTAATTACACAAAAAAAAAACAGCAAAAAGTTAATTAAAAATTATTACATTACAGAATTGATGATGAATTTATAGTTTATTTATACAGATAATTATTTATTAGAAAGGTACACAATATGTATTGAACAGTGATAGAGACAAATTATTACGATTATAAATAAGTCATAACTTTGCATGCAAGTATATTTTTTTCTTAAAACCAGATAAAGTGTCATGAAAAATGTCGATGTCAGGGTTATTTAAATTATTATAACTTTTTATTATTCTATTAATTGGGGAGAATTGGCCTAGTTTAGTCTTGGAGAAATTTGGAATGAAAGTTTTTTGTTGAGAATGTCTAGGTGTACGGCGGGGGACATTGATGCTTATCCGGTGGAGCAAGTCGGGGGTATCCAAGTTATTACGAACAATTTTAAACAGGGTTATGAGATCAGTTACTCGCCTTCGTTTTTCGAGGGAATGCAATTTAAAGTGTGTTAGGCGAGCGTCGTAGTCTGCTCTATAGAGACACGTATTGTCTTTGAATGCCAGATACCTCGTAAAAGAGCGCTGCACCTGCTCTATCCTGTTGACATGTATTCTATAGTGCGGATTCCATGCCGAAACTGCGTATTCTAGAATGCTACGTACTAGTGCATTGTAAATCCTAATGATGCAGTCGGTTCTTTTAAAATCGGCGGTGTTACGCTTGATAAAGCCCAGCAATTTCCAGGCCTTGCTGACAATATGATCGATGTGATCTTTAAACGTAAGCTTATTGTCGAGAATAATGCCGAGATCTCTAATGACAGAGACCTCTTCGAGTTGCTGGTTTTGTATAAAGAACTTAGAGTGTATTATATTCTTCTTGCGGGTGAATTTTATATGTGCGCATTTTGAGGCATTTAATATCATTTTATTTTTGGTGCACCAGTCTTGGATAGAGTTTAGGTCTTTCTGAAGTAAGCAAGTATCCTCGGCATTATTTATCACCCGGTAGATTTTCAGGTCGTCAGCGAAAATTGAGCACTCACTATACTTTATACTTTGGGTAATGTCATTAATAAACAGCAAAAATAAGATTGGCCCCAAGTGCGAGCCTTGAGGCACCCCAGATGTAGCAATGAAGGCATCGGAAGTGTATCCTTTTATAGTTACGCTAAGAGGTCTGTTTACAAGATATGATCTAAACCACGAGAGCAATGGCTCGTGGATCCCGTATGCCCCTAGCTTTAAGATCAAGATGGAGTGGTCTACTTTATCGAAGGCACTACTGAAGTCGGTGTAAATGGAGTCGACTTGCTGCCTGTTATCGACGTGTTTGCATAGATCCGACACGTAGCCTACAAGGTTCGAGACTGTGGACCGATTGCAACAGAAACCGTGCTGGCGAACTGATAACATGTTCTTTGTATGGTGAGACAAAATGGGGCATAGAAGCTTTTCAAAGACTTTCGAAAATCCGTTAAGCATAGAAATAGGTCGGTAATTTCGAACATTGTTTTTCGCTCCTTTCTTAAAGATAGGCAAGATGTTTGCAGCTTTCCATGCGTCAGGAAAAGTTGATGTTTCTAGGGATTTGTTCAGGATTATTTTTAGGGGTAGGGTTAGATATTTATGACATTTTTTGATGAAAATTGGGGGTATACCATCAGGTCCTGCACCTTTGTTTGGATCCAGTGATTTAAGCACTTTGTCAATATCTCGTTCCGTAATAAAGATCCTAGATAGTGATTTTTGGGTGAAAAATTCTTTGTGGTTATTGTAGTTGATCTGATTGCTAGATTTAGCATCAGAGAATAGGGAGGAGAAATGCTTTGCAAAAAGGTTGCTTATTTCGCTACCCGAACTGGCTGTTTTGTTGTCAAGTGACATTTCGGATGGGATCTGAGAAGATATATCCTTACGTTGTTTTACGTAGGACCAAAATTTTTTGGGTTCGTTTGAAATAGCCTGTTCAGTTCTCATAATATAGTTAGAGTAGCAGGTTTTAATTAGTGATTTGACCCTGTTTTTAGCAAGGGAGAGTTCGAGTTCATCTCTGGGATTATTGTAAATTTTTACTCTTCGTCTAATTTTTTCTTTGTCAGCGATTAGCTTTACTAGATTTGGCGTGAACCAAACGGGGTGTCTCCAGTTTTTAAATTTAACTTTAGGGACAGTGCATTCGATGGTCTTATTGAGAATTGAATAGAGTTTTTGAACCATGACATCGACATTGGAGCAATTTTGGAGTTCATAATGCCAATCAACTCGCCTCAGTGCTAAGTTTACAGTGCTATAATTCGCTTTTTTGAAGCAATGAGTAGCGAATGGTTTACTAGTTAAGACCGTATCATGATTCTTTGAAATTTCTATATCCAATACTGGATGGTGCGGATCCAACTTACTTAGCAACTCAAGAGAATTGCTTACTTTAATATTTTCAAAATTTGCGAGCACTAAGTCCAAGACGCGTCCATTGTGGTTTTTTATACTGTTGTATTGGACTAGATTATTCAGTGAGAGAAAGTCGACTAGAGAGAAGCCTAAGACATTGCTGTAGTTCGAGGGTAAGGTTTGCTCAGGATTAATAACGTCGCTAGTCCAATTAATGAAACCCAAATTAAAGTCGCCCAGAATCAAAACATCGCCTTGGTAGGACTGCATAATAGAGCTTATGTTGTCCAAGACTGCGTTCAGGGTATTAGCAGCTACGGGTGGTGGCAGGTAGATCACGCAGACCAATAGGTTCTTTAACACACCGTTATTGTCAAACTTTATATTAATCCAGAGATCTTCGTGTATACTCTCGTAGTGTTCTATTCGGCGTGACTCAAATCTGTCGGAAACGGCAAACAAGACTCCTCCGCCTGATTTATGCGATAGCGAGGTTAGATAGAAGTATAGTATAGAAGGTAGATTGACGGTCTCTTCTATATATGTTGTAGCTGCTGGAGAAAAGTTCACCGTCAGCAACGGAGTTATCCAACCACGTTTCTGTCGCCACTATCAAGTCGTAGTTTGACTGCAGTGTCGCCAAGCGTATATCATCCAGTTTTGTGTTCATTCCACGGAAATTTTGATAGTAAATATTAAGCATTATGCTGAGTATTTTCGGTCTCGTTATTAGTAGTATGGAAAGTTAAAGATTGTTGAGATTTTCATGACACTTTATCTGTTTAGCCGGCGAGTGATCATTCTTCCTTATGAATATGCGCCCGTTCCTTATCCACACATATCGAAAACCTTTTTCTTTTGCAACGGTCCTAGTGCGAGCGTGCAGGGCTTTATAGAACGGGGAGAGATGTTCAGACACATAGATAAATGATTTGGTGACGCTGTAGCCCAGATGGTTAGAGTTCAGGCGATCGCTTGACTTGTTTTTGTTAAATTTTGATACCGCGGCGATGATAGAGTCTCTGACTCTAGTGTTTCGGAGCTTTACTACTACGGTGCGTGGTCTTTTGCTCGAATCGTCCAATTTGCGGACTCTTGTGCACGCCATGATATCAGATTCCTGGATAGGTAAGAAAATAGTAGCGCCAAGCTGGTTCAGAACTGAGTATAGGTTCTCAGATTTGTTTTCTGGAATACCATTAATCTCCAGGTTGTTTTCACGAGAATGCTGTTCCAGGAGAATTAATCTCGTAGATAAGGATTCAATGGTTTTGTTCAGGTTCACGTTTTCCTTCGTTAGATTTTTTATTTTTTCTTCAGACTCCTTAACATGTGTCTGAATTCGATCGTACTCAGCGGTCAAAAATTCCACAGATTCTTTTATATCATTTAGTTTTTTTAATTCCGATTTTATTTGGTCAAATTCTCTAGAAAAAAAGGAGTCGATGGAAGCTTTTACCGAGTGTTTTACGGCGGACTGAATTTCGGTTTTAATAGCTAGCATTATGGCTTGATCAACAGCTGAAGTAGGCGATTGAGCTTGTGCCGATTCTTTAGTCTTTTTGCGCACCGTTATGTTACTGGTATCAGTTTCGGCTGGAGAAGCATTCGGTTGCGCAGGTGCTGTATTAGTAGGCCGAATGGGCGTATTAGAATTGTCGCTTTTTGGCTGTTTACTGCGACAACCGTGGCACGTCCACGATTGTTTCTGTTCTTTAGTCATTAGGCCGAACTTTTTCTCAGAGATATTGGCGCATAGAAGATCGTACGCAAATTTGCAAGTTGAACATTGGAGGGTGTTTCGACTCTTAGATATTATATTTTTACAGCCGGCACATTCGAATTCGCCCAATTTACTAGCCATCGATATAGTTTTTGTGAGTTGATAATAAATAAATTATAAATAAATACTTCAACCAAATAAATCAAATATCAAATTTCAAATGCTACAAAATGTGACTATGGAGGGTTTTGAACTTACAGCTCACGAGCGATAAACGAAGTTCAATTCTAGTTCACAGCCACTGCGCTAGCCACCATTAACGACTTCGAGTGAAATTATGTATCAATATAGAAAAGTTTGCAGTTATTTTGAATGATGTATTTTATAGTGAGCAGGTAAATCGAATATAAATTCGTACGAATGCAAACACTTATTATAGTTTTATAATTGAACACAGATTATGTCTTTTCACTCTTAAAATTGATTATCAAATCAATCACGCACTGTAACGTCCGGTAACACTTTTATTTGACACTCGATCTTAAAAAGTTAAAGTTAAATTTGATGAACTAATGTACGTTATGAAGTCAATAATATTTCACTGAATCCACAGTATATACTGATATTATTAAAGATTTACACTAGATCCAATCTATGATGACTTAACAAACAAAATAGTTATATTTCTGGTTATTTTAAATTACTGTAGACAATAATAAAAGATTTTATTTAACGGAGCTGAATAAAGCACTGTTTATACCGGAGGGGCGGGGCGGGTAGTCAAATTCGTAGTCGTCAAAGTCGGTGATCAAGTAGTAGTCAAAGTCGGTGATTTTTGTGTTTCTGGATTTATCTTCGTCGGGAATAATACTTATTAAAATGTGATATTCATCAATGAACTAATAATTAATAAAAAAATCAGTTCAAATGTTTCATCCGTACTATCTATACATATAATAAATCTGTTAACGAGTCCGTTTTATAATCTTAATCTTAATATATAAAAGCGAAAGATCACTCATCACGATATCTCTGGAACTGTAAGACCTAGAGACTTGAAATTTGGTAGGAATATTCCTTTTGCCGAGGAGAGGTCAGCTAAGAACGGATTTTACGAAATTCTACCCCTAAGAGGGGCAAAAGGGGGGCAAAGTTTGTATGGGACAACGTAGTTCCTTGGTCCAATCTACATCAAATTTTGCATAAAATATTCTTTAACAGAATTGATTGAAGACATTCAATTATCAAAATTCATCCCCTAACGGGGTTAAGAAGGGGTCGCTTTTGCTTCGAAGTTGATTTGACAACTCAATCCGTCTATTATAAAATATTTTTCAGTATCGACGCAGGTGTAGGTGATAAAAAATAAAAATTTATAATTTTTAAAATTTTTGTTAAATACCCGTTCGAAGCCGGGGCGGGCCGCTAGTACATAATAAAATAAAAATTTCTGAGATCTGAATGACGTTTTCTAGACCTAAGGTAACAAAAAAACATGTATTAAAATATCCCTTACGTTTTGACAACCTTTTCGCCTTGCAAGCTGCCGTCGACACAAGAGCAGTTGTAGTACAACCAAGTACTGTTGTCAAGCTGCGTGCTGTTCTGACAGCCGGCCTGACATGGAGACTGATACGTATAGGAGTCCTGGAAAGTATCAACATTTATTAATTGTTTTATTTGACAGACAACTGCACGGACATTATAGAGCTAATTTCAGGATACACGAAAACGATTTGAACATGTATTACGTTAGAAAGCCTCTTTTTAATGTTAATTGTAGGCTATACAACAACAAACTGCGAGATAGAAGATAGAAGCAGAGCGATATGAATAAACGTCTTCCAACGCAAGAGACGTCCAGTATTATATATAATGAAAGGTATACAAACCTGACCGCACACTGGCGAGTACGGAGCACCATAACAGTGACAAGAGGAACTACACGAAAGGTTGGCGACATCTGCCGCGGTTAGAGCGCGGAAACTCTCCTCGGGACACCTGACGAGCATTAACGCTACCATACCTGAAAATATTGGTCCATTTTACCACAAATACACATATCTACACACTCATAGTTTCTTTCAGTTCTTATTACACCCACATATCACGTGAAGGGAATGTTAATAAGTTAGCAATAGATGTCGCTGAAATCATCTTCGGGTTAACTTCATCGGCTATGCTATAAACACTTCTATACGGTACTAAACCGCTAGAACTAATTATTTGTTTTGATTTTGACGTTATCACATAAAATTATTATCGTCCGTAAACCGACTTTACTAACAACCAATTTTTTTAAGCCACTGATGTCTATACCTACTTTTTCCAAATACAAACTTTTCTTGATAGTCTACGAGCTCAAAACAATTACCCCGTTTTATAACTTTGATATGATTTTTAACAACCGTATATTATATGTATACTATATGTATAATTAACTAAATAGAATGTAATAATAAGTCAGTGCGTTTTTTTATTTGAATCTGGCCCGCCTACACATTCTAAATTTAATATATGGCCCTCTTGAGTTTCACATCACTGATATAGAAGAATCGTTATGGTACAGTTTATATCATCAATATATATGTACATATCGCGCGTTTTATAATAAACCGTAATAAGTCAAAATTTGTTGATTTCTACTTTTTCTAATAAAATTAACTAACTCAGCTCAAAGAATAGGTACAATCTGGTAAACGAAACAGAGCAAAATGACCGATTTAATGGATCACAAAGACGACAGAATGCCTCCAACAAGGTAGAGGTTCAAAACTTTAACAGCGATTTCCCACAAAAGTGTTTTTTTGACTTATTTCGGTTTATTATTAAGCGAGCGATATATAAAATAAGCCTGAACACGAAGTAACTTCTGTAAGTCATTGAAGGTTTCCCTCAAATGTCTTCCGTATCCATCATAAAACTTCCAAGTCTCCATTACGTTGTAGTGTCATCAGAACTATTATATAATTATATCAATGATGATATTTAAAATAAATCGGATCAGCGTACAAAACATATTTTTATCATCTTTTTTTTATTTCGTTGTTTTAGAGTGATCTTTGGAAATAAGTTTTTACGAAATTTTTAACTGATATGACAAATTATCAAAAATGTGTAATTATTTGCCGCATTAAATCATAGTAAAAAAAACTCACGTTTTTATACACAAAACAATACATACGTATCGCGATACAATGTAACGAAATATTTAAATAAAATTAATATTCAAGTACGTACAATTTTTTTATCTACATTTTGTTTCTGTTTAGCCTAAGGGTTTACCGAGAGAATGCCAACAAGCATTAAAACCGCCTTTTGTTTCAACTGCTTTTTTTTTAATTTGGCCAATAAAGTATAAATAAATAAAGTACCAACAACGACAATTTCATTATTAAATATGTCAATTTAACTTTTTAATACCTTTAAACTTATAGTGACATAATTATTATAATTCTTACCGGCACTGTAAATAGCGGCAGTGGTAGCCGTCCAGGCTGCGACTTGTCTCGCGGTGGGGACCAACTTTAGTATCACCACGCCTGAAGTTATGATCCCTATACCCATCACCAATATACCACCCAAACCTGAAAGTGAATATGAGGAAATAAAAAATATTGTCATTTAATAAAATAATTTATTCAATCTAAATTGCTACTGGTAATAGTATACTAACAATGACAAATAAAGCAAAAGTGTTTGTTTGCTTGTTTAAATGCACTTATCAGGATCTACTAATCCAATTCGAAAACATTTATTTATGTGCGACAGTCTGATTCTTAATAAATATTATAATTGATATATGTATATATTATATTTGATGATATATAAGTGATTGGAAGGACACTTAAAATACTTCGGTTCAACGGTAACGTCCTAAAAACATGAAGAAAACATACTAATAAAATTTAATTAATTGAAAAATGATTTGAAGGTGCTGACATCGCGAGGACTCATACAAAAAACGATCGCATACGTCCACGCGTTTTTCCAGTAAAAGGGTTATATACCCATTTACAGCGATTGATTACGTCACTAACAACGATCGACAAAATTTCACCTTCTTACGAAATCAGCTTTATAGCAACAACAGTTCAAAAAGTTCTACTCGATTTTTAATGCGAAGTTTGTGTAAACTGTCTTTAAAGCATCGAGAGATAAAAGGATGAATCAATTCGAACTTTATCAAATGCAGTCATTATCCTACTCTTTAATGCATTGCCGTTCGAGCGTACACAAGTTTGTTTGTCAATACAGACAGAGCAACGTCAACGGCGTGAGTCCTAAGCGACTACAGCGATAACCGAAATGATAATTCAAACATTCGCGTACTTGCTGCGGACAGTGCGCAAGTGCTTCGTTGTGTCAGTAAAATAAATCGCAATGATAACCCAACGGTACATAGTTCACTATATGATATGGTGTCACTATACTACTGTAATATAATAAATGTCTAAGTAAAATACACTACTAATTATTCCTCCATTTAAATCTTTAATTAAATATATTCTCAAAAAACAATTACCAATAACGCCTACCCATTCACACTAAATGCGTTACAAAAACTCTTTTTTTTTATCACATGAGGTTTCGAATGGCCTCGTTAATATTCATTATGAGCATCAAACAATCTTAAGTACTTCAGCGAAAGTACCTTCATCCGTGAACAATATATTTCAATTTGAATTTTCAAGGTTAGTGGTCATTGACTTTTAACTTTTTGCGCGTGCGGAAATCATAAACCATCTCGGTGGAAACTATTCCAAACTATATCTACATTGTGAAAACCTGAAATGTCTCACCGCATTTTAATAACTTGTCTATGGGATGTAGGCGATAGGAGACGGTGATAAGCGCAGTGATACGAGATTCTTTCTTGTCGACGAACAGAATAGGTATTGGTACACGCAAGATCTGTCGCGGTGAACTAGCAGAATTCTTGTCAGTATTTATCAAACATATAATAAGCTCTAGTTTACTGATAAGATCGTGCGAAAGTTGAAGACATTAGTAAAACGACATAATTTCTATCCGGCGCATGCGCTACGAAACGATGTGCGAGGGCAGGAGAGGTGTCCATATTTATTATTTTTGGTGGATAATTGGGTCAAATTTTAAGTATGTATTAATACTAGAATCGATCACTGAATGTCATCCAAGAATTTATCAAGTGATTTACCAATCATGCTCTATAACACGTTTCGATACACATATGCAGCAGAATAGAGCAGTAACCATAAATCAACATTCTGATGGGTATAAAAATGAAAAAAAAGGTGAAGATTACCTTATTATATTTAAATAAAATATTCCAATTTTACTTCCAAAAATATTCATCACATAATAAAAAGATCCAGTGCATGAGTGCAGAATTCTTTTTATTTACGAATTATATCGTAATAATTTATATTATCAAATATTGTGTTTTAAAATTGTGTGACAAAACACGTTATTATACATTCATTTGTAAACAAAATATTTTCTCAGATAATAGAAATCGATAATTTATACGGTCTTGGCACACATACGTAACAATTTGAATAATTTCTATCATAAATAATATTTAAGAAAATATTGTTGGAATTTTTTAAACAT
This sequence comes from Euphydryas editha, assembly GCA_036937285.1. Taxonomy (NCBI): domain Eukaryota; kingdom Metazoa; phylum Arthropoda; class Insecta; order Lepidoptera; family Nymphalidae; genus Euphydryas; species Euphydryas editha. Next base: position 3,632,150 of record JAUPFZ010000003.1, read on the forward strand.
TAATATGAAAATAACTAATTAAATACTATTAACTTTATAATTTTATTTAATTTTAATATTAATTGATAATAAAACAAAACAAAGATGTTTAAATTGCGTATAAGTATAAATATGATATTTGTAAGAAAAAGTAACGGTTGCTTAGAAGATGGTCACTGGAAGACGGAAAAGAAAAAAATGAAGTAGAACCAGTGCAGACGAATGATAAATACTAACAAGGTACCAGGAGGAAGAACAAGGAACGGAAGAAGAAGGAACGTATAAAAAATAACTATATTTCCAAGATGGAAAATATAGTTATTTTTTATACGTTCGACTATCAAGGTGTACAACCTTTTAAAATTAAGAAATAAATATTTAAATATCTAGTAAAAATCAATTATTGATTCACTCTTCTTAAGAAATATATCATTAAGTACTTCAGAGGTACACGACACTTAGTCAATTTTTTATTTTTTTACAGAAGAGCAAATAAAAGTTTTTATTTGCTGTTTTCTATTACTTATAAGCTAATGGGAATTATTTTACAAAAACATTTTGTATAAAATAAGTAACTTATATGAATTATAGCTTATTGTTATGAAGTAAACATGTACCTCTGGGGTACTGATATAGAGTCAAATAATATGTCGATTACCAATATAAAATTTAATTCTAGTACCTCACCCGAGACAAGGTTTGCGTCGTGTGTCGGTAGGCGGAACTCCTTCTCTAGGTACTTGGGCAGAAAGGAGTACACCCCGCTGATTGGCATGAGATGTAAAACCGATGACGCTGTCCGCCACATCAATATATCGTTAGTCAGTTGACGTTTGATTGTCGCGAAGAAATCTAAAAGGTAAAGAAAATGTATTAAGAGTGGTGAGTTACTCATTGTGAAATAGTTTTTAAATGTAATTATGTCCCAATTATGGTTTGGGAATTCCCGACAATTTCAAAGTCCCGGGACACGAGACAGCCTACAATCAAAGTCCCGAGAATTCCCGGGACTTCGAGACTTTTAAGAAAAAAAATTTTTTTTTGAAGAATTTTAATTCAGTTAATTTCTGGTGAAACGTATTAAAAAGGCTATTTTTTTTTTTGTAAAAATCAAAATTTTTAAACAGAAAATCTTAATAAAATCGCCAAATGATTATTAGTTGTTGTTGATTGAATATTTTTGAGGAACAATTGACATTAGCCGCGTCCAGACCGACCGAGCACGGCTCGCGAGCCACGCTCGGACTTCCGGCTCGCGAGCCGTGGCACCCGAGGCAAATTTGAAAGGTTGCGAGCGGGGCTCGCAAGCCAAGGTGAGCCATTTTGAGCATTTACTTTCTCTCCGGCATACGATGATAAATCACGTGTTTTCAGCTGCTAAATGATCTGGGTCTTTTGAAACCCACAACATTTTGAAACTTCCGTAAAGTTGTATTAAGCGAATAGAGTCTTATTAATCCATTTTTAATTAATTGGCTCGCGAGCGTTGTTATATCCGTCCACATCGCGCGAGCAGCTCAGACTGAGGCGCCTTTGAGCATCGCCAAAAACCGACAAATTATGGCTCGCGGTCGAGCGCCGCTCGGCCGAGGCAACGTGTGCGCGAGGCAGCCCGAGCTGCGTCCACACCGGCCGAGGCATTGGTTCGCGTGGTAGGTCTGGACGCGGCTATTGTCGCTTCGGCTGTAATGAAGCGTTTTGTCAGCTCCTAAAGCTTCAACAACTATCTTGACCGGCTACAAAAAATCAACAATTGACTACAAAAGAAGATTGTCTTCATTCCACTTGTCTGACATGTTTAAATAAATCAAGGCTTTTGTCATGCAATTTTTGAGCTTCAGAAACCTTTCCGTCATCAAAATGATGGAATTCCATCTTTTTTTCACATCCAGTAGTAAACTGAGTTCTTTCCCCAATTCTGATTTTAAATAATTCTGTAATTGGCTGTTTTTCAGTGGACATTTTCGTAATAATTTCACTAAAAACCTTGTTTCATCAAACACTTTTTTAATTTCATCTCATCCGTTTCGTCATCAGTAGAGTTCTCCATGAATTCATCCTCACTATCTTTGCAGCTAGAGACTGTGTATGTGGTAGGAGCCTCTTTCTTTTTATAAAATGTATCTACCATTCCTAGATGAATTGCGTGGTTCATGCATAAAATCATCTCGCTAGGGTTTTCATTACGTTTGGGCAACGAATTTATTGTGTTGTGTAGTCAGTAGTTACATAGTAGACCAAGTAATTATTCATTAAACTAACAGATGGCGCTAGGCTTCTTCAATTATTTAAAAATTAAAAATGATTACATAACAATTTCGACAATCTTGTCTCGTCTCGAGTCTCGACACGAAAGTCCCGGGACTCGAGACAACTAAAATTACGAAAATTCCCGGGACTTCGAGACACGAGACGTCCCGGGACCCAAACCCTAGTCCCAATGTTACAACAAAAGGATCTTTAGTTTAAGTACAGAATACGTCCAGTTTACGATCAGTACAAATTTATAAATAGTGCTTTTGACCATCCAATAAAAAAAAATCTTATGTCGTATAAATAGTCTACCGTAGTTTGCCAGATTTTTCAGTGTGCGTTTATATACCTAGTTTTAAATTATATACATATTATACTTATTAAAAAAAAGTTTGTCAACTTTCTCCTTAGTTTTCCCTTGTCAATTTATATACTACGAACTTTTAAATAAACATATGCTTTATATTATGCCAATCGTCGGCGTCGTATTTTTTATATCTCTACCACACCAATCAATCTTTTTCACGTTTTCTCCATTTTTGTATATTTTATATATCTAATATATTTATTTTTTATATGTAAGATATTATATACATTTTAAATATATTTAACATATATATATATTTATAAATTAAAAAAAATTGTTATCCTCCGGTGGCAGGTTAAGGCCCAGGCCACCGGTAGTTAGATCTCCTGGCCGAGGAACCTCCTCACAATGCGTGCTGTCTCAAGCAACGCTGCCCTTTGTATCCGATAGCAAATCAAAAAGAGTTTCTTAAGGTCGAAACTTGCTTTGCGCTAATATGCCATTGACCGAAACCACAATAGGAACAATTATTCTTGAGTCCACATTTCACGTCCCATTCTCGTGGACAAGATCTAAATATTTACTTATTTTTTTTCTTTTTCCGCCTTAACGAGATTATCGTTATGTGGATTATAACACCAACAATAATTGCTTGGCGCGCTGGCGCGTCTATTACAACTATATCCGGATTATTGGCTGCTATAAACTTGTCAGTGACAATAGACCGATCCCATAGTAAATCAAAGCAGGACTATTTTCGAGAAAAATGGCGTTGGATTGTACCTATTGTTAGGCAAACCATTATCAACGATGCCATATCGAAGAGCAAGTTGTTAGTGGATAATTCTGGCTACTATCTGTGTCAATACTCACAGTTAATAAAACGACAACGAGCGGAAACAACATGTCTAATGGACTCTCCAGGCCGATGACACGCTAGGCATGTATCAGGAGTTCCGTATTTCATAATATGTTTCTGGTAGTTATTCGTCTTAATAACTCGTCTATAATTGCACAGATAAAAGCTTCGGTCTCCCTAAAGAGATTCCTCAAGGAGATTGTAACCAGAATATAGAGCTGGACTGACTATTTTAATTGAAATGTAAATGAAGAATTAAATAAAACTTTTATTCCTTGTCTTCAATATTTTTTTTCTGTTATTTTAAGTTAAGTTTTGATAATGGACGGTTATTGTAGTGTTTGCATGTTAATTTTGAACTTACGAATATTTTAAATAAATAGCTCTTAAAGTGTAGATAAGAAATTTATGTCAACCACATAAGGGAATTAGTCATTCTAAATTTAAAGTAACGATATATTATTTTTCATATTCCTTATACTTCATTGGCAGGATATTTTATTTATGTCATGTCATACAAACCAAAAATTGTAGGTATATCAAATTACTTACAGCTGAATCGATTGGAGAGAACTAGTTAGCCTACTTACAAGGCAAATTATATAAAATTTCGCGAAAAGGAGTTTGTCAAAACTACACTTAATAATGTGAAAATCAACTTATGTATAATGTGTATGACTAATGATTTATTCATTACAACACCTACATTCTACGATTACACTCTACGATTACAATCTCGCGACTAATTACTTTGAAGGATATCGTAAAGAATATCTAAAACTAAATCATTATCATTATATAAGGATTGAATTAATTTAAAATTATTTAAATTACTTGTTTTGCTCCGAGTTTGACTACATTTTAATGAATTTTTTATACAAAATTATTCATGTCTCTGTTATTTTCAATGAAACATATTATTCGCCTGTTACACGTGTCAGATCACACTTAGGTATTCATAAAAGTATAAATTGGATAAAGTGTAATTGGCTGAAGTGTCGCTTCGTTGCGGCTAGTAAAATAGCTTCAATAGTCCACAAAATGTCGCCATACTTGATATGATTTAAGCGGCAATTATTTAAAATAATTTACCATTAGGAAATACATGCGCATTTTGAGGGAATTTCTCACAGATTTGGACCGAATACCCGCAGTAATCGTTGGGGATTTTTTGCCAGAACATTATTTATACGACATAGATAAATATTAGAACCTCACACTAGCAATTGATGTTGAAAACGATAGAAAAAAATTAAATTATTTATAAGGATTACATTACATATTTTAGCCCATTAAAACGAAAATATACCCGCGTTTTCACTATGATTTATATTGTAGACAATAGACATATTATTATACGCTTGCATTAAAAATAGACAACTTCGTATTACACATTGTTTTTCATAAGTTATTTATATTGAATTATAAAGTATAATTATATATTAGATAATTCCAAAAATAATAAGACTATGAAGTACGCAATTTAAACGACATCGACCAGTAGATTGGTTGATATCACACAGTAGCGAGTTTAACAGACCAATGTTTTAGGTAATAGACGACTGATACACAGATATCCACATTGTTTTTTTAAGTGTATATACATACATATCGCTCATTAAATACAAAACAGCCACAAACCTAAAATTGTATTTTATACAGGAAGACCAAAACAAAATTGAAATCATGTTTTTTTTATTACCTATTTTTTTCTGTATATATTATGTTAATACATGTGTGTTCTCCTCTAAACGGAGCCCTTTACACCTGGCTCCGACTTTACGAAATGTTTCTGTAGAAATTACCGACTCCCTCCAGCTCCTCGGTGTAGAGCTATCGTCCAATTTGAACTTTGGGCAGCACATTGAGTCCAAAGCAAAAACTGCAGCAAAAAAACTAGGTATCCTCTCTAAGGTCAGGCGATACTTCACTCCAGAACAGCTGCTTCAACTGTATAAAGCACAAGTTCGGTCTTGTATGGAGTATTGCTGCCACCTTTGGGATGGATCCGCCAAATACCAACTGGCAACTTTGGACTCGGTAGAAAAACGAGCTAAGAGACTCATAGGTGACCCTACTCTGACAGACACCAAGTTGCAGAGTCTCGATCATCGGCGTAGGGTAGCTCGTCTGTCGGTGTTCTACAGAATATATTTTGGTGAGTGTGCGAAGGAATTGCACGATCTAATTCCCCCAACAACCTTCCGCCATCGGGACACTAGGCGCGGTCGATCGTTCCATCCTTATGTCATTGATATGCCACCTACGCGCACAAAACGCTTTGGCACTACTTTCTTGATGCGCACGGCTAAGGAATGGAACTCGTTGCCCGCGTCTGTGTTTCCCGAACGATACAACCTGGGTGCCTTCAAGGCCAGAGTGAATAGGCTGTTATTAGGCAGGCATGCTCCACCTTCGACCGCATCGTCACTTAACATCAGGTGAGATAGCGGTCAAATGCCTGTCTATCTGTCATAAAAAAAAAAAAAAAAAAAAAATACATGCTTAGATGCGTTGTTACCTACTGTAACTTTGAATAAAACGAACTTTTTGATAAATATCACCCAAGCAGAAAAAAGAGCATAAAAGTCCCTTTTGCATTTAAAATTTAGTACAATGTGCACAAATTATTATTGAAAATATGGTACTTTTTAGTAGATTTATATCATATTAATCATTTTAAAAATCTTGAACCGATAAAAAATATTTTTCACAATTACCAAAAAACTATTTTCATTTGCAGGAAATCTATTTTTAAAGTAAGTAAATTTAAGTTACACTGAAAACACGAAACAACTTAGGTATTAAAAACCTCTTTATTTTCATTAGGACAGTCTTGTCTTGAGCAAATAGTTTAGTTTAGTTTGAGCTAATATTGCTTTAATAAACGGTCAGTTTTCAAAATATGGCACTTTTGGATGAAACAATTAATTATATCACGGCCACTTTTTCGAAATGTGGCCCTTTTGCACTGAAGTTTGTCAGCAAACCAATAAAATACAAAAGAGGCGCTCGTGCTTTTTGGTCACAATAAAAGCGACTTTGACTAGTGTCTTCATTTTATCATAAAATACAATCAATTTTGAACACTTTTTTGCAATAAAATGATTTTGGCATTTTTTTTATTTGTGGCCCTTTTGTATTTAATGAGCGATATATATAAATATTACACCTAGACTCTAATGTTATACTCGTATACAATATTATATATACACGTATGTACATTATCCCGACTGTAAAATAAAGAGCAATACCTTTAAAGAACGGTTCATTCTTCTCTTTAGTCTTCTTCGGAGGCGGCGGCATCGGGCTCTGTTTGATTTGTCGCGGGAAGAAGAACATCAGCGCCGACAGTAAAACGATAAACGCTGCTATGAACACCATACCTGTAACAATACATTTTATTGTAAGTATTTAAGTTACCCGTGGATTTTATAACTTAAAAAAAAATATTTTGGATTTTGTGTATGTTAGTGTAAATCGAAGTTTTAACTATATCATTTTTAACGACTGCATAGACATCAAACAAGTTAGCTGTATAGCTATTATATTATAGTATTATAATAAAATTCAAAACTTCACCAACCGAAGGGCAAAGTATCAAAAAAAGTTCCAACTCTTCTTTTTCACAGGATATACCTAGATTTGGGACGTTTATAATTGTTTCGGTAGAGAAGCGTCTAGTCTTAGCTCCACTAGGGTAGTACCACGATCTCACAAAAATCATCGCAAATTGCAAATATAATGCCACGTCAACGATGCATTTAACGCCAATCTAACGAAACCAAATAAATAATCAATCAAATAAAAGCAATCAAAATGTTAATTTAACACCGGTCAAAATCAAACAAAAGAATTCTACAAATTTTTAATATATATACACTAACGGTCGGTTGCCATATATGACCAATCGTTATTAGTTCAAACTATTCATATATTAGTCACATAAAGTGAACCGCAACATAACGTTACTATCGAACATTTTTATAAAATACTTTTTCTGAAATGCGAAATAATTTATGGCTAAATTAAAATAATGCATAGAAAATTCACCGTTAGATACTCATATATAATAATAATAATATCTCGTATATAAAATAACAACAATCCCATTTCTAAAAACCTTTAAGTGTTGTTAAATGTAAAGAATCTTTTTTTTATGTTAGTTGGATAGGCAAACTGGCAGACGTTCCACCTGATGGTAAGTGGTTGACGTCGCCCATGAACATAAACTAGTTTACCTGGAACTAGCCCAGGCAACCCATGTATGTGTTGCCTATCCAGAGACATAAGGTGTTAAAGTCTCGGTGCCAGTAATTACACTGCCTGTCTAGCCCTTCTCTCCGAAACACAGCAAAGCTGTTTCATGGGAGAAACAAGCAAGATGGTCAAAGGCAAGATGGACCTATGCAGCCGGGAGCGCGACACAGCGCATCCCTCCCACCGGTTTTTTCATCTTTGGACAACAATCCCATTTCTAAAAACCTTTAAGTGTTGTTAAATGTAACTACATCAGTTAGTTAAATAAAAAAAATTATATAATAATTTAAAAAAAAAGCCTAACCGAAAGAAACTGAAGTGGCTATTAAATAAGTAAACAATTTTTTATCTTAACGACTAAGCTATAGATATGACTCCACCACCTATCCGATTTCTCAAATAAATACTCTATCCTATTTCTAGTTGTCTGGAAAAAGAAGATTCTCCTTTTAATACCTATGGCCTTTTAATACTAGGCTAATATGGTTCTTATAAATCATGTTCATCATTTTTGACTTAAGCAATTATGGTAGATATTATTATGCTTATATAATAATTAATTAACAAAACAAAAAAGTCTATTTTTTTATTCTTTTTCTTTTAAGGGGCTTTTATCTTCATGGATATGTCAGCACCATCATACCCTAATTCTTAATATCTCTACGAAACGAGAAGAGGATCATTGATGGTGTATAACCATACTTATTAGTGATTTAGCAGCATGAGACAAAGGCTCTGCTAATACAGACAAAAAACCACCCACATCGTACCTATTTATTTTTGTTAAATTTTTTAATTAATGATTCTCTTTTCGTTTCGTATTTAACACACTCACTTAACATGTGGTGTACATCATCTAGCGAGCCGTATACTTCACAGTTGGGGGATTCAATTTTTTTTTTAATTAAAAGGCAATTTTTTTAGATGGAAAATGTACGAACGTAGTCTGTGTGCTATGGTGATATACGTCCTACCAATACTTGTTTTTTGTACCTTATACCCTTTCCTCTACTTCTTTCATCGAAATATTCTTTGAATTTGTTGTAACAATAATTTTTTTTATTTTGTAAGTATTTCTGTATAAAAAGATGAAATATATAATTCTGAACCTTCGTTTATAGCTAGTTTTGCTAAATAGTCAGCCTTATCGTTACCATTAACACCTTAATATGCGCAAGGATTCACTGCACCTTCACGTTTATATTTCGATTTTGAAGTTCGTACAAAGTGTTAATAATTGTGTAGGCTATCGATACACCTCTGCTATATCCAAAAGCGCATCGATCCAAATGTTGTAAACCACTTTTGCTGTCTGAGAAAATCACAATATTTTGACTATTCTTTGCGCTGCAATATTTTAAAGCCATTTAAAACTGCAATGAGTTTCACGGTTATTAAACAAACTTTTGATGAAATTTTAAATTTACCAACAACACCCCCCTTTTTGTTACAATAAGCACATCCAAGTCAAGCTTCACTATTCGAGCCACCTGTAAATATTTGTGTCCAACCAAAATACTTTTCGCATAATTCTTTTATAACACTGATTTTCAGAGATGTACTTTCATTGCTATTTTTAGATTCTTTAATAGAATTTAAAATTAATTTCGATAATAAACTTAAAAAACAAACATATACTTACTACTCACCCATGAGTTTAATTTAAACATTTCTCATTCTCATTTCCATACACTGATAACAGTAGTGTTTTTTAAATATTTTGCCATTATCTTTCCTAACTTAAGGAACTCAATTATTCTAAAAGTTTAAAAAAAAATAGTTGGCGCCAATAAATTATGTCGACGAATTCACATACTAACTTTATAATAAATTATCATGTTACGCTGTATCAAAACCAGCTCACCAGCTTTTGATGTTTTCCAAATTTACTTTTTTAAATTTATTTAGAAAGCCAGAATAGAAGAAAATAACACCAAAACTACGCAGAAAAAATTAAAACCAAAACCAGATAATTTAGAGTGAATCGGATGTAATAGATAGACATCTTATGAGTAGTTTGATCCTTAAAGCACTTCCTAAGTGATGTATATTTTATTTGTATCTTCTTGAATTTAATCTTAATTTTGAAAATATCAGTAATCTAAATCGATCAAATTCTAGCACTAGGTATATATTGCGGCCTATTGCCGCGTGGTTGATTAATAATATTAATATAAGATTCAATCGTTGCCAGTATTAAAACATGTATTATGAAACAAATGTGTTAAGCCTCTAACAGCTTGACCAAACTCGGTAATACATCACACCTCCTAAGCGTGATAACAATATTTAACCATCCGCTAAACAGCGAGAACATTAATATTACTTATTTACATATGATTTTTACAATTTAATTATAAGAGCTCAAATCGAGCTAATTATTAACTCTATACTACTATACTAATATATAAGACTCAAAAGTTTAGAATTAATACTGTTACACCTAAAGCCCATGCATAAAGTTGCCTACCTGAGGAACATACAACCATGTGTTAAACAAATTTATTTATTTACTAACGTTCTTTATTTAGCAAGGACAATTATTTTTATTTGATTTTGTAATTAAAAGTATAAAATAACAAGTTTTTATCGAAAACTGAATAGGACTTTTAATGGATATTCGCGGAAGAGAAAAAGGATAATCCCATCCACATGGATTCGGAGACGCACATTCGGCAGCTGATCGTAAGGTGCTTACGGATACTTACGGATACTTATTTACGGATATCTTTTTTCTTACTAGTTTTCACATCGACTAAGTGATCTTATTGTATAAATAAAATAAGGTAATTTTTTACATTATAATCTCTCGGGTATTTGTAATTTATTTGTGTACTATATTTATTAATTTATATCCTCATTGTTTTTATTAACTTTTAATTTAAAAAACTCATTTTTTTTTCTATTTTTGATTTAACTACAATTTATCAATACATCGCGTAATTATTTTTTTTTTTTTGATGTAACAGTGTGCAACACAAAAAAGTCTATTGTATTTTTAATGTGTGTTTTGTACACACATTAAAAATGAGAAATGTATCATCGAAACGGCAAAAAAGTGTTAAGTTGAAAATAAATCTCGGGGCGAACGACTCATTCTCCGTTTGCACAAACTATCAACGTCCGATATGGTATATTCTAATAACGGCAACTGAGGTGCTACTGACTTGTATGACCTTATAAAGTACACACTTCAAGATTATTGTATTTGCTTTTACAAGTATTTTGCTTATGACATGGAAAAATAAAAGATTAACAAGTATACACTTAACCAACACATAGGTGTATTTTCTTCAAAAATAACAACATTACAAACAATAAACAAATATGTTAAAATATTCTTCATTACTTGAAAGTGTGAAATGTTAAAAATTAATTTTAAAAAATGGCCTTCAACTTTGAGATAACCTAAAATATATTATTCGAACAGCATTACTTCAATATTATGTCACGTTCACGTCTTTATGATATTTAAAAAAAAAAACTACACGCTCTACGAAGCATTACAAGACTGCTTAATTATACGATCCAGTATTAGCCACACGGAAACAAGAAAAAATTATAGTTCTAGTTACATCTCTAGTAACATTAACTAGGTGTACTATCGCAATTATCTCGAATTATAAATTGAAATAAGGTTAACCATTATTAGTTCCTATCGACATCGAAAAAACTTATGGTTTATAAATAGAATATATTTTATTAATTATAACGAATACTGGTACAATCCCGATGATAAATCTAAACAGCAAAACATTTACGTGTTACAAGGTCGCCCGGTCGACGCTGAGTCAAGGGCGTTCGGTAGACGAAGTATATGAGCGTGAATACGATTTAAATCATTAACACTATCCCAATATCGATTATTGAATCACGCTTCGATTTTTAGACATCGAATATAAAAGCGCAAACGATAAAGAAAGCGCTGACGATGGATGTGGAGATTTTGAAATACGAGTAGTTCATCCTGAAACGGAAAACAATATCTTACTTCTTGACATAGAGCGAGGAGACGAAGGTCAACTCGGAACCGGTTTAAAAGTAAAAGTGATCAAGGCGGCGGTCGCGTGTCCACCCACTAAATCCTCATTACGGGCGTCGATGGCATAATTGTCGGCAACAAGGCGCGCAGCCTTGGCCGTGACCGTGCGGATAGAGCGCTTATTTTAGTCTTGGTGACGCGACGTGATGTAATGCATTATATAATTCCGAGCGTGTGCCGCAGCGTGACGGCGCGATCGCCGACGAGCAGAGGAAAAGCGAAAGCTGAGTGAAAATTGCACTCGACATCCTCAGCGATACGACGCAGCGCCCAGTGGACTGGACACTAAGCCGGCTTTACGCGAATACAAAATGGAGCTAATTTAAACGAGTTCTTTCGATATTATAACAGCAGTATATAAGAATAGAACTGATAACACGTAACGAGTACAGAGGGGATCTGTACTCGTAACGTGTTATCAGTACTTTACAAAAAAAAACGATAATATCGTTTGTGTGTGGTGTGACATGACATGATTATAAATCGATAATTGAACACAAAACGCATCCTAGTATAATTTACTTTGAGTGCAGCACGTACAAAATTATAAGATTTTAGCTACCGCAAATAATAGCAAACGAAGTAATTGATATTCAATATACGTAATTTATTTTAAATTGTTCGCAAGAAGGAAACGTAGTCAACAATTTATCAAGACGAGAAATAGTAAAAGCGGTACTAACTTAAAATATAGTGACCATTAAAAAGCTTATTTAAATTCCAGGCTCCATTCATGAGCACACAACGCTCGAACAATAAGGAAATACGCGGAAACCATTCCATGAGTATTTGCGAATTGAGTTCATTACTAGTCGAAGCACGCTTAACGCAGTTTTCTACTGTGACAGTGCGTATTCTGAAACGTACACTAAGGGAATCCAAACCGTGCCTTAGAGGTAACAAGGACTCGATTGTTGGGAGTCAGTCGCAAACGCCCGTTGACAATGTGCACGCATTCTATCAATAGTTCAGTCACGTGCGCGCTTTCTTCGTCGATTTTGCGCGCAAATCTGCGGCAATGCGTGAGTAACGGTAGCTGCCAGTTCCGCGATGAGTATATGAAGGAATTCCAGGTCCTAAACCAAGTGAATGTAACAATGGAACATTACACGGTCTCTCTCCAATTCTACTCGTTCGTCTAAGTAGCCATAATATTCAGGATGTGAAATTGTTCGTTTGTATATACCGTTGTTCATCGATACAAGGTTAAGCAACTACGGTTTAAATTATCTCGTTAAATACTTACCTATCGTTAACGAACCATCACTTACATACTTATGAAAAATGTTAAATGCTTGCGTAATTTATCGCACTTCAGGGAAATCATTATTTCTTATAAATGTAGCGTTATTTAAACATTAAAAGGTTCGCGTGCGACAGGATACATTATGATGTTGGTGAATAACAATTTCAAATCGTAATTAGTCTAACATTTCACCGCCAAGAAAAATAATAAAACAATAAATTTCAATAAGAAAAACCTCACCATAATCATTACGGCGCTTTCATACATAATGGATAAGATAAAGAATAAATTTTAAATGGAAATTGCTCATAAAAATTGATTGCACAATTGTTTATACTGTTTTTATTTATATATTATAACTACAGCAATTAAAAATAATAAAGGTCTTCTATTGTTTGAATTTCGAGATAATTAAAGATAGTTAAAAACAATGGTTGAACGTGCATGAATAAAAAATATACGTGTTTACTTTTACTAAAGAATAATATTATCATGTTTATGTATTTTTAAGTTTATTTTCATGTATTTAGATTCTATAGATGCATCTGTATTTATTCAGTTTTTGCGTAAATTTTAAATATAATGATTACTTTCTAATATACCTTATTCAGATTTCAGAAAATTTATTTGTTACTTATAGCACACAAAATAGATAATCTTATGAAATAGATAACCAGTAAAGTTTTAACAAATTAACCAAACATTCTTGAGCAGATATATATTTTACATGCAATTAAAATAGGAACAAAATCACAGAATTATAAGCAAAATTATCAAATTCGTAAACAATCAATTATATTGTTTAGTTACGCGTTACTAGGATACGCGTTGCTAGGATAGAAAGAAAGAAAGAAAGAAAGAAACAAATTTTATTGGCCTTATACAAAATAAAAAAAATAACAGTATACGCGATATCATCGAGAATATTAAATGTATGAGTAAATTAATTTAAAAACTATTATTTACTATTTTATCTATTTTAATTAAAACCGAACTTTCAAAAATTGTATACGTTACACGGGAGGGAATTGAGACATCGCAACCTCGGATTTTTGTACCTCGAGCCGAAGGCAGGAAGGCAGGCCGAAGGATTGCAATGTATCACTTCCCTCCCTAGTAATGTAAGATACTATTTTATGTATATGTATATGTAATTGAACCCGGTTGGTGGTAACTATAATCGGGTTCCAAAATTTTTCGGGACGGTTTACTTGGGTCCGATAGTAGTAACCAATACGTTTTTATCTAAATGAAATAGATATTGATATAATTTAAAATATAAAATAATTATCCAAACTATAGGAATGGCATTCGATTTTTATCTATATAGGTAGGTAAAGAGTAGTGCTTACCAAGCCACCAAGCTCCAACCCATCTGGGATCGCTGAATTCGTATCCGGGGTCAACCAGAGGATCCACGTACACTCTGGTACAAAGCGCACCGAGGAGAAATCCAAGTGCCGGTCCAATAACTCTCGTCCCGATTGTAATAGCTGTAAACAAAAAAGAAAAAGTAAATAAATTTATCACACTCAACGCCTCTCTAATTAACTCCTGTATCGAGTTCCCGAAACACACAAACAAACAAACGTCTAGATCTGTATGGCCTATACAAATATTTGTTATTAGCGGGAGTCGAAACCGCAACCATTAGCGCTACTACCAACTTATTGCTGTAACTACTGTGCTTACACGTCAGAAAATACGCAGAGAAAAAGTTATATGTATATACCTACCTAATTGTTTACAACGGTATTATATAATGGAATATATGTATTATATAATGGATGGAAAACATATTATGTACATATTTTTATACGTAGTTATATAGTATGGTTAAAATAGTATTTCCTGCAACATAATTTAATAAATACAAGTAAATTTCGAGTATCATTTCGTTATCGAAACAAGAGTGGTGGAAAAAAGCACGATTAATGAATAACTGATTTATGCTATATACGTTTTGAAATAAATGATCCTTTCATACGAACTTATAACAGGCCTCGTAAAGTTGAATAACATATATATAAGTTTGATAAAAACTTTATTTTTAATTTTTTATATAATGAATGACACTGTTCCTTTAAATTTGATATCTTTCAGTATTCAGTAATGATAAGGTTACAAAATTTTTTCACGCAGCGATTTTTTTATCATAATGAAACGCATAATTTAATATTGCAGACCCGTTTGCACATATTGATTGGAATAGAACGAAATATGCAAAACATCAGTCGTGTTGCCGTCAGTTCATAATGTATTAATTCGAGGAAAAACGTTTTTGAAGTACCAAAGTTAATATTAATACGCGTAAGGCCCGCCGCTGATTGCAATTTTTTGTCGACGCGACTTATTGTTACTGTCACCTGCTGTCACCCACGATGCGCTCACTGAATCTGTTCTTGGGTGACAAATCGCGTTCATTTTTGTAATGGACTCCAACGAGGTTATCGTGATTTGTGCTCTTGAAATACGTAGAAGAAAAATGAAACGTAAAAAACGCTACTGGGTGCATTCTATATACACGGAAAGATTATTTAAAGGAAAATTACATACATAGCATACATCTACTCAGAATGCGTAGCGACGGCCGAGTGACAAAAAGTCACCAATGAGCGGACTCTCATAGTAATGTACAGGGCGAGTGACAGTCACGTCACTCCGGTGTTGCCTGCCGCTGCAACTATTTGTCACCGTATTATCACGTCACCATAATGAGCGCACTCAGTATAGTTTTCATTGTACTTGACTAAGTGACAAAAAGTCACGTCGACAAAAAATTGCAATCAGCGGCGGGCCTAATGTAGTTTTACGAAGCTAATTTTATGTAAATAAAACTGGATGTACCGGCCCTAAGTGGAATCAATACATATTTTAATCGATTCCATCTCATAAGCTAGAAAGGATAATTGTAGAATATTCAACGGATGTCAAATCATCTTCCAAAGAATTATAACTGTCCGACTTGTTTCGTTAAACGACTATTAAATATCAGACTCGCAACTTAATATTTTAGATTAAGAAGAATCATCTCATCCACGATTGTCTAGATCGTTTTATTATCGCGACATTTAATAATATTATATAAAACGGACCGACGGGGTCGACGGCCGGTTAAAAAGCTGTCCCAGTTTTTCGAATTAAATTGAAAGTTATAATAAAAAATTACAAACAACCGCCAAAGGGTTAGTGACCGAAAAACAATCAAGTACTTAGTTCCCAAATGTAATCTTTCGGAGAAATCGACTGCGTCGCTTGCCAAAAATTGATTCGGTCGTGCAATGTAGGATGTACGTACATCGTCGAAAAGAATATAAAATATACGTACATACGTACACGTCGGTGCAATGAATAATGGTCCGACCGGGACCGTTTTTCAAAGTCGGCTTTTAGCAGCTATTAATCGTAAGTACTCTTAAACACAAACCAAAATATCTGAAATTACATCGAATGAACGGTTAACGGCTACGACGAGCTGAAATTTTTAAATTGAAGATTAAAATTTTCGAGATTTTCGTCTTAAGAACCTGTCGTCTTGTATACCGCAGTTGTTACCGGTTTTGATGCATCATTAAAAGCGTTCAAGTACTGCATCTCCGAATTAACGCACGGACCATCGAAAATGACGAAACATGTCATTAAACTTATACGGAACTCGTTTCGAGGCGTTCTGAACTACCGCAGAACGAAGTGTATACAATTTCACAACACGCGATCGGAATTGAATATTTTAACTTTTGAAACTTTATTTTGTAACAAATCATCATCATCATCATCTGATACTATGAAAGAATGAAGACTTGCAAAATACAAAATTTATAACTCAGCGAATTTTTAGGGGGTTAATACAATAAATGACCAAAACATTGTCAGCTTACATATCAACAAAGAGTACACTTAAGTCTTTATACACATAATAAAAACGTCACTGGCCGATATTTGTACCTACATAAGAAATACTTATTTAGGAAAAATGAGTCAATGAGATGTTTCTGAAAGCAACAGAAGCTAAAACAATCATTTTTAGAAATTTCGTCAGTCTGTATGTTCGTTACCGCATCGTTTTATCCTGGAAGTGTAACTTAAAATCTAGTGTAGGTTAAAAGTCGATTTATTACTCTATAAACAGTGTGTAATACGAGGATCATTTGAAAAGTCTAATATAGTTAGTAACATGCTATGTTTATGAAACTACCCTCATTTTGAAGGTATATTATTCTTGAGCAATTGCGTAAAATTTCATTTCCTTATTTGCATTCCTTACGGTTTCTCACACTTTAACGTCGAACAAGTAGTGATAATTTAAAAAAAAATGCATAAAATCAAACATCCTGCTGTGATTAAGTACTTGAATAAGGAAGAAGATTTCACACTAAAACGAATTTATGAAAACATGTTATCAACTTTAGGAGAATCTGAACCTTCGTATGCTACTGTAAAAAAGTGGGTAGCAGAGTTCAAACGTGGTCAAGAAAGTGTCGAAGATGGCCCACGTAGCGGTTACGTTTATCACCGACGAAAATATTGAAAATATTTGTGATTTGATTTTATCTGATCGGATATTAATTGTTAAGGAGATAGCTGGAGACAGCATTTAGCATTTCACCTGAATGAACGAACCATATAATTGCCACTGAGCTGCACTTTTCAAAGGCGTCTACGCGCTAGGTGCCTCGGCTGCTCTCAGTTGAACAAAAACTCGTTCGACTAACGATTTTTGGTTTTGCTTACTGGAGATAGAATTTTGTCATAAACATCATACGAATATAAGCAAATAAAAAAAACAAAATCAGAAATAGATATATTATTGAAACCAGCCGTAAGTAAATAAAATATATTATTGTTATGATTGTTATGAGCCGACAGTTTTATTTAACTACCAGCTATAAAAACCGATTACATAATACGCCAAACACAACATCGCAGATAGTTTAGTGCAAGGTGCAAAAACGTCGGTATAGGATTATAAAGTTCAACGCACTCTAGAGGAATAGTTTTAGGAAGGATGACTAACGTCTAACTATAATACGTAAATGAGAACCGTCCGCTTCGTAGAAACCACCTGAGATTTCTATACGTATAATAAAATTACCAAAGCTCTGTATATGATATGAGGAAGACAGAAATAATATTTGAGAATAACGTCTGTGTAAACAACACAAAGATATTATAAGATTCTTAAGTATTAAATTTATTTTATTTTTAGATTTAAGCTTATACAATGAGCTTACTTTTAAAAATAACGATTATACCCATAGGGCCCGTTTCATAGGCTGCTGATGAAGTTTATAATTATCTGGCACATAAGTTCCTGAAGTTTTATCATCAGTAGGTAAAACACGTCATTAGATCATAGTGAATCAGTCACTTCAACTTGTAAAAGCTACAACTTTTTGTTTCATTAGTTGTGTGTGAGTTTGATGTAGAAAATAAAAATATATCGTAAACTTTTATCTGTTGAATACCGTAATACGTTAGATAGCTTTATCAGCAACCGGTAAAACAGGTCCCTTAATCTCTCTCCAGAGCGTAGCATTTTAATCTGATAAACGTAAAAGTTAAGATTATTGTACTTTAAAAGCCTGTAAACGTCCCACAGCTGGGCTAAGGCCTATTTTCTTATGAAGAAGGATTAAAACTTATGTTTATTTAAAGGCGCTTATCTTATTAGTTGATATCATTTTTAAAAAAATCTGTTTCAAACGAATGTTATTGAAATAACATTGTCGTCAACAGTGAGAAAATCGGAATATGACATACAACGAAAACTAACTATTAATGAATTCACAAAACCGGTTTTTTAAAGTTGAGAACCTAAAAATAATAATACAATACTTTTTCGTTATTAATACAATACAGAATTATTGTAAATTTGTATAAATACAAACATCTGCTCCGAGCGGAAATCGAACCCGCGACCGTCGGCTTTAAGACAACTTCTCGCACCAACACGAGAACTGTTGTCATTTCCGACTATTGAATCTAATCTATCGTAATCTAATCTGGCCAAAGTTGGAAACTGACCTACGTCAAATACCGCAAATGACAAGTAATTTGATAAGAGAAAAACTTGCTTAAGAATATTGCGAGATATACGTGTAATAACGTGGTGGTAATGTGTAAGAAAAAAGTCCCGATTACTTTTAAATCCATTTAGTTACAGTACTATATGTATTTAATATAATGTTGATCGAATCTATGATAAAGCTTTTTTCTACATCACAAAGTTTAAAAAATCCTACACTTCCCCTGAATAATTAAAAAAATAAATATAAAATTTATAATTAACTAGCGACCCGGCTCGGCTTTGCACGGGGTCCTTTGAACAATTTGTTAGTGCTGGACTTGCTGTTTGCATGTCTTGTACTACGACCTGTATTTGAACGACTTCTTCGCAGCATGAAAAAATTAAAAAAAAAAAACAAAATATTACACATATTGTAAAACAACAAAATAATAAAAGAGCCAATACTACCTGCAGCACACTAACGTTAATGTAAAATGAAATATTTACAACATACAAACGATGTACAAATGTTATAAATACGCCTTTTATAGGCAGCCTGCGGGCCCGGGTTGGCGTAACGCGGTGCCATCAGTTTCGCTACAAGGGTTTTTTTTTGTTTTTTTTTTTTGGTAATTTTAAATATTTGATAACTTCTAAAGTATTAATTTAAATGAAATAAAGTAAAAGACAATTTCGATCTATTTTAAATGGCCAAGGTAACTAATATACTTATTTGGATAAGAATTAATACTGATTAGGAGAAATTAGACTTGCAAAGAAAGTAATATTTTTAAATTAATTACTTAAAGATAAAAATGGTTACTACGAGTCAACCTTAGGAGAATGCTATCGCAGACTTTTTATGATATATACAGTTCCTTATGACATTATTTTTATGTATCTCATACGGTTTAGCCAGCGTTCGCAATGTTAGCGCTCAAAAAACCTTTTTTTAACGCCTTCATCACAAAACAGGGATTTTTCTCTATTATACAAATACTTTATTAGAATGTTTTGTATGTATAAACCTTCGGGAATAAATTTTCAAAATAACAGTGAAAACTGCATCAAAATTCGTTGCGTGGTTTAAGCGAAGAAAGATCACGAACAGACAGACAGAGCCGGAGAGCGACTTTGTTTTATACTATGTAGTGTAGTACGAGTATATTCGAAACACAAATTAATATGTCTACCAAGTTCCTGGTTTAAGAGTATGTAAGTGTATGTAGCGTGTATGATATATTTAAAACATTATACGAACACTAAACATTTATCGTATCGCGTGCAAAATATTTAGAAATAATTAAAATACTATGATATATAATATATCTAATTCCGGTGATACCTCTCTGGCAGACTAAAACTTTTTTTAAATTAAATTGATAAAAATTAAATTATTGCATATCAATTTCTATGTATGACGATGAATCAATCTAGTTTGCTTCATATGAAACTATAAACACGATTTCAAACTTTCCTAGACCATCGAGTGGATCTAGGCGTGTCGAACATTACTCAATCCGAGAATTTAAAGTTACTTAAGGAAAAAACAACACGTAACAAAATTTCGTGGAATGTATAACAATCGTTTCTAATCGTTTATACTATTTATAATTTAGCTTACAAATCTTTGATCTCGAAGCTAAAAGATATGAATCTCCAATTTAATGAAGATAAGACTAAAAATGTAAGAGATCGTGTTTTCCGCTTACTCCAAAATAAGACGATAAATTCAAAGAAATTTCATGACGCGCAAATAAAAGTGGACCGAATAAATATTGGTTTTGTTTGTATCGAATACATTCACAGAACAAAAACTCGTTTAAATGATGCATGAATATTTTAATGATAATGCATCAATTAAAACTTATGTTGGTTTATTTAAAACCAAGACATTTTCATACAGTACTAGCCTCTGCTCTCAGTTTCGTCTCTTTGGATTTCGGAACCTATACTGTGAACTATCCGATATAACTAATTGGTAATATCTTATAGACAAACGCTATATTTGTTTTAAATTATCTAAATCTAAGTAAAAAATGTTCAAATTGTAACTTATAAACTTTCAATTCCTACAAAAGATTTTTGAGAAGTAACGAAAATAATTTAAAAGCGACAAAGCATTCTAAAAATGGTAACGTGAACGACCAAGAACAAACAGTGTTAAAGTAACCAAACGACAAAAAGACGACGACAAAAAGTAAATAAAACGACCAATCTCGAGAAGCTATTAAGAGGAGCTCGTAAGAAACGTCTCGATGTTAAAATACAGAACAAAATAGACGACATGAGTTGAAGTGGACGCATCCCGTGCTCGCGTCCCAGTGACACAAATACGCACTTATGTAGGGTTGTCATTGGAACGTTTGGGATATGACAAAATTGTACACTAAAATTGAAATATTACTTTTCATTATAAGCATACCAAAAAGTTCGAGCCCCAAGGGTGAGAATGTGAATAATAGCAATAGTCATCGTGAGGCTAGAACTGTTTTAATTTAATTTAAGATTTAATTATTTTTAATGTTCCGCACCCAAAGGATGCCAACAGAAACCAAAAACTAAAATTCTGCCTCTTTGTCTGTCCGCCTGTCATAGGACTATACTACATAGACTATAAGGACACAATAAGTAAACACAGAATGTTCTATTATAATTATTTAAAATTTAATAGGGCTCCGCCTACAACAAAGGGAATTTATTCGATTTTTTTTATCTCGATCTTAACATATATTATATCATTATATATAACACATTATATCATTAAAAATAACAGAACCATTCCATTTTTTCCATTATCGCAGTTGATCGGATTTTTCCTTATTAAAATGAATAGAGGATTACCCAGATGTGAAACATTTGAAAACTGTCACGAATATCTATTTGTAATCTTATCAAAACATTAGGTCAAAGGTTTATAAATTATTATTGATATGGAACTAAATATATTTATGCAACAAAGATAACAATTCTGTAGATGTAGAAAATTTTACATCATAATACGTATATCTTATCCGTAACATATTTGATATGAGAAACAGTGAGAAACAATGAAATACATAGTAACGCTCTGGATAAGGTAACAAAAAAGTTGCGATATACGTCACAAATTAATCGACGGAAGCATATTATGAAATTGATTGTAGTATCACAGCAACTGTCCCAATTTCAAGCACAGATATTTCACACACAAAGATTCACTTTATACACGAGTGTATAGTGTCAATTTAAATTCACAACATTACCTTAACAGTCAACCCTGGTATACAAACCCAGTGCATATTGAATGCACAGAGCGCATTTGACACATTTCGTAAACTAAGAGACGCACGCGCAGCTAACTTAATCTGATTTGAATCATAAACGAGTGTTACACAATATTTTGTGTTCTTTGCAAATACAAAACACTTATCATGATTCTATTTCTTCGTTTTGTATCTCTGCTATACAACAAATTATTCCATATTGTTGCCCTAATTATGATATCTCATATCAAAAAATTTTGTGTCATTTGAATGAATCGTTTTATATAAAAATTGACGTCTGATATATTCATCTTTATTTATAATTATATACGACATACAAAACACATACATGTACTCAAGTAAAATTGTAACATATCGACAAGTCACGCGCAGAATTGTTAGACCAAAAAGAAGAACTCATTTATATAATACAACATAAGTATCATAATTACATATTCCGCTGTTCATAATATACGTACATTTTATCTTGTTTAATTAAATATTTTATCAATGATATCAGCCTAAAATTTTCCAAGTGTCATTTATTTAGATCTGTAGTTCATAATACAATAATTAAAACTACTTTTTTTCGTTATTTTTCAGCTCAGAATATTATCCATTAGATTACGTACTCGTAAATTCAATCTTCTGATACAATTTATGAAAAATATACTTAATATTAAATATTAACTTTGCATGATACTATGTTATATGATCTAACCTACTATGTCTACGGTCTCCAAAATTTTATTATTATATTATATGTTTTTATCTCGACCGTACAGACCAATCTCTTTCGTATTTTCTTCACTCGTACGTGACATTGGCGAAATCACCCGTGTTATTTTGACACTATTGAAAGCCATTAGTCACCAATGAATGAGTGAATTGGAATTTGGACTTAATATGTTATCAGTCCATGAGATATTATGATACCTAAATATCGTAGACGAGATTCACTATAGTTTATTAATCACACTTGTTTCTTCCCAATGGTGTAGTTGTCAAAGAAACATTCCTTAAATCCATATGGTTCGCGATAAGAACAAATACATTTTTGCAGAATTTTCATAAAACTTCAAATCTTAAAAATATTTATACTTTTAGTTGATAAATCATATTGTGCCCGACAGTAAAGAAAAACAGCGTACTATAACTGCTTTTACCGAGAGCATTTCTGAGATATTTTTATTCGCCAAAGTGTCGAATTAAGCTTCCTTCCTTCTCATAAAACAGAGGCCTTTTTCCTTTATTTCTTTACATATATTAACATTTATTTAGAAAGATTGATAGCGTAATATATTCTCAAATAAACGGAGACTAAAAAATATAGGTTTTTTTTTGCACGTCTAGCGAAAAAAATTGTCAAGGTCGCGATATAATATAGTCGTGTAAGAAAAAGTGTCATTTAGATTTATACATTTTATTCCAGAAACCATTTAAATAAACGCATATCATAGCCAAGCAAATTTTACCTTAAGAAGAAAAAACCTTTTTTTATGTTTCATGCATCGAGCATCAAATAATTTTCATATACCTATCAAAAAAATTTCAAAAAAGGGTATTCGTTCGTATATCAAAACCTTTTCAGCGGGTACAATAGATATTAATGTTTAAAAAAATATATATATTGTTATATAAGCAATACTACTTTGTGTTAAATGTCATTGAATGTTTATTAAAGAAAAGCATAAAAAATTATATCATCTGTTATCTGATAATATTGAGAGAGAATACTGAGAATCTGTCGTAATCATAGGCACATAGATCGAAGTAATATAAAAATATTTATTATACATAATATTATTCGTATATTTTAAGTAGGTAGGAACAATTGACTGTTATGCAAGAGATTATGCATTTAATAAGATTATATGGGAAGTCAAGACTCAACGGCAAGTGTATCGCGAAATATCTAAGAGTGTACTAATATTAAAAATGTAACAAATATGTTTCTTTGAAAGCTCTTCTCTCGGATACCAGACTAGACCTGGTAAGTTGGCAACATAATATATATATATATGCGTCGAACATGACGTTCCATGACGTTGAGATAGGGGATTTTAACACAGTAGATGAACGAAGTGGTACAAGGTTGAGAGTGAATCAATGTGGTTATTAGCAATAAAGGGCATTTTTAAATTTCGCGGGTTTGGAGAGTCCATACATGCCTCTGAAGTATTGTTACGGGTTGTCGTGTAAACCTACCCAAACGTCACAGTATGATAAAATTTACAACAGTGTTCATTGTTTCTATAGACTGTGTGTGATCTTGTGGACGACCGTTCTGGTGTAGTAGTGCGAGTAGTCGCCTCAAACCGCACGCCGGCGGTCGCGGGCTCGATTCATGCTCGAGTCAGATATTTGTATTTGTACAAATATTTGTTACCGGTCTAGGTGTATGTCCTTGTGGGTCTCCCCACTATGCCTCGGAGAGCACGTAAAGCCGTCAGTCCCGGTTGTTAACATAGACACCTGATAACGATCGTTACTCATGGTAGGGAAATTATCCGTCTATATGGAGAAGAGGCGTTCGCTCAGCAGTGGGTTGAGTTGTTTACAGGCTGATCGAATACAGTACAGTATTCATTGTTTACCTGTCTGTGACAACCGCTAAGGTTAGACGTGTTTTTACAAGTTCGGCGATTTTTGTTTGTTAAAAAAATGGATCAAAGAATTTGTATCAAATTTTGCGTAAAACATGATATAAAGTGTAACATAAGTGTGAATTATCAACAAAGGCTTATGGTGAGTCTGCTATGAGTAAAACAAGAGAACAGTAGAAGCGAAACCCAGCGATGTCCTCATCGTCGTAGTTAGGCGACACGGGATCGCTCGCGCATACAACCATGACGTGCTGACGGTTGACCTGACTGCGATGCGGGCCGCCTTCGCCTAAAGAGCGCTCGCGGGCCCCGTGAGCGCTCTATTGCCCGGGTGGCAAGAGGGTTGATGCCCTCTTCCAATCTATTGCGGTGGGTGAAGGAGCGCATAGCGGCGACTTATTCCCCAGGTCGTCTCCTGCGGAGCGGGTTAGCGTCTGCTTGGCGCTCCCACGCCGCGGCCTTCTTCATAGCCATGACTTCCTCACAAAGCATGCAGCGGACCACGCTCGACAGCGAGAGCCTATTACAGCCACCAGGGCATGGCGCTGGAGCCCCAAATTAATAACCGAGTTAATAATAACCGAGACCGACAGCTTTACATGCTCTGTGAGGTACGATGAGGAGGCCCACAAGGACTTACACCCAGTCCGGAAACAAATATTTTTACGAAGTCGACACCGCCGGCCGGCGTTAAGGCGAATATTCCCGCCACTACACTATAACGGTGTTTATATATTATAGAGAGTATAATAGATCATCATCATCATATCAGCCACTGAATGTCCACTGCTATACGTAGGCTTCCCCCATCGACCTCCAGAGCGACCTGTTCGAAGCAGCCTCCATCCAACGCCTTTCGGCATATAGAAAGTATAAAATATAAGAATATAAAAAAAATCGTTTACAATATTCCGACTTCATAAAAACTACAACAATGACCATCAGAAAATGACTAATGTCCTAATTGAATTAAACAATACAAAGAACAGAATAGAGCTCTTCGAAGAACCATAGGCGATAAGTAGGTACCTACAGACCGGGTCTTAGGGGTCAAATGAAAAGATTACATCACCAGTATCTTAATGTATAAAGTTTGTCTTTTTGTTTAAAAGCGCTAAGACATTAATGCATTTAAGGCATTGACCATAAACGTTACCTGACTCTTCGGTACATTGAAAGCTCAACTCGACGCGGGCGAACAAGCAGAGCTTTTCATGTATTATATAAACGGCGCAAATTGATTAAATGTGCCATTTTAATTATGAATTTTTTAACAGAATGTAACGATGATTATTTACGATAAAAGATTTTAAACGTAAATTTATATATAGTTAATAACAATTAAATAAGAGAGACTTAAATAGAGTACTTTTCAAGTACATAATCTCTCCTCCTGAAATTATACTGCTTTATTCGTTCAGGAAAAACAACGTATAAACGATGTTACAAACAATATAATAATTGTTTCACCCATAACTTTGTAGTGGGTGATGTTCATACATTAAACAATGCATAATTATCTCAATAACAGTGAGAATTCGGTCGTAAGACATGATAAATAGAACGCTTATCGTTATTATATACTCGTGCATTACATGTATTTTATGTAACAATAATAACGCTATACATTTATATTATATTTATATATATTTTTTTCAGATTATTTTATCTTTACTTAAAACTAAATTTTAATAGTATAAAAACTATTTACAAACAACCTGTTGCACATAAATATGTATATACTCATTTATACGCCCAAAAATAGTTATCCTATTCTCAGCTACCATATTATAAATTTGTTACAAGGCCACAACGCTCTTTGGTCATAAGATTCTGGTTCCTATGTTAGCGGGTATTATAGAAAATAGAGATATTATTATAGTAGTTAGATTTTCCATGTGGGTCTTCCCAACGTGCCTCACGCAGCAACATAGAGCACGGAAAGCCGTCGGTCCCGGTTTTTATCAAAGAAACTTGATAGCGATTGTTGCTCATGATAAGGAAATTATCCGTCAACTCGCATTGGAACAGCGAGTGGATTAAGCTCAAATAATTTTCCTTTTTTTATGCAGGAGGGAACAAACGGACAGTCGGTTCGCCTAGTGATAAGTCAAAGCGACATCCATAAACACGCGGATGTCTGTACATCAGAGGATTAGCAGGTGCCGGCCTTTCAAATATGAGTATACTCTTATCTTGAAGGTCCCTAAGTCGTATCGGTTCGGAAATACCGTTTTTGTCCTATTTATTATATCAGAATATCTAAGGGCCTTTTGTCCAACAATAGGACCTTTACAGATTGATTCAGTTCAGTTAGATTTACAGCATTACTATTTATTCTATCAAAACATCACTATTAGACAAATATTATGGAATGAAATTTTATAATTTAAGCAGTTTTAAAAGACAAATATTTGCTCTTAATTAATTGAACAATATAGAAACAACCGATGTCTGTAATTGTAATGTATTTCGCATAAGGCTATAGACATAAAAATGTATAATATAAAAGAAGACGATAAATAAAGTTAATAAAGATATCCGGAATTTTTTTTTGTAAAAATTACATAAATGAAGTTTAACAGCAATTAAACCTACGTTTTTCCGTATCGATGAAAACTTTTATATGCAAAAACCCGAGATTTGTCACTGTCAAAAAATTTTGAATGCAAATATAAAATATCAAATGGAGACCTTAAAAATGGATTAAAAGTAACAATAAAAACTTTAGACACTTAAATGTAATACGGTAATTCGTATATATTGCCCGGTATCGGTTCGTATATGCGGTGAGCAGCAGAGACGAATACGCCCGACCTCTTTCTTGTCGAGTTGTCGTATAAGGCGACTTAGGCCATAATGGTGAACACCAGCGTCACAATATCTTCCGACAATACACCGCGCTTGCCAACCCGCCTGCCAAGCGTGGTCAATTTTTATCAAACTCCCCTGGAGATGATGGCCAGGCCTACGTTCGCCAGTGGACATCCAACGGCTGATGTAGTGGTGGATTTTTTCGTATTTATTTTATTTAAGCCTTTGGTTTAAATATATTATTTAAAGGTTTAAATATATTTACATCAACAGGCTGAATCAAAAAATAAATGTACATATTTATAAGATAGATAGCACATATATTCACGAGAGTGGCTCGGTACTGGGTGCTTCAACAAAGTTAGATATAAGAATTGAAAAATTCGTATTATATTTTGAAATAAATTAAGATAATCATAACATTGATTCGACGACTGTTGCACTTTATAAAACTATAGTTCGCTTTTTGTTAAATTAATAATGATATGGAAAAAATAAACATCGCTGACACTATAACCCGACCCTATCGCATATTATCGACCGAAAGTTGCAGTGGGTCGACTCATTTGAGCCATGCATTATGTACACATGCTACTGCAGTTTTGTATAAATTAATTGCATTCAAACCAAAACATTTATTTGTTACTATAATTGATACGTTATTGTATTTTATTTTTTTTACTGAATAAAGAACGTAGAAAAAACTTCAATTAATATGAACCGCAGTATTTTACCATTAATTCATTGTCATAAGGGGATTTTTTTTATAGTTTTAGTATTCTAATAATTCGATAGATTTCCACTGATAAGTCATGATATTCAAATGTTACGTCAGCCTTTTTCATGTAAATGTAAAATACGTGTTTCACTCAACATTTTAACAGAATTCTTTAAATTACAGTGGCAAGAGATTGAATCAGTAGAATACAAAAATAATAAGAATAAAACCTTTATAAAATCAAGGATTTATCTTTGTTTCATTTAGCATTATAGTAGATTCCACCCCAGGTTTTATTGATTCTTTTTTTTTATTAAAGAAAATGTACCTCAAGGTCACGAGTTCAAATTAAAGCGACAAGTTCATTTACTTACCAATTTTAAAATTTTAAATGATCATACCAGTTTTGAAATTTCCGAAAAATAAGTTATTTAATAAAAATCTTTAAAAACAAGTATAAACTGTTATAATAAAGAAGTAAATGATATACTTAATAAATTAATCTTATCATCATCATATCGCTCATTTGGAGCGACAGTGACACAAATGCAAATTATTTAACTTTACACCAGATCAGAATAAAGGTTATTTCATAGTTCAAAAGAAGATTCTGAAGCATTATTACGGCTAATTATTATTTTAAAATAGTTTTATTATAGCTGGATATTGTGGCATTTTCACTACCAACGCAGATGTTTATGTATAGTATTTTCGAATCAATAAGTCATTTTGCGTATTTTTGCAAATGTGTCACTGTCGCTCCAAATGAGCGATATATCGCCGTGACTTATCTATAAAAATAGATAATATTTTTTGTATAACTATATAAACCTATAGAATTTTAATTTTAATAGTACATTTTGTTACAATTTGTTGTTGAAAAGTTGACTACCAATATTATCCCTAAAAGCAACGACACAATTACTTCTCATGAAATTAACACCAGACTATTACAGTCATTTGGAAACCATATACTAACTCAAAAGTTATATATTAGTTGTATCCGTAGGTAAAGCATCAAGTAAACCTTCAAGTTTGCAAAAAAAAATCATTTTTGTAGTATATTTTCATGAAATGTTCAATTCTAGCCGACCCACACATGTTAACCATATTGAAGCTAATAATTACGCCTACTTATAAGAATCGTAACTTGATGTTTTATCGTATAAGTTATAATCAAGGTACCTATAAGAGCATTTACTAGTCTAACTAAAGAAACAAACAAAAGTTTAAGGAAAACTCTTTTCACAGTCAAACATAACAATTTTTATTATTTTGCATACTGATTGTTAAGTATGATTATAAACCAAAATTTGAGAGTAATAGATTACAAATCATATTCGTCTGCAATCATACATAGCTTAAATGTACGAAATGTTGTAGTTACATTCGTTTCACCTCGAAAAGGCGAAAAGGTAACCTAAACTCAGTCACCAGAAGTTTGTACCAAAATGCTACGAACAGATTTCGAGACGAAAATAATTTCAAACATAAATTACTAAATATAATTATGTTTGTTTAACTCTTAAACGCCGCTTGCATCTTCAAAGCTATAATATATAATATAAGAGTTATTGAGCCCGCAACTTCATTCGCATAAGTACTGGTTATGGAGATGTTAATATTACAATGAACTTTCATTTTCCGAGACGAGTATTATGCTCAGTTGCTCGTATTTTATTAAGTCAGTTTCATTAGAATAGCTCGAGAAGAATAAAAAATACAATTTATTAATATAAATGAAAATGCGACTATATCTCTTTCTTTATCTCATTTTTTCTCTCACTCTCTTTTTTATATAAAATATTTTTTGATACCAATAGGTACTCTCGTTAACACTGATCAGGTACTATTGTTATATTCAACAAGAATTCAACTTATTAGAATTTTAAACCAAGTTAAATAAAATTATCGAAAATATTGTAATTTTCAATTAACTCCTTTGTATTGTACAAAATAATGATAATTCAGTGATAAAATAATTCAATTCAATTCATAAAAGTATTCATTTTTCATCAATGTTTTGCTATGACGTTATCACGTAAAATTATCGTCCGTAAACCGACTTTACAACCAAATTTTTTGATTATTATCATTTTTTAATTTTTTTACATTTTTATACTTATATTTATTGTTGTTATATTGTGACAAACGGTTTCTTTTATATTATTTATTTGCCTGTTTTATTATTTAATCTTATTTTGTAAATCAATTTTTAATTTCGTAATCTTTTCTTATTTGTGGTTTAAATGGTTAATCCGTTCTAATTGAGTAAATAAATAAAAAAAAATACTTTTTAAATGATTAAACGATACCAAGTGACGTAGGTAAAATAAATTTCATTCGTATTTCACAAATTACGCCGAAAACAAAGCATTAAAAAGCAGTCTATGTAAATATATTCATTTATAAGTCAAAGCTTTCTCCAACTACTCTCCTATTAAGCAATTATTTCTACCATGATTTTAAAAAGATACTAAAGTCGTATGTGTTACTCGTAATTTTTGGCAGAAGTTTATGAATGCAAAAATAAATCAAGCTTCCTCATTCCTATTAAAATTCCAATTTTGTGGGCAATGTACTAATGTGTAAGCTTTAAGGTTTTCGGTGTTTATTGTTTTTTTACGTTCTTTAGTCAGATTTGTTGTTTATGAACAATATTAGTAAATTGGTACATCAAACATATCTAGAATAGTAAATAGGTAGACTATTGGGTATTATAGTGTTTGAGTTGTTGTGGTAAATGGGTAAATTATTAAGTCACTGTAATAAGATAATGACATAAATTGTATGTACTAGATAGAGAGTTGCAAGGATTAAAATATTCTTTAGGCCAAACGAAGATGATCAGCAGAATATAATAAATTTTGCGACAAGACCTTAAATTATAAATTTACACATGATATGATAGATTTTTATATTTTTTCCCTTCTAGGAAAATAAACTACCACTAAAAATTTCAACAAAACTTGTTGCGCTATTAAATTTTTTAAAGGAATAATGCAAAAGTAACTATTAAATTAAGCAGATATCTACTAACAGTTAAAGGCAATTTTATTCCTATGCTGTCGATAATAACGCTCGGAGCAATTCATAAATAGATATTATCAGGATATAGCTAAAGTAAAAGTAATGAGTTTATTCCCGTAAGGGCAAAGCCCTTTATTATGCTAGCTATTTCTTACAATTGATAGAATACTGCACGCAATTGTGAAGAATTATTTACAACATTTTAAACCAGCTGTAGTAACGATTCCAACTAAAATTTATTGTGATTATGTGATTCGAGCAATTTTTATATTTGAATCACATTTTTATGAAATAAAATAACAAAACTTACCCATATATAATGGCGATTGTCTGCTGCCCACGTTATCGTCGACGTACGGTATGCCGAGTGTGGCAATACCGGTCTGTCCCACACCGACGACGAGGAGACAGATGAAAAGCCATGGTATCACCACGGCGGTGATCGATGATCTCGTGGCCCTGCTCTTAGCGTGAGCGGCATCACATGCGATCAACGTCGAGTTCCCTACCAATGAGCACACGGGTGCTGCACCGGCTGTGTGTGAGTCTAAGTGTACATCCATTAACTGGGTCCCGTAAAGTGCGTGCGGCACCACGCAACCGATCACTCCGACCGCGAGCACGAGCATCATGCACGCTATCCACCTCGGTCTGTGACCACGACCCGCCAAATAAGTCAGAAACAACGCTGTGCAGATTTGTCCGATTTCCGTCGCCGCAAGCAATGTCCCGGTCGTCTTCGATTCGACTTTAAATAACTTTTCGATCGTCGTCGTCACACTTACGAAGTACGTGAGAAACATTCCTTGTAGAACCCATCCTGATAGAAAAACCAGCATGAAAACTCTAGTGGAATGAAATACCGATCGCGGCTCTGGCTCTTGGGGTGTTGGTAATTTGCAATCAAGAGATCCATTGTTATTTCCTGTTGCTAACCGTTCTTGTTCTTCTGGTGTGGCCTCTACGCCTTTCATAGCGCCGTCCTGGGGTACCGGGTCGGCACAGCCCGCCTCCCCGTTCGCAGTGACACTTGCGACAACGGATGCCCTGCGACAATAAAAAGATAATGTTAATATTTAACCGCCCAAAAAGGAACTTCTCGTATGCAAACTTATTTCCACTCACGTCATAGTTTAGAGCAAAACTGGTATCTAGTTTCACCCAAAGCTACTAGATACAACCCTAACCAGTTGCGTCAAACTTTTTAAATACAATAATCGCTATTTACGCTCGATACCTTAACATGAATTAATCAATTTAATGTTCAATAAAAGATTAACAATAAAGCATATGATATAAACACGACAAGGAAAATCATGGTCTCTACAAAAAACAGGTTAAAAAGTCTCTAGAAGTGATATTTTGGGATAGGTTGCGTGCGCGCAACCAGACCGGCACAGAGAGACTGCAGCGTGCAATTACAGTCGCTTCGCAGTGCAACACACTGCACCCGCTACACCCGCCCCTCGACATATCCCCACGGGGTTTTTATTGGCCGTCTACCCATTTTTTGTGCGACAGGCAGTCACATACGACGAAAGCTGTCTGAACGCGGCCCTCCTCCGAAGATTGCTTCTTATATCGTAGCGGAACGTGTTTATATTTCCGAAGACACTCTTAAAGCTCATCTATATCAACATTATACATGCAATTCAGTTGCAGACAGGCATAAAATAGCGTTTTAATCGGATGTTTACGAAGAAAAATATATTAAAAACGCAATTTTTTAAATGATAGGTAATATTGATATTAGG
Organism: Euphydryas editha; assembly: GCA_036937285.1. Taxonomy (NCBI): domain Eukaryota; kingdom Metazoa; phylum Arthropoda; class Insecta; order Lepidoptera; family Nymphalidae; genus Euphydryas; species Euphydryas editha. The sequence continues at coordinate 3,665,270 of JAUPFZ010000003.1, forward strand.
ACGCTAATTATATAATAAAAAAAGGAATACCGTCAACTAATAAATGATAGGGATACGAGCCTAAGTACGCAATAACACAAGATTGGAATATTAAAACGAATTCGTATAGTTAACTGCAATCGCAATACTCACCAATGAGGCCGATGACTAGTGACACACTCAATACCCTTTTTTTTTTTTTTTTTTTTTTTTTTTTTTTTATCGCTGGGAAATGCATTTACGCATCCCGCCACGGAGAGGCGGCGGGTATGTGGGACTCGCTGGCACGCAGAACGTGCCAGAATACCGCACTAAAACCCAGCGTTGCCCTCATCGTCGTAGTGGGGCGCCACGGGATCGCTTTCGCATGCAACCGTGACACACTCAATACCCTACGTACTTCGTAAGATAGACCAGTTTCCAAACGTACCTACACTAATTTTCGATAAAACTAGCTACTAGAGATTAATTAAGTAGGTACAACGTACGAGAGTAATGCTCAGAGATGTGAATTTTTTTCACGACCGAAGATGGACGAGACGCATCGGTAACTGCATTCCGAGATAAGAACATATAACTTGTGCAGTGTTCGGACTATAATCAAATCCCTATCACAACGGCGATAACGGGACGAGCTATATAGACCGACCACTTGTAACTCGGGTTACTGGCCTAACAACCTTATACAGAGCCCCTATCTATTGTAAACCATTATAAAAGTCAACATAAAGAAAAATGGCTCTAGGCATCATCTAGCAGCAGCTATTAAGATTCTATGAAACAACGTCATTTTTTTAAAATCAACACTTGACTATCTGCCAAATTTAAATTTTATATTTATTTACACATAAAAATATAAGAATTTAAAGTTTCATGATAAACTCATCTCTAAATCGTATAATATCTGTTTTTAATTAAGCTTTCCCTTTCATCTCAGGTGTTTACGATGATAATATTAATTGACCTTCGATCTCAACTTTTAATGTCAAATATATTAAATAAAACTTAAAGATAAACATAGAATTAAAAGTGCAAATAAAAAAAAAATAACCGGTGTCCGGGTAATCAATCTGATCGCGAGGTCGGATCATAGCGACGGCAGACGATAGCACGGCGCGGCGCGGACGCAGGCACAGTGACTGCGGCGAGACACTAGGTACTTAATTGGACGGACTTCAATGTTGTATGAAAGTCAAGAACGTAAGCAGTAACCGCAGACTGAGTTCGCATCAACAATACGAATGCAATCATTAATGATTTATTTTATCGTCTATAACGATTGAGAAGCAATGAATCATACGAAGAGGATGCAGGACCCACAGTCGCGATCGAAAAATGTATGTTCAACAAAACGCTTATAAAAAGATGATTAATTTAAATTAAGCGCTCGTGTAGCGAGAATCAGATAAAAAATATACACAAGGCCGGAAACGAGATAATACTCAACCCGTGTCCTCACTTACGATTCAGTGATATTCCAAAATGAACGTTCGAACGATGAAGAAAAACAAAAAAAAACAAAAAAAAAAGAAACAGTAACGTCAACCTACATCAAATATGTCTATGTGTTTGTACATGGCAAAAAAAGATACTGTTGAGATGCAATAAGCCTCAAAATATTCGAAATGTACATACATAACGTATGTTATATTCAAAAATCGTGTTTCAAATACCAGACGTACTTAAAAATATAATACCAATGGGTACATAAATCAAAGAACAGCTCCTTATAAATAAAACAACTTTTGATAAAATCTCGGATTACGGTCCGATTGAACAAATATAGCACTTAAAATAGCACAGCGCTTTAAAAAAAAAATTAATTAAAAAGATCCCAAGAAACGTACAGAGAGAGATTTATAATTATCAATAGTAAAAAAAACAAGCTTGGGTATTTAAAATATATTAATGTTATATATGCTACAATACTAACGGTACAAAACAACCAAAAATTTTTAATGGAACTGGCATGCTCAATTGCAAAAAAGAGTATCCAATGTTTTAAAATAAAGTATGAACAAACATATTTCGAGAAACGATTTGCTTTACGAAGGGCTAAACAACATATTTAAATACCTATGTTAAATGCAATAAATACCATTTAATACAAGTAAATATAATACGTAAAATCTTGAGACGAAAAGTAAGAATCTATATTCAAAATCACGTGTACAATCAACAAGATGTGTCAACAAGTAGTTCAGACTACACAAGTGAGAGAACTAATGATAGAAAGAAAAATAATGAGAAATAATGATAGAAACTTATTTAATTTGTAACCAAAACAACTAACTCCCACTTAAGTAACAATTAACTTTCGGGGACAAAACGTTAGAACATAATATGGAAATAATTTGAGAAACCACAGCGTAGTCAAGGCGAAAGATCAAGTATGATGGCATTACGTTCTCTACATTATAAAGTTTATTTAAAACTTCATCATATCCAGTTAGTTAACTTTGCTTTCTGATCGTTTAACTTCAAAGCTTAGAAGCCCAAACCAGAACTTAACAAGTCTATAAATTTAATTCATTTCGTCTTTAAATATTTGTTACTGCAATAAAATAATTATTAAAAATAATTAATAATGTAACAGCATTTGAAAACGACACAATGTTTGACTTCGAAAATTCAAAATTAAGGAAGTCAATAAATTGTATTTATCAAAATATAGTAGTTCAAATTTTATAACTACCAAAACTAAAAGAAACGTTAGTCTAACTAAATATATCTCACACTCCCAACGTGTTTATATTACGAAAATATACGGTTTATTACTAGCCAGCTGATTTTAACTCGTGCTTACCGACTGATTTTATATGTCTAAATTACCACAGTATCCTTAAAAATAATCGTAAATTTTTAGTCCGCTTTTAATATAATACCCGCCATGTTACAAACAAAGAGAAATAGAAAATGTCAAACTGTAATGAGAAAGACTAAACAGTTTAGAGTATGCCGTGATCTATGACACATCGAAAAGCTTTTAAATCTACAAAATTAATCACTTTAGAACATACTCATGTGTAAGTAAACTTATTTGTGATCACATCTTCGTTTCAAACAAAACAACACAATAAATCTTAGCGTTGAGAAAAAAAACTACTAGCAATAATTACTGCATTAAATCTGATAAAGTTAATTGGTAACGATATATCATTATTCAGTCTGTTACATTAATGTTCATGCAAGCAATAAAGTTCAATTGCATTCCAACATAATAAAGCCTAATAAAGACCCCAGGAGCTGCTTAATGTTTTACGATCATTGGACCCGTCTGTGACATGGTTTCAGATATAATTTGTAACAAATATTACGAAAAGCAAAAATTTAAGCAACTTTAGCTTATCTCACCATAACATATAATGATGTATAAACTTAAAAACGTCTCGTTTATTACCATAAATTACGTGACAACGAAGTAAATCTGTAATAACTAAAATGTTATTAAAATACTAATAAATAACACGTACCCACACGAACACACAGACACACACACACATTTATCAGTAGTGACATAAAACGTTTGATTTGTACTTTTTTCCAATAACTACATGTTCATGAATCACTTCTGATATGGGCCTTTTTAATTTACAGAACATCGTGATACTACTAACCTTGACAATGATGTTAACGTACGAGGATCGCATTTTATGTAGCAACGAGCGACCTAATACTGTACATATAAAACTTTTTAGTGTAATTATACTTAATAACGTGTGTTCTTACTGTCTCTACATGCTATAAAACAAAGTCCTCCGCCGCGTCTGTCTATTTGTCTGTCTGTTTGCGATAAACTCAAAAAACTACTGCACGAATTTTCTTGCGGTTTTCACCAATAAATAGTGATTCATGAGATTCATCAAAAAAATTACATACATATATATTAATGTTACAAATTTCTGATTAAGTTTACTGGTTACTCTTACTGATTTCGGTTCAAACAACAGTTTAGATCCGAACATTTTTATACTATGTTGATTAAATGTACCATCCGTCTTAATTAACACTTTTCTTAAATTGTTATAGCAAATCAAAGATCAAGCCATCAAGCGAACAAGCTCCGTCAACTGACAACTCTATCGTGGTTAGATTGAATCACAAGACACTATCGTAAGCATTTCGCGAGGTGATTGCCAAAATACAATTCTTTACAGGGGAAAGTAGGCTTTTATCGCTATAGTGGTTTTCTTGTGATCGTAAAAATTATATAAGAAGATTAAAAGTATGAACTATTTTTAATAATAATCCTTACTTAAACGGAGTTCCGAAATCGCGTTTAAAGATTACTATCATAGTCGCAATAAAAAAGGAGAGTGATTGATAAGTCTGTTAGGCGGTGGGAACGAAGGGGACATATTTATCATCACTACAAATATTTGCCGTAAACGGAAATACGAAACGCACGACTGTTTAGGGAAAAAAAATTAAATATATGATACTATCTACTAGTAATAGCTTAGATTTTTAATCTAAATATTAGTTCAAAAATTTTACATGAATTATACTTATATAATAAAGCTAAGGTTGGTCGCGTCATCAAATATTAATCTATTTTTTTAACTTTTAAAGCTTTAATAACCACAAGCTGTTACAACAATGAAGCAACCTTAATCATTAATCACCTGAAAGTAACCTCTGTAACAAATCCAGTAATCTTTCTAAATTGAAATATGTTGTCAGTTGTTTGAAAGCAAGGATTTAATTGAGTCAACACCGTAAAAAGGATTTAGATACCGAGATAAGCTAATCAGAACAAAAAATAATAGCAAAAAATCAGTGTTACGAACATATTGAGCCGAAAATGTACTAGAAATTGAATTATATACCGATTTAGTTTACTAACATCAGATCTATCTTGCTGGTTTCTCGATTATCCTTTTGCTTTTATTTCTAGCACTAGATTATAGACTACCTAGTTATAATTTTATAGAAAATTTATAATATTTAACAAGAAGCCGTAATAGTTAAACAACGTCTAACTACCGTAACATTCTGATTAATTTTTATTTTTATTGTTACCTTAAGGCAATAACATTATCGTAATTTTCTAACCATCGATTAACGGTTTAAGTAAGGGGTAATTTTTTCTAATTACATGACGGTCGTTCACATTATTAAAAAAGATAAAAAGTTATTAACTACAATCTACTCAAGGCTTTAAAAAAATATTCTTGAATTGAGATCATAATGTATTTATATTTAATTTTCTGTCTCTATCTAAAATTCCTTAACAAGTTATTTATATGTACCGCAAAAATATCAGATACCTAAGAAACAGCATAGGAGTTACAACCCCAACCAACGTTATTCGACTATGGGATCCTTGATAAGATAATTAACATACGGGTCACCATGACGGTAACACATGACAGAAAACCGCTGATATCAACATTTCCTAACTAGAATAGAGAAACAATTATTTAGAAACTAAGTAGAAAACAAATGACGAGCAAAACTTTTTAGGAAGTATTTCCTGTCACTCGTCCCAATACCAAACAGTTTATAGTGTCAAAACTTTTTTTAAATAAATAAAATTACAAGAAACGATAAGCAAATTAAAAATCTGAGAAAAAAAAAGAGACAACGAAAATGTAGAGATTCTTTTTAAAGAAGACAGACAATTTAATTTTCGAGAATCAATTATTTCGGAACGATGTTTTAATTAAGATTCAATTAGCTTTTGAAAATTTGCGTTTGGTGCCTTCTGCAGATGCCTAAGAACAGGTTACATAATAACTAGCACGCAACAGGAGCAGCAACAGGTTATGATAACTAGCATGAGCGTATGCTGAGTGAGACGCAGCACGATAATATCCAAATTTATGGAGAATGAGAGTAAACGTATCTTCTCTGCTATTATCGACGATCGTCCAATGCTTAATATTGGCCAAATATTTTCATTTGCTATTGCTTACAACCGTTCTGGTGTAGTGGTGCGAGCAGTAGCCTGAAACCGCGCGCCGGCGGTCGCGAGTTCGACTCCCGCTTGGGACAGATATTTGTATTTGTTTCCGATCTGGGTGTATGTATCCTTGTGATTCTCCCCACCGTGCATCGAAGAGCACGTAAAGCCGTTGGTTCCGATTGTTATCATAGACACTTGATAACAATCGTTACTCATGGTAGAGAAATTATCTGCCAACCCGCAGTAGAACAGCGTAGTGGATTAAGTCCAACCCTTCTTCTTTATGGAGAAGAGGCCTTCACTCTTGATTATTTACAGGCTGATACATTCGTGCATACATTGCTTACATCACAGCATACGTTCATGATGAATTGAAGAATTTTGCCGTTTCATTTAATCGATATTATTTATGGATAATATTCATAAATAATACAAATAATTCAGTATGAATACTAAATTAAATAAGTTCTCGATGTAACACAGATTCTGAAATGTATGGCGAGGACAGAGCAACAATCAGGCACATTGACACGTTTACATTTTGTATCAGCTAGCTTACATAATATCATTTGTGTTCAATAAAAATCTATGAATCAATTGCATATTATCTATCTTTATAGAATGAAAATATTAGAATTTTCGGTAGAATTTTCAATTAGACATACTAGTAGATAAAGCGTACATCAGACTAAGCACTGCTGATTGTAAATAAAAAGAGTTTTTAAGCAGAAAAAGTATTAACTTTTCAATTGCTTCTAAGTTTTGAATTTAATTATTTATGTAAATTATTAAGTATATTATTTACATACAAAAAAAAACCGACGTCCTGGACAGAAATAGTCAAGTCTCTATAACATTAAAATACGACTTCCTTAAACATGTAACCCGACAACGAAACTTGATTAAAGAATTTTATGTTGGAATCGCGTGATTGCCTTCATATTTGCAATTTAATTCCAGAACCAGTTGTTACGAATCTGGCAATTGTAACTTAGCTATCGACTTAAAATTCAGATGTAATTAATTGGTTTGGAATTTGCATTCGGGATTACGATCTAGTTCTTGTTATCGATACTTAATACGAGATTGCAACTACCAATTCGATTGATAACAATGTCAATCTAGGCGCACTGAATAATGTAAACAAATATTTTAACAGATATTGCATAATGAATTCCTGAATTTGCTATATTATATTTTGAAAATTATCCGCTTTTTCAATTTCAAGATAACTCACGCATCAAAAAGTTGGTATTAGAAAACGAATAAATGTTGAATAAAGTAAATATAAATTAATCAAAGACAAGTAAACTGAAAAATTAAAAAAATTCCTAAAAGTAATATTTTCAGGTCGTAAAATAAGTCAGATAATACATGTAATAAAGAACGAGCTGTAGTGGATGCAAGACACGAATCCGTATATCTCGAAAATAAATAAAATAAAGTTTTTTACCACAATAAAACAACGTGCATTGGCTTCGAATCGAAACTTAATAAAGAAGAAGAAAAAATAAATAAAGGGAGATTAAAACGAATAATTCAGGCGCAAAGACATTCTCGCGTGAAACAAATCCTTCGCAAAGAGGTGTGTCTACATAAACCAACTCTTGACAAGAGACGCCCTGCGGTGTTCCATAGCTGATGAAAGATATACGGTCTCGGCGTTCACGAGAAGATTTAAGAGAGAAGGTGACACCAAACTTGGCAACAGACCAAATGAAAAAAATTGCTTGGAAAACCCAGACAATTGATTTCTAAGTTAGTATCACAAAACAACACATGCACTTTTAATGAAATTATAGGAATTTCTGAAGTAGTCATACGATAACCGACCTTTAGGCTTTCTAACTCGACAAATTTTCCTTTGACAGTTTGGTTTACGCAACGTGACATAATTGAGCCTTGACATTGTTGATCACATACGCTAAGCGCGTACCAAAGACATTACATGTACAGCACACACACGACACATCATTTAATATGGGCACAATAAAACATTTTACTACTGACATTTGCCTATCTATATCTAATTCTATTAAAATAATCTTTGTTACATCTTCAATTGTTTATTAGCAACGCTTAGTTATCAAGAATTTACGAATCATTAAAATGTGATTGATGAGTTTAATTTAGGAATTACTAACAATGTTAAAATTTACGTTAAGGTGGCTAACATGCATGCAAGTTATTAGTGGAAAACTACACCGAAATGAAGTATATGTCGGCCGAGCAAGGTCGTTCCACAAATCACTAGTTCTGCCAATTTGACACCACTCACCTCTAGTTATTGGACAAAGTGGAACGTGTAAATGAAGAAACGATACGCTCAGCCCGCAACCGTTTAACGAGCATCAGTATGATGAAACAGATGGCATAAATTAAGGTAATATGCATATAAATATGAGAAAGAGAAAAGTACCCTTTTTAACTGCTGCGGTTAGAAATAGAATGAGAGGTGAAGCATAATATTATTTATAATAAGGCATAAAAGTATTTTTAATGACTATGTTATTATACTAGTTTTCATTCATCAACCTGCAGCTTTATTTCTATGATATTTTAAGTAAAATAAAAATAGAAGACGATTAAATATTATGAAATAAATACACAAAGTAATGAGGTATCAAAATTTTCCTTTGATTCCTTTTTTACCCATTATTATGTATTTTTATCCGATGGACAATGTTTTTTCAAAAGTTATTTATGATAACATAAGAGACTTACCACATTTGATCATATTAGTAGACTTTGTGAGTCAACTCATGAACTGAATTCTATGAAATTTTAAATTTAAGCATTATAACACTTGCCCGACAATTGTTGCTGTTTAATCGAATTGTTCCCAATCACAGAGTGTCGGTGAAAGTGATACAGCAACTATCATGAAATTCGGCCAATAGGGGCGGGGTGCTAATAATGTCATCGTATCAGAGACGCCTTCGTACCTACATGTGGGATTTGCATATAACGATCGCCTGAATTCACGTGGAGAAATCTCGACGTACAACTTTTTAAAAGTCTGTAAGCATTGTGTGTTCAACAAAGCTGTTTCCATTAACCATTTGAGCAAACTGAATACTTTAGGGTCAACGTACGGATACTTAAGACCGAAAGAATCGATAACTGGTACTTGTCTTTTCGTATTATGAAAATGATATATTTTGATCTTCGTGTTGTTGTTTTTTATTTCAAAGCGACAATGAATCATGTTCTATGTTATTAATGATTATTAATAATATTTAATTAGAAGAATAATTTGACAGCTTTTTTATAATTAACAATGTTTTGTTGTTGTTATATTGTAAGCGTATCATTCTTATTTATGTATTTAACATAAAAATATCTGTTCTTATACATTTAGAAATAATATTTGATAATAAAAAACAATTTTAAGAATAATTGATATTTCAATCAAAATCTTAACAAATTATTCTTTATAACTTTTTTTTATAACAGATTGTTCTTTTTGTTTAAATATTAAGAATTTTAATAGTATTCTATATAGTACACCACAGAAAAAATCTTAAAAAACACAAATCATATCAGAAGATAAATATTACTATCACGATATTATCTTTGTAATGCAGAGCAATTACAACACTTGAATGAGACATGGCTGCAAATATTAAAACACAAATATAAGATAAATGTCACCTCTATTGTCTTACTTACGTGCCAATGAACCAACTAAAATTGCTTTATTTTGCTTTGACACCTTTAAATAAATTCAACGATAAAGATAATCAGTTTGCTGATTGAAGATATTTAATTAATAAACAAAACACGCGCGAGCTGAATTAAGTAGGTGAGGGCCAGTTGTGAGAGCCTCTTTGAAGATAAATCCTCTATGTCTTACATACCTTTATATTCTCTATAAATGCAAGTTTACTTAACTTCAGACACAAATTTATGCCAAAAATTATTTCAATAAAAAATTCTTTTAAAAACTGCCCTTTTACCAGTTTTTTCAAAGCATTAGAATTTTTTTTTGGTATGAATTTAAAAAAATATATATCGTAGATAAAGCATTTCGTATAAATCAATTGTGTATAGTTCCGACAAAAGCGTTAAATAAAAGAAATAACAAACTTTGAAGTTCACTCAACAATCGACATGCTCTGGTAATGGACGGAACTGTACGTATCGAGATAAAACAACATTAATTCACCTTTATACAGTCTACAACTTTAATGATCATGGAGTTTTTTTAGGAGACACTATTCACATATACACTTACACATTATTCAAATAAAACTTTCAAAGTTATAACTATTTTTTATTTAATCACAAGTGTATTTTATTGTCTTGAAACTTTAATATTTGTTTAGTTTATATTTAATTTTAGTTTTATTATCTTTAAATTTTAATAACGTAATGTCAAAAAGAAGTCACTGTCGCAGTCAAGTTCATAACTATAGGTCAAACTTTATCAGTTAAACAAATTTTATATATTTTCCACTCGCGAGGAGCAAATACAGGTTTATCATCACACAATCATTGGAGACGATGAACCCGTTGTGCCAATACAAGCCTCTGTACAAGATATAACTATGTATTTAAAGGCCAATAAATAGCTTTTCTTTCTTTCTTTAAGTTAAGTAAAATCATACTGATAAAGTCACAAAACAATGATGTTTCGAGTTGCTTAGTATTATTAAAGTTATCGAATGATCCAGGTCAAAACAATTTAATACTATGTAAATTCAGAATTATGGTAATGACACTTTTGCGAATAGGATAAAGGAACCGTGTACAATTTTAACGTTACTAAAAACCTTGAAGTCAATATTCCGAAAAGGTTTTACTGCTGTAACATCTGCTATATTATTGTTTTGAATTATGGATGACGAAGCAGCTCAACTGGTTCGAACTACGCATTAAAAGTGTAAAAAATATCTGGTTTACTCATGCTTACAGACGACCGTTCTGGTGTAGTGGTGCGAGTAGTTGCCGCAACGCCGCGCGCCGCGCGGTCGCGGGTTCGATTCCCGCTCGGGACAGATTATTATTTGATTACATATTTGTACAAATATTTGTTTCCGGTCTGGGTGTATGTCCTTGTGGGTCTCCCCACCGTGCCTCGGAGAGCACGTAAAGCCGTCGGTCCCGTTTGTTATCATAGACACCTGATAACGATCGTTACCCATTATAAGGAAATTATCCACCAACCCGCAGTGGAGCAGCGTGTTGGATTAATCTCCGACCTTTCTACATGGAGAAGAGGCCTTCGCTCAGCAGTGGGTGGTTTACAGGCTGATACAGTCATGCTTACACACACCGCTAATAATCACTTTGTGTCAATACATTATTATAATATAAATGTTTAGTAATTAAACGAATTCTCGTTTTATAGTTGTCTGTTTTTCAATTGTATTATAATTAAGTTAACATCATTGTATCAAAATATATTTCATATATATTAAAGAGGCGAGAAATATTTATAGATAAGCTTATGTAACAGAACAAACCTTAAGGGGGGAAACCAGTTTAGACCGATCGAAAAATCGTCTTTTTTTTAATTACATGAATCGTTAGTATAACTATTCAAGAATATGTGGTCAAAATTTCAAAGCATAATTCCCATTAGTTGGAGGATTAGGGGAGAGATAGGATTCCCATTAGTTTACAATGAGCACTTAAGTGACCGCGCCCGTCGGTTCTGTGAAGGTAATTATAACGGAGCGGTCGCCCAGGCCCTTCTTCTCCAGCTACCTGCCTCAATACCGCTGTGCTATTGAATAATAGAAAGAGGAGAGTTTCAGCAGATGTTCTTGTTTGGCATTGGGTAGAACGTTCTCGAACGTTTACGATATTTCGACAGAGCGTCGAGTCTGGTTAGTTGAGCTCCGACTTTCTTACCGAGAGTTTTCAAAATGTCCTCGTATCCGAAAGGTTCTCATGAGTCTTGCGAACGACGAAGTAGACCACGTAAAAGATCATTTTATGGAAATCAAAACACCAAGAGTGAGTCGAGTCAGTGAAGAAGGTGGAGGAAGTACGAGCAAAAGAAAACTTTCGACTGCTACTAGTGAGAATGTGATTGTGAATCCTATACATTGTTATAGGATTATCGAATTTTTCACAGTATTCACTGCTTTGTCGGACATTCTTATTTGCGGAAATTGTGAACAAAAAGTAAAATTTCAAGAAACTCAAAAACGTGGCCTTGGTTTCAAGCTTGTTGTCGATTGCCACTGTGCATCGAAACAAATTAATTCAGGTCCTTTAATCAACACTGGATTTGAGATAAATCGTAGGATTTATCTCAAATCCATCGACCGACGTATTTGTCATGCGGCTCTTAGGTGTTGGCAGACAAGGGCTAAATTTCGTTGGCTCACAGAGCTTCAATTATGCCGAGTGCATGGACAGAAAGCGCGTGACGAGACAGAATAGGCGCAGCTCATTGGAGACGAAGGAAGCTCGTATAGCTCGTCAAGTGGAGTTGCAAGCTAAAAATGACGCATATGAGCAAGAAGAGAGATTGTTATATGGTGCTGGAATAGCTGATTAACCGGGGAGCATTTTTTATAATTAATTACTGCCTTGAATTTCTCGTTTTCGCTACTTTTTATTTCAAACGCGTTTTTCTCAAAACGACTTTTTTTCGACTAGCGTACATTCTAGCTCAAAAAGTTATTGATCAATCGTTCTGAAATTTGGTGTAGATATTCTTTATTCAATTCCACGTAACATGAACCAAATTCGGGGAATATATTGTTATTAAAAATATATTTTTTTATGCAAGAAAGATGAAAAAATATATTATAAAAACATGACATTGTGTTCAAACACCTCGAAAACATGCAATTTTCAATTTGTTTGATCAAAATTAGGTTCATATTCTTAGAAAATATGTTTTTAATGAAAAAAAAAATATCCTGAAGATTACAAATAAAAATTGCGACGTCAGGGATGTACGCCAGCCAAATGCTCGGATGACAATCGCCCATGGACTGCACGCGGTAACTCCACTATTTCCGACGGAAATCGTTTGAAAAATTTTTAAAGTTTACTTGAAAACATAAATAAAATATCCTCCAAGTTTAAACAATTTGTGATTATTCCTTCCTGGTTAAAAAAAAATCATGAAAAACAGCAAAATTTCGACCTCATAAACTGGTTTCCCCCCTTAAGCTCTTACATATCTATACGAACGACAATTATTATGATATAGAAGGTTGAGAATTTTTTTTACGACTTAAGTATGAAGAACAAATTGTTAAGCTATTTTGAATAGATATAATGAAGTTTGGATATATAGCGCATTAATAATTCATTCATGCCCTTAAGGATAAAGGGCAAGAAGCTTTTTAAAATCTCGAACATGACTAAATTTACGATGACAAGGTATTACTGAATTTCATTTCGTTTATTTTCAACAAGCACTCGCTATAAAGGTTGCATAGTAGTTATAAACGTAAATGTATTCATGCTATAAATCACAGTAATAACTAATTAAAATTTAAAGTCTTAATAGTATAATTTAAGTTCAAATTTATTGGTACTGAATTGCAACTTCTATTTTCAACATTCAACAAATTAATAAAACCATTTATTTCATTCTTGATTTTCAGTAACTAATTATCAGTAATGGTGTTAGGTTTCCATAGAACTGTCAGTCAATTAAAAAGTATAGATACCGAAACTCCATTGACCGTGAACCATTGCCGGATGTTAAATGAAATAAAAGAGTATATACTAGCAGATAGCTGTTACTCGACCCACATATGTAACCTCGTTACAACGAAATCGCAATGTAATTTTGCGACTCCAATTTTTCGGAACACTTTTACTTTGACATCAGTTACTTTTTCGATGACACCAATTTCTCTTTCAATAACTTTCAGTCAAACATTGCTTGTTGTGTTCTCAATATTTATAATAGGTCTTGAGATCTCTTGTACCGTACTGCCCTACAAATAACTCGGCATTATCTCGTTAGTGATCGACTTAATCGTATTACTTAGTAATTGATTTCATAGGTCTACGAAAGTTACGAAAAAATTTTAAAAAAAACTACAGATCCGAGAAAAGGCTGTTTATCGGAGAAAGTTATAGGCTATTAAACATCACGCCATGACTCATAAAAGAGACGCAATAATTATAACATAGGTAGAACCGTGCGGGTCATGTAGTGATGATATATAAATTAGCAAATCATTTCTTCAAAACTGTGTGTGTTAATATTAAACATTTATATAATTATTTTTATTTTTTTAAACTGTTTTTTTAAACTTACACAAAAATAACATAAGTACATAGAATGATATCATTTACTATCAGTACGTTATTTATTAAAAAACTTCCTTTCGAGAAAATGTTTTATTATTGTCATCGTTCGAATCATATGTGTATGCGTAAATTGTAGAAGCTTTCTCTTCGGTACTTTAATTTGCTTAAATTTCGCTTATTTTGCAAACAAAGTACTTCAACACATATCACGTAAAACATAAATTAAAGAACATTATAGTCTTGTTTTCTCATTTTCTCTTTCACTTCATGTTACGGCTTTACTAAACAAAGTAGGGATATGTTATTAATATAAATATATAATATATACAATTTTATTATTCCCTCCATTTTTAACTATTTGTTTTTTTTTTTTTTTTTTTTGTTATTACCTATAACAAACAATATACGGGCAGTTTAATTATCATTTAAAAAAAAAAAGTATTTTAAAAACAAGAAAAGTTATTTGAATAATCAACGCAACGACTGCAGCTGATATATTTTAATACGACAAAAACTTTATTGAAAGTGTTACAAAACATTAAACTTAAACTTTTATAACATTAAATTAATATGTATTTAATAAATCGATATTTAATAAATAGCTGACTTTAAATACAAAGCTGGCTCCACGAGAGGAACTAGTCAAAGCAACCACGAGCGAAACTAAATATAAACTTGTAGAACGCTGGATTACTTTCATTTATTTGAAACGCCGAAAGTAAACTTTTACTTTCAGACTAGAAAGAATTCCTTGATAAAATTGTAATAAAACATTGAAAATAGAATCATTAAATTTCTAGGATCACTGAATTACGATAATAAACACAACTTTTAATGCAAGTAATGGACATTTAACTCGTAAAATGAGCCGTAATCCTAGAAATATGAAGTGTATAAAACATAAATATATACAAAATTACTTATTAAATTGAACCGTTACAATTTAAGGCGTATTGCTAAACTCATAAAACCTTAATCCTACAAAATTTAACGCACAATACTAAAAGGCATAAACCTGCCGGTACTGCGAGTGAGGGATGTCGACCGTTAACTGTCCAACAGAAAGCAATAAGAAACCAACCTGTATCAACTTGATATTTTACCGATGTAGTATTACCATCAGTAGAACTATCTAGGACAAGCGATTCGAAAATTTTAATACTTAAATTTTACTGGTCTCTTATATTTTACGCGAATTTTACTCATTCAATTAAAAGTCTATACCGGTCATTATTCGGACACCCACCACCTCAATCCCTCGAGACCATGGACGCTGAAACGTCGGGAAATAATTTTAAAAATTGTTAAACTGTAAAGTTTTAAATAAACGCGATAAAATCCGGTAGAGACTTTTAATTAAATGAGTTAAATTTTACTTTTGTATCAAATAAACAGATATGGGGAAAAAACCATTGCATTATTCGAACGAACAAATAAATAATAGAGCGTTTTAGTGCTTTTATAGCATCAATCAACCTGTAAGGCAGTCTACGTTAACCCTGACAAATGGGGTTCTACACTAGCAACGTTATATCGAGCACGTAGGGGTAACGTACGAGACAGGGGACAACAACATGGTCCCTTTATTATTTATGCATCAAACTATTAAACAGAACATAAATAGTCACGCCAGGTTTTTATGCAATTAGTCATTTTTACGATGCTATACGATTTAACTTTTATATTATGTTTTATGAGAACGATTTATATCATGATAAAGATCATGTTGAAGTTGATTTAAACTGCGGAGAAACATCAAATCCTGTAATGTTTTATTTTAATACCAACAAGTAAATAATATTAATTTTAGACGATTGATTATAAACAGATAATTTACTAACTGTTAAAGCTACAAAATTAGACATAACTGATTCTAGGTATGCAACAATAATATCTTATCGGAACTGTTATTTAACTTACTTTGTATATTGACTTTTATTTCATATTATAATGTAAACTGCAAACTTATATGACTTGTTAAAGATAAAATAGCATTAAGGTGAGACCGGTAACACATAGTAACAACATTAATAGGAAAATTTATGTCAAAACAAGAAGCTGCCTACGAAAACTGGTCAGATGAAAGCGAAATCTCTCTAATTACTTTCATTGGTCCAGAAATCAACAAAGTTGCCTTAACAACCGAGCCATGAATAAGGACACTAACGGATACAATATAATATTAAACAAAATCAATTGTAAATAACAAAAACGAAACATTCAAATACATTGATGTTTAAGTACAAATAACAATTCAGTTTTGTTAGTGTGAATTTATAGTATGATTGTAACAAATCCTTTAAAATATAACGAAGATGTTCTTGGTAGTTTTGAAAACCATATCTAATCTCCAAATTCTCATTTAAAATAAAGAATTAATTTAAATAAAATTGCTATTATCATAAATATATTAATAAAGTTGCTATATTCTACTTATAGATAAACCTGAATATTTAAAAATTAAATTGGAAAGGAGTTTTAGATACTAGTAAAAAATATCGCTAATATTAGAAACATAGACTTTTTTGTTTGAATTAAAATTGATTATTAATGCACGATTCCGTCATAACATTTGATTGATTATGTATAAAAATTATCAGTTATGGACGAAAACGTAATAACAGACATATAAAGTGATTTTTACACTTTCAGTATATTTAAATTTCCACTCTTTTGGTGGGTACGAAAATTTTTACATAATAATAATAACTCTTTATTGTACACCAAGAATAAGCAAAGTACAAAGTCGGAAATAAGTACAAAAGGCGGCCTTATCGCTATATCTTCCAGGCAACCTTAGGGTAGAGGAAACGGTATATTACATAGATACATAGATCTATAAAGAAAAATATGATTAAGTTAAATTAAGAAGACTTTTCGGAGATATATGCGACTTTTAATCACATAAGATATTGTAGGTCAATTCATTCATTCGGATTATCATGACTTTCGACCTTATATGTTACGATTGTGGTTATTATAAATATAAAAGTATTTATTTAATAACTGTCATTTTTTAATGATATTAAAACTGAGTATGAAACAGCGGTCAATATACGATAAGAATTTAATAACAGTTATCACTCGTGAAAAGTATGAACCACCGAAAGTACCTACGTGGTTACTTTAACACTCAAGTAAGATTTGTTTATCATATTAATATATATACATACCCCAAATTATACTAACACTTACACAGGGAAATTAGAACAAGTGTAAAAGTCAATCATTTATGTTCAACCTAATTAAGTTATGTAAATACGAAATATCACAAATTTTTATCAATAATTTTTAATTACAGTAATATTGGACATTCTTAAAATGATATTGGTGTATTATTAGTTTCGTGGATGTAATAAAAAAGTGACACAGAAACGTCACAGACGATTGATTGACTGCCGAGATATGTCGTCAAATAGATTAAAAATATAACGGTAACATTGATATTTGAAATATATAGATATTACGAACATAACAAAAGTTTAGCTGGTAACTTCTCTTTCGTGTTTTGGTGTTTAAAACGTAAGTAAACGCAAGGAAATAGTAAAACAGATGAGAGAATAGATAACGATGATCATTCCTACTGATAAATGTAGCTTTGTGTCATTAAGTAGATCTTACTCAAACTTCAATTCTTATTCTTAAAATGAAGCCTTTACCCAACTAGCGAAACGTATCCAAGCGTTTAAACAACATTAAAATACTACCGGATAATCACTAGAACGAATGACTTAACTAGGGCACAGTAATTGTAAATATAACGCATTTCCTTGAGACCTTTGGATTACTTAGTGCAATTACAATGTAACAAGTATTCAAACTCAACTTGCATTGTGCACGCTTCGAACTGATGTTTATTACAAGAGCAAACAATAGTATGATTAAGTTCATGAGGCGGGAAGGTCGAATGTCTGGAGGTCAAGGAAAAGGACGAAAGTCTGGAACGAAAGGACAATTTATTGCTGAAAAGTATTTTTATCTATTAAAAATTAAGGAATATTTAAAAGCAGTAAATTATAAGTTAAAACAGGTTTTTGTATTCTAATTCAATATATTTAATATGAGACAATAATTTTGTTTACTTAAGAAGAAGTGTTTTCTTTAATCGTTAACTTGTTAGTAGGTGATAAATAATATTTCCAATTTATTAGTCGTTAATATTATAATTAAAAGTATTTTCGACAATTGTAAAGCGACAATAAAACACTAATATATTCTTAAGAATATATAAAGTAAAAGTAAGAGAACAATTTTTGTCTCAACAATATAGACTATTTTACATATGAAAAAGACCACACACGAACGTTTTTTTGTTATTCTAAACGTGCAACAGTGCATACGACTAAAGTTTTCATAAACAGAAATAGGTTCGGGACGGCAACGCCAGCCAAAATTTCGACCACTTATATCTTCTCCTCGTTTCCACTGAACACCTAAATAATATTCTGCATGATAATAACGGGTAGGGCCCATTATTATCATTTGGCAAGTTTTCTAAACGATAATTGAATATTAACACGTTAAACGCCGCCTTGATTTTTTAGTTTTTCTGTTTGGGCCATTTGGGACACCATGTAGTCGACACACCAGCCACCGCGAGCCAGTGTCGACTTTGGATGTTTCTATTGAGCCGTCGGGCACAGATATAAAGCTAATACGTATTAGATGTGACCCCCACGACCCTTCAGACAAATATTTTGTGCTTGGTTTTTAGTAAAAAAATATGACAAAACAGTATGTCAGATAATGTAAGGAAAAATTGTTCAACATAAATTCTTTAAGTTGGCTCCATCGACTACATAAGTGAGGCCCAACTGGTGTCCCCCCATGGCGTTCAAAGTGTTAAGTATTTCTTTATACTTAAATTTCTATTCATTTCTAAATACGAATTGATGATTTTCAACTTACAAAGTAAATTAAAGTTTACTTTATTATACTCGTATACCAAGTAAAAATACAATACAGGTAACACAAATTATCAAACCTATGTCTCTGCTCATCATCACTTTAAAATTAAAGATTTAAATAAAAGTCTTTAGCGAAACCATACGTACTATTATTGGCGCCGGTGAAAGCCATTAATTGTAATGAATAAATAAATAAAAATCGTCAACATTGTGTGTGTGTTAGTGCAATTTAAATTTAATTAAAGTAAAGTAACCTGTATATACAAAGCTTGTTTCATATCTTTAATAATTATGAATCATGTACTTTCAGATTGTCTAATTATTGTCTACATTTACAATAATTATATAACCTTCTAATGTTTACTTCTACACTATCTCATACCAATCCATATGTATTCTGAATGTTTCATTACCCTATGGGATCAACCTATATAAGTAGTAGTAAATCGATCATATAAATATAGTATCGGGCATGGACATCTTTATATACAGACTCTTGAACTAGTAAATACTAAAATAAATAATGAGTTAAAAATAGTTATTAATGTTTGACATTGCGACTATGATATTTGTATGTTATGCTTCTTTCCCAAAATTCACATTTAACGTGGTGTCACAATTCAAATTTACCTGGGGCTTGCGTTTGATCTCTACCGGTGATATGTTAATTTTATTACAGAAACTTAAAAAGATCCCAACCGGTTCAGTTTCGAAATGGAGCGCAAGAAAATGATATAAAATTACGACCTTCACAATTTGATGGAATTACCATAAAATTGAATTTTGAAGACTGATTTCATAAGATACGTATCACGTAGTAAATACACGAGAATAGCATCGACGTTCATGATAAATAATGATAAACAAAACCGACGCAAGTCAAGACTTTAAACCAAAAAAATTTCTGCCAAAATAAAACGAAGTAAGAACATAATGTAGGCAAGGTGTAAGATATCATATCAAAGTTAATCCATTTGAATTTGTCAAAAGCGAGAGCAATTATTATTAAACATACATGACATAAAACATAATATGACATTACAAAAGTTTATTGTAACGCAAAAGTGAGTAACCAAGCAGCATTAAGTCTACATCGTGAATTCCATTTTTAATGGCAAAACATATTTTAAGCTGGTTTTGAAATGGAATATTTGCATACATTCCAAATTACGTGATGTATTTAAAAATCGAACTAGCGATTCAGAATCATATAGAGGACACTTACGATCGGTTTCGGCGTATTGCTGATCCTTAGACACTTAACAAGCAGGTATGGCGCATACGGCTTATTTTCTATCAAACGATTTTAATGAATCCGTTAGCGTCGGTAACACTGGCAAGGATCACTGTCAATCGTCAAGTGTACGACACCGTCGGTGGTCGGTGCGTCGCGCCTCGCGTGCTAGTCAGAGCGGAGTGCCGGCGTGCGGTGTCGACTCTTGTAAACAAATAGTTGGTGGGGGGCCCGCCAAAAAGCCTGGTCGAATCATGCCGCTCACTTACGTCACTACCAACCATACGTAAGTTGGCAGCTCTAGGAGATTTACCTTCAATTACTCCTAGAGATAAGAATTTGAACCTATATTTAGTGTAAGTCGGTTACTGAAGTATATAATTGATGTAAGTCTGTACCGGCGTATTTTAACTTGATTTTACAAGATAACTAATTGGCAAACCCTGTTATAGATCAATAATGTCTCTAATAAATTGCACATTTACATAAATTATATTCAAGGTAATATCTTAATTCTTTATACTCAAAAAAAAGAGAAGGAATTTATTTTACCGTCTTATAAAAATACAATCATATTTACCGAACTATTATCTTGTCATTAAGAAACGAGATCATTGTAAATTATTTTAATAATCATACTGATATATATATACATATATGCAAAAAGCACTTAGAATAAAATACAAAAGCTTACATAATCTAAAAGTCGGTTTTGTTCTAAAAAAAACAGATAAGTTAAGACAGTCTAAAAAAGAAACCGAAAATGATACAGAAAATTTTAAGTTTTAGAAATAAGTTGTTACGGTTGATAAGCTACAATTATTACCAGTTGCACAATCTACTTCTCAACATGTTGGCCTTACACTAACTCAACTGGCCAGAGTGTCCAATCTTAGATATATTGGATACACTTGGCAGTCGGGGCATACATTTTTTCTGCTATTTCAATTTTCCGCAGCCACAGTTTGCATTTAAAATGTTCACTTATCGAAAATCTATTTTTACCAGCAATATAAACTTTACTGAATCAAAATTAATATTCACGATACGTGTAGTGGCAGAATTCTAAACAGTAAGACATATCAGATTAATTATTTAGTATCCACGATTTTGTAAATATATCCTGCTCGACTGAAAACTCTTAAAATTTCGATATATAATAAACGGATCTTCGGCAGCAATTGTTTATAGATAAATTTATATATCGATAAAGGAAGTGAAATGAGAATTTATGGAGAAGACAAGCAGTAAAAACATTTTGAGCGTTGAATTTTCTCAGTAATGGTAACACATTTTTGCAAATTTCGAAATGTTTACAAATTAATTCGCTACTCATGACTTTCTCTACTGGCTGTGAAATTTTAACTGAAATCGAACATTGGATTATAGCTTATTATTAGATATTATGTATAATCACTTGTATGTTTATTATTGTAAAATGCTATTCGTAGCTAAGAAACAGGAGTATCAGCGCCTACATTAATGTATGTGCGGGATTATGTATTCCTGCGGTTAGACCTGTTGCGATCGCCGTGTATCTAGCCACTATTATAGATCACTCCCGATATGCGGTCAAAGCCGCAGCAAAATCTTAGATTCACTAGAAATACCTATCTACACTTAATATAAAACAGCTGCAGTGTTTCTTTCTTTGATTGTCTTATGGAGCTATTTTCTGGATCTACCAGTTAGATTTTTTTAAATGCTGAACGTATCTAGGGGTACTTTTTGAAATGTAGGTTGAGGTGACGCACATTTTCAGACGAAATTTGCATTCTCAAACAAATTTATGGTAATTGCTTCATTTTTTCTGTATTTTGGTAAATATTTTAATTTAAAAAGATTGTTAATCATTTAGCTATTCCCGACACTACATAGACTACTCTAAAATTAAGAGAAATTGTATTACTATTATTAATGCGAAATGAGCATTGATATAAATTTGGAAATAAAACGCAATAGCATATATTTTCATAAGTCACTTCTATTTTCGATCTATAACCATTTAAAATAATAATTTAAATAAAAAACAATTATTTCCAAAAATTTTTTTTTTTCAACATAGTCTGTCCTCGTGTGCTCACTATAAAATTCTCACCTGGAAAATCGTCGTAACATAGCGGACGTGATGTTTGTTATTGTATTACACGACATCTGCTCAATTCTAATAAGTGCTTTGAATTATAAATATATCTAATAATAAATCTAATATATATCTAGTCTAATATTTAAAAAAATAGCTTCTATTCTAACTTGAACTATTTTTATGTAAATTAATATTAAAATAAATTTCCACCGCCGGTAAATCATATAATATACTGGATTAATAAAAAGTATGTAATGTACATACGAATACGGCAATCAAAGGTACTTTATACTAATAAAATAATAAAACTGTAAACTGTGCACATTAAAGATATTATGATTCCTTTTTCTTTTGTTACTTATACGCGATCCCGAAACTACTGAATGTGAATTTGAATGAAGCACTTTTTTCTCGATATTTTGGTAAGGTTTACTTGGGAGAGGGAGTTAAACTTAAAATATGTAATCACAAAAGAAATCGCGGAGACAGCTAGTATTTAATATAATTACATACATAGTTTTGGCCTTGTGGCTCTTCTCTTCCCGTGGGTGTCGTAAGAGGCGACTAAGGGATAGTTTCGAAAGTTTCACGTCCAATTATGAAACTATAAAAACTGACAGATGGTGGGATAACCATCGAAAAACCCTGGCTTAAATGATCAGACTGAAGACGGGCAGTAGCGTCTTCGGTGCGACAAAGCCAGCCCTGCGGTCACCAACCCGCTTGCCCAGCGTAGTGACTATGGGCATAAACCCCCATGACTTCGCTCCAAATGTTTCGGCACTCAGTTCCCAGCAGCCCCACTATTCCCGGCTACGGCAGCTGTCGCAGTAACGGTGGGGCGGAGGGTGTTAAGAATCACCGGGGTACGGTAGACTGCCAACCAATCATACACCTGGAAACGTATAATGGACGCACTCTATGGTTGGACCATCACCTAACCGAACTCGAAGTGGAGCTAATAAGTAATATTAACTGGAGAATACTGGGGCCATCTGAAGTCCGAAGAGAGGGTGAGGACATTATAATCCTAGACTGCGGTCAGTTACTCTACTATCGTGAAGGTGATAAGCTTTCCCAAGGTGACGTCGGTTTTTTTTGGAGTCTCTCTCGAGGATAAATTCAGAAATGAGTTTATTCGCGAGAGAACCAAAGTACCCGACATAGCTCGTAGAATCAGCAAGTTGAGGGGCAGTGGGCTGATCACGTATGTCGCAGGACCCAAGGCTGCTGGAGCAGACAAGTCCTGGAGTGAAGACCGCGTATCGGCAAACGCAGTGTGGGGCGTCCTCCGGCCCGCTGAACCTACTACTTACACAAGGTCGCCGGCGGAGACTGGATGAGGATTGCGAAAAACCGGGGTATTTGGCGCGAGCTTGAGAAGGCCTAAGTCCAGCAGTGGACTACGATAGGCTGATACGATACGATGCGACATAGCTTTAATAACATCACTATCAAAAACAATGTTGTCAGAAATATGTTTTGGTCCATTTATTAAATATATTTTAATATACCTATAGGTGTCAATTCAAATCACTATTATTTTTAAATCTTAATGTTTTGGGTAAGCGAAATCAGTTGGAAATCACTAATATAGACACATATACAATGATGGCAACAAAACGACACAATGTTATGTACGTGGACATTACCAAGGTATTTTGAAGGTAGAGGTAAAAAAAAAAATTTTTGGTTTTTTTTTTAATTAGATTTATTTATTGCAATAAAAGCGTTTTAGTAGGTACTTCTTCCTTAACGGAACGAAATTGGGCTTGAAAGTTCTAGTTTCTATAAGAGTTCTGTCATTTTTAAGTAAATTGAAGTTAAAAAATGAAAACGCCATAATTTGGGATTTTCAGTACAAAATAATAAGAGCGCGGTTAAGTGTATTTATTATAAGAGGAAATGAAATTATGGATACTTTTAAACTTTTTTTAAAATGTATAGAAGACTATATGATGATACTTCTGCGCGAGCAAACCTGTGAGCAAAATCTAGTATTTATATATTTATAATAAACTTACATATATAACATATCTTTACACGCAAGTTTAGTAAGTGGATCATGGGGTGGGTATGGAGCCTGATCGTGACCACATTGGATGTAAATCTGCCAAAACGTCGAATATAAGAGGTCCAAATGAAGTATTACAGGACACGGTTAAAGAACTGAGACTGTCTTTATATGGACGTTCACATACATATCCTTAGTGTAAGGTTTTTTTGATTTTACTTTCACGAGCAAATACTAATTAAAATGTCCAACTGTTGTTAAGGTTATTAAGAAACCTGAGATCTAAAAATTACACCTAATTTCTTCCTACAACGACCACCACAACATCATTCGTTGGATGTTTACTGCTGAACATAGTCCTCCACCAAAATCTCTAGGGGGGTTGTCAATACTCGCCACGATTGGCAGACGAGTTGACGAGCACAGTACCTATGTTGTGGCAGGATATGGTGACGCTGCTGCCTATCACCATTCTGGTTGATGTACATTTGGTCGTACAACTATAGCCTTAGTCGCTTTTTACGACAACTCAGTAAGAAAGAAGTCGGGACTATTCTTCTCTGCTGGTCATCGCACAGACATTTCGTCCTACGTTCAACGCGATTTCGCTCGCTATGAGTTTTGTAACTTGTGTGTTGTTTTGTAAATTAATATCTAATAGATGTAAAATTTATGGTGACTTACTTATTCTTATAAATTTGTTTATTTTTTATAGCTTATAGCCCTATAATATTTCTCAATACATTTTTATTTCAATGAAGTACCTATCTGGAGTATCTAACACATTTTTGTGTTTGGAAATATTTACTGACAATATTACCCTGTTTGTATTTTACTGAAACTACAATTACTAATTATTTTTTTTTATTTTTTTTTTAAATACTGTAAAAAATATAGTCTTAACGTTAATTTAATAAACAAAGGATGTTCATCCTTTACAAACAATTAAGATTTACCCATAAGAAAACCTCTTAAAATGAACACAAGCGGAAAGAAAATTAAATTAAAATCTATGGGAAAAAATTTAATTAAAAAATAGCACTGACTATAATCACTCGTTTAAAAATATCTATACATTATTATGCACCTGCACAATGTGAACTGGTCCAGAACTGTAGAAGTGAGAATAGGGTTACCATATGGTTGGAAAAACACTACTACAGACTAGACCAAACTATGTCCATATTCTGTATACATATACTATCTCAGTGGACAAAGGTAGCAAGGTTTTCAATTAGGACTATAAATCTAATACTATGGCAAACTTGCAGCAATTTTTACTATCATCTTGTGACAATTGTAGATCGATGGTGACTCAATTATTTCATAATGATTATTTGGATACGTTTCTACCATTTAATTGTGTCATGATAGCATCATACTGCTGACACTATAATGATTTTCAAGTGTCGTCCTAACAAATTAAAAAAACATAACAAGAAACACGCGAAAACATCGTGATCGAGTAGAATATCAACCTAAACCCTGAAATTCTACAAATAAAAATACATCTTTAATCTGAATTTATAATTATTTTTAGCCGAATCTCAAATTCTAGGCTCCGGTAACCCTAATAGTAAACACTATATCTAGCATAAGCACATTAAACTCTATTCCTTACAAGGATAATTCCAAATTCCAAGCACAGACAAATAGGGAATTTGTAAAAAATCATAATGAACTCAAACACGACCGATACTGGACCGATAATTCCTTTTTGTTCATCGCTATTATCGGGTCTAAACACGATTACAGGACCGTTTATACCATCCGATAAAACTGTTTACTTTGGAATATTTAATTCTAACCGTATGCTGTATAATACGTAATATTTTGCTTGTGATAAAATATTGACCTCAATATTTTCAATTAGCTATTAAAGTAAGTTTATATTAATTGCTTGCTATGGACCATCGTATTATTTTTAAAGTCTTTTCCTGTATTATTATTATATTTATCTCATATAAATGGTTATCATATTATGAGCCTAAAGTAATTGAAACTAAAAACATAAAATTAAGAGAGCAGAACTCTTCTTACAATGTATACGCCCAATTAAGAAGGATATTTTAAAATTTTACCTCTAAAAAGGTGAAGTAAAGGATGAAAATTTGTATAGAGTCAGAAATAAACAAAATACCTATTTCATCATTTTTTGGGAATTCTAGCCTTAATGAGGTAAAATAGAACATTACAAAAATTTTACTTAAATTAAATATTATTAATAATATACTATCATCATCATATCAGCCGTTGGATGTAGCCACTGCTGAACGTAGGCCTCCCCCATCGACGTCCAGAGCGACCGATTCGAAGCAGCCTCCATTCAACGGCTTCCGGCGACTCTCCTCAAGTCGTCGGTCCATCTCGCGAACGGCCGATCGACACTGCGCTTGCCAGTACGTGATCTCCACTCATACTTATATAATAACTAATTTTACCAAAATATACTATGGCTTTGTCAAAAATTATATTTTTACATCAATTACACCAATCACTCGCTTAAATTATTTTATTTACCAAGATTTTTTATAACAAAGAATTTAGATTATTTGTATGTTTGTACAATAAAGTTAAGATTTTATCATATGTTTGTAGAGTTTTTACTCTTACTATATGGCCTACATCTAAAACAAAGAAAAATTATCTTCAGCCAGTCAGAGCATTTTAGGGTTGCAAATAAATAACGCGAGCGAGTTGGACTATCGCTGACAGATGCTTCAGTTATAGCTACAACACAATGTTGATCTTAATCAAATATATTAAGCCATTTGATATGATATGATACTGTTTTTTTTTTTTGGTACATCTCCACAGTTTTACTTATTTTAAAATGTGTATGTTGTTTTATATTCAGAAATGTATTAAAATATATAATAATAACTACCCCAAATTATAATTATATAATTTCATCCTCCACACGCACCACAACATATTTAAACTAGTGTATTTACGAAATTACCAAAAGAAATTTACCATTCAAGCTATTCACATAGCACATACTCACTAATATTATTTGATGTAACAAAAATTATTAATCTTTTATATAAACCTTTTACATTCTTTCTCGAAAAAAAAAGCTTTTGAAAGAATATTCAAAAGAATACGAAATGATAAAGAAAAAAATCTTATAGCGTGTACTATATGCTCTTAGTTTGCTTTTTTTTTATCTCGTCAGGTGCAAAGCTTGTCGGGAGGTATACGGGGACCTCGACGTATTTACGACACGAGGGTGGCAGAATTATTGCCACCTAACCAGAGTATTAGACAAGTTATCTACGAACACAAAACCACTTTTTGCCTCACGGCGCATTACATAGTGAATGTGGTCAAAGACTCGCTTCGTATTGCAGTTTTTATTCACCGTGGGACGGATTGGTCGGTTTAAAAATAAATAGTATGTACGGACTTTTTTTGTTGATTTTTCAATCGCATTAGGTTCCTTTTTTAGGTTTCCGTAAACAAACGGTGCAACCCTAGTCACTAAGAATCTTGGAACCTATAGGTGGTGTAGATACTATTTTTAATTTTTATTATATTTTTACGGAGACGTTAACGTAGCCATTTTTTGTATCGAGGCAGGAACCAGAAAGAACATTACAGAATTTACAGACAAACGGAATATAAAGTAATACACTTTTCCACAGATATCAAAAACTACGTTAAACATTTTGCAGATATATAGAAGCAGTTAAACACTTAAAAACTACACATAGAATATGTTAAACTTAAAATAAAATGGTGTTCGCATGTATAAAATGTTTCTTTATAGAATTCATATCTCGATATTAAAAATTTGTAGTCTCAATATTGCAACAATAGTACGGAACCGTTGATGTACGAGTTCGACTCGCACTGGATCAATTTAATAAAAAATACATATAATGTTCTACAGAAACTATTATTTAAATTTGTTACAAAGTATGTAAGAATTTCATGTTTCAAGGCAAACGATAACATATTTCTTAATGACTTTTTAAAAACATAAGAATACATTACTCAAACTATATAGTAGGCACTCAGTTAAGGGCCTTAAAATCGAGCCACATAATATAATTATATATCAAAGATGGAGTTTGTGTGTTAATTTAAAGAAATGAGTTAATCTCACAGACTACTTCAACTGAACTGAAATTAATCAGTCTGTTAAAAAAGTTAAGTTAGTTAAAGTTTGGAGGTTTAAGCTTAATTCGCCACACTGATCCACTGCGTGTTGGCAGATAACTCCCCTACCATGAGTGATGATCGTTATCAGGTGTCTATAATAACAACCGGGACCGACGGCTTTACGTGATTTCAAAGGCATTGTGGAGAGACCCATATGTACATAGACACAGACCAGAAATAAATATTTGCCCCGAGCAGAAATCGAACCCACGATCGTAGGCGTTGAGGTGACAACTCGCACCACTACACTATAACGATTGTCGACTACTTGTTTTTACTTTATATACACAAAATTGCGATAGAAAAGCTGTATAGTAAAGAAATTTGTAGGCTATGAATCATGACGCTCCGGTTCTGAGGAACGAAGCAGTAAAGATAAACGTCAAACAATTTGACAAGGGTCAAAATTCTATAAAAAACACGATAAACGAACCGATCGATCAGTCAATCAATCATTCAATCGACATAAGAAATGACGACAAATACGGGTACGTCATTTGCAATATTTATAGCGACAGTGTCCTAAGATTTATTTCAAGTAAATAATCTTCTCGTTACTTTTATTTAGCGTATGATGCAGCTTATATTGACAATATGTTCGTATGTAGGTATATTTTAAATAAATATGTTATTGTTATGGAGTTTTTTATAGAAATTCATTTCCAGGAGAAAATGTAGATATTGACTATCTATTAATTAATTTACGCACTGTTCAATAACTGCTTATAGAGACACAAGTGTTTTACAAGATAGTTTTCTAAATGTATAGATTACTTCCGACGCTACAAGTTTTGTTATAAGTTTCCAGTCTTTATTTTCATCGTAGTGGATTCCAATTATTGTATTATAAAATTGTTATGTGATAAGCTTTAGATTTTTATAAGGTGGAATGATGGGATTATGAAACGAATTACAAAATAGGTATATTCAAAAATTTTGTTAGATACATAAATATATTTCATACTTATGTTTTAATGATTTTGTTCGAAATTAAATAATAAAAATATATTGATATAAACTGTATATATATACAACCTGTCTATATTTGTCAATAACAAACTCTTGTAGGTATATTCTTTGAGACCAAAAAATCCTTATACATAATTTCGTTTTGGTATAACTCTTAATTTTTTATGACTAAGAGCTCACTGGATTCACTGAAATATGTACCTACGTCCTAGTCTGAACCATCACACTATTCCAGTAGCATTCCAGCGTTGGATTCATACGCTAGACTAAAATTCAACTGAAATAAAATGAACCGTTCATAAAAATTTAATCTCTATTTCAATAAACATCATAAAGGAAATACAATTTAAAAACTTTTTAAAGATGATAACGATTGTTAAATTATACCGCGTAGGTACGAGTGCAGTTGTTAATACGCATTTTCGAAACCGGAAAAAAATTAAACTATAGAGTTTAAAAATAATAACTGCATCCTATCAAGACCACATATTAATTTCGTTCAATCAAACTTGAATTAAAGAATTTCGTTCATGCTGTCGTGATTTATTTTATCATTAACTGTCAAGTGTCTTACTCGTAATTGATCTGCGAAATGTATAATGGCTAATAATTGCTCAGTTTATGATTTTACAAGTTTCATTCCCACGGCAGTACAGAAAACTTAATTTCTTCTCTTTAGTAGTGTATCAGAGTTGTTTCCTTTCGAATCAAAATATTCGCTTCTTTAGATTTTTTTTTATCAGATTTTTCTTTTTTTTTTCCTTTTAAAAATATTTATAATTAAGAAATTATCTCGACAGAAGTTTTTCTGTTGCGTATATTTCCCTTTTTTTATCTTATTACAACTGCTACAAACATTTTCGAAAAATAATAATTTTTGAATAAATCAGTTTAGCCGTTCTCAAGTGAAGCTTTTAACAACGTTTGATTCTTATTCGCATAGATTATAATTTAATGTCCTAGTCGTAGTCGTGGTAACTTGCATAAAATTAATAAATTTCTTCCAGTTTCGTTATCGTATGTTATTATTATTTCCCAATAAGAATTATGATTTTCTAAATAACGAGTGCAGAAACCTTTCTAAATTCAGTCTAATCTAGAAAGTTATTTAGTTATATATTAAGGAATAACCAATCAACAAGAATAACGTTACATATGTAGCATTTAGAATATTACCAAGAATTTCTTACAAAAACAGAGTATCTAATCATTATATCTTTATTTATTATAGGAATTCACATCATTGTTTTAAAAATGAAAGTTCATCACATAACAAGACACTAAATAATTCCTAACATAATCTATTACATTATTTAGGTAATTTACTAATTTAGCGGTAAAACTAAATATAAAACATTTTGTAATTAAAATTGTGAGAAAATAAAAACAAACAAAGTAATTACTTAAAAAAATACTATTTATAGAATTTGTTTAAATTTAGAAAATGACACATATCCAAATCAGATATGTCTTTATTTAAATGGTTGCACGTCGTTGCCAACGCAAAATAAACTCTAATATTTATGCAAACTGTTTGATTATATGAAGTTTTTTTACTTACATGTTGTCGGGAAATTTTACAAGAACCTAAATAAATATTTGAACAAGTAACTGTTGTCAATGTTACCATATCTAATGTTGAAAAGAATTATCAAATCATGAACTGAGCGTCGAAATCGTAAATATTTCATACTAAAATAAATCAAACATTAACCAAATGGAAACCTACACATAACGCGAGAAATAGATGCAAAGTAATCGCAAAATGCTCGTTGAACTTGCCAGGTTACACAAAATTATTCAACGGTATACGAATTCATTATATATAGTCTTTTTACTTTTCTATACAAATCTTTTCTTTGGGGTGTATTTAGTTTTTTATACAAATAAATATTTTAAAAAATAATAACTATAATTCTTTTAACTTTTCTAATTATGAAAATATTGGGTTGATTCGAGAAGGTTTCGCATTAACTTTGACGTTGTCCCAAATCATTACTTAAACAAAAAACCACTTATACCAATCAGAATCAATATACCCCAATACGAACACGTTTTTACTGAAAGAACGGTATGATCAATTCGTCATTTACAATTTATATAATGTCAATCTGTTTCAATTACAACAATTTTTCTCAATGCTTACATGTGGCTTTAATTAAGATATTGGAAGCAGTGATATTACTGTTATTACATGGTCACAAAGAAACTTAAGAAATAAAAATAATCTTAAGAAGCTGATAGTTTTCTACTTGATGAACTAGACTGGCTGACAGACTACGCCGGTAGTCCAAGAAATTTTGCATCGGAGGTTGTTATATAACCAAGATGAAAATCTATACCTTAAGGAGAATCAATATGAATATGAAGTTTTTATTAAAATTTACTACTTTTTTATATTCAACATCATAAAAATAGGATTGCGCATAACATAGTGAGCATATGCAGCAGTCATTGGACCTGATTTGTGATAATAAAAAGGCTGACAGACTACGCCGGTAGTCCAAGAAATTTTGCATCGGAGGTTGTTATATAACCAAGATGAAAATCTATACCTTAAGGAGAATCAATATGAATATGAAGTTTTTATTAAAATTTACTACTTTTTTATATTCAACATCATAAAAATAGGATTGCGCATAACATAGTGAGCATATGCAGCAGTCATTGGACCTGATTTGTGATAATAAATTTCGATAAAAAATTTCGTTGCAAGACCTGTATTTAAGACCGTGTTGACAACAGACTTTGACAATAAAAAAAAATTGTTTATATAATTATGTCATTGTACATTTGTACAATGACATGTGTGTCATGATGTGTGTGTGCCGTAGTATGTGTAGTGTTTTTTTTAATGAATTTAATGTATTTTATTGAGCAATATTATAAAAAATATTAGCATTCTGCAATTCTTCTCTATATAAACTTTAACTGTGCTAAATTTTACACTTCTCCGTCCGCGTAATTTTCGTAAAAAGGGGTAAAAAGTTTTTGCTTCACGTATTAATATATGTATAAATAATAGAATATTAAATATCACGTGTCTGTTTTTTCAGAATTTTTGACGAAAATTTTTGTAGGAGTCTAAAAACCCTAATTATTTATATTTATATCATTTTTAGAAATGTCTGTCTGTCTATCTGTTTAAACACCTATTACTAATTGTAGGTTAAAAATCATAAAGCATAAACATTTATTCTTTATTTTATCAATGTTTCTTCACTCTGTCAAAAGTTACAGTAATTTGAATTTTGTTTTTTGAATCACGGCGTTAGAGAATTGTGGGTAGGTTAAATGTGATTCAAAAATGGTAATTTGTAACGTTACACAAAATAATGTTTTATAGGATAGAATTAAAATTAATTAACACCATCATTCAAAAACCAGATAATGAAAAAAGATAAAAAAGAAACATCAAATGTCGGATTGCGATTTTAAAAAAGTGCAACAAAGTTCAAAAGAGAACATACTTTTAGGTAAAATAAAATTTTTGTACGGGCGACGCCGTCGACACAGCTAGTCCTATATAAATACACTTTATTTATTGACGATTTTTTGATTCACAATATAAAAATAGGCGTTATACTAACAATAAGCCTATTGAATTTTTTTAGCAAAACTTTTCAAGAAATGAACAAAGATCGAAGCAATTCTTTTTGTAGCTTGATATTTAAAGTTGTTTTTCTGAATGTTTATAAGATATAGGTAATAAAGTACGTCAACAATCGAGAACAATGTAACTACGACACCAAATTAATTAAAAACATATTTGCTGACCCATCACGTACGTACGAAAAAAGACAAAAACACTCCGGTTTCGTACCGAAATGACCAATTCCAAAGTCATTCAGGTGGATTTAAGTCGGTGCTTTGTTTTACTGCAGTTTTTATCGTAATGGTACGATATAATGTGGAAATAAATATGGTAACTTGAATATCCTGTAGTCTGTACGTAATTTCAACTTAAATCTCAATGCTTTAATTTGTTTTAAGATCGGTACCGAGGATTTTTATTCTCGTCTTTCTCATTTCATTTTATATTCATTGTAATTACGGAACAGGTGACTCTTGTCTGTTTATGGTCAGTTTGGTGTCACTTATCTGATCTAGGTCAATATTTATATCTCACCTTGTTTTAGTTTCGTCTGCTGAGTTGATCACGTTTATCCTAATTTTTTAAAAATAAATTAGTTGACTTAGGGCCAGTTTCACCACTTGCTATTAAGTTCCGGATAACCTAACTGGCACTTATTTTGACATATAACCCATACAATCCTAAATTTGATTTAGATGTAAATTATGATGTACAATACAAATCAAAGTAACACAGTCTTTACATGATGTTTAATAGATAAATTTAATTTATCGAAATAATTAATTAAAAAAAAAAATGGACAACAATTTTTGAAGAAATACTATAATATAGTCTATTACAGTATATTATAGTCCTTGTTCCCGAAGGACCGAGAACTTAGAAAATTATTTAAAGTGTATTGTAATGATCAAACAGAAAAATCTTCCAAACATTTTATTATGGAAATTATGAAAAACATACGCCCAAGGAAACAAAGTGCTGATAAATTTCAGCTATTTTATATTCGACATTAATATTAAAAGAGAACACTGCGTCATCGCTTAATATTTGAATCGCAGAATTGTGATCTGCTGTTGACGCGCATTGACTTTCATGGACCCTTTAAAATTCATTGCATACTAAGAGAATGTTACGTGTTTATTGTTAACGCCTTTAAACCGGCAGTTACGATGTTTTGTTTTTATAAACTTATTATGACTTAAACCATCATTTTTTTTTATTAATACAGATATATATATTTATTTATTTATATTAGATTTCTTCCTATCCTAATGTATATATCGCTCATTTGGAGCGACAGTGACACAAAAGCAAATTAGTTAACTTTACACCAGATCAGAATAAAGATTATTTCATAGTTTAAAAGAAGATTCTGAAGCATTATTACGGCTAATTATTATTTTAAAATTGTTTTACTATAGTTGGGTATTGTGGCATTTTCACTGCCAACGCAGATATTTATGCATAGTATTTTGGCATTAATAAGTCATTTTCGCGTATTTTTGCAAATATGTCACTGACGCTGCAAATGAGCGATATATATATATATATATATATATATATATATATATATATATATATATATATATATATATATATATATATATATATATATATATGTATATATATATATATATATATATATATATATATATGTATTATGTATATATATATTATATAGCATTATTAGATTACAATATATTAATTCATTGAAAACTATAAACCAGATAGATGTGCGAGCCGCTTGAGTCAGACAAAAACAATTTTGATATAACAGATGTAAATTTTGTATCAGTTCGCAATAAAACGGTTTGTAATAAATATCTTCTATAAAATGTAAACTGGACTTGATGATTTGTGACTGTTTTAAACTATTTTATTTCGATTTTTTACTAGGCTTAACATTGTCATTTGTCAGAGAGATGAAGAGGACATTTCATTGGTATTTTTTGCAAAACGCACATAATCCAATGTGCGTTTTGCAAAAAATGAAAACGCAGACAATAGAGCCTACAGACTTTCTTCGCTTGTTACATAACTTTTATAAATTACTTGATAAATATAAATAAATAATATAAATAAATATAAATATGTTTAACACACACACACACGGTCGTCTGCTCCTAAGGTAGGCAACTTAATGCCTGTGTTATAGGTAACAGCCGACTGATATACATTTTTTTAAGTAAATATACATATAAATAATACATGTATAAATAAACATATCTTACACCCAGACTCGGGGCGGGAATCGAACCCACAACCCTCGGAGCAGAAAACAGGGTCACTGCAAACTGCGCCAACGGGTCAGTCAAAAGATAAACACTAAGTAGTTTTACTTCGCATAAAGAAGTTTGTTATGTTAAAATAATTATTAATCGAGCACGTGTAAGTAGCTACTAGAGAAATGTCAAAGCGACGTGCGTTGCATAATTAAAATATACCCATTATCGCATACCGATAATATTTCCTTACGATAAAATATTTAGAGATATAATTTTTATACGATATTTGCCAGATTTCTCACATTTTTACTTCCTGCTCTACTCTGTGACTGTAAGTCGTATCGTAACGCTTAATACTCTGTATCATT
Source organism: Euphydryas editha (assembly GCA_036937285.1). Taxonomy (NCBI): domain Eukaryota; kingdom Metazoa; phylum Arthropoda; class Insecta; order Lepidoptera; family Nymphalidae; genus Euphydryas; species Euphydryas editha. The sequence continues at coordinate 3,700,957 of JAUPFZ010000003.1, forward strand.
AACCACCTTCAATGAGTAGAACTGATAACTTCTATATAGGTACTCTCGTTCTGACATATCCTTGAGTTTCGTAATATTAGTATACGTATAAAAAATTATTCCATCACAAATTTTATTCAAATATATTGAAGGGGGATATAGAATAACAATATGTATTCGACATGAAATTCATAGCAGCTGATGTTTAAGTCCAAGGAGACGATGTTTAGGTCAAAACAGTATAATTTCAAGAATCGATGTTGTACCGTTGGTTTCACATAAAATTCATATGTGTGAAAACAATCGGAGGAGAACAAGAAAGCGTTTTGTATAGAGATACTAGTGATGTTCCGCGATTTCAATCGCGCTAAGACTCGTTATTTGAGTTTTATTCTGCAGAGACCTACGTCACCTGTCATCTTGCGTGTGTATCATGATTTGTTCTATTTTCCGGATTTCAATCCGGTTGCAAATTTTTAAAAGAAACACGATACAAAATACCATGTTACATGTAAGTTTTTTTTTTCTTTTTTGAAATTTGATACAAAAACAACACATATGACGTGACTGCATTACCGATAAGGATATTTTTATTACAAAGATAGAGATTTTAACGTACTATAAAATTTAGTGTCACCAAACTATCAAGACCCGTTACAAATTAGGGACACCACTAACTATACACAAAATTGCATAACATATTTTTAACAGATTATAATAATTATATAGGTAGTCTTAATCTGAACATTACATTGCGAAAATATTGTTTTTACCATAAGATGACAAGTGTAATCTTTAAAATTATCATATCTTCAATGAGTGAATTTACCAAGTATGCCACACGCGTGTTCACAAATCATAGATAACTGTTTAGAACGGCTTCGTACGTTTTACGAAACGATATAATAATGGTCGTAAATTGAGGCCATCGACAATTTCAAATAAAAAATAATATATTATTTTAATGGTAGGCGGAAACTGTAAATAACCGTCACAGATGGAGGATATAGAGGACCCTAATCTGTTGAGTGATGTTGTCACAGTTTTTTTTTTTTTTTTTTCCTAAATCGCTTATGGTCTATATTAAAAATATACCGTTTAAAATCTTACACATATCAAAAAGTGTCAATGTGTTTTTTTGTACTCAAAATTCCTGATAACATAAGCTTTTACGACCTTTTAAATCCGATCGCTATGGTTCCCGAACCAGTGTAATAAAATTTATTTTTATGCACATATTGTTGACTTAGTGGACAATAAACAGGAAACGAGATGATACGAATTCAACGAAAGGTTTTTTTCATCCAAACTTTTTTTAATAATCACCTTATCCTAACAGTAAATGATAAAGAAGATTTAATCCAATGGAAATATGTAGCTTTTCTTTTAATCACACTCTATACTCTATCACCCACTGCTATAGAAGGACTATACTAGTCTTTGATATAAAAATAAACTAATACGAGTTTACGCTTTCTGCTTAGGAAAGTGAAACGGAGAACCGAATGAGGTAACGTGGGCGCCGCAGCCGCTACACTAGTGACGGACATCTAGCTCCACTCACTTTCATTGGAGCTTAGATAACTTTACACTCTCATATTTCCTCTGATAGGCAATATAGCTTAGAAAATGTAATGTAATTTTAAATAACTACATATTATAAAACAAAGTCTCTATCTGTCTGTGTTAGCGATAAACTCAAAAACTACTGAACGAATTTTCATGCGGTTTTCACAAATAGACAGCGATTCATGAGGAAGTTTTAGTTATATATAATAATTTGTTAAGTTTTTGTGTTGTTGAAATATGACTGATAATAATTATTGGATAAGACAGGCTCTTTGGCTCAGCTAACAGTGACCCTGTTTTCTGTTCCAGGGTTATGGGTTCGACTCCCGCACCGAATCTGGGTGTAATATATATTTATATATGTATTATTTATATGTACATTTATTAAAAAAAAATGTGTATATCATTCGGCTGTTACCTAGAACACAGGCATTAAGTTGCCTTCGTTAGGAATAGACGACGGTGTATGTTAATCATATTTGAACATAAGTTAAGCCGTCTGGGAGCTTTCATCGCTGACGGTGCCAACTCCCTTTAAAATATAACATAACATTGTATCGTGGATCTATCTTTATAGTTCTACAGAAAATTCCGCGATCGCAGATATCTATTTTTTAAGGATAGCTTACTACTACCTATTCTAACTTTAAAAAAAAAAATGGTCACGTACAATCCTGTAACTGGAAAGCAATTTAGACGGATACAGTTTTAATTATTATTATAAACTCAAATACGTTAGTTATTTTAAGAATTGCGTGCCCATTATGATGATCTTATCAATAATCCTTTACACCTTATAATTTTCTAAGAAGTTATTGAACTGAACTGAATCAGCTTATAAACAACCCACTGCTGGGCAAAGGCCTCTTCTCTATGTAGGAGAAGGGTTGGAGCTTAATCCACCACGCTGCTCCACTGCGGGTTGACTGATAATTTAAGCGCGATGGTGCGTTGGGCACGGTGGTGTGGACGGTGTGGGCGTGGCGCCGAGAAGCGCGAATAAGGAAGAGATTTTTCCCCCCATTCGGTGGCAGGAGAGGGCGGGTTCGCTCGGCCACTCTGTGCAGGGGCGCGTGGTGCTCGGGCCGTCGGGATCGAGCCTGTAGTTCTTGCGGGGCTGCCTATGGTGCGATTCGACGGCGGGGGTTGGGTTGCTCAATGCTAGAACTCTTCTGTTTTGCGAAGGAGAGCCGGCGGCGAGTGGCCCGGCTTCGGTAGTTGGGCCGCTCCTGGTACTTCTCTGCCTCGCGCACTGGTCGAGTGGCTCCTCGAAGGGCCGCGTGAATGAACGTGGCCGCAAGGCCAAGCGTCGGGGCGTCATGGTTGAATGCGAAAGCGATCCCATGGCGTCCAACTACGACGCCGACGGTTTCGATGGGTTTTTGTGAGATATTCGGCCTGCCGGGTTGACGTGCGATCGTGGCGTCCGGCCGCAAGGCCCTCATACCCGCCGTCGCACGGCTGGATGCGTAAATGCATTTTCCATCGTAAAAAATGTGTCTATGATAACAACCGCGAACGACTGCTGTACGTGCACTCCGAGTCACGGTGGGGAAACCCACAAGGAAGTACACCCAGACCGGAGACAAATGTTTGCACAAATACAAATATCTGCCCTGAGCGCGAATCGAACCCGCAACCGCCGGCGTTGAGGCGACAACTTTCGCACCTCTCAGAACGGTCAGCAGGAGTTATTACAAAATAAAAACTAACGTGCGTGAAAATTTAATACAAGCGCGAGTCTCACGCCGATGACGGTACTCGCTTGATGCGACTACTCCCGCTGTCGCTAAGAACATTATATACTAGCCGTACGAAGCCAGGGCGAGCCGCTAATATACGAATTAAAAAATTGGTGTCGACTTATAAAGTTAAGTGCAGTAGTGTTTTAATCCTAACTACGATGTTTCAATTATCTACGGCGTATTTATATATTTATTTTAATTAATTTAAGCTTACTATTAAGGTTCTATTGCACTTTTATTTTTCTTTTTTAATTAAGGGATTCTTCATCTAGACAAATACATATTCTATACTGAAAAAGAAGTTGGAGTTACATCCTTACCACTGCGTAATGGCGAGTAGGTATACATGTCTCACATTTTTTTCTGTAACATACAGGATTCCTACTGACGTTTTTTTTTCACTGACGAATATGAGATGAGTAACAAAATACATTTTTCAATGAAATAAAATATATTCAAGAGTATATTTTAGGGATTATTTTTTAACCTTGTATGTTGCGTTTTATAACTCCAAAGCCTTATTTTCACCGCCTTTGTCCAATATTGTAATGGTCAAGAACCAAAATATTAATTTTATCCTAATAACCAGAGTTTTAGAAGTTTTTCTCTATCTTCAGTTAGTTAGATGATGGCAGTCCTATCTACATGAATTGAAAACCGACACACAAAATATATTAGAGAAAAAATTAAAATGGAAAAGATCTTAAAGCTATTTCTTTTTTTCTTTGACTGACCCGTTGGCGCAGTTTGCAGTGACCCTGTTTTCTGCTCCAAGGGTTGTGGGTGCGATTCCCGCCCTGAGTCTGGGTGTAATATATGTTTATTTATTTAAAACAAAAAAAAGTATATCAGTTGGCTGTTACCTAAAACACAGGCATTAAGTTGCCTACCTTAGGAACAGACGACCGTGTGTGTGTGTTAAGCATATTTCTTAATAAAAAAATATTTTTAAAAAAATCTGTAATCTAATTAAGATATATATTTGAAACTATAATTTCTAGTAGACGTTGCTGCAAAAATGCACACTTAGCCGAATAAGAAATGTGCGTCTCTTTAATTGGCAAATTGAAATAATGTGTTCTCATTAATGGGACCTTCAATTTGTCACAATATAAAATTAGAATATATATTAAATATAAAAATCAATTTTGTGTTGCTCAATTTTGTTTTTGCTCAAATTTGTTTTCTTTCTAAAATTATAACATTTAGTGTAAACCATACCTATGTAGGCATTGCATAATGATTGCAATGTCAATGACACATATATAATTAAATACATTTTCTATTAAATAAAAAAATTGAAATTACTCAATCGCACCGAAAAATCTCCACTATGTCTTCTCCATGTCACATGACACTGACAAAATAATTTGTGTCAAATTGACAAACAAACATACAAAAAAAGAATTGAAATTAAAATTTGAAATTAATAAAGTGAACTTAATCCTTACATTTAATTACATCAAAATTTTGAAAATTAGAATAATATTAATAATGTACATAAACCTGTATTTTGACGTTCAAAATCCAATTGAGATACATATGGGTATGGACGATTAAAAACAAGCTAGTGATAATATACCTATAAATATTTTTTAATAAGAAAGAAAATTATTAATAAATTTTATTGAATTATAATATAAAATATATGAGGTTAATATGTCAAAATATACCAATTATGACAAATTAATGAATGTAAACTTTTCTTAAGGTTTTATTATGGACATTAGACACATTGCACATAAAAAAAATAAAAAAAAACTATAATATATATAATATAAAACTATAAAAGGATTTAGTTCATTTTCACATATTTTTATAATTCATTGAATAAATATGATAGTATATGTTATCACATAAATATTGATACCTAATGTTGAAAGTCCATCCTATCTTTTTTTACTTATATGATACATATATAAACAACAAAATAATTAAAACAGAAAAATAGTCTAATAAAATAATTAAGATTAGATTTAAAATTAAAATATTTGGAAAACAATAAAATAATGAATATTTATAACATTTAATTACTTCATTTGGGACATGGTGGTGTATATATAGTATATATTATACAAAGATCTTTTTAATATATAACATAAAGCTATTAATAACACTGCTTAAAAAGACTCACCTTTAAAACGAAGGCTCACTGAAGTATACCAGGCACTCTCATTACTTTTACTTTCTGATAGGATAGCTAGTTATGGTACAAAATACTTAGCACCGATTCTGCGAGTTACCGCGATTACCGCAACACTAATTACAAATGCTGCGAGAGAAACATGAACAAAACTATTCTCGGAATATACAAAATTAACAAATTGTCGTATATTACTCGATACTACTTCACTTAGAGCCGAATTAGTAACTATTTCGTTACCGCAACAAGAATGCATCACAAATAACAATTTACATTGATATTTAACAAAAACTAATTGAATATATTTTCATTTATATAGTGTATATAGAATTAGCTAATAATTTAATTACAAATTTGACCTAAATAATATATTATCGGTATGTAAACACCTGAGAATGACAATATAAAACTTTGACATAACTGGGCTATGTTGCCAGAATTTTCTTATCTGCAAAATTAATAAAAATGAATTAATGTGACCATTTCTTGAAACCAATTTTTTCCCATTTAAGGGAAATAAAAAAAAAGGTTTTGCGAAACTACTGTAGATACACGGTCTTTGAATGGAACAAACACACGGAACATCGGGGAATCTACATGGTTTACACACGTTCGTTTAAACACGAACAAAGTGTTTACACAGTGTTTTCACCGTGAAGTCAAGACCGCAAATTATTTTAAAAATATATAAAAAATGACTTATAATATAATTATGATGCAAAGTTTATAAAAGTTCTTGTATTTCTTTTTATATATATTTGATTTTATTGAATGAAAGATAAATTGCAATTTACGATTTTTGACGTATTAAAAAAAAAACTTACTAGGTCTCGTTCAAACCAATTTTCGGTGGAAGTTTGCATGGTAATGAAAATCATATATTTTTTTTTTAGTTTTATCATTCCCTTATTTTAGAAGTTACAGGGGGAGGGACACACATTTTACCACTTTGGAAGTGTCTCTCGCGAAGACTATTCAGTTTAGAAAAAATTGATATTAGAAACCTCAATATAATTTTCTAAGACCTATCCATAAAAACCCCACATTTTGGGTTGTTTGGTTTGTTTGGTTTGATGAAAAAAATTTTTGGGTTATAGTTCTAAGTATGGGGAACCCCCAAATTTTATTGTTTTTTTTTTTCTATTTTTGTGTGAAAATCTTAATGCGGTTCACAGAATACATCTACTTACAAAGTTTCAACAGTATATTGTTCTTATAGTTTCGGAAAAAAATGGTTGTCTGTAAAGTCGGTTTACGGACGATAATTTTTACGTGATAACGTCATAAGAAAACATGAATGGAATTGAATTATTATCACTGAATTATCATTATTTTGTAGGGATGTTAAAAAATAATCGATTTTTATATAAATCGATTTTTATTTCATTATAATCGATTTTTTTATAATCGATTGTTAAAGTAATATAAATCGATTTTTAATAAATCGATTATATAAATTACGCGTTTAAATCGATTTTTATTATAGCGCCATCTATGCGACGGATAAAAAAAACTTGAAGTAAGTTTCAATTTTATAAATAGCGAAAGATTATATTTTAGTTTTTGAGACCACAACGTAGTCGTTTAGTTTTTTTAATTACATATCGTTTTAAGTATTTTATTTTAAAACTAGTCTATTCACTCCACAACAAAATCGAACTTTTTTTTGTTGTATGACATTTTTCACTTCTTGTTTACTAATTTAGGTTCGCTTTTTTTTAAATCTATCCTCAGATTTTTTCTAACAGCTCTAGTTTAGGAGATACAGGTACACCCTTAAAATGTACTCTCCATTTGACTGTTGATATCGCTATCGTCAACGTCTTACTAGTTTCTGTTTCTTTTTTTTGTAATGGCTTCGTCTATAAGGACCTGTGTAAACAATCCAAATAAATTTCGTCACATTTGTGGCAAATATAAATTCAAAATATTCTGTTTAAATGTGTCAGACTTTGTGAAAAATGCCTACATGTAGTACTTTCAACAGCCATTGGAAACAAACAACAAGTCTTGGATACCGAATAAAGTGTGTAAAACGTGTATGGAGTCTTTACGGTTATGGAAAAATAATAAGAGGGATCCCTTGATCCTTATTATTCCTATGATTTGGCGTGAACCGTCGAACTACCACAACGACTGTTATTTCTGCGTTGTAAACATAACAGGAATTAACCGCCAATGTCATTCCATGTAGGTTTATCCTACTGTGCCCTCAATAATAGACCTGTCCTGCGCTCTACTGATACATTAGAACTAGACATGGGCGTTTTCGGTTTTTAGATCAAACGGCTACGTAGCCGATATTAAGTTTCCATATCGATATTTAAAACCGTTTTCAGATATCGATATCAGAGTAATATCAGGTGCGTAACGTAAACACAAACCGAAACAAACGGTTGAACACAAAGGTTACAAGTATGCTTAATTAAAAAATCAAAAAACCCGACTGCGTAAAATACTCTTATTGTAAACTAAAAAGAATAAAACAATTTACTAGCTTTCATTTGATACCCATATTGCTACAGTAAGAAAAAAAAATTCAACCCCCCCCCCCCATTCATTCCGCCATTTGCGGGTGCCATTTTGAAAATTTATATAGCCTATGTCACTACTATAATTTAGACAAATCCAACGACACCTCATATGTTAAAAACCGTCCAGCCGTTTGGGCTGTAGGGCGTGCCAAAGAAATCGACTGTCCCTACGTACAGTATCGAAACTGAAAATTTGAGTTTTTTTTATTGCACTAAGAAACTCCTTTTTATATATGTTTTCATACAAAAAAAGAGAATAAGCTAAAAAAATACATATTAAACCACATTATTCATGAGTATAATATCGATACTTAACAAATAAATGACAATTTTGTACACAAAATTAACTTAAAAGTGTTCTCCTGTAAAGTACCTTTTTTCAGTTTCGATAGTATACGTAGGGACAGTCGAAATAGACATACATATATACATACATACATACATACACTCGAAAAACATAACCCTTCTTCTGTCGCAGTCGGGTAAAAACAGTTTAAATATAAACTATAATAAGTTTAATATCAAATGTTTTGAAAAACTACGTCTTATGGTTATAAAATATTAAATATTATAATAATATTATACTATTATTATAATTTTTAATATTTTAATATAATAAATATTATAAGGCATACTTCAATAAAACTAAAAATGATTCGTTTCACAAACTTTTTCTTAAATACACACACTTTTTTATTACGGAAACTAAATAATCATAACCATAAAAGAGTAAAGACTCGACTTTATTGCTTAAACTTGTAGTTATATTTTGCGATGTACACAGTTGAACACAGAAAACCATATTCGCCTCATCTCTTTTATTCAGTACTAGCGGCCCGCCCCGGCTTCGCACGGGTATTTAACTAAAATTTTAAAAATTATAAATTTATATTTTTTATCACCTACATGCGCCATCTATCGTATAATAGTAGAATATCGTTTTTATATTTAGTGACATTTAACATAATAGTACCTATATTAATTGAAAATGGTGTTTATCTAAAATATTAAAACGATTTCTATTCCTATCCGACATATTTAGTAAACTTTTAAGTTTAACAAAATAATAACTCAAAAATAAGTTTTGTGAGTTTTTAAGATTCCTTAGACCAGATGGCGTTGGCGGCGTAGGTACCTATTTCTATTTTCTTAAATATTTATTTTTAAATTTAATTACAATGAAACAAAAACTAAATTATACTATGAGTTATGTTTAATTTTTATGTATTAAAGTTATTTACATTGGTTTTGTACTTTTTACGTGATACGTGCACGACCAAAAACGATAAGAGATGGCGCTGATACAAAAAAGAACGCGCTATTGAAATTTATTCTTGATGATATATAGCGTATTAATAAAACGGAGGTTTTAACAGATTTATTATTTGTATAGATGAAGTTACCGTTATAAGAAAGAGATGCAGATAATATGGTTTTAGCTGTCGCGCCGCTCTTAGCGTTTGCGCGCCCGTCACCGTTCTTCGGTTTTTAGTTTCGGTTTCGTGTTCGCGCTCAAGTTTTCGTTGGTTATGTGAAAACGGTTATGCGTTTTGGTATATCGATATGATATGATATGGGTACGCGTAACCGATATTAGTTACGTTTTGATATATCGGTCTCATGCCTAATTAGAACCCCAACCACACAAAATTGTTCAACGAATGAAGGAAAGTGATACCAGCTGCAAAGAGAGTGGTAGCAAATTTGAAGACGCCGAAAGACTAATACCATTAAACTAAGAGGACCTAAATGATTTAATAAGAGATCTTCACAACACCACAGACAAAAATGCCTGGAATAAGTTTATTTGGCTCGTAAAAAACTTTTTGAGAAATAAGAAGTCCGTCGACTTTCCTGACCACGTCAAGCAGTTACTATTATACTTTCAGCAACTTGGATGCAACAGCACTAAAATCCATTTTCCTCATAGCCACCTTGATCGATTTCGTAAAAATCTTTGAGATTTAAGCGAGGAGCAGGGAGAATGCTTTCACCAGGATATTCGCACCATGGAGGAGCGCTACCAAGGCTATTGGAGTGAAAGTATGATTACTATAGCACTGACTACTGTTGGATTATCCAGAATAGTAGTAAAACTCCAACTTAATCAAGAAAGTCACGTAAAAGAAAGTTTTGTTCTAATTAGATAGTTAAAGAAATTGTTATGTGACGAGAAACCATGGTTTTTTTTTGATAAAAATAGCTACCCTTCATATCTCAAAAAGTAGAGCTGCTAGCATAAATCTGAGTATAGATTTAGAATCAGTGTAGAAAATGCAGCTAGATCCATAAAAAACATTCCATACAACAAAAATGCTGTTGTACTGTGATTATAAAATAGTACTGAAAAATGACGACTTTTTTTAATTGATTTATATTTTAGTTTTTCAGACCATAAGGTTTTGTTGGGATGCTCACCATTTCATTTTTATTATAGTAAAACGTTTAATCGTACTGAAAATTTGTCCTTCCTTATTCTCTACCTTGAAAGTTTTAAGGAACATTCGCTTTGCTTTTTATTTTAAATTTGGTTATTTTTTTATTTTTTTATTTGATTTTTAACCTGATAAATTGTTAATATGAATCTCTTAGGCTTATTATTGGAATATGAAAAGCATGTAGATTTTTAAAAAATAGAAAAAAAATAATAAGAAGATTAAGAAGAGAAGAAGAAAAGATTAATAAAATAATCGATTTTTCGTAAAAATCGATTATTTACTTTCGTATTAATCGATTTTTGAGAAATCGATTAAAATTGAATCAAGATTAATCGATTTTTATTTAATCGATTCTTTTCTATTAATCTCACATCCCTATGATTTTGTATAATATATATATATATAAGCTACAGGTAATTAATTGTATTTAATATAAAAGCGAAATAAAGGTAAATACTTTGATATGTAATACAAGAAATAATCAAATTTAAAAAAGAAGCTAAGTTTAATAACTTAAAGTTAGCAAAACAAATTAGATTATCATTAACCACTTATGAAAATTGTAAAAATATACTTTTAAAAAAAACAGTTTACTTTTTATACGATCGTAATTATATGAGTCCTAATAACTTTTTTGTCAAAATTGTAATATAACCTAATATTACTGCACTCGCCCACCGATGCTACTTATTTTATAATCAAAGAACAAATATATGAGATTACGCTAATCGGATCCTTAAAATGCAAGAATTAATTACCTTTTTTTGCTGCAATTGTTTCTGTAATAAACTTTGGTAACCATTTTATGATTTTATTAACTTTTATTATTAACTTTTATATTATTAACTTACATTTATTTACTTATATATTATTAACTTATATTATTACATTACCTATATTATCGACTTTTCACTATTTGACATTACTTCAATATATTGACAAAACAGTTTCCCGCCATTTGCCGCTGTCATTTCTACTCGGACGCGTCGTAAGTTAGGCCGACCGCCGATCGTGAGCCGAACGCTTAGGCCGAGCAGATCGTACCTCTCTACCGCTGTCCGCTTGTTCCGCGCTCTCGCTCACTAATTGTGACAATGATGACGTCATCTTCTTACTAGACTTACTTTCAAGTTTACTAGACGTTATCACGTCAAAAAGTGGCTGTGACATACGGTCGCACAGACAGACAGACATGACGAATCCATAACGGTTCCGTTTTTTTGCATTACGGAACCCTAAAAAGGAGTTTCAGTTGTTTGAAGCAACCGAAAAACGTACAGAAAGTTTGGAAATATTGTATTAAAGCCTTAAATACAATTAAATCAACATCTGTTGAAAACGAGTATTCTTCTAGTCCGGTGGCATTATTACAAAAATTAGAAAAAGATTGTCGGACAAAGCTGTTGACAGAGACATGATACTTACAACTAGACAGTGTACATAAAAATTTTGTTTTGCTAAAATGAGATCTATTCTTTGACTGTTACGGTAGGTATTTCCCTATAAGCGGTAGCTAGCTAAAAGCGGTCCGAGCGAGAGCGCTCCCGCTGGTAGTGTGTCCTTGTCTAACGTCTTGCCAGCTCACATAATCATTTCGTTTGATAGAAATGGTAGAAAATTAAATACTTTTCTTTTTAATAATTTACTAATACGAACGGTTGGTAAACTTAGAAACGTATTTAGACGTATTTCTACAGTGTCAATAAATAATAAATCAATCGGTTGTATTTAATAAATAATTAAATACTGAGTAAAGGTAGTATTAGATGTTTGGGACTGGTAATACTAAATGTAAGATGGTGGTTTGCTTATTTGATTATTTGGTTGATTGTCGTGTTTCGATTTGCGATTGTGTCAATTTTCTCACTGAAGTTGAATGTTTTTCCATGAAAAATGGTAAATTCTTGTTGTGTGACAGGGTGCAATAATGAGTCTTATTCCGGTAGTCGCTTTTCTTTCCACGAGTAAATAAAAACAACAATCTTAATCTTTAGGGTAACCATGAATTTGAATTGGAGATGTACCGGTCAATGACAAGAGTATACAAAATGAGCAATACCCGAAACTTACATTTTTTATAAAGCACTTAAATTGTTTTGATGAAGTTAACTAGCCATTCTACTTTGTAAAGATGATGTTTATCATTAATAATAAAAGTAATAATAAAAGATAATATAAGTAAAGGGTCCGAAACGTCGGGAAATAATTTAAATTAAATATTTTTAAACAGTAACTTTAAATAAACGCGATAAAATCCGTTTTTTAGACTTTTAATTAAATTAATAATAAATTTCTTGTATCTTAGATTTCCGAATAATGAAAACTACTAATTGATTGATGTTTGTGAATTTTCTTCTTTTACAGCCTTTGTAGACAGAGGAGGCCTAAAATATGCTTCAGCATTTACGTCAAGAGTTTACAAACTAACCGCAAGCGCCCGTGTCAAGTAATGGTCGCCATGGCTATATTGCCCATGTCAACTTTTTTTCGACACGGGCATTAGTACGCGAAGTGCACCTGTCAACTACAGGTTGATTAACGTATATTACATTATCACCGGTGGGAAATTACGTTACAAAACGTGAGAGGCCTTGGGCAGTTTTGTGCAGTTGGTAAACTAAAAGGTCATTGCCCGGACACTGAAGCGGTTAAATAGAAATTTTTTTTTTGGTAATGTCTCCTAATTACCCGAGTGCCGGAAGGTAATGTTTTTATCATTTACACAGTTTGAATATGAAAAAGATGCATAATATGACATTACATCAATTCTCTCCGAAAATCAAGCGTGTTTCACCTGTCCATCCAAGCTCTAACGAAACTCATGAATTGGAATTGATTAAATATATTCATATTAAAATTATATTTGTTCGGGTGCATACCGCGTTTGTAATTTTATTGAGGTCCCTATATTTCGGCAATGTTTCAATCGCCATGATCACTTGGAGACTGACGTACGGTGATGGTGGATGGTGGCAGATAAAAAAAAAATCTGTCTACTAGAATAGTTTTGGTGTTTTTTTTTTTACTTTTACAAAAATTAGGTACATACACACCTGTAGGTAGTGTAGTTAGATTACATCAGTATAAATTATCAGAATACTTACACAATCGTTTGTATAGTTAGTCCCATTTTTTTGTTTAGTCATGGTCACCTCATTAGAAAGGGACACACTACCACGGGGGGCCGTCTCGCTCGGACCGGTTTTTGCGCCACAGTGCACAGTCTAGTTGTAAGTATCATGTCTCTGGCTGTTGATGTTCTGATTTTTTTAAAAGCCTATTTTATTAAATCAGCAAAGAAGTCTTATTAACGTGTTAAATGATTATTTAAAGAACTGATTTATAATTCTATTTTATTAATTTATATTAAGATTATTTAATTATGAAACAAATCTGTGAAAATTAAGAATCTTGTGATTATGACCAATGATTATATACTAGAATTCCTAGATGATAATCAAGTCATTAAAAATTAGTATGATTTTTAACTAAATTTTTTTTATACCTATAAGGATTTAACAGCTTAAAAGTAAACCTGTGTGCATGATTAAAAGAAATAAACAAAGCAATTATTATGAACAAATTAACGTTAAAGTTATTAATATTTAATTTTCTGTTTAATAACTGTTAATAGATGTTAAATAACTCAAATTAAATTCTTCAAAAAAGGCTTACCCCTCTTTAAAAAAAAAATCTTAAGTCTCGTGTCCTGGGACTTTGAAATTGCTGGTAATTCCCAAACACTAGTAGGAACATAAGGTGCGTTGGGGGAAGTTCGGAACCGGGGGAAGTCCGGTTAATTCAAATTTCTACTAAATTAGAACACTTTTTTCATTGATGGCAACATCCAGTACGACGCCATTTTGTTGAGCTTGTCTCCTCAGTCCGCGATGTGCGTCCAACGTATAGAACGTGTTTTGTGAGCATTTTTGTGAAAATTGTGATATTTGGCCTTTTTCAAAGATCCGGACATTACCCCTGATATTTCGGTTTATTTTTTTGGTGAGTATTTACCATTTTCAGTTATTTTTACGAGACCGTGCCAAAGCTTTACTAATTTTTAACAGTTTTTAAAGACAAGGATTTGATTAAGACGCCTGTGGGCTGAGATCCGGTCTTTCCCCATACAGATTTGAATGGGTTAACATCGGACTAAATATTTCCTGTCAATGTAAATTCAGTGGTTGCCTACCTTGGCCAAAAGAATTTTATATGTACCTACCTTATTTTTTTATTTTTTTGTATTAATAAATTACATCTAAATAACTTACTTGAAACTAATAAAGTATTTATTTGCAGATACAAAATGCCTCGGAACTACAAACGTAAGACGTATACGGTGAGCTTACAAATTATGCGGCTTCTGTAATGTACGGAATACCGAAATCGACCTTGAATGACAGACATACAGTATAGACAATCAAAAACATCAGTTTATGATTGTCTATACTAATTTTTAAAAAGAGATAGGATAGTTTAGTTGAAAATACTTCTTTCTTAATTTTAATCATGCAATAAGAGTTCCTAACTAATTTTACGATGTTTGTTTGTTTATTATTGTTATTGTTATAAAATCTAATAAGCTGGTTTCATAATTTTAATTTCGCAAGAGAAGTACGTAACTGATTTTACAAGATTTTTTTGTTTGTTTTTGATTTTTCCAATACAATTATGAATATAGTTAATCTAAACTATGAATATGCATCTAATTATGATTAGGAAAGTTTATTTTAATACTTTATTTTTCTTTTGTTATTAAATCTACTACGCAAACGAGGTTTGTAATAGTTTCTAGATATTTTGTTACAAACGATGTTCATTATTACTAGTAAAATAATAATAATGAATAAGACTGACAAATCTTAAGTGCCCACTGGCATTAAATTATAAGTTCCTACTTATATTTAAGTTTTATTATTATATTATTTGTTGATTTTACTATTTAATGTTAAAAAATATTTTTGACTGAAGACCAAATTTTTTTATAAGATACGAGTATGTATAGAATAGAATAATAAATATTTTTTTCTAAGATTTATTTTATTATTTATCATCCTTAAGTTGAAACTTAATAATAAAATATTTGTTATTTTCACAATGTTTATAAAACTATTTAATGGAAATATTCTTTCGGCGTGGAAGTGCGGTGGAAGGTAGATAGATACGTTCAGCAGCAGGACAAACACCTGATAATATTTCATAATTAATTAATTGTTAGTATCGACAAAAGGTTGAGAACCTCATGAACGTAAAATTTCTTTAAGTGGGGTAAGATAGGACATCCAGAAGGAAAATATATAAAATTGTTGATAATGTATTAAATATTTTTACTACAGAAAATATATATCTACATTAAACTGGTTTTGTAAATATCGGATATGCGAATTTGATCGGCTTTCCGATAATACCCATAAAGGCGATTTTACAAGATAGTCCGAACTATCCCCACCATGGTCCGATTTTTCCCTTGCCTTTTAAGAAACTTACCTTTACTTTAATTGATTACAAATCATTAAATATTATCCTTAGAGAAACAAGAATAAATGTAAAAGATATAGCGTTTTATTCTTAATTACATATACATAACTCTGTAACGCTTATTACTATAATTTAATGTCAAAAAAATATCTGCGCAAAGCCTTCCAACTAAACAAAATTTAGTCCGGCCTTACCCCAACGCACCTTACTTATTAGAGTAAAAAATTATAAGCACCATATTTCTTTAAACTTTAATTTAATTTATTCACAATTTATTTTACAGAAAATTAATACTATGTCCTTGGTACAATGATCAGATTTATAAAAATTAATTAAAAAAGTTTTTGTGATATATTCTATAAAATGCGTAACAAATATGAAATTTTCGATATTAGTAATATTTTGGTAGCTATATTAAATAAATGCGTTTCCTAAGACACTCAAAAATTTCTCAAATCTCATATTTTACTGAAAATAATTGGAACTTAAAAAGTCTGCTTGTCTTATGTACATAGTACTAAAAACGAGTTATTTATTACTAACTTAACACAATAAATTTAATAACTAAACATACATTAATGCTATATATGACAATAGTTTTGTTTATTATATTTAATGTAAACAGTTTTCTGTATTTAGGATAATGAATAAAAGCATTTAGTTGTTTTACAAGGAGCAACACTTGGCTGGAAGAACGTGCTTTTAGCATCGAACCCCTTTTTACATTTTACTTGATTTTGTTATAAAGTAATAAATACCAGTATAGAATTATAAGTTTCATTATTATAAAACATCAATAAAAGAAATTTGCTGTTACTTTAACATGAATATTGTAGTGGGTTATGTGTAAGTTTAATTCGTTTTTTAGTTAAATTTCATTTGGTACAATATAATTTAAAATACTTATTAAAAAAAAACACGAATTCACTACCTACATTAAGTTGGCATGGATCTTGAGCACTCGGCAACAGTGGTGTTCGCTTTGCACATTGTACACGATGACAAACTACAATACGGACCTGTTTATTATTTATTTATTTTTTTTTTTTTGTTCTATTTTATGTATAAGAGATAAATGATTTTAATAAATATTAACGAAAATTAAAAAGTAAGAAAATGAATGCAAATAGTTTAATTTAATTTAAAAAATAATATAATGCAAGTGGTTACTTTTCATTAAATATGTATTATATAAGTAAAATCACGAACTCTACTAGTATTGGTCGTAACCATTTGGTCATCAGTAAAAATGCTAGCTTAAATTAAAAAAACAATTGCCTACTTGTTGGCACTCGAGTTGTAAGGCATGTGACTCAAGCAGGACCAGATTTAGAGGTGTGGAGGCCTCCGGGGAACTAAGGAGTGGAGGCCCCTTGGCCCCAATAATTATTGGATTACAATACCGATCTATATACTGGTATTAATGACTTCAGTTTAATAATAACAACGACGTAATGTACCCACTCAATAAAATTTTGGCAAGAAAGAGAAGGTTAAAGAAAATTAATTGTATCAAGTACCTACTTATAATTTTCTGACATTAATAAGTTAAAAGATCTATAAAATGAAGTGTGATACTTTTCAATCATCAAGTCAAATTAACATAATTTTAAGAGTAATAATATATGTATATAAATTTAATTATTTGTTTTATTTTCATACTTATTCTGAATATTACCAGAACTTCAACTTGAATAAATTATGAAATGCACAAAAAATACTTTTTTTTTTCTAATAAATTATGAATTAAACAATAATATTTATTCTTTGGATATATCAACGTTGGCAGTCCAGGTTTTTTACTGTTAACCATGTATTGTTACCTTACCTCAAAATGTGTCTTGTTTCAAGTCAATGTCCTAGAAATGTATTAGTAGTAAAAATATTATATTTTGCACAAGTACTGTGCAAATTTAAACCAGTGCAAAAATATATGTTCAAAAAAAAAAATATATTGTGTCAATTATAATTTAAGTTCAAGCTATGCATATTTTTCATTCATTTGTTAGGAATAAAGCCCTTCAATAATGACAAAATAGTATGAGTGATTTCGCCAATGTCACATAGAATTGAAAATACACAAATTGTTGTTTGAGATTACATATGCACATTTTTAAAATAATTAATATTAAATAAGAAACTAACTTAGTCGCCTTTAATAAAAATTATCATATATTTCACTGTTTTTTTTTTTACAGCCATTGCCTTGTGATAAAATAGTGAATTCTATGTGTATTAAATATTAAGTAAAATATATAATTGTATGTATCTGTACATATATACAATTATATATTTCTATAGTATTGGTGTATGTTAAAGTCTTATTTGTGGTACTATTTTAATGGCAGAGCCTGTAATAGGTTTCTTTGGGCTCATCTTATTTGGTGACTGCATGACGACATCAACTGCTCGTCTCAGAATTTGGTGTTCACTTTTCTTATATTCTTCAGTTATTTGAGATAAGTCCAAATCTGCATCAATCATTAGAACCTGAAAGTTAAAGCATACTTATTTTATAAACATGTAAGATAGATTTTTTTTTTTTTTACATCAAACACTGTCTCAAACCTTAAAAAACAACAAAACAAAATAAAACTTGAATGATATCCTTGTTGTTTACATTAAACTTAACAATGTAATAGGAGAATGACAGTAACAGAATCATTACATAAAATAGATCATGATTTTACAAAATAAAAAATTAAATTAAGAACAAATGAAATAAAACGAAAATAAATATCCTACAAATGTTTGAACTTATTCGGTCTTACTTATAAAAATCTCGTTAAGTAATACTTAGCCACCGTTTAGTTAATCCACTCATAAGCTATAAATCAAGGATTAACTTTTGTTTACTTATAAACATTGACTAGCTGTTACTTAGTTAAGAAACGAACAAAGAATGATACATAGATGGTTGGCACAGATTTTACCCAAAATAATCGATTAGATAGAGAAATTGAATGAACGAAATTGTTAAAAATTATATTCAAGCGACATCTATTAACATTATAGAGAAAACTCTAGCTCGATATTGTAGTGAGTCACTACTAGTGACCTCTATTGACAGTTAGGAACTTGGATCAATATTCTAATTTCTAATATGTTTCTAATCATTTTTATTTTGATGGGTAGTAGTCGGATTCTCAATTACAAAATTCAACAAAGCTTATTAAATATTAAATTAATAAATTTACTTAAGATATAACCTCATTTAAATTATGTTATTATAATTAAAATTAGGTACCTAAAGATCTGTATTAAACAGACAGATAACGCTCATTTAGTATATATTAATTTTTATATAGAGGAAATTTCATTCTAAATCTCTTCTTACAAACAAACGCAAGTAAGTAGATCAGACGTCGCAATAGAACAGCTGATTTATGTGAAACCCGCCATCTTGCCGCTTAACGAAGGTTAAACTACACTCATTTGCAAAAAAAACGGGCGGTTTCGATTTTCTTCCTGGCTGAAAAAAATAAAATACCAAAAAGGTTTTAATCGTTTGAACATGTTACTGGCCAGTTATAAAAGTGCCATAATGTTTATAAGAGTACATTCCAAATTCAAATTTTTGACTGAGCCTGGTTTTCAAAGAAAATAACTTTTAACTACATTTTGTGGCGCGAATTCCCTATAGTTAATATCGACTCTAATTAACTTTTTGTCAATTTTTATTAAATTATCTGGTGTCCTTGACATTTAAAAGTATTGTTATTGCTGTTTAGCAATCTCGAAAATGGTAGATAAAGTTATAAAAGCGAGCAAAATTATTGCGCTGCTTGAAGAAGGTTGCAGTCAATGCTTCGTGGCTCAGAGGCTAAATGTGAGTCGGTCGACAGTTCAAAGGACCTGGCAGCGCTATCAAGAGACCGGTTCCGTCAAGAGAAGGCCTGGTTCTGGCAGAAAGACATGTACCGAACCACGGGATGATCGTTTTCTAGTTAGTCAAGCGTTGAGAAATCGCAAATCTTCTTATGTGGACCTCAAGAACACCCTCGAAGAAGTAAGAAATGTGCAAATTAGTCTATGGACGGTCAGGAGGAGGCTTCTCGCTGCTAATATACACAGTCATCGCCCGGCACGCGGCCCTAAATTACTCCGTGGACATCGAGTTGCCAGGCTTAGCTTCGCTCGAAATTGTGTGTCATGGACTCATGAAGACTGGGATAGGGTATTGTTCTCCGATGAAGCCAGGATATCTCTGCATGGTGAAGACCGACGTCGGCGAGTGCTACGTAGACGAGGAGAACGCTTTGCAGAGGCATGTTTTGAAGAAATCACACCTTATGGAGGGGGCTCTGTTATGTTTTGGGCAGGAATAAATTCTATGGATCGTACGGAGTTAATCTTCATCGAAAACGGTACACTGACTGGACACCGATACATAACGGAAGTTCTAATTCCTTATGCACAACCCGCTTTAACCGCTCTTGGCGAAAACTCAATTTTTATGGACGACAACGCTCGCGCCCACCGGTCTGGCGGTGTGGATGCGTATATGCTAGAAGTCGGAATTCGTCGTTTGGACTGGCCAGCTAGAAGTCCGGACCTCAATCCCATAGAGCATGTCTGGGACGTTCTGAAGCGACGAGTGAGATCAGTGTAGCCGGCTCCGCAGACCATCAGAGAGCTAAAGAATGTGATTACCGCGGAGTGGGAACGTATTCCCCAAGAAACCATAAAAGATATACTCACTAGCATGCCCAGACGAATGCAAGCTGTGATTTCAGCAAGAGGGGGTCACACTCAATACTAAACTTTTATCTGCTTTTAATATATTCAAGAAAAACAAAGAAATTAACGCGTTTCATTTTTATTTAGCGAGCAGGTACAATCATAGTGTTTTGAGCTTAAACATTATTTCTTAATAATTTAATTAAAATGTTATGATAAAACTGATGAAAACTATTCCTTCCTAATTAATTTATAAAATTCTGAGGATAACAATACCTAAAATTGTCAAACAAACTAATAGTAACTATAAAATAGTTCTTTGCTTAAGTGCCCGTTTTTTTTGCAAAAGAGTTTATGTCTCGGCAGGGTTTAATTTTGACAGCGATTTACGCATTACTTAACGAATTCTTAACGCTAAATAGTGTTTATGAGTGAGGTTTTTGCTGATCAGTTGTTAAGCAATGGATTAAATATTAAGAAACGTTTATGAGTAAGACCGATTGTGTCATATGTTTTAATTAAATAAAGATAAAGGATATCACACAAAACTAACTACCTTATTATTATTTTTTGTGTTTGTTCTATATAATTAATTTAATTTTAAACGGATGGATGGTCGTAATTGGCCTTCATAATTGTATTACATTTTTTCTTTTATAACTTTTTCTGTGCTGTGTATCATCCCTAATAAATAAATAAATATAATAATCTCTTATATATTAGTACCACACATGGTCACAGGGCCAGTGGTCTTAGGTTTCCATGACATATTCAATATCCTTTAGAGAAATCTCGTGCTCTTTTGAGTTATATTCAAATATATTTATTTATTTATTTATTTACACTTTTTTGTACACCACAAATATATAAACAAAAGATAAGTTTATGACAATTACAAAATGTGAAGTACAAGGGGCGGTCTTATGGCTAGCTAGCCATTTCTTCCAGACAACCCGAAATAAGTTGTAGTAATTTATTTAAGAGAGAACGGGTAGGTGGTGCAGTTATATAATAATAAACGTACATACAAATATCTACACACTAATACTTAAACACTATATATATACATACATAGTATAATAAACTAATAAATATACTAAAAGCGTCACATAGAATTTATTGTCAATAACACCGAAAGAAGAACTTAATTTGAATCGTCCACATTATTAAGGTAATGTCTCTTAACGGAGTTTTTAAATATTGGGAGTGATTTTGCTTCTTTTATATATAAAGGTAAATCATTCCATAGCTTTATTGCCTGGACAGTAAAAGACTGACTAAAAAATCTAGTTTTATGGATAGGCAATTTTAGCATTAGTCGCCTCGAAGATCTTAAAGAGGACTGTTCCCCAAGAAATTCAAATTTTTCCCTCAAATATGACGGTGCCTTTGGATCAAATAACGCACAGTACAGAAGAGACAAAATATGCAGGTTACGGCGAGAACGTATCGGAAGCCACTTGAGTTTAGAACGAAATTCAGAAACATGGTCATATTTGCGAAGGCAGAATATGAATCGTATAGCGAGGTTTTGAAGTCGCTCAAGCTTATTAAGTTGGTCCTCTGTTAGATTAAGATAGCTTGCATCTGCATAGTCAAGAATTGATAGTAGGAGGGAATTTGCTAACATAATTTTGGTCGGAATTGGTAGAAAAGACTTGAGACGCCGTAGGGAGCTCAGCGCAGCGAAGGTTTTTCTACTTACTTCTTTTAATTGTGCTGACCAAGATAAAGTCTGGTCGAGATGTACACCAAGGTCCTTAGCGGTGGCACAGTAAGGCAAACTACTACCGTTGTAAACAATAGGAGACAGTGTTGTTTTATCAACCCTTGCAATCAAGCTTGGGCTGCCAATTATTATAACCTGAGATTTGCCAGGGTTGATATTAAGCCCGTAACGCCTACTCCACACTGAAATATTAACTAAATCTCTGTTGATCATGTCAATTGTACTCTGTAGTTCTTCAAGCGCTGTGTGGCGATAAATTTGGACATCGTCTGCATACATATGATAGAGAGAAGAAATACTTTGAGTAATCGAATTGATGAAGATTGAGAAGAGCAATGGAGATAGAACGCCACCTTGAGGCACCCCGGCTTGGACATCACACCATGAAGATAAAGTTTCATCATGGCGTACACGCTGTCTTCGCCCTTTGAGGTAACTCAGAAACCATTCTATCACCGAAGGAGATATGTTAAAAGCGCACAACACACTCAACAGAATATCATGGTCAACGCAGTTGAACGCGTTACTAAAATCCAACAGAGTCAAAATTGTGAGTTGTTTATTATCCATAGCTAGTCGAATATCATCGGTAACTTTGACGAGAGCAGAAACCGTACCATGACCAGCTCGGAATCCGGATTGAAGAGGATTAAGAAGGGAATGCTCGTAAAGGAAATTATTTAGTTGCTGAAAAACTAATTTTTCTAGGATTTTTGAAAGAAAAGGAAGAATAGAAATCGGTCGAAAATCGGATACACAGACAGCATTAGGTTTTTTAGGAATCGGGATAATCTGTGCATCCTTCCACGCTGTAGGAAATTTACTACATGTAATAGAATAATTTAGGATGTGTAATAAAATAGGAATAATTATATCAAGGATAGGGATGATCATGTTACGGCTTATGCAATCGGTTCCAACAGAATTCGAGGCCACAGATAGCACAGTTCTTTTAACATCACTTGCGGTGAAAGAAGAGAAGGTAAACGGTAGGATATTGGAAGTTGGTAGCGATGAAAGATAATTTATAGTTTGATGTTTATCAGCATCATTGAGTATCGTACAGGAGGAGAAATGCTTATTAAGAAGTTCGATGTTAATATTTATAGAGTTCCTACGAGATGATTTACCAACTCCTAGTGTTTCAAGAAACTTCCAAGTTTTAGAAATGTCGCCGTTTTCGACAGACTTATGAATGTGGCGTCGTTGAGCATCTCTACATAATGTGTTGCAGCGATTACGAATTTTCCTATATTTATCGCGGTTGTGATCGGTGTTATTAGTTTTATATTTATATTTGGCTTTGTTTTTTTTATCAATTAAAGTTTTTATTTCCGCAGACAACCAGGGAGCTGGAAGGTGCTTCAATCTAACAGGCCTAATCGGTGCGTGTGTATCATACAATTGGGTAATTTGCATATTAAATAGTTCCACCTTTTTGTCAATCAAGTCGGCATTAAGAACCGCAGACCAGTCTAGTTGACGAGCATCGTCACGAAGGCGGTCCTTATCAATTCCTCCAAAATTACGCTGCAGAAGTATTCGAGACTTTGATTTGGGAGGACGAGTTTTATACGAGAGAAAAATCAAGTCATGATAAGAGAATATATCAGCAGAGTGCTGTCCATGTTTGGAAACAGAATCTGGTGATGAGACCATAATAAGGTCAAGAAGCGAGGGAGTACAGCCAGGAGAGTGGTGTGTGGCTGAAAGAGGTAAAATATGTAAATTACAAGATTCTGTAATTTCTAACAACTTTTTACTGTTAGCGTCGCCTTTTAGTAAACAGGTGTTAAAATCTCCCATTATAACTATATGGCTGTAACTATGAACGAGATTTTCTAAGATTTCTTCAAAATTTGAGAAGTAGTCAAAATGAGATGAAGGATTGTAAAACACACCCAGAAGAAATTTGGAGTGGTAAAGATTCACTTCAATAAGTAAATGTTCAGCCGTATCGGGTAGAGGAGGTTGGGCAGACGAACTTATGACGGTGAAAGGAATGTATGAACGTAAATAGATCGCTACCCCTCCACCTCGCTTACCAATACGGTCGTTGCGAATCAGCTCAAAGCCAGGTAGTGAGTAAGAAGTGGAAGGCAAGCAAGGCTTAAGCCAAGACTCAGAAACAAGGATGGCGTGAATATTGCGGGAGTCAAACGATGCAAGCATATCAGGATAGTGAGCCGGATAGCATTGATATGAAGGATATTAAAGTTTTTCAGACAGTCTGAGAAGTATGTATCAAGGGCGACATTTAGAGTAGGAGAAGATGTACTGTGGTAACTATCATCGCTGGACGATTCATCAGATGATGACAGGGAAAAATACTGATCACTCATTTACAATGATATAATAAATTAAATGTACAATAAAAATATATAGATATTATGTATAAAATATATATACCTAAATTATATAAATATACCTAAATACTATATAGAAAGATAATATAATAGTAATTTAAACTATATAAAGTATACAATCAGATTTGATTTTTAAATAATTAACTTTAAACCATTACCAGCCAGCTGCAGTTAACAAAAATATTTAAACAACACAAAAAACCAAATTTATCCAGAATACACAAAACATAAGAAATTAACTAATAATAATTAAACAAACCAAAAAATAACAGAAAAATGAAACATAAGGATAAGAATGAAAGTAATATCCGAACAAAAAAATTACTCATAAAAACATCACAAAAAAAGTACCCAAAACAAAAACTTTTACAACTGGATTCAATCTTTAATTTTTAGACAAGTAGCTATGATGGAAAAATATAATTAATAAAATATATATTACATATATCCATATACATATATATATATATATATATATCTGAACACATAAAATTCACTGAAGGTAGAATAAAAATTATTATAATTTAAGTAAACAAGAAATAAATACAAATGTGTAGTAGTACGATTAAACGAAACATTAAAGTTGAATGAAGTATGACTAATAAGTGTACCAAAAGAATTTACAAATATAATAAGATTGAAACAACAAAAAAGAAACATTATATTTTCTTAATGACCCTTTTGGGTCTTACTGTACTCGAAGTCTTAGTTTCCTTTATTATTGCGGTCTCTGAACTCAACGACCCGGCTGATTCGGATGTGTCTTCGGTTGAACGGTGTATTGCGTTGACTTCGGATACTGAGACCACACGATGTCGCGACCCATCCGGACCCAGCACAATGATGCAGCCATCCTTGGTCCAGCATTTGGTAATACCAAAACGTTTCCTAGCCACGACGAAAGCTTCATGCCGAGGTCTGGTTAGAAACTCGGATATTGTTATTCCGGATCCCTTCAAGCATGTTTTGGAAGACCAGATTCTATCGCGCAGTGAGGCATCCTTAAATCGTATAAGAATGGCACGCGACTTACTTCCAGAAGAAGATCCCAGACGATGGCAGCGAGTGTAAGCATTAGGAGAGAGCTCTGTTATCTTAAGCCGTTCGCATAGAATTTTCGTCACCTTTAGAGCGGAATCCTCCTTCTTGTCCTCTGGAACTCCATGCAATAAGAGAATTTTTCTTCGGGATCTGGTCTCAAATTCATCCTGTTGTTTTGACAACAACTCAACCTGTAGCTGCAGGGTCTCAAGGGCTGATAAGACAAACGTGCGAAATGTATGGAACTGAGCACTTATATTGGAAGTAGGACTTGTCACAAGTGCTGTTGCTTTCAAGTCTCTTTGAAACTCAGCCATACGTGTATTGAATAGTACTGTTAATTCAAGCACTGACTTCTTTAGTGAATCCATTGTTAGTTATTTGGCACTTTATGTTGTGATTTAGTAGTGATTATTATATTAGAACAGCAGCTGGGCGGATTGTGATGTTAACTATACATAAACTATAGTTATCACGTATGTATTAACAATAAATATACAAATTAATAAAGGAGCAAAAATGTTAACTTATGTCACTTATGCCTACATATAGCGTGTAGCATTTAGCTCTTTTTAAACTCACAAGTGGCAACACTATGCTACGCTACACTACCACTACTACTACTGACTACACTTTTAAACTTTGTTTGAAAAAATTGTTTGAAAAAATATTAATGAATTACTGCGCGAAAATTCGAGTCTTAGAAAATACCACACATGGTCACCGAGGGATTCTAAAAAATGGGTCACATTGTATAGGTACTTTCCCTACAACACAAAATTTAAGAGTTGAAAACTATATAGATTACATATACTGTAATGGAATGTAAATTTGATGTTTCGTAAAATGCGTAAAATATACTTACAGGTGCCGGACACTCTGCAAATGTTCTATTCACAAGCCAGTCTTCATGTAATTTATGTAACTCCTCTATATAGGACAGCGGCACACACTGTTCTTCTGACCTGGCTCGCTTTTTTATCCTTTCATGTACCACCAGTGGTGTCGTCTTGAGATATACTGTTGATTATATGATATAGCTTCACTTTTGTTTTTTATAATAAAGATAACCCTAACCATAAGTTTTCCTAGTCTTATTCCAAAAAAAACGTATATTCTATAGTCTATTTGCCAATCAAAATAATAGGACAATAAGTCATTTGCGTCTCAACAGCGCAGAGTAATAATTTAAAAATATTAAGGAATCTAATAATAGTCATGAGTGAATGGTTTTAAGAAAATCATTGGTAGTTGATATTTTACATTATTAAATAATCAATGAAATTATATATTTAACTAGCAGATACCTGAACTTCATCGGTGTTGCTTCTAATATTACAATGTATTTAATGAGAAGAATAATCATCAAAAAAAAAATATTAAGAGCAAAAATTACTTAGAGAATAATTGTTTTAAGCAAAAGTTTGTCTCTTTGTTTATATTAAGCACTATATTAAAACAACACAAGTATTTGCCATATGACCCATCTTTTGAAAATGAGAGATGTAAATACACTGTAGCTGACATAACAACTCCTAAAATGACTTTCGTAAAAAAAAAACTTTTGTTTTCTTGGACCCTTTCTCTATGAAAAGTAAATAATATAATTAATTAAAAAATCAAAAAACCCGACAATTTACTAGCTTTCATTTGATGCCCATATTGCTACAGTAAGAAAAAAAAATCAACTCCCCCCCCCCTCATTCCGCCATTTGCGGGCGCCATTTTGAAAATTTATATAGCCTATGTCACTACTACAAATTAGACAAATCCAACGACACCTTATATGTCAAAAACCGTCCAGCCGTTTGGGCTGTACGGGCGTGCCAAAGAAATGGACATACATACATACATACACTCGAAAAACATAACCCTCCTGTCGCAGTCGGGTAAAAAAAAAACTAAATATTTATAAATTTAATGGTGCTGTCTGTAGGGGATGGGTGGTATCATATCTACTAAAGTTATCTTATGAACAGACAGAGGACTTGAAGGACATGTTGAGGTGAGAATGGAAGGTCATGATAGGTAAATCGCTTTAACGACTTCTTCATGTATATATTTAAAATTTTACACACCCTCTTCCAAGTTACCCATGCCCGCACTATGCTTATAGGTTTAAAGAAAATTTCATAATGGTGAAGGTTCAGAAAGGAAAAGATAGATTTTTTAAGTATAGCTTACATTCTAACTATGGTCACATATATATGCAGTAATTGTAAAGCTAATTAGAGAGATACAGTATTAATTCTTATCAACTTAAAATACTTTAGTTATGTCAGTTGTTATCACAAGCATTTGATAGAGATAATTACTCATGGTAGAAAAATCATCTACCAACTCACAATGCAATAGCATGGTGTATTAGGCTCTAACCCTTCTATATGGTGAAGAAGTCTTTGCCCAGCATTGGTTAATTTACAGGCTGATTCAGTTCAGTTCATAATTTTATTTATATGATAAAAAACTTGTACTTCCTAAATTTAAATGCACCGATATTTAAAAACAAAATTAGCTCTAAGCATTCAGAAATCATTTCAAGAAATTTCAAGTGTGCTTACATACACATACATATAAGTAAATATCTTCTAATTTACAGTTGGTCACCAAATTTCTAAGGTAAGGAACCTTATTGCCCCTTTTAGGTAACAGCCAACTGATATAATTATATAATTTTTTTTAAATTAAATTCATATAATATATAACACCCAGGCTCAGGATAAGAATCGAAAAACACTGCCAGTGACGTCAATGAGCCAGTCCACAACAACACATGACACTTAAATATGAATAATACAAAACATTTCAAGTACGTACCGATAAGATCAACATCAATTGGTATCTCTCGATGTATAAATCTAAACCACTCGTCCAAGACAGCAAACTGTGCCGGGTGAAGAGTTCCGTTCCTCATCATGTGCTCAACAAAGCAATACCTGGCGCTAAATAGTGATCGCTCCATCAACTTCACTGGGGTAGCCGTAGGCCGGCGATGCATATCTAGCATAGTCATTGTTACGTACGATTGAAAAGGCATTGCCCATTTAACGGGATCTTTATACATCAAGTCCTAAACCAAAGAAAAAGTATCATATTAGAGATGAATATTTCATAAGATTACGCTATATTTAATCAGACAGATAAACTCACCAAGAGATTCCAGCCTCTCAGATTACGCCATTCTTCAACAGGTTCAGTAAGCAGCGTTATATCTTCGAATTGTTGAAAATGTTCCAGAAATGTTGTTTTTCCGCTTCCAATATTACCCTCTACGAGAACAGTAAACGGTTTTGAATTGGAGGCGCTCATGTTGTGTAAAAGTCTTTTTACTGAAATAATAATAATTGTAATGAATTAAGAATGCAACACGATAAAATAATGACTACATCAACGCCAATCAACGCCTCAATGTTTTCCCGCCTAAATTGACGAAGTGTGTCGATTAAAAATAAAACAACATTCAAAAACAAATCTGTCAAAATTGTAAAATAGTAAACACACGAACCTTTAAAACAATATTTTAAAAACTTTCCGCGTATCATTGTAAATATAAATAGCAGGCTTTTAAAAGTAAAAACATTGTAGCAATTAATTGTTTTTATTTAAGTATTAAACTATTAAATTTAATGATATATTTTAAATTCTTAAATCTTTGACCTATTTTTTATTTACCGACATACATTTTTTTTTTTTTTTTTTTGGGATTTTATGACCTGGTATCTACAACCTTTAGGTCAACTCTTATTATTCATATATCCGTAATAATACGCCTCTGAGCATATTTCATTAAATTGTTTTAATTGTATTCTTTATGTATTTGTAGATGTGCTTGTAAGTATGTTCGTCTTGTAATAATTGTTTTAATGGCGGCGGGCGGGACAATAAATCACACTTATTTTCAACATCACTAAGTTCACTGGCCAACACTAGTCTGTCAATCAAAAATTTTTGACAATCGAAAATAATGTGCTCCACAGTTCCATCACTTGAATTACAATGTGAACAAGTTTTATTCGCAATAATGCCGAGTCGAGCAAGGTGTGACGGTGCAGTACTATGACCAAAACGCAGTCTATTTATGATAGTAATAAAGTCTCGAGTAGCATCTTGTATACGATGATACCAAGGTCTTGCAGGTAAGCTTTCTTGTATGCTTCCATACCATTTTCCTTTCGTATCTTGATCTTTCTTCCACATTTCTAACCACAACTTTTGAATATTCTGGTCAATACATTGCAAGTAATCAGACATAGGAACATACATTGTATTTCTAACATCAACAGCATTAACTCCTTCATATGCAGTTTTATCAGCCATTTCATTGCCAGAGATACCTTTGTGAGAAGGCACCCATAGAAAGAAAATTTGAATATTTTTATTGTGGTATTGGTAAATTATTTGTTTAATGAAATAAAGGATATAATTAGACTTGTATTTAACTGTGAGGGTAGATAAAGCTGTTATCAAACTCAAGGAATCAGAAATTATTAAAAAATATTTGATGTTATTGATTTCGCGAATACGCATTAATGCCTGATACACCGCATATGCCTCTGCCGTAAATATAGAGCAGGGTTCATGCAGAATAAAACTTGAAGAAAATTTTGCTTGTGGATCATATAGAGCAGCATGTACATAATCACTTGCTTTGCTCCCGTCAGTGTAGATAACATAGTACATTGTATTTTCCTCCAAAAATTGAAGCATTTCCAAATTATTGTTTATTGTCTGTTGGACTACATTAATTGGATGTGAAATACACTGATAAGAGAAAGAGTAACATGGCCATGGAAACTGTTTTCTAATTTTAAAAAAGCTATTGTCTATTTCCAGAAGTATGTCGGACAGTGTTGGAGAATTACCGCATAATAGACCTTGTGCTGTTGTTAATGATCTTCTTGGTGTTCTATCTATATAAGGTACAATTTTACTTATTATTTGAGTGTTGTTTGATGCTATTAGTTTGAGACAGTATCTTTCAGCAAGTAAGATTCGCCTCAAAATCAAAGGCATCACTTTTGTCTCAACTTCCATGGCCCTTATGGGAGTTGAGCACATAGCACCAGATATTATTCTTAAAGCCTTATTCTGCAATATGTCTAATTTATTTACATGAGAACTATTCATATAAGCGAGGGAGCTATAATCTAAATGACTTCTAACAATACTTTTATACAATATTGACAATATTTTAGGGTCTGCACCCCATGTTACGCCACAAAGTGATCTGATAACATTTAGTCCTGTGTGAGCATTTTTGGATATGTATTTAATATGTTCTTCAAAAGTTAGTTTTGGGTCCAATATTATTCCTAAAAACTTCTTTGAAGTGACTCTATTTATAATTTCATTGTTGTAAATAATATTTGTATTTGAGGTTTCATTGCCAAAAAACATAACACTACTTTTAGAGGGGTTAATTTTTAAATGTAAACGATCATTATAATATTGTAATAGTTGAAATAAGGATTTGTTCATATTATCTATTGCAATCTCTAAGTTGTAATTACTGCTGTAAAAAACAATGTCATCAGCAAATTGTAAAATATTTACATTCCTATTATTTACATATTTACAAATTTCACTTGTGTATATATTGTATAGTAATGGTGATAGTGTGGCACCCTGCATTGTGCCTTTTGAGGCACATTTGGGTCCATATAAAATATTGTTATGCCTAGCATAGATTGTTCTGTTGTTCAAAAAATTAAAAATCCACTTACATAAGTGCCCGGGCACACCCAACCTAGACATGATTTGAACTAGTATACCAGGATCAACACTGTCAAAAGCACTTTGAACGTCTAGAAATACGCAAACAGTGTTTAATTTTCTATGTTTTGCATTTTTCAGGTCAGAGATTAAAGAGGTGAAACTGTCTGCACTACTACGCCCTCTACGGAAGCCATATTGTATATGTGGAATGAAACACTTGGATTCAACATACCAGTCAAGACGGACTTTCACCATATTTTCGAATATTTTACCAAGACAGGATGACAAGGAAATTGGTCTATAAGAACTAGCAAGCTCAGGAGATTTGTCGGGCTTAAGTATTGGGACAACACACTGTGTTTTCCATGACTGTGGAATAGATTTATTACGCCAAAGCAAATTGAGGATGCTAAGAAACAACTTTTGGGCAGATACATCTAAGTTTTTAATTACGATGTAAGGATAATCATCTAAGCCAGGAGTCGTATTTCGTCTGGAGTGCAAGCTTGTTAAAAATTCAGACCATGAAAATGGATCCAGTAAAAATTTAGAATTTGGGTTATGATTGTTGATTTCAAAAAGAATGTTCAGTTGATCTACTTCAATTAAGTTGCTATTATCTGATAATTTATCTAAGAGTGGAGATATAAACTCATTTGTATATGATTTATTCTTAGGTCTTATGCCTTTAAACATTTTTAATAAATTCCAAATTTTACTTATGTGAGTATTTCTATTAAAAGTGTTACATAAATTATTCCATCCAATTTTTTTCTGTTCTAAAATTGTTCTCTTTTTCTGGGCATCTTTTCTTTTGTAATTAATATAATTTTCAATAGTAGGCTCTTTTCTATATAGTTTTAGTGCATTATATGAAGCAATAACACTTTGTTCACATATACTATTCCACCAGGGAGATGGTGGCCTGCTTATGAAAGTGTTTGTTTTAGTGAGCTTTGGAATTGACATTTCTTTAAGAGTATCTAAATGAAAACAGAAATTATTATAGGTTGAAATAGGATCATGTGATTGAAGTATGAAATCATTAAACATTGTTTTTGAAAGAGCTGTGTATGTTGCCCAGTCAGCTTTTTTATATATAAACCTATCTACAGGGGAATTAAGATGATATTTATCTATACGTAATGAAATCTCTGTTATTGTTGGATAATGGTAACTTCCCATTGTATCATCATGTACAGACCAATCACATAGTGGTGCGAGGCTGCCACTGATGAAGCTTACATCAATGGCAGAAACAGTTTGTTTAGGGCGATTTATAGTTGTAGGTCTACCATCATTTAAAATACACAAATCTAAGTCATCAATTAAATTAAATAACTCCTGACCTCTACCTTTCGTTGACTGACAACCAAATGCAATATGATGAGCATTAAAGTCACCACTCATAAATATGGGTTTTGGTAGATCATTAATAATGTAGCGGAGTCTATTAATTCTAATACGCCCACTTGAAGGTGGACAGTATACACAGAGAATTGTTAAACTACTATGTCCTGTTGATACAGATACAGCAACTGTTTGAATGTCTTCATAAAATATGGTATTTAATGTATTATACTTAAGGTATGGTTTTATCAGTATTGCAACTCCATTATGTGCATTATTTGAATTTTTGTTGTAAATATTATATCCTGGTATTTTAAAATTATTATCTTTGAACCATGTCTCATTAAGAAGGCAAATATCAATATTTTTTTGTTTTAAAAATTGGATTAATAAAGGTTTTTTACTATTTGCACTTTGAATGTTATACTGCGCAATACGTAACTTGGATTGTGTAGAACTAGGCCCTACACAATCCATTATGTTAAGTTTTTTATTAATGCATCTTTAATAGTTTTAAGATTAGTGGGTGTACTGTCATCTTTATTGGCTAATTCCACCAACGTCTGTACTAGGGCCATAAGTACATCGTTGTCGGAAATTATTTGACTTTTAAGGTCTTTAGAATGGACTATTTTAACTTTATTTACATCTTGTACAGACTTATTTGCAGAGATATTTACAGACTTATTTACACTAACATTACTATTTACAGGTTGTGATTTTGGTGATGGGAGTGGAGGGAAATCTTTTTCATTGGTGGTGACTTGTTTTGTAAAGGCGACACTTGCATAAGATATGTTGTTTTTCTTTTCAATAATCTTCTTTGTTTTAATAGGACATAATCTAGATATCGCAAGATGAGGTCCACTGCAATTTATGCAGCTGATTTCTGTTGGTTTATCACATTCCTTATACAAGTGCTCACCTCCGCAAATACTACATCTTTGTTTACCATTACAAACTTTTGCTGAATGATTAAATTTAAAACACCTATAACACTGTAGTAATGGTGGAATGTATTCGAAAACTCTGTACGAGAATAGATCATATTGTACATTATTAGGCAGTACATTAGATAAAAAGGTGATGCTTACAGTCTGCAATGGAATGCGCTCTTGTCCTACTTTCTTTGAAAACCTTCTTATTGCCACTATTTCATAAATTGAAGAAAGTCTTGTGTAAAGTTCTTTGTTAGATATATTCGCTGGAACAAATCTAATGATGCCAGTTTTTTCAATTTGCGCTGCCGGTATGAACGCCTTCATATTATATTTTGTGAGGAAAGTGGTGTTATTAATAAAGTTATTGGCCGTATTATATTGCTTGAAAATAACTGCTATTTTATTTGCATTCACCCTCTGAATACCTGTCACACCTTTTACATCCATTGCGAAAATATGGTTTAAGTATATAGGGCTCTTGTTGCCCAATCTATCGTCGTTTGTGGATTCCACATACACTTTAAAGTCTGTGTTGGTCGAGTTTTCCGGATATAGTCTTTTATAATTTGGTTTGTAGTACGGTAGATAAGCATCTCGCTCATCGCCGCAGCCCGATGGTCCAGAGCCTACGCCTACGCCTCCTTCATCCGTAGGCCGTGACCGTTTTTTTGAGGCGGGCGGGTGAGACCCGCCCCCCTCGTTTACCTCCATTGCTATTGTGCTTTTCAGCAGCTAATAGCAATATTTAAATTCACTTTAATTATAAAAAATCACTTTTTATAAGAAAAATTAAAAATTAAAGTTGAAAGTCAACCGCGCTTTTTCAAGGTTCCCGCCAGAATCCACCGACATACACATGCGAAATAACAGATTAAATAGTGTGCAACAGATTAAATATATATTATACTCATTGTATTTTGTACTGACTTATAATTTTTAATTTATTTTTATATGATAAATAATTTATTTAGTTTATTTAATAAATTGTTTATATAGTTTATATACTAAAAAAATAGAAAAAAAAAATAAGAAGAAAAAGAAAAAAAAGGAAAAAAGTTAACTTATACATGTAGTGCGGGCTGAACTTTGTCCGTGTTTTTCTCAGCTCCTACTGGGCATTGGACGGAAATATTTTACAGTGGTAGTACCCACATAGTATAATACCTCTACACCAAATTTCATTCAAATCCGTTTCCCCAAGGTCGTGCCGTCTCCTTGTTAGAATAAATATAAGACAAAAATGTTTCAAATTTTGTTCCACGACTGTATATTAATCTGTTTCGGAGCTTCTTATATTATTCGCACCGATAAACTTCAATCATCAGCAAACGAACTCACTACGTGGAGGTCCTGTATTATAACAATATTTTTTTTATTAAATCATAATTTATTAACATACGAAGACTGAAACTAAACATTCACAGCAAAATAAAAAACAATCTAAGAATTTATAAACTGATTTTATCCAATTATATTTTAAGTTATAATTAAAGAGATTATGTTATTTTAGTGTCTTTAGAAGTGCAAATTATAAGAGAGACATTTTTATTTTTGTCATTTAAAAGTATCGTAATGGATTTGTTTTGAGCTTTATTTTTTTTTTTTTTTTTTGTAATAACGTCTTATAAATCGATAAACACCAGCTGGACGCACGAAAAAGCATGACACATCGTCACGTTTCGCGAGCGAGAGCGCGGAACTAACAACCTCTCTAAGCACGATTGGTATAAGCCACGAAGTATGGACACCAAGGAGTACGAATGGTATAAGGATTTTCACGTTATATTTATGTACACAATAATAAACCAGATCATAGTTTTCTTTTTTGCCACTAAGTGCACGAGTATTCGTGAAGTACAGATACTATTATTATTACAAGTAAATCGGCCAGGGTAACCCTGCTCGTGAGTGTAAGAATAAATTAAATTATTTATTATAATAAATTAATTTATTGAATTCTTAGAATTATTTTTATTAAAAAATTGGGAAAGTGTTGCATCTTTTATGGTTGCCGTAATGGCGGAAAGGCAAGTAAATTTGGGCAAAGTGTCTTTATTAAAAGCACCAAAAGTGAGTGACATCAAAATAACATTAAAAAAGAAATGCGTGTAGTGTCGTGGAATACTCGGTTGGAACGAAATGCCTTTCGTAGTATATTATTATTTACAAACATATTATATTATTGATTAACAAATACAAATAAATGAATTACTAAATAATTATTAGTATAATGAATTGAAGAAATAGTAGGATATTTCGTAATTAATATTTTTTTTTTCAAGTTGTGAAAATAAACACTTTGTTGTACATCATTCACTTCGTTCATTAGCTCGTTACAAATAAATATTATATTATACATATATATTATACAAATAAACAATAGTATAAATACAATTAATTTATATAATCTATTAATATAAGTATAAATAAAATAATACTAATTTAATTTATAGTTCATAAACTCAATTTTCAAAATTTAGAGCTGTCAATAGCAACAAGACTTCCCGCATAAGTATTTAAACGAGTACTTCTTGGAACCTAGCGCGCTCTAGCGGCACAATATCTGTCCCCTAAATTGTTGCCGTTCTTTCAACATTACCATCAACATGATCAACATTACGTTCGGACTCCTACCGTTCAGTTTATGATGCATCTATCTCTCCTCCACTCCATCGACAGATTTGTCCGAGTAGAAGAGAAAAAATATTTACAAATTAACGAGTGCAAATAAATCTTAATTTATCGAAAAAAATGTAATTTTCAATTAACCGCTTCTTTTTATTATACAAAATAATGATAAATCAGTGATAATATTTTAATTCAATTCATATAAGTATGCAAAAATTGAAAAAAATGTTATGATGTTATTACGTAAAATTATCGTCCGTGAACCGACTTTACAGGCAACAAAATTTTTTTTTTCATTTTGTTTTGTTTTGGCTCATTAATTATAATAATTTCATTTAATTTTAAGACAAAGATACACAAAATTATTGTCAGTGTTTCCGTATTTCTTGCCACTAGTACAAAATCTCATGAATTTATTATTGAATTAATTTAATTTAACCTTGCCTTGAATTATCTTTTGCTTCTAATAAAACATGCGATCTCTTAATATTTATTCTTAATAATTTTTTATTTATAAACATAACTGATGTATGTATCTGAGCTATAAAATATTTTTTAACGTGTCCATCGTCTGTCCTTGTTGTTTTATAATTTCTGAATCCCGAAACAAAATTATATCCTACTGAGACTTATAGCTTGCCGCGTCACCTTTTCTTCAGAGGATAAATTAGTATTTTACACCATAAGCCCCAGTGGTATAAAAATTGGTTTTATATTACATTAGTAATTCAAAAGATTTATGCTAAAATGCCATTGGGATTTAAAAAATAAAATCGGAAAATAATTTTTTTCAAAAATTTTAAGAAATTAAGGAGATAATCATAAGAATAAAAAATGGTTTTGAAACTTTATTCGCAAATTAATGGTGAGTATAAACAATATTTTTTCAATCAAATATCTGTTATGGCGGGAGAATCAACGTAACCAATCATTGTAAACCACGAAATCCATTGACAATTCTAGTATCTCGTCCGTGATATTTCGGCAAAAATAATTGACGTGTTTATTTCTCATACCATTTTTATGCCATTTTTCTCCGTGTTTCGAAACTGATAAAACATAAAGATCTCATTTTGTACTATCAACTATTTATTCTTATTATAAGGCGTTATAGTTTTATTGAAAAATGTTGTGTTCACGCTTATTGGGTAAGTTTAAAAACATATAATAAGTGTAAAATTAGTACTTTTGTTGTACCGGTGTTTTTAATTCTTGTTTTCTCGGAACTTTTTTTTTTGTAGGTGTGATATTATTCGTAACTGGGTCGTATGCCCTATATGACTCGTCTTCAGATGTAGTAGAACTTACACCGAGTAATTTTGAAAGATTAGTGACAAACTCTGATGAGGTATGGATTGTGGAGTTCTTTGCTCCATGGTGCGGACACTGTAAAAACCTTGTTCCAGAATATAAGAAAGCTGCCCGTGCATTGAAGGTAATATGAATACTATTTAAGCATTGAAATTTAGGTAATTATTCTTTAAAAAAACTGGGTAGATAAAGATAAAATAAAATTCCTGACTAAACCTCGTAATACTGTTTCATTTTTTATAATTCTTCCTTTTTTTATTATTACAAAAGGGTATAGCAAAGGTAGGAGCCATTGATGCCGACCAGTACAAAGATTTTGCTCAAAAGTATGGAGTCTCAGGTTTCCCAACAATCAAGATTTTCACAGGAAGCAAACACACTCCTTATCAAGGACAAAGAACTGCTGAAGCATTTGTTGATGCTGCTATTAAGTCTGCTAAGGAGAAGGCATATGACAATCTTGGAAAGAAATCCAGCGGGTCTTCAGACAAGGTAAACTTTGTTAAACAACTCCTCAATAGAATATTAAAATCTTATAACATAAGCTAAATAATAAATATTTTATATTACTTTTACATTTTTACATGTTATTTTCATATATATTTTTATTGGCTAAATACAATAAATTTCAAGCCAATATACTTATACTAAAATTAACTGATTGAATAGTTATAAATGAATCAATTATTAGCATGAATCTTAGTAACTAAGCTTTAATGTCTTTGTTACCACAAAAGATAAGTCTCTCTCTGACTTAAATCTATCACAAAGTTGCAAAAACTACTCAATATCCAAAGCTCTGTTAGCTCTAAACAAGTTTTTTCTAGAAATAATTAGTAATTGAACATCAGGTTTGGTCGAAATAATACATATAAAAGTGTCATTTTTATTTGGGTAAACAAACACAAATTGAACTGACAAACTTAAAGGATAGTTGGTTTTAACATCATCATAATCAATTTAATAAGCAAATTACATTTTCAATTATTGAATTAAAAAATTTCTTTAAATAGAGAAATATTATGAATAAATCATATGGTCATTTTATTCCGTGGAAATATGTCGGAAGAATGAATCAATACAAGCAAATTGTACAACCATATACAACCACACCATTAACAAATCACAGATTTATTGAATTACAAGAACAATTGTTTCATGGAAGAATATTTAATAATATTAAACCAAAAATTAGTAACATAGCGTCAAATAAAAACATTAAATTAAAAAAATGAATGGATGAAAACAATTAAATTTAGCAATATTGTGATTTAAAAAAATGTGTGTTATTAAAAAGATATTCAAGACAATTTCTTATTTCTTATGACAGTTCTAAAGGATATAAAGAAAAAAATATATTTATAGTTAACAATGTTAAGGAAAAAAAAATACAAATAAATGTAGAACCTCCTCTTTTTTTAACTCGGTTAAAAATTAATATAGTGCAACTTTCACTATAAAATATTATATTAGTCTTTATTGCATTTTTATTTACATAATAATTTCCATCAAAACAAAGTGATAAAATAAAATCTAGTTAGTTTTACATTAAACATTATTTCTGTTTCACGGTATTTAAATACATATTTATATTTATTAATGATTAAATTAATAAGTTTTAATAATATATTACTTTGCATGTTATACATTGATAAATATATAAAAATAAGATTATACCATTCTTAGTTTTTATCTAAGAAAAATTCATCCTACTTAATTTTCTTCAAAAATATTATTTATTTTTTATCCAACAAAAGTTACCAAAATATTGACATTATACTTAGGCAGGTGAGGTCTGTGAAATCAAGTACTATAAATTTTTTAAATATGCACCAATAGAAACATGACACGCATATTTCGTTATTAATAGTTAATCTATTGAGTACGGGAAGAGGGTGATGACATTTTATCTCTTGTCTAAACAATAATTTTCTTATCTCAATTTTGAGAAATTTTATGATAACGCCGGAATATATGGCGCGAGCTTGGGGAGTCCTGTCTAGCAGTAGACTGCGATAGGCGGATGCAATGCGATATGACAACTATTAAGTTACTAAACTATCTAAACTCAAAAGTGACTTACAATACAATTTTATAATCTTACATAATTAGAACATAGGTAGTAACTATACAGTATACACACAGTTAAATAGTTTTTCGATTGAAGAATGATATTTATTACAAAAATATTTTAACAATATGTCGTTAAATGAACCTACGTAACGTTATTGGACACATTTCGAAAGCAACGACGCCCACGAACTCCTACGTATCCACTATCACTTCTAGAAAACTACGACACTTATGGACACGTCAGTGTGACCTTAAAGCCTTACTCTTAACCTCCTAAAACCCGACCTCCATTCGATTCAGTTGGAAAATTGAACCTTATGGAATCTCGAGTTTCGTTTATCGTCCTTTAGGAGGACTACTATCGACTCAGTGCATGTCTTGAATGAGAATTCCGTAGTACCATCTACATTTTTTTTTATTGAGACAACTAAATTATCCAAGAAACACCATTCCAGTACCACGGACCTCTTTTATTTAATTTTGTAGCTGGAAACAGCTCAGGTAATTTATTCTGTGAAATTCCATCTACAGAATATAAATTCTGTGGTCTCTCAAAATATATAGCTGGAGTCTTAATTGTAGAAGTACCCTCTGGTAACTATTCGATACTGAAACAGGAAAAGATACGAAAATTCGCAACAAAAAGTGCGGAAAGATTTTTGCTACATGACAAATGACGTATATTCGTATTATTTAATTAGTATTTTTTTGAATACGATATAACTTTGTATAGGTAGTTTACTACCGCCTTTATAAAGTAAATTACACACACAACAATGCAAAAGTGAATGTCTCAGGTGACTAGCCAAAAGACTAATATATTAATACACTTATTTATTATGCTGACCTTTGTTTTGGATACATTGTAAAACAAAGGCGTACATACTTCTTGATACAAAATGAATTAAATGATATGCTGATTAATAATAACCTATAATTAGATCGCTAAATTTAAAATCGGTGAACATTTTCGCTACTCTTCGATAGGATTTCTTGTTGTCTATTAATTTTACAAACTTATTAATTAGATGTAATTTTATAGAAGCTTTTTGTTATAACATTAATTTATAGCTTAATAAAATATAGAAAAAAAAATAATAATTGCTTTACCATTCATTTTTTACCCACTTTGAGATTAGAAGCTTAACAACCGTTGTGTCAATCCGAGATACGAGAATCTCAGCTCGGGCCTATGTAATGCCTGTATGTAATTTCTAATCATTTTATGGTTTTTAATCATTTTGGTTACAAAGCATTAAATTACAGATTATTACAGTACTGCTGCACTCCTGTGAGTCATATAAAGCCACATTTCTCATCAAACAAATCAACCGATGAAGTTTTCTTTTAATTGAGCAGTTAGTTCCTGAAATTAGTTTGTGTATGTAAATTTTTAACATCAAATATATTAGCACTAGCCCGCGTGGTTGTATTGACAAAAAGTAGCCTATGTCCTTCCCCAGGCTTCAGACTATTCATATCAAATTCTTAAAACAGCTCGGTAATAAAGACTCTCAAACAAAAAACGTTCATACACACTCTTAGAGTGCACAGTAATATATGCTCCCAGTCGCCACTTTAGTGAATTCTCGCAAAGGTCAAGCGAAAGGTCGTAAGCGCCGTGGTAATATAGGCGTCAATTACGCGTTTTCGTGTTATTGTTTTTAAACTATGTTATATTATGATCAAATTACACAAAATCTTTATAAATTGTAGCTTATGTGTTATTTTGATGTATAAGTATTACTGTAAAGTTTCATCTGAACCCGTTCAGTAGTTTTTGCGTGAAAGAGTAACAAAACATCAATCCATACAAACTTTCGCATTTATAATATTAGGATAATAGTTAATGGTATTTATTACAAAAGATACATGTACATGATTCCAGTCTGACGTCATCACGCTCACGGACAGCAACTTCAAAGAACTGGTGCTGGACAGCGAGGACATGTGGCTGGTGGAGTTCTACGCGCCGTGGTGCGGCCACTGCAAGAACCTCGAGCCGCACTGGGCCAAGGCGGCTACCGAACTCAAGGGCAAGGTGAGTCACTGTAGCCGTAATCCTGGGACCACACTAACGGGAAGTGCCTTTAGGCACGTTGAACGTTCAAGTGGAGCCACTCGCTTTATCGCGTTAAACGCAATATTTATCGCGATGATAGGCATTGACGATTCCCGTTAGTGTGGCCCCAGCGTAATAATGGCGGTTCGCGTTCGCAACATGCGACCGCGACAGGAGAGACAGAGACAGGAGACCGAGATTACTCTTGTAGCGGTCTTCTATATCACATGTCACATATGGTTTATA
Organism: Euphydryas editha; assembly: GCA_036937285.1. Taxonomy (NCBI): domain Eukaryota; kingdom Metazoa; phylum Arthropoda; class Insecta; order Lepidoptera; family Nymphalidae; genus Euphydryas; species Euphydryas editha. Next base: position 3,742,985 of record JAUPFZ010000003.1, read on the forward strand.
AAGGAGCACTAACTTAGACTAGACCGTAGGCGCAGTTTGCAGTGACCCTGCTTTCTGCTCCTGGGTTGTGAGTTCGATTCCCGCCCCGAGTCTGGTGTTATAAATATTTATTAAAAAAATATATGTGTATCAGTCGGCTTTTACCTTTAACACAGGTATTAAGTTGCCTACCTTAGGAACAGACGACCGTTTGTGTATGTTAAGCATGTTTATTTATCTCATGTGGCTGTTTGACAAAAAGTGTCCACAAATAGCATTAAATAAAGGGGGTGCTGGTGTAGTGGAAGGTATGATCTGAAGTTAACTGTTTTAGACGACTTGAAGTTTGCTGAGTGGAAGTTAGTTTAATTTCAAGTATTCTCATAGACTAGAGTAGTTAGTAAATGTGTTGTAATTGAAAATTAAATGGCTAGCGAGTTAAATAACTTATCTAACCTAAAAACGGTCTTCTGGTACAGCAACGCCATTTTTATTTAAGGTTATTTCGGGGACACTTTTCGTAACATAAGATAGTGCTCCTTTAACTCTATACTCCATGACTGTCAATAACCAACTTAACGGCCTTTCGAAATTATGACACAAGAATGACAATCTTTCCACCACTCCCTCGTCCCGGTCACAATCACTTGTGCGGGAATCTCAATTTCTGTATATTATTGATGATTATAAAAAAATATACACATAAACATTAAATTATGTTAAAAACGAAACGCTTATTTTTATTGTAATAATTTTTCTTCGTTACTTCCTTTTACAATAAATAGCCATGTCTTTTTAAGCTAAGCTTGCTGTTAACTGAATTGTACAAAAATGTTGTTAAAAGAAACTTGAATGTAATATGCAATAACATTACACTATAACACAAAATCTATTTTTATCTAGAATAAAATACATTTTCAATACAAATTGCAAAACGACATAAATAACATTTTATAGCTAACACTAAATTTAATAGAAAATTGTTTCGTTTATATAAAAAGCCATGTGAAGTAAAACGAAAGATTTTTCATAGCCAACTTGTTTATTAACTTTAAAAACAAAATGGTTTTACACATTAAAACTAAACACTGAAAACTAAATAACCTTCTATATGTTTAAAATATATATATTTTATAATTTGATAATCTAAAAAGTAATATGAAGTAACAAAAATTGTGTTAGAAAATTTCTAAATGAGAATTGAAAGCATTTTGCACATACATTTTGTTCTAAACATTAAAAAATCAATATGTGTTGTAAGAAATCAGTCTCGTACATATTGCATATAATGCACAAATGCAAAACACTTATCAAGTTAGATCTCCAGGATTACAACTGAAAATCGCATCAGATTTCATGCAGGATTATATTATATTAGGATATTGCGTAATGCGGCAACAAACACGTACAGACAGCCATATATTCTAAAAATAATAATTTTGGCTCTGCTCTCATAAAGCATCATCATCTCATCTCATCATGTTATGTGTGTTATTAATATATCATGTGTGTTATAATATATATGGATATATAAAACAAAAATAATTTCAAGTTTTAACTCATAAAAAAATCTCTCTTAAAGTGCTTAAACTTGAGTTAAACTTGAAGGCTAGAAATAATCGACGCTTTAAGGCCCGGTTTCCACCAGAGCGGAGATGTGCGGAGATGTGTTTAAACAACCAACAGAATTTTGTTATTCACACACCTCGTCTTCCTTCCGCTTCAGTGGATACCACTGAACGAAAATCTATTGGTTGTTTAAAACACATCTCCGCTCTGGTGGACTCACCTTCAGGCTCGCCACACACTAGTTCTAGTTTTATTACAATTTGCATTATAATTATGGACATACATGATATGGACTTTTATAAAAAAAACTCTGTATAAGGCGTCGGACACCGCAGCGAAGCAGTCTATAACGAAGGGTCAGAGAATGTTTTCTCTCGAATAAGGAAAAGTGGGTGCACATGATGAAACAGTACATACTGCAATGGCAGTCTGTTAAATAAGGATAGTTTATTATTCTTTATTGCACATTAAAACATTTTGACAATTCAAGGTTACAATTAAAGTTGGCTAGGGCGATTTTATTTTTAAAAGAGATCTCTATCAGTCTTCCCATGGTGGTGAGAGATGATGTTAACGCGGGGCACAGTAGTGCAAAAGAAGAGAAAATAAAGCCAAAATATATTGTATAGTATATACATTCAATTTAAAAAAAAAACATTTCAACATTTAGTTAAATACATTTAAATAAAAATATATTGTTCCATATATAATTATTTATAAAATGTATCTAATAATAGGTCAAAGTTGGTGCCCTAGACGCCACAGTACACACAACAATGGCATCCCGTTACCAAGTACAAGGGTACCCAACTATCAAACTGTTCAACTCTGGTAAGAAGACAAGCGACTCAGTTGAAGACTACAATGGAGGTCGGACCTCCAGTGACATTGTGAGCTGGGCTATGGAGAAACTAGCTGAAAATGTACCTGCACCAGAAATTGTTCAGGTGAGTAATCTATTCTAAACACAACCTTGTATTCAAACCTAAAAGTATTTAGATAAAATTAAGTTGCTATTTTTTATGTATATTCTTGCTTCATAGAAGAGTCTTTGATCAGCGGTGAAAATAATTTCTATTCAGGTCGTGAATGAAGAAACAATGAAGGCCTGCAGTGAAAAGCCGCTATGTGTGGTGTCCATATTACCACACATCCTGGACTGCGATGCAGCTTGCCGGAATGGCTACATTTCTGTCCTAGCTCGTTTGGGTGACAAGTATAAGGCAAAGATGTGGGGGTGAGTGCTTTTTCTATATTAGATACAAACAAACTCTTCCGTTTTATTTAATTAGTATAATGAGTATTCATTGTGTCCTTAATTGAAGTGTAGCTGCTTTAATTTATAAAAATAATCTGTACTTCATATTTAAAGCTGAGAGTTTAAACTTATTTAATCTTCGAAGTTATCTAATGTAAAAAAAATATTTATGTCAGATTTCCCATTTAAGGGTCCGTTCAAACAATTAAAAAAACTAATTTTTATCGCATTTAAAAAAGAGTTGTGGGATATCGAAATAAGGTTAATTATTTCATTTCACTTCTTATTTAAATGAGAATGCTCTTGAGCCGACCCAACGTGCTCAGTGTAAAACAATAAGACTAGCCGACTGGCTGCCTCCATTGACGTTCTCTTCCGCACTCGCGCAGCCGAACGGCTCCGTTTGCGTACTCTTTCTTGCTCGCGTAGCCGACTGGCTTTGATTGTGTCCTCTCGCTCCGCCACTTCCATCCAATCCATGCCAAATCCATGTCTCAATTTAAAAGCACTTGTATTGACACATCAGGAACAAAACTTGGACTGCGCGAAAAAGGCGAACCGCCTTTATAGAGAACCCACTCGGCTTCGAGATTAGTTTCCATCGTCAAGTCCGCACCGGTTTGTGTGAAAAGAATAGCTTCGTCTGATGTTCTCTAAGCCGGTCTGTCTGAACGGACCCTAAAGAGGAACATAACAAGATTAACATATTGAAGGTTAGGTACTTTATATCATATACTTATTAATTTTGTTCTTTATTTGTAGATGGGTCTGGGCGGAAGCTGGTGCACAAACGTCGCTAGAAGAGGCTCTCGAGCTCGGCGGCTTCGGCTACCCAGCGATGGCTGTCGTCAATGCTAAGAAACTCAAGTTCTCTACACTAAGAGGTTCCTTCTCTGAGACTGGCATCAATGAATTCCTTAGGTAATATTGGTTTTAACATAAATCTTCATAGAAACAATGAGAATTTAAATTTAATAATAGATAATGGTACTATACAAATATTTTACTTCGCTATATCGGGTTGACACAGTGGTCACAGCAACTGACTGATGCACTAGCGGTCATGGGTTCGATCCCGGCACATGACAAATATTTATATAGGCATTATAGTTTATACATTTTTTCGTGGTAGTATTGAGTGTGACGTTTTAATGTTTAATAATAAAATTAAATGTCAGTACTTATTATACCTGTTTCATCTTACGTAGTTTGTAATTTCTTATGAATTCTTCTGTTTTGTTATATTCTCATCTTATTTTCAATATTTTTTTATTCCTGTTAAATATACACATGTCGATGTATGTGTTTAATATATTAACAATTTAAAAATTCAATAATTTAATCTTCTACAGGGATCTATCCTTCGGTAGAGGTCAGACTGCACCTGTCAAAGGCGCTGAGATGCCAAAGATTCTTACAACAGAACCCTGGGATGGCAAGGACGGAGAATTGCCACAGGAGGAGGACATTGACCTCTCGGATGTTGATCTAGAGAAGGACGAACTATAAGTGACTTGTGAAGTGAACTAAGTGCTTTTCAAGTGTTTTTTAACTATAAAACTATCAAGTTTTATAGAATTTTATAATCAGATGTGTCGGATGAATTGTTTTGTGGATCTAGTTTATATTTTATTTAAATATATATCCATTAATAGAAAATTAGAGATATACATAGATTTCAGTGATAATGTATTCCCGTTTTGTTTTAAAGTTTTGTAATAGTTTACTATTGACATATCGTAGAATCTATCATCACATCCTTTCTGTTTTCTGTGGTAAGCCATTTCATACTTTATAGAATATTTAAAATTAATTATATTATGAGATATTTTTGTGCATTTTTTTACTAATATATTAAGACTGTTGTAACTGGTATTAAGATTTATAATCAGATATTGTCTGGTTAGTTCAATTCAACGATCAGATATCATGCTTTCATAATGTGTGGTACTTTGAAATTGCAGTTTATTATACATTTAACATTTTTATAACTTTAAGCTTTACAATAAATGATGAATCTAGTAATATCTTCCATATTATTAAAGATTTTTAATGTATAATGCGGTCAGAATATTTTAAGAAAATAAAATTCTAATGATAATATAAAAAAGGTATTTTTATTTATCATTATAACCTTTTATTTTGGTATACACACATATATCATTACATATTATAAAACAATGTTCTCCGCCGCGTCTGTTTGTTCGCGATAAAATTCAAAACTACTGCACGGATTTCCATGCGGTTTTCACAAATAGAGTGATTCAAGAGGAAGGTTTAGCTACATATAAATAGCTCGTGCGCAGCCGGGAGGGGCCGCTAGTTAATATGCTATATAATAATATGTTGAAAATCATTGTAATACTAATCTAATAAGATGAGATAGTTAATGTGAACTATATCCCAAGTATTTCAATCATGAAATTGGTTTGGTATCCAACCTGGGTTCGGCTAAGATCGGGATTAAATTTGCTTTTGTCTGACACGTGTGCTACATGACATTAAACTAAAAAGTCAATTTTACGTATTTTCACATTGATCCGGACTTTTCCCTGGTTTTTATTTTACGATTATTTGATCAGTTTTTGTTTATCTAAATAATTTTTCAAGCTATGTAGGTAATCATTTTGTTTAACGTTTTATCGATTCCATTTACTCAAATCTGTTTTGAATAGTTACATTCTGAGATCCGAAATCAAAAAAACAAACTAATAGGCGCGGAACTCATCGAAAATTCGTCGTATAAAAAATTAAATTCACACATAAATAGGGGAACCTGGGGATCGTTGATCCCCTTTTTGATTTTGGACTATATTTTTTTTATTTTTTACAATATTAGAAAACTTTTTTGGTGAAAAGTTTAAGAATTTATCTATTCAATGATAGTTTGAATAGAAACAAGATCGTGCTACAATTTAACTCATTATTTAATTAAATACCATTCTGTAGACTTTTACCATGTGTCTCATTTGTAAGGGAGACTTGTTTACCCCAGATTGGGAGCCTTGATCCCAGGGGGATCAAATCTCCCAGGGACGTGGGACACTTGGTAAGCCAATTTTTACCGTGTCTTTCCAAACTTGATTCTCATCGAATAAATAACTTAATTTGCAGTCAACAGTGTGTCTAGAAATAGGAAAACGTACAGCAAATAGATATTTACCGTATCTTCCATAAATAGAAGTTTGATTCCCACGGATCAGATGACTTTATTTGCACGAATCAAATCTCCCGTAGTTTGGGACACATGGTAAACAGATTTTCAGCGCGAATAACATACTCAGAGGGTTGATTCCACATTAATTATTTGACTTGAATCACAGAAATAGAACTAATCTGTCATAATTTTAAATAACTAACTGTATTATTTTCCAAATAATAACACACAACTGGTGATCAGTTTCTTTACTGTGAAAAAGTTTAAACATCATTTTCTTCTAACAATTAGAATTCGACTTACAAGCCGACTCTTTATAATCTCCAAAAACATTAAGTCTGATATAATCTTCCAAATTATTTAATAACAGACAGAACAGATCGTACCGAACTCTCCTCTTTCAGTAGATGTAACTTTAGATACATGTTTGAGCCTACGACAAGCAACAGTTTTCTTTGGTTTATGGACTGTTGTTAAACCCGTTTCATCAATTTTGTATATTTGCTGCGGCTCAAGGTAGTATCTATCCATGAGGCTTTTTAAGTTATCGAAGAATTTTTAATTTTTCTTTGGCTACTGGTGTTCTTTTTTTTAACATTTTCTTGATTTATATTTTTGCGGCATGATTTCCTAAGGAGAGAGCAAAAAGTTGAAAAAGTTTAACCCAACTAAGGAAAACTATTTCTATTTTTATATTTTTGTTTTTAAAATTTTATATTCTTTCATATAACATATCACTCGATGTGACGGCAATTTTTTTTTGACATTTTTGCTGAAATGTATCCTTTGTGACTTGACTATACCTAATAACGAATCGATCGACACCTTGTTCGTCTAAATTGGTTCAATAGTTTTTCCGCTACAGTACACACATCGTGTACAAACATGCGTAGTGGATATATACATAGACTGCTAAAATCATAACATTTCCTTTTGGCTTTGTCGTAGTTGGATGAAATATAATATATCATCGATAGCTTTATGAATCGTAGGTAAGACTTGATCCCTCATTGGGACACAAGATCCCGGGATCATCTCACCCTCAAATAAAAGGACTAAGTCTCCCCATACATAGTAAGGTTATAAAACATGCCATACTCAAAACTAGTGGTCACGTATTTTAATGTAATCAAGGCCAATCTACACTTAAATAAACGACTAACACAATAAACACACCTACTTATAGTATTTACTTCACTTTTCATCAAATAAATCCAGTTAAACCTTACCCAAAATTAAGTATGGCACGACACAAATATTCCACCGTCCGTCATTTGCAAACTAGTGATATTAGTCACAACGTGCCAAGATAGAAAGTGAAGTTAGGCATAAATGAATGAGTTCTGCCTTTGTAAAAAAATGTATCACATTTGTTAGAACTAGAAATCAAGTTTACCAAGTGTCCCCTAGGGATCAACCATCCCCAGGTTCCCCTAAGCTTTAAAAAATCCTAAGCCTTTAGATGATCTTTGGGGCACAATGGGGAGACTCAAGAACATGTGCAACCAGACCAGAAATTAATATTTGCCCCGAGCGGGAATCGAACTCGCGACATCCAGCGTCAAGGCGACTAATTGCACCACTATACCAGAAAGGTTGTTGAATATAATTTTGTCCAAATATCAGCAGGTAATTTTTAATAATACTATTCGAGTACAATTTTCCATAAATCGAGAAATTATTTGTATTGTATATATTTTATATTTATTCCTATTATTTGAAATCATAATTATAAATTTGAAGTGAGGCTACTAGACGTGGGTTCACTTCTTTTATAAATTTTCTGCACTGCTACTTCAAGATCAACTCTATATTTAAAAAAAATGACTTTTGATTTCATTACTTTTGTTTATAAAGAATTAGGCTACATATTATGACTGAAACCAAAATTAATTATTTTTGTAAATAATTAGATAATTTAATAGGATTGCTTTTAAAAAATTTATCATAAAAATATATTGTATATATAAATATATCTTCTGTAAAATTTTTAAGATAATTATATGTACTAATTAACATGAACCGATAAGTAAGTAACCATGTTATCCTTGATTTAAATTTGTAACCGTTGAGTAGAAAAACTATTCATACGATCTATTTTGCCCTTAGGTCACTGCTGATCTATGGACTACGTACGTATGTAAGGTCGTACATTTAAAACCTGTTAAAAAAATATTTAATTACTTATACTAAATCGCCAACAAAGATTTGTGTTACTTTAATATAAACTAGATATATTTTTTTGTATTTAAAAGACGTCCTACTTGACTAGCAAAATAAATGGTTACGCTAGTTGTAGGTATGTATAGATTTTACATACCTAATTATATTTAAATTATGTCTTCATGTAGTCTGAGTCACTGAACTGCAAAATACAGTTATTTTTAAACATGCAAGTCGTCAATTTTATGTAAATAAAGTATACACATAGCTTACGCAATGAATCCGAAATTCCTTAATATTGTTTCATTCTCTAGCATGCAAGTTAGTAGGTAGTTACCATTAACACAGATAGTGTTGTTATCTTGTAGGCTGTATTAAATTTCTCAAATACATGAGCAATTGTTTTATTAAGAGGACTACGTTACAATTTATTAATCCTTATTGTTCTTATTTTAACATATACTGAGAAGATTTTTATCATCAAAGATTATTTTAAATTAGTTTATTTTTAGATTGTAATTAAAAGGTAAAATAAAAACCATAAATAATTTCAATATTGAGCATTTATTATTGATACCAATTTTGCTAAAAAGAGTGTCAATAAATTACACTTATACAAGTTATACATATATCGCCCATGACTATTAACAATGTCGGATATGAAAAAAAATAACTTTACAGGATAGCGATGCAAAGTGTAAATTGCATGGGTCTTTTTACATATTTCTTTTAAATACCGACATTTATAAATTAAGTAATTATAAAACGATGCATAATATAACATTTTTCTTTTCAGCTGATGATAGACTTTGTTATTTAGGAAAGTTTTATGAAAAAAATCAAAAAAATCGATTTTGCAGTTCCGACGATGTTAATAGTCACAAGCGATATATGTATACTACAAAAAATGAGGTAATACTGATCAAATAAAAAGATTTTCTTTGAAATCTTAACATTAATAAATAAGGCAAGTACATTAATTAAAAAATTTCAGCTTAACAATATAGTGTTATTAGTACTCGTATTTCTAAAGGCACCATTTTTATTCACATATTTTATATAACTTAAAATTATTCAATTTGAATAATCACTCGTATATAATCAAAACAATCTGATTCATTGCTAATGAAAATTTAATTCAAAGTAAAAATAATACAGGCACTTCAATAACCGACACATCTAATAATCCAGCACCTTTCCGCACATGCAAGAAAATATTTTTAAACAATGACTACAAGTTGTACAAAAACAAATTAAAGATTACTTTAAACAATGTCATTAGTTAATTATGAGATAATTATGTGATTTATGGTTATAAAAAAATAAAAAAAAAATTGTGAAGAACATGAATACAAATACATTGTATTCCCTTTATGAAATGCTTTATTTATTGACTATGAATTTTCTATACAATCCAGTAATCCGAACATTCCAATAATACGCCATCCTCTGGTTTTTAATAGTGCCGGATTAGTGAGATTTTACTGTATATAGTTGATTACTCACATGAAAAACAAAACATATACAAAATGATTACATACTGTTTAAATCAGTTTTGGATTTTTTTTTTTACGATTTTAATAATAATCAGTTTTAATATCTAAAATAACACAAATATTGTTAATACTACGTCTTTATAAAATTAATTATTTTTTAATACTACAAAAGTAGTTTGAACTTAAAAAACTTTACTAAATTATGCACATATTTTGCAATTAATAGTTTATAATTACCATAATGATAATTTGGTAAATTGTAGTGAAAGTATAACAGCATCTTTAAAATTTTACTTGTAAAAATTCTAGGTATATCTAAAAAATACAATGAAAAGGACACATGGATCAATTTATTTTACTGTATAATTTTCAGTAATTAATTTATGTTAAAAAAAATATATAGTTTTAAAATTATAAACTAAAATTTATAATATATTCAATAAATTATTTTAATATAATAACTTTTTAATGCTTTTTATAACCAAAAAAAAAAATATGTTGAATTATTTACAAAGGATACCAGCGACAAGATTACTGAGAGATTAAATATCTCACAATTTAGTTAGTTTATTGTTAATTCCTAAAAAAAATTACACTGGCAACAAATCAGGCTAAAAGGCAGTTCCTAAGTTAGCTATTATATGGAGTTGCTTCATTAATATGTCTAAATTAAAACTTATCCTTAAACTCTAGCAAAAAAAATCAAGTCTTATACAAGATGCGATATGTCTTTTGTGTTTAATCTTTACATAAGAGTAAAACAAGATTAGAAAATATAAAATATTCGAAGATTGGATGTCACATTCTTAAATGGCACCACTATTTTTACTAGTCAGTTTTATATGCATATTAATTCTAAATAAAATTTGTTCTAAGTCATTCATTCAATATACATTTATAAAAATTGGTCCAATGCAGTATTTTCTATATCTCATAATTTTGAAAAAATTTAAAATACTGTTCTGTCTCTTATATTTACGCGAATTTTACTCATCTAATTAAAAATCTATATCAGATTTTATCGCGTTTATTTAAAACTTTACAGTTTAACAATATTTTAAATTATTTACCGACGTTTCGGACCCTTTACAGTGTCCATGATCTCGGGGGACTATTATTTAAAATATTGATAGAAAATTTAAAATATTGTTAAACTGTAAAGTTTTAAATAAACGCGATAAAATCCGATATAGACTTTTAATTTAAAAAAAAATTAAAATTTCAATTAAATTCACAACCTATGTTACACAGAGATATAATTATTCTGTTAAATCTTTATATTACTGTGATTGACATAATAATATTTCTTCTGTATTTATAAAGATATGAAATTTACAAAGTCCCATACTTCAGATATGCGTTTGATATTCAATTATTTTATCTAGGCATACTAAGTTTATGATTGACATTTTATTAAGCTACAGAGGTTAGTCCGATCATATCATACTTTCGATTCTTTTGACAAATAATAGGATAACAGATGGAGAAATAATACATGCCCACAATTGCCAAAATAAGTGACACAATAACTATTACAATACCCCATGCCGAAAGGCCCAAGCCCCTTCTTGTAGGGCCTTGGTCGGGAAGAGCAGATGCCGCGTTCGCTGACGTTTTTGGTTGAGCGCTTTCCTTATATCCTCTACTTTGATAATTCGAACCATACCCTCTACCGAAGCCTTCGCAGGAAGTTATAGCCAAGTTTATAACTAAAACAAATGATCAAAAAATAAAATACAATAAATTTTACATTTTTATTTTTAATACAAATATAGTTTGGTAAATTATATTACTTACCAAGTAACCCAAGGCTCAGGCGAATAAAGAGTTTGAACATGTTGTTATTTTTTTACTGTTTTTCTAATGATTATTATAGAATTAGACGAATTCGCTTAAATAAACGATTTCACAAAAAGTTATTGACAACTGTTTCAAAATTAAGCAAATATACTACAGTATATTTTGTAAGAAACTTAAATATATAACTTAAAATAAAATCAGTACCAATACTACCAATCAGTAGCGTAAACGCGAGTGTGTGTTTGATTGTCAAATGTCAATTGTCAAGTGTTTGTTCGGTTTAATCCATAGATATATTATATTATAGATAGAGTAAGAAAGACATGCGGATGCCTGTAAGCGGGAACGTCCAACGGTTAGTTAGAGAGAGAAGATCGCGGTACCCTATTCGCCTTGCGGTCTCGAGTTCAAATCTTGATAATTTTTTATCAACCATATTTTGGGAGGCTTTTCAAAAGCATCAGTTTCATGAATTTAATTTATGGTTTCAATTTCATCGTTTTAAATTAAAACTTCATTAATATTAATTTGATTAAAGTTTGTTTATAAAAAAAATTGCTCATAATAATAATAATGCTTAAATTACCAGCGAGC